>BQMI01000510.1:2400000-3600000 GCA_026005395.1 Asobara japonica
GCCATCTGAAGCAACATATAAAATGTAACATTAGAAGGGAGGATGTAATGTAACAGATCTAATGAGATTAAGTCAACGGGTTGAGGGTGTTGGTTCGGGTTGATGGACCGAACGTATTTCTTCCGGATGATGGAGGTAGTACCAAAATGAAAACGGAAAAGGGAAGAGGAAGAAGTGGGCGGAGACCGTCATCACACAGACCCACCCCCAGCCATACCAACACCCCCCCACCCACCCACCCTCCCAGCGACGTCCACCTACCCCCTCACCCACCCAGCGACAGCCAGCCACCCCCCCACCCAGTGACACCAACGCTCCCACCCACCCACCCAGTGACACCCATCTTCCCACCCACCCACACACCCACCCAGCGACACTAACCCACCCACCCAGCGATACTAAACCCACCCACACAGCGACACCCACCCATCCACCGACCCACACAACGACACCCACCCACCCACACAGCGACACCCAGCAAACCACCCGCCCACTCAGTCACACCCACCCACTCACACAGCGACACCCACCCATGCAGTGATACCGACCCACCCACCCTGCGGCAGCACCCACCCACTCACACAACGACACGCACCCACCCACCCACACAACGACACGCACCCACCCACCCATACAACGACACCCACCCACCCACACAGCGACACCCATCCAACCACCCACCCACCCGCCCAGCGACACCCCCCTCCACCCGTACATTCACGCACACACACACATTGCATTGAAAATTGGTCAGAAGGATACATTGAAATTGTGATTTTCGATAAGTAAAACTTTTTTCTAATTAATGAGAATTCTTAATTCCAACAGAAGTCGGTGATTATTTAAATTCGTGGATAAGTGATGGATAACTTAACACTACTTCCAATTGCACATTGAATATCATGAATAATGGGGAACAACATTGCTGACTTTTAACGGACTTTTAAAACTGGCTTTCAGAGGGACGAGTGCAATCAATTAGTCAAGAAATAAACCTTCATTATCCAATTGTAACTGTTTTTGCAAGATGCAAGTCGCATAATTTTTGATGCATTGGATATTCCTAACGAGTTTAAAACAATCATCATTTTTATTTCACACGATAATGAATTACTTATACCAAAGTCCATATTCGAGTATTTCGGTTTGTTTGATAATTGGTGTCAAGCACGGTGGGCGCCATAATAATTGACATCTTAATTAGATAATTTAGTATCACATTCCTTCGACAGGAATATCACCACTCTGTGTGAGTGTGTATGTTCGCTGTCTAATTAGATTTTCAATTAAATAATTCCTTTCTGGGCCATATTCCGGTCATGTATCTCTTCATCAAGTGTCTGTGTGTGTGTGTTTTTTTTTCTACTCTTGCTCTATTCGTATTCACCCACGTAACCGCTGTTAGGCATTACTTTATGGGCAATACTACGGATCAGAGTACCCACCCATTGCGGCTGGGGCCGACTTCGCCATTTCAGCTCATCGTATTTCTAATCACAGGGTAAACCTCCAGAAACCCCTGTGATACGATGGCGGGCGTCTACGATGGAACCCTCCCTCCCCCCCCCCCCCGCGCGACGGGTCGCGTTCGGTCCCTGCTCACGGTCTCACTTCATGGATACCGCCGATAGCACACACGGAATGTTCCTGCCATCGGTCGGAGTCCGTGAGAAAATATTTTTCAGAAAAAATATTTGCAGTGAGCGGGAATCGAACGCGGGACCTCTAGAATAGTAGGCAGACACTCTACCCACTACACCAAAGCCCCGTCTATAGGGGTTGTGTGGGTGGATGGGTGGGTGAGTGTGAGTGGGTGGGTGGCTGAGTGTGAGTGGGTGGGTGGGTGAGTGTGAGTGGGTGAGTGGGTGGGTGAGTGTGGGTGGGTGGGTGGGTGGGTGGGTGGGTGAGTGTGAGTGGGTGGGTGGGTGAGTGTGAGTGGGTGGGTGAGTGGATGGGTGTTTTGGGTGTGTTTGTGTGTGTTCGCGTATGTATGTGTGTATCTTTTTTTTTTTTTTTTTTTAGAAAGAAAAAAGAGAAAAAAAAGGAAGCCGAATTGTCTAATTCACCAGATAAAAGATGTTTGCTAAGGGATTTAAATTTTCCATATTTATCTATTTCAAATAGTGCCAATTGACTGGGGTCATTAAGTCGGGGGAGTCGAGCGGATCGCACCCTCCCTCTCAATTTGTCCCATAACCGCGTGGCGCTCCTCATGACAGGGTTACCACCACATCACTGGGCTCATTGGACGCACTCACACTGAAGTATTCAAATTCGACAAGTGCACCCCATTTTCCCATACTGCGTTGCTGGCCCCTACCTAAAACTTCATTGCAGGGTGCTACCGCAAAAACGTGCTAGCGCTCCATAACAGGCAGAACTAGCCTAGTCACCTTATGAGGGAAGTGCCGCATTTATACATTCTGAATTTCTTATGTTAAACATTGCTCGTTAGACAACCCGGGATTTGAACTTAGCAATCCAGAGCTAACAATACTAAGGCTGCACCCTCAGCCCACCGCATAAGGATAAGTTCATAGACCTCTGTCATGAATGAGCACAAACGTAACGACGTTAAATAACCATAAAAAAATTCTGAAATGGTTGAAGGATGAAGACATAATAGTTTGAAACGGTAGAAAAAATTGCTGCTATGCGATGCTTGCCTGCTGAAATTTGCTGAATGGTTTTTTTCAATTTGGCGGGTGTCACTGGGTAGGTTAGTGTGTGGCAGTGGGTAGGTGAGTGGGTGGGTGAGTAGGTGTCGCTAGGTGGGTGGGTGAATGAGTGGGTGCTGTTGGGTGGGTGGGTGTCGTTGGGTGGGTGTCGTTGGGTGGGTGGGTGTCGTTGGGTGGGTGGGTGGTTGGGTGGGTGGGTGGGTGGGTGGGTGGGTGTCGTTGGGTGGGTGAGTGAGTGGGTGTCGTTGGGTGGGTGGGTGGGTCAGTGGGTGTCGTTGGGTGGGTGAGTGGGTGTCGTTGGGTGGGTGAGTGGGTGTCGTTGGGTGGGTAAGTGGGTATCGTTGGGTGTCGTTGGGTGAGTGGGTGCCGTTGGGTGGGTGGATGAGTGTGTGGGTGGGTGGGTTGAGTAGTAGGTGTGGGTGTGTTGTGGAGTGGTGGGTGTGGTGGAATGGTGGGTGGCGGTTATGGGGGCGAGGTGCAAAACGAAATGTTTCTCAATCGATACTTTAAAGACAATTTGGATACGGTGGTAAGTGTGTAGCCCCAGACCATAATACGCATTAACCGAGGTGTTGGCAAGGGGGCGGGAGAAGCCTGGTATGAGCCACCCCATTATTTGGCTGGGCAGGTCGACGAATAATACGAGAGAGCATTTAGAGCCGCAGGATACGCGCTAAGGCAACTCTGGTATAGGTGTGTGTGTGACGGGGGGGGGGGGGGCGCGGGGACTGGAGGAAGAATAGAGTCTCGTAGTCCCGTTCTCATACAATACAAACAGCTTAATTACACGGGGCAAATCCCCAAGAGCAACGTCGAACGCCGCAGGTTCTACGGATCGTTATGATTTCACGAATGTATGATCACGGCCCCTACTCCAGCCCACCCTCTATTTTCATCTCACTCGCACCACCCCTTGTTTCTCAATATCTATTATGTATTCCCACTTGTGGGTACAGCAACTGGAGGACAAGCAGTTCACACTTCACGTACTCATAGGGTTTCTACGTTTGCTTGGCAATGCCACTAGCAAAGTGTATGTATTTCAGTCCACGAAATTCCAACGGGAATTCAGGGAAACGTATCAACTCACACATTGGTGCCAGAATATTGTTGGGCTTGCGTTATGCCGATCGATGGTGGATAAAGATTCGTGAGTATCGCGTGTCAACAGCCACGTAAAACCTGACGTCAATACGAGAACCCATGCCCCAAGGGGATGAAAAGAAATTGACGAAGGAGGAGGGGGGAGGGCGATCCTGCGTGAAGGTGAAAAAAAAGACAAGATCGGTTTAATGGGGCTATTGTAGAGGCGTCTTTCGATTAATTGAAATGGTCAGGCTCTGCTGGTCCATTACTGCACACGCGAAGATATAGTGCAGGTGAGAGTGGGTGAGTAGGTGGGTGGGAGGGCTGAGGTGAGTGAGTGGGTGGGTGAGTTGATATGAGTGGGTGGGTGGGTGGGTTGATGTGAGTGGGTGGTTGGGTGGATGTGAGTGCGTGGGTGGTGGATCTGAGTGGGTGGGTGGATGGATGTGAGTGGGTGGATGGGTGGATGTTAGTGGGTGGGTGGGTGGATGTTAGTGCATGAGTCGGTGGATGTTAGTGGGTGGGTTGATGTTAGTGGGTGGGTGAGTGGGTGGATGGGCGGATGTTAGTGGGTGAGTGGGTGGATGGGCGGATGTTAGTGGGTGGATGTTAGTGGATGGGTCGGTGGATGTTAGTGGATGGGTCGGTGGATGTTAGTGGGTGGGTTGATGTTAGTGGGTGGGTGAATGGGTGGATGTTAGTGGGTGGGTGGGTGGATGTTAGTGCATGAGTCGGTGGATGTTAGTGGGTGGGTTGATGTTAGTGGGTGGGTGAGTGGGTGGATGTTAGTGGGTGGGTGGGTGGATGTTAATGGATGGGTCGGTGGATGTTAGTGGGTGGGTTGATGTTAGTAGGTGGGTTGATGTGACTGGGTCGGTGAGTGGGTGGTTGGGTGAATGTGGGTGCGTGGGTGGTGGATCTGAGCGGGTGAGTGGATAGGTTGATGTGAGTGGGTGGGTGGGTGGATGTGAGTGGGTGGGTCGCTGGATGTGAATGGGTGAGTAAGTGGGTGTGTGTGAATGGGTGAGTGGGTGTGTACCGTACGTAATAGTTTAATGGGCCCTTAGCGAAATGCTCTATATATTTCATCCATCGCCCACCGCACACAAACCATCATTGCAAGTTTAAACCGCTCAAAATCGTAACACCAAATTCGAAACAATCGGCTATAAAATCCCCCTACATAACGTAAAATTCGTAAAGGCTCGATATCAATCATATCCGCAAATCGATTTTGAACACAGTGAGGACGTAGCAGAGAGAAAGCCTCAAGCGAGTATAGAAATATAAGGAGAATTGTCAGCGACGAATGAAATAGAAAAGACAAATCGAAGTGGACGTACAATACTATAGTGCAGAAAGCTTTTCGTAATTGAATCCCAACAACCTTATGCGCACCAAGTCTCTATGGTAGAAGCAAACTGAGCGTATACGACAATCGCCATATAGTGGGAAAAGGCGCAATCATATTGTCGCTGAAAAACTTCATTAAATATTCATAAAACTCGAAGAGCAATTTCAAATGTGCACTACCTGTCCTTGGCACTTTTATTGTAGCGTCGATGATAGAGACTTGCACCAGGTTGTTCGCCGTTTTTTTTTTTTGTGAAATGTAGCAGCCAAATGTTTTACCTAAAGTAGTGGCGTGCGAGGTAGGGTCGCCCTCGGGGACACGCATAGAACTTCCCGATAGCTGCATTACTTACGCGGCTGTATCACCAGCTTCAAAATTTGTAATCTCTTCTGATGATGTGAATGGATGGATTGACGCTGACATTTCCAAGTAGGATGTTTTATCGCTAAATTTTTCAAAATGAAATTGTACAAAGCACGCACAGTTACACCGGCCCAAGTAGTCTTTTTCAATACAGGATCGATACTTTGGCGGATCGATACTGAACTATTCGATTCGATTCACTGCAGAGTATCGATACTCTTTGGTGTATCGGAAAACACTAGGCCCAAGCCAAAGAGAAGTTCTTGGGTAGAAGTTGAGAGTCATTTTCTCTCCAGATGACGCATATGGGACTTTGCAAGTTTGAATGTGAAGACAAATTTCGCGCCGCTTGCAAAAAGTGAATAACTATTGAATGTGTAGATGAATTTTGCCCAAATTTCACACAAGCCTGAAACCCGCATTTATCTTCCAATCATGACTTTCATAACTCGATCATAACATGCGCTAAGAAAAGCTGGTCCATTCACAATTTTCATGGTTCTGGGGCATCATACTTTTCTGGATAAATTTGAAACCACTGTATCGATTTAATCCAAAATCTAATCAGCTCTTAGTTACGTGAAAACGCATCGATTAAAAAAAAATAATCAAATCGCTTCATTGGTGTTGAAGAAATCGTTGGACAAAAATTAATGGCACATACATACAGATACACATACATCGTTACATACATACAGACATTTTTGTGGTGCCCTTCATTTTCAAGACGATTGAAATCGCTTCTAGGACAAACATAATTCAATTTTTTTCCTTATATATATTGTTCTAGACGGGTAGAAATTTTCCTATGCTCGAATATTCGCGGGGAATATGATCAATCACCTCGATTGTTCTCTTATCCCGATTCGCGAGCACTAGAATTTTTATACAATTCTCCTATAAAACGTCTAACATTTTTCTCTCCCTGCACCTTGTGACATTTCTGTTCTTTTGGGCTGTTCATTCAATTCTGCACGTAACTTCTCAACATAGGCTGACATAAAAAAAACAGAAAGTGGGAGTTACAGTGCAGCGCCTCACCATCCGATGTATTCCCCCGCATGATGAGCGCCTTCCACGTATGTCCGTCACCCACCCACTCACACCCACCCACCCAACCACCCATCCACACTCACCCACCCACCCATCCACACTCGCCCACCCACCCACTCACACCCACCCACCCACGCACACACCCACCCACCCACCCATCGACACTCACCCACCCCCCCCCCCCCATCCACACTCACTCACCCACCCATCCACACTGATTCACTCACCCACCCATCCACACTCACCCACCCATCCACACTCACCCACCCACCCATCTACACTCACTCACCCACCCACCCACTCATACCCACTCACCCACCCACTCACCCACCCACCCACTCACACCCACCCGCCCATCCACACTCACTCACCCACCCATCCACACTCACTCACCCACCCATCCACACTTACTCACCCACCCACCTGCCCATCGACCCACCCACACCCACCCCTTCACACACCCAGCCGCCCGATGAGCCAAGCCTCCACGTATTTCCGATTGCGCTGTTCTCGCAGTGCTTTTCGGTGTCCAACTTCCATTGCGTAATAGACATTTGTTTTCAATTACCTGAATTAGTTATCTCGAAAATATCCCATAATAATATCACAGACTGTCACCGGCCCGGACAACCCGCCATTTGTGGGCGCGACATTTCAAAACAATACGACGCGTGGCAACAGCGCTCAGAATTTTTCTACTGCGCTACTGGTAGCGCCAGGAGCGCTGCGCCGCTTATCTCCAACCGCACTTTATTTAAAAATTAATAACTAATTATTCTGCGATTGTGTGAGCATGAAATCGTCATCTCTGGATAGCAGACATATCAATTGAAGTTATCATAAATTCTGATTGACACACTTTTCCTGCTCATAACCCATCACAATTAATGCACCTGCCCCCATATATGTACGCTAAATTTGTGATGGTATTGGTACTTATATGACAGCGGAAAAGAATAAGAAAACAACAGTAATACCCCTTTACAGTGCTATCGGCTTTGAGATACCCCTGGGGAGGCGTTACTGCTTGGAGATTTCACGTTCTGGGTCACCGCAAAGTACCTCGTAGGCCCCTAGATTTACCTTCTTTCTCGCCTTTTATTAATGGAAATAATAACCCATTTGTGCAGGGATTCGCTTTAGCAGTAACTGTCATGAGTTATTTTCAGCCGTTCACTTTATTATCCCAAAGTATTAAATCAAAATCTAATAAAAATGGGTGACTATGTTACGAGTTGGCTTTTGCCCGTTCCTTATTACAAGCTGACTCATCTGAGCATTTTTCTGACACAACCGCTCCTAATCTCTTCATTTCGTTCATTATCTCCTTCTGTGTTCCAAAGTTTGGTACTGAGTACGCTTCTATTTTTAATTTATGGTAATTATATATTGAGTGACGTTGATAGGTGTGTGTGTGGGAATGGGTGGGTGCGTGGGTGGCTATAAGTAGGTGGGTGGGTGGCTATAACTAGGTGGGTGGGTGGCTATAACTATGTGGGTGGGTGGGTGGCTATGACTAGGTGGATGGTTGGGTGGGTGCCTATGACTAGGTGGGTGGGTGGTTATGACTAGGTGGGTTGGTAGGTGGCTATGACTAAATCTGTGGGTGGGTGGCCATGATTGAGTGGGTGGGTGGGTGGCTATGACTGGGTGAGTGGGTGGCTGGCCATGATTGGGTAAGTGGGTCGGTGGCTGTGACTGGGTCGGTAGGTGGGTGGCTGGGTGTGCGTGTGGGAGTGGGTGGGTGCGTGGGTGGCTATAACTAGGTGGGTCGGTGGGTGGCGATGACTAGGTGGGTAGGTGGGTGGGTGGCTATGACTAGGCGGGTGGGTGGCTATGACTAGGCGGGTGGGTGGGGGGTTGTGACTAGGTGGATGGGTGGGCGGGTGGGTGACCATGACTAGGTGGGTGGGTGGGTGGCCATGATTGAGTTGGTGGGTGGGTGGCTATGACTGGGTGAGTGGGTGCTTGGGTGTGACTGGGTGTATAAGTGGGTGGGTGGGTCAGCGATCGTAATTGAATTTGCTTATTTCCATAGGGAAGTCATATATATCGTCCCAACGAAGCTCAAACATCGCCATCTTCTCATTTTATATTCTTAATTGCAACCACTGCTCTTTACACGTGGCATAATATCTGTGTCTCATTATTCCACCTGGAAATGATTTTATTTCACACGAACGAACAGAAGAGGTGCCACTTTGCCCTCCCCTATTTTCACCCAATGATTAATGCAATTTCATCCGACAGATGGAAAAAAATTAGCTCAACATTAATAAAAGAGACTCGACAATTGTTCCACCTGAACTCGCCCTCATATATTATTCCGCGAAAAATTTTGGCAGTCAGAATCAATGCGCCCGAACTTTTCGGACAAATTATTTAATTGAAAAGCATAAAAATGGGGGAAGGGGTGGGAGGGGGAGTGGAACAGTTGAAACATATCCATTAGTTACAAACGGCTGAATGTCTACAGCACAAAGGACGAGAAAAGTTGAACGGGATATTCGCTGTTGGGTGGAAGAGTAGTCGCGGCCAAGCCAACTCGTAAATTTATGGCACAGGAACTATATAGTATGTTTCGCCCGGACGGAAAGGCACGTCACGAGGACGAATGAGACAAGTTTCACGTCGATTTCTCGTCCAAAGTGGCCACTGTACGTATGTTCTCTTGAGTACAAAAGAGAAGAGAGGAAGATTGTAGTAGACCAGTGCCTAGAATTGCTATCAACTCTTCTCAACTGTGTTCATCTCTCTTTAACTTCCAAGAGAATCGAGGAATTTAATTAGTCGAATACTTCGGACAAGTGTAGATAGGGGTTGGGATGTTCATGCTGGCACTTGATGGATGAAAAAAAAAACCAAAACAACAAGTCTCGATGACTCTTGAAAAATCGAATCATCTGACAGGTAAGAGGAAATTCAATGGTGGTGAGTTATAGGGGGTGACACAAATGACTGCACGGAGGTTGGTTCAGAAAAAAAAAAAAAAAAAAAAAAAATTGACACTGCTCGCATGGTGAGCGCCGCGCCGCCCAATGTACAGTAGTTGGTCCAATTGAGCTCATCTCACACAGCATGCAGTATTCCTAGTGGTCGACCCACATGTAGATTACCCATAAAAAGAATAGGGAAATCCACATGATACAGAGAGACAAAGGTATGTTCCCTGGGGAAAAGCAAGTAAATTGAGACCGAGTTGATGGCCACAGTGGAGAACTCTTGCTGAACAATTTGCAATGCTGAAACGAAAAGTTGTCGAGCGTTACATGAGGCGTTATCCAGCCAGAAAAGACGGTGGTTATGCTTGGAACTAGTGAAACTAAGTGGAACAACAGTCTTAGCCAAGAAGTGGGATTGAAAATTCAGAAATGCAATCTGGTGGTTGATTCAATACAGTAAAGACCCACTCAGAATCCTATTCATAATTGCTTAAAGTACATTGGTAGTCATGGTGTCCCAGAACTGCGTCTTTTATGTTTGAGGGTGAAAAAAAGGCGAAATTCCAAGTCTAAAGTTCCTGTTCCACTTCCCTGCCGCACCCCCTCTTCCGCCATGAAGTTACTGAAGTTTGAAGTTGAACAGTTCCAGCAATGCTAGCACCTAGTGCGTTCAGTTCCAAGAACAGTTCCAAATTAATGGACAGTTCCAAGAATTGTTCCACGTCAGGGGTTCTGTGCGCCCGCTTGGAACCGTCCTCGGAACTGGCAATTCTGGCCCTGTGTGGTCAGCAGTGGTTCAACTTTTCCACCAATCAGTTCCCATGAAGGGTTATGTGCACTCACTTGGAACCGTTCTTGGAACTGAGAGCACAGGAACCGTGTGTTAGAGGTTCCGCTCCAGAATTCAATAACTTCATGGTGGCGGGGGCACTACGAAAAGTTAAAGAGAAACTTTCGACTTGCAAGTTTGAGGGGTAGTGGAACGGAACAAGTTGCAGGTCATAAGGGGGAGGTTCCAAGTGGGTAACAGCTTCTTTGGGCTTGTCAATCCCATTCTACTTGACGACTTTCCGTAATTTTTTTTAGAGTACGTCGTACATGTGTGCATCAATCCACAAATGTTATTCGTATAAAAAGGGCGTATCAGCGTGCAATATATATATATGTATAGAATATAGAAATATATATATATAGAATATAAAAATATATATATTTATAGAATCTATATAGAATAGAGAAAAGACGTAGGGGCATAATGGTCATTGTAAAAAAATTTCGTTTGGGTAAAAACCAGTTGGTAATTATAGGTCATAAAGTATCCCATTTTGCCCCGTACTGCGATTTTGTGAGTGAATTCATGTATCGCCGGAGCAATTAATGCAATCGATAAGACTTATCAGTGGTTTTTGAGTCACATAAACCACAGACCAACTTGTTAATTTAATTAATTCAGAAATCACTCCTCAATTTATAGAATAAAATACGAGTTAATGTCTGACAGGTCGTTTCAGTGCTGTCGAATAACTTTCATAGTTCTGCTAAAACCTACGAAACTTTCATATTAAATAAAATATGATACACCAATCTAAACTTTAGGTGATATTACCATCACAAATGTCAGATTCAGGGAGGTTATTCTTGAGATGACCAAATGAAAGAGATGGGTCTGAGATTCAGAGATTTTATCGATATTATAGGCGAGGGTATGATGAGAGAAGGCATCGGGTTGACAACTAACGCGTCTCTGTAGTAACGAATATGTGAGTTAAAATCTATCAAGTGAAGACTAGTTCGTTCAAATATCTTATATGTACTCTGTGTGTGTGTGTGTGTATGTGTGTGGGTGTGTGTGGGGGTCGATGGGTGGGTGGATGGGTGGGTGGGTTGGTGGGTTGGTGGGGAGTGGGTGGGTTAGTGGGTGGGTGGGTGGGTTAGTGAGTGGATGGGTGGGTGGGTTAGTGAGTGGATGGGTGGGTGGGTTAGTGAGTAGATGGGTGGGTGGGTGAGTGGATGGGTGGGTGAGTGAGTGGGTGGGTGGGTGAGTGGCTGGGCGGGTGAGTGGCTGGGTGGGTGGGTGAGTGGGTGGGGGTGGGTGGGTGAGTGGGTGGGGGTGGGTGGGTGAGTGGGTGGGGGTGGGTGGGTGAGTGGGTGGGGGTGGGTGGGCGTATGTGGGTATGGGTGGGTGTGTATGCAAAATTTCCCCGTCAATCATGTTTTTAGAAAACGATAGAGTTGAAATCACATTTCCATTAGCACTCTATACACAATTTTCGAGTCACTTATGGAAAGTATAGGGCAACATAACATACATGATGCACCGTGATATTTTACATATAGGTGACTTGGCACATTTTCCGGTGAATTTAACCCTCTGCAAGATATTCCTCATACTAGGTTGAATGTTGAATTTATACACTAAGATTTCTCCAGTAAAGGACCAATAGTTTCCCAATTGCAGCAACGGTGTTATTTCCTCCATTTTTAACCTCCCGATCGGGGATGCTATTGAAATGCCCTCCATTAAAAAAAAAATATTTTTCAATACATCTTCACGTTTCATGACAATTCTGACCATTCCAGACCATATTCTATAATTACAATAATCAATTAGTGAAAACGACAAATTTTGAGATTTTTCGGAAAAATGAAAAAAAAACAGGCACACTCAAAATTCATTTTCTCATGATGTAAAACGAATAGAACAAAACGAATGCTTAACTTCGTTCTTTGGAGTATGACGAACATTTTGAAAAAAAAAAAAAAAAAAAAAAAAAAAAAAAAAAAAAAAAAAAAAAAAAATCAACTCGAACGAAAATTGCGGACCGAGAAGCACTTTGAAGCTCAAAACAGGAAAAACATGTTTCTTATGGGTATATGGGGCAAAATGGGTTGGCCCCGGAAATTTCCTTACTCCTATGGATATGGCTTTATATATCAAAACCTGATGGTTGGGTTCGAAGCTCAGGCCTTCAAAGTTCCACCGGGATCACCCCTTAATAGAAATCGAGGGCATAGTTTTCAAATAGCTTTAAAAAACCACAGTCCACCAACTTGTTTTTCTCCTCTTTCCCGCTGAATCCTGACTCTTGCCAATGTCCCCATATTCATGAATATAACCGAGTGAGAATGTGTCATGTGGTCGAGTGCCGTGTCACAAGTGGGGAGCATGAGCCATTCGTCCTGCAGATTGTGAAGATGGTGTGCCAGTTTAGGGTTGTTTCACTTACACGCTATAATTGGTTAGTACGGGCCAATGCCTGGAGGACAGTTGGCATGTAACCGAATAGTAAACGCTGTTGTGCGTTACAACAGCCGTACAACATGCCTCGAGATGTCGGATTGGTGTATACCTTAGGCCAATACTATGATTATATGGTAAATGCATTAGAAGCATGATCCCACTAATGGTTCCAGTTTTTGGACAGGTAATTAACTTCTCGACAATGAAAAGTTCATTTTATCAAAATCATATCTTCGAGTTTTGTCGCTCCTGAAGAATGTTGTGACGTGTGTGTGTGTTTGTATGTGTGTGTAGATGCGAGTGGGTGGATGTGAGTAGGTGGGTGAGTGGGTGGATATAAGTGGGTGGTTGGACATATGTGGGTGGGTGGATGTGAGTGGGTGGGTGGGTGGATGTGAGTGGGTGAGTGGGTGGGTGGGTGGATGTGAGTGGGTGAGTGGGTGGGTGGGTGGATGTGAGTGGGTGAGTGGGTGGGTGGGTGGGTGGATGTGAGTGGGTGAGTGGGTGGATGTGAGTGGGTAGGTGGATGGGTAGATGTGAGTGGGTGGATATAAGTGGGTGGGTGGGTGGCCAGACGTAAGTGGGTTGATATAAGTGGGTAGACGTGAGTGGGTGGGCGGGTGGCTAGGTGGATGTGGGTGGGTGGGTGGGTTGGAAGTGAGTATGTGGGTGAATGTGAGTGAGTAGGTAGGTGGGTAAAAGTGAGTGTGTGGGTGGATGTGAGTGCCTCAGCATCTCCTCTCAATCTATTCCACAACTATCAATTTTTTTTTCACTATCGCCAAAACTTGTCCCAAACACAATCTCCCCAAAAACCAATGATAACAAAAAAGTTGATTTTTATTCTGAACGGGGGAAAAAATTTTCACAATGAGACCATTGTAACATCATCGAAAAATGGCTTCGCCGCGTTTTAAAGGCTGCGGACGTTCGGCATCGGGTGACATAATAAAATCAACAATATCGCAGTAATATCTCATTACACGAACAAAAGTTATTTTTTTTTGGCAAAACCAACGCCGTTAATAACAATCGAAAATACCGCACAACTTGATCATATAGAAATACGTAAATTACCGAAAATTCTCAATTTTCACGTCAATGAAACCCATAGAAAGCTCTCAAATTTTATGAAAATTATTTCGCACAATTTGGGTTTTTTTTTAATGACAATATATGATGGTTTTTCGTGCGTAGCAAGGACCACATGTTACCACCCTCTGATATTTTTTTTTCAATCGCAAATACTTCATAATTCGAGTGGTAGCAATAATCGCACGCAACCCCTTGCAATCGGTCGAAATAGGGCGCGTCTATAGCCGTCAGCTGGTTAGGGTTAGGTGTGATTAATGAAATGAGTAATTTCTTAACGAGTAAATTATTTGCCGTGAACTATTAACCTTCCCAAGTTATTTTTAGGATTTTTTTCTCGACATTACAAGTAAGTTTTGATGTCCCATATCGTTCCAACAATTCGACTTGGGGGGGGGGGGGGATTCGGTCATAATGGGACACCGGGCAAAATGGGTCATGGGTCATCATGATGAGACGAGAATTTCCACCCTCCGTTTACCATCGATATCTCGAAAACTAAGGAGCCTATCAAAATTCTTATAAAAACTTTTTTGTAGAGCTTAATAGGAGCTACAAAAAAGTTTCTATGAACATTTCGATAGCTAGCTCCGATTTCGAGATACACTCCACTATCGAAAAGTCCTATCGAACCATCCGGATTGTCACCCGAGAACAACCCCCAAAAAAAATAAAATGAGCATTGGCAAAAAAAAAATTCCAACCTGGATTCGAACCCGGGTCTCTGAATTCCGCGTTGGGTCTCCCCTACGAGTACATAGAATCTACACAAAAGTAGTTGTTCTCAATGGATGATGAAAGGAAAAAACTCACCTTGCGCTCGCACACTGCCAAATAAAACGATGACAATTGTCACTGCCGTATGACACCTCATGTCTCCACAATTCTTGTATGCCCACCTTTGTCACTAGTTCGTTTCATCCACACACACACACACTAACACACAAGTACCTTCAATCTTCTCCAACTGACTTCTACCTTCCCAAACACTAAGTTTTCAGTTTACACACCACTTTTGATCCTCTCAGGCGCGTTCTTTTGTGCACTCATTTCACGAACTATTCCCTGTTATCAATGCAATCCTATCCTTCCTTATCCTCCAATTCCTTGGAATCCCCCCCCAAAAAAAAAAAATTAAAAAAATTGTTAATTCAATTAAGCCCGCAAAGTCGATCGCAAATTAACGAAACACTTTGCCTGTATCTTTACCCTGTTATTGCATATTTGAACAGAGTTGAAAGCCCAGGTGCATGTGCAGTACCAAAATCACTAAGACTCACACACGACTTTGATAGGACAAACAGAATGGCAATGGAAATAAGAAAAATTGGTAGTGGTGAGGGGGTGGGGGGTGGGGGTGAGTGGGGGGGGGGGGGGGGGGAGGTGGGGCAAAAAGTAGCTGAAAAGTAAACGGTACTTCGCTGAACAAGTATAGAGATTCTCTATACCCTCCACCCCCCAACACCCACCCACCCACCCCACAGCCTCCCCCCCCCCCTCCCGCCCCCCAATGAAAAGTTTTGACTCTCAGTGTGTTGGCTTTGGAGATTCTTCTCTGCCAGGCCAACTAACCCCCCCCCCCCCTCCACCCCCCCCCCCCCGCCCCATCATCCCCTCATTTATACACCTACATATATGTATGTGGCTTGATGGATACGTAGACTGGTCCACTAGAGAGATTTCTACAAACGACGAAAACGCAGGAAAACTTTGGGGTTTGAGGCACGTGCCTCTTACCAAAAACGAAGAAAACTGGAAGATCACGTTTTCTTGCGTTCTCGTGTCCTCTTCAGTCTTCGTTTCTCATAGAGATTCAACGTGAATAGACCCTTAACGATTCTTGTTGAAAAAAAAAAAAAAAAAATATAAGGGTAGAGATGGTAAAATGTGAGCGGGCAAAACGTTTTCTGAGCGATAAAAAAACATAAAAAGCAACACCACTTTATCCCTTTTCAATGATAATGTCGTGCAATATTACACACCCTGACGTTATTAACTCAAAGGATAAATAGTTGGAGCGCTTGGCATTTTTTTGTATGCAGATTTAAATACTTGGCTACGTGCTCCTCATTTTTCTCGCACTTTTCAGGATTTGTCGGAAAAATTCGCGGGGGGTGGTGGGTGGGTGGTTGGGGGGGCGGGGGGGGGGGCACGCGAATAGCCTCTCGTGCTTGCTCTTCGCCCTAGGCCCTGATGATGGATGGATTGCAAGGTAGGAATCGGCTGGGTACCACGTTCAGGTCTCATCAACATTGGAGGACAATGCCCGTAGACCTAGGTCGCCATCCCCAGAGGACAAGTCCGGATGTCTTCCAACCAATTCCAAGTGCAGCACCTGAATCAGCAGATCCAGGATGATCTATATGGTGAACACTAATCCTCCGATCTCCAACAACATCAATTGATGGTGCGTGGAAGGGAATGGACCAGCTGGGAGAGCATCAGGACGTCCAGGACAACTGGCAATCAGCATCAGCACTGTTGACCAGGCTGACATGCAACGATGGGTCCCTAGGAAGAAGTAGGACCAGGTCTTGGTCTGGCGGATTCTGGGGATACCAGTTCACCCAGCACTGGATCCAGGACCCAGGGCCCAGAAGTCGCTGGTGTCCAACCAGTGTCCTCTGGATGGAATGTCAAAGGGAGCCAACTCGATCAGTGACATGACTGTCAAGATGTCCTTGGTTGATGCGACATGTGCCAGTCTTGGAAGACATCATCAATCCCAGGTGCTCCACAAAATGTGGGTGAAAAAATATTCAATGAAGCTGGTAAATCGCTTCTCCTACCCAAACCTCTGTACCCATCAACTGGAACCATTATCCTTGACACTTTTCTTGTCCTGGTGAGCACGACTTTTTTTTTTCCACCAACGCCATCGCGATACCAATGCACCTTGAGGACTTTCTGACACAGCCCATATCGCAACGTAATTAAATAAAACGCCAAGTGATTAATCGCTTCTTGTTCCTATTACTGTGCAATGCACATTTTTCCGTCCTCCATGAAAATGCAATGTCACTCGGGATGAGCTGCACTATCAATTTTTCATGGTGAATAAAAAAAAAACAGAACGGAGGAACACTGGTATGGAAATTTATACGCATAATACAGTTGTTTATCAGATGTATTGCGGAAGCTCTTGTCATTCATCTACTCGCGGAATAAATTTCTGCAAGTTCTACTAGTGACGATTTTTCGAGTAAGTTATTTGACGTGGTCCCAACAATGTCACGTAGAAAATTGGACCATCCGTCCCCGGGCCAAGAGTAAATGGGGGGGGGGGGTGTACGGGGTGCAAGTGGGGTGGGTGGGTGGTTGGGTGGGGGGGGGGAGGCGGGGGGTGGGCTTGCAGTAGCGTGATGAAAAATCTCGCAGCCCACCACCGAGAGTCACACACGCGATTGGTTTAGTCAAGCCAAACTATAACATACCCTATATAATCTCGCTGAAGCATTCACCTTGTTTTTGCAAATAAAATTCACCTCTGGCTAATAAAATACGTATGGGATTAAAAAATTAATCACTTGCTTCCACCTGTTACTGGTGTGTCTATTTATTATTCATCTTCGTACACTTTTATTGCATCCGTTAAATTCCACATAGTTACACACATACACAGACATTTGAATTTCGCGCGATAAGCACGGATTTTATTTCAATTTTTTTTTCTCTTTTTTTTTTCAAACGATTATGATTTTGGTGTTAATCCTGAATGATTGGTCAATTATTTATTTCTACCGGGAGTCCCAGGGGTAAAATAATTGTTGACTATTTTTTTTTGCGAAAAATTAAATTGAAGAAAAAATTGTGCAGCGTGCGTTATAGCGATACAGCAAATAGTGCGCATTAAGGTAACACGTACGCTCGCGACGGTCGCGTGTTCGATACTGGCGCGGTGTAGCGCCTGGAAGTATAGTTCTCTGTGGTCCCGAGCGGCGTCGCGACGCCCGCCCTCGCGCCCCCTCTCAACCCCCCCCCCCCCCCCCGGCCGCTGCGCCCCCCCCCGCCGCCCAACCGCCCTAATGCATTATCCAGTGTCGACCACCGCGACGACCTTCTCATCGCTGTCTTTTACGCTGATAATTAAGGTTGATGAGTGAAGCGCTGAATTTCATATCGACGATTGCTGTTGAGAGAATATTCCTAATTACAATTAACAAGTGGGATTACAAGATAATTTTTTTTTTGCGGATAAACAACAATTGAGCTTGCAAAAGCTCAAGTCGGAGCTTGCAAAAGCTCAAGTCAGAGATTGCAAGAGCTCAAGTCAGAGCTAGCAAAAGCTCAAGTCAGAGCTGGTAAAAGCTCAATTCAGAGCTTGCAAAAGCTCAAGTCCAAGCTTGCAAAAGCTCAAGTCCAATCTCGCAAAAGCTTAAGTCCAAGTTTGCAAAAGCTCAAGGCAGAGCTTGCAAAAGCTCAAGGTAGAGCTTGCAAAAGCTCAAGTCCGATCTGGCAAAAGCTCAAGTCCGAGCTGGCAAAGGCTCAAAGTGAGGGCAAAGTGTGCAAGTGGAGCTTTTCAAAAGCTCAAGTTGTGCTTTTCAATTTTCACATAGTGAAGTACCACTGTTGAATTGGGACGTTATAAGTTGACGGTGAGGCGCGATGGACCCAACTGAATGCTGGAGCGCCTGCCGGAACTAAGGAGGTTATGCGCGAGCGTTTTTCACTCGACCGAATGACGGGCCATCGTATTCGACTGTGCTAGTTATGCGAGCGGTTTGATATCGTTCGGATGCGACTTCGATTCGCATGTGCGACTTGTCACTCGATCTTGAGATTCGCACGATCGAATGCTGGTGCACACAACCTCATACCTCGAGTGTCACAATTTATTGGACTCTTTTTTGAGACATTACCGTGAGATATTGTTCGTAATAATACTGTAATAAGTGCGTGACAAGGGAACATTCGAACTGGACTATGCGGATCTAAATGGCGAGTGACAAGTCGCACATGTGAACTGAAGTCGCATCCGAATGATTTCAAAGCGCTCGCACCCGCTCGCATGACTACCACCGTCGCATACGTCGCGCCGTCATTCGGTCGAACGAAGTGCACTCGAGAATAGCCTGCCAGGGCTTTCCATACATTAGTATAGAGTCGAAGCTATTCACAGTATGTTTGCTGAATACTTAATATCGAAAACTTCGGGTGTTTATCGCGAGGGTGAGACTGATAATAGCCAACTTTATGGCAAGCTGGAGATATCATCGCTTAGGGAACCAAGGTATTACTATGACGTCTGTTATTATGATGATGCTTCTCGTCAAATGATGTCATAATATGATTGATTGCAGCCACTTCCTTGAGCGACTTAACTTTAGGGTGCCTCCTATATACTCCACATCCAGAATTTACTCGTAACTCTAGATCTGTTTTGGGGTCACACTCGTCCCTATATGGAATTTGGCGTATGAAGAAATATAAGTCAACATAGGAAACACTTATCCGGAATATATACAGTATATATATCTCTTATTTTTGCGCAATAATTAGTTTATAATAGAGAACTGCAGACTTTATTTTGGAAGATAAAAAAAAAATTCCAAGTCGCAAGTTTCGCTTTGACTTTTCTATCTGACCCCCCCCCCCTCCCACCCATGATGTTCCTGAAGTTGGAAGTTAAAGAGTTACAGCATTGAACTTGATGTTCACCTGGAACAGATTTTGACGCTGTTCTTCCACCAGAAGTGACTCTTGGAACCGTTCCCGAAACTGCGCTTCCATCTGGAACCGTTCCCGGAACTGCGCTTCCATCTGGAACCGTTCCTGGAACGCATTTCGGAACCTTTGGAACAGTTGCCAGAACGCACCCTTTATGGGGAACAATTGTTGGAACTCAAGTTCCACTTGGAACAGTTCCCAGAACGGACCCTTCATGGGGAACAATGGTTGGAACTTTTCGGTCACTTGGAGCTGTTTGGTCACTTGGGAAAATTATTTCCAAGTTAAAATTTTTTACATACTATACTTATATACTATATATTTTACATACTATATAATGTCTACAGGTTTTCACATATTTCGGTAGCTGGGGAGGGGAGGAGTGGGTGGGTGGTAGGAGGAGGGGATGCCACCGTTATTCTCGACATATGACGAATATTTTGACCCCTATTTGCGATATTTCTCATTGGGAATATCATTAAAGCGTAATTGTTCGATGATTCCACGATTGTTGGCTCTGCAATTACGGGTAGGTGAAAAATATACAATAATGAATCAGGTAATTGACGGAAGTTACAGAGTAAATATGGAAATTAATTTGGTGAAATGGATGGTTACGGGAAGGGGAAGAGATACTAAATAACTTGGAAAGCTCAGATTGCAATATAATGTGAGTGGAAAAAAAGAGATAATTAATAAAAAGTTATTAATTACTTGTTATGAAAAATGAAACTTGAGGTCTCATCAAGAAATTAAGAAACACACACACACACACACAAACCCACCTACCCACCCACCCAGAGACCCACTCACTTACTCACCCAGGCACCCACCCACTCACCCACTCACTCACCCACCCACTCACCCACCCACTCACCCACCCACTCACCCACCCACCCAGAGACCCACTCCCCTACTCACCCAGGCACCCACCCACTCACCCACCCACCCAGAGACCCACTCACTCACCCACCCACCCAGAGACCCACTCACCCACCCACTCACCCACCCACTCACCTACTCACCCAGACACCCACCCCCACACACACCCAAGTATATGCACACACATACGCACAAACAAACACATAATATAGAATATATCGTCATCTGAAAGTTATTGGTTCACACCACAAAATGCCACTTTACATCACATTAATTTTATAGGCCAATAATCTAAAGTCCCCTGAAGTGACATCAAACACATGAGATAAAAATGATTCTGAACAAATATTCATGTGGCGTTTAAGTTCTGTACGGATGAGTATTCTTCATTTGGATTTGGATGTACTGAGTTATATATAAAAGGGAATACGTGTTACCTAGGGCGTGGTCTGGGAGCGGGGGGGGGGGGGGGGGGGGGGGGGGAGGGAGAGTGAAAAAGGGAATGGGGACTCACGTGAAAACAATATTTACAAGGAATATGATGAATCAAGCGTGTATGCAGAGGGGAGCGTGCCGCGTATATTTTCATTAACGGGTATCAACCCCGGTGTGGTCTCCCTCGGGCATGTCGTTCGAGCGCTATATACCTTGGCTGTGAGAACATGCGCGCGCTATCTTAACGTGCGATGGGGAATACAGGGTGATTAATAAATCTGAGAAGTCATTGGTGATATTTGAATGCTATAAGACTTCTAACTTTCCGATTGAAAAAGTTATTGCTGTGTAAAAATGAACAAGTAGGCTGGGTGAGTGTGACCTATAGGGGCAAAATCGATAACTTCTCCATTTAATGTTTTCCTCCAGCATTATTGTTTCTCACATTTTAACACGATATAAAGTAATTCGGGCGTGAGTGATTTTACGAGATATTCAACATATCCACACACGACCACCCCACCCCCCACACACATATACAACCACCCCACCCCCCACACACATATACAACCACCCCACCCCCCCCCCCCACACACACACAACCACCCCACCCATAAAAAAATTTAAAAACCCCACACACCCACACACACACATATACATACATACACACATACACATACATATACACACACGCATCGACATCCACATCCACATCCACATCCACATCCACATCCACATCCACATCCACATCCACATCCACATCCACATCCACATCCACATCCACATCCACATCCACAACCACATCCACATCCACATCCACATCCACATCCACATCCGCATCCACATCCACATCCACATCCACATCCACATCCACATCCACATCCACATCCACATCCACATCCACATCCACATCCACATCCACATCCACATCCACATCCACATCCACATCCACATCCACATCCACATCCACATCCACATCCACACCCACACCCACATCCACATCCACATCCACATCCACATCCACATCCACATCCACATCCACACCCACATCCACATCCACATCCACATCCACATCCACATCCACATCCACATCCACATCCACATCCACATCCACATCCACATCCACATCCACATCCACATCCACATCCACATCCACATCCACATCCACATCCACATCCACATCCACATCCACATCCACATCCACATCCACATCCACATCCACACATACACGTACACATACACATACATACACTAGTTCAGTTCCTGAAAACGAAATAGGTGCAGCAACTGCTGGAGATGCTCATGCCTACACGAGTCAGGTCAGATCCTATTCCTGTGAGGACGGCAGTTTTCTATTCCGCAATGGACATGTACCACAAAGCATGTCAAAGTTTCTGTGAACCCCCCCCCCCCCCACAAAATCCACCAACAATGCGTAATTAGCAAACTCTATTTATTATTTTCACCCAACAAATGACGAGTTCAGACACTTGAACATCAAAGTTCCAATGCATGAGGAAAACCACTGAATTTTCATGTGTATTAGTTTCCATGAGAGTTGCCTGGCTCTTCTAATGTGAACACCGCTGGCAAATTGAGTTTGGTCACAGTGGAATCGGAATTAGTGTGAATTGGATTTGTTCAGTCGATCAAATGAAATTTGACACTTGATTGAGCCTTTATGGCGCGACGATGGGGGCCATTGAATGTGGTGACGCTAGAAGTGGGGGAGGGGGACACGATATTCCGAATTGTGGCATTGGAATCGTTGGTGTCGATGATTAACAGAAACATTCCGTTTTACGGATGAAAATGTACACGAAGGACAAATTTGTTTCGTAGAAAATGGAATCTTTCCATTTCCGTACATTTCATTTTTTTTAATTTTTTTTTATAGATATATATATATCATATTTTTATTATTATTATAATCAGTAAATCCATTAGCATTAGTTTATATAAATATATATATATATATATATATATATTGACAAGTATTCCGATGTCGTAATACATTGACAGTGACGATGTTTTGGAGTAAGCCCATTGGTGCATGAATAGCGAGCGCTGATTGGTGGAAACTGCAAGGGCTAGCGCCACCCATCAAACGGCGGCCTACAAGCGAACTTCAATCCGCACCTATAAAGTCGATTGTCGTAAACGAGAGGTGAATTCGTAAACGCAAAATAAAATCTGTAGGAAGTGACTCTTCATTTACGACCATGAATAGACCACGGCCATCACTATTTTACACTATAAAATTTGGAATTACTCATTGGTCGCTGTGTGAGCACGTACACAGTGGACATCGATTTTAACTTGTGAGTGAGTGTGTTTTTTTTACTTTGTGCCGCTCTCTTGTATGCAGCCCATTCGTTGTCGGGTTAGGTTCCCACCCGACCTTGCGGTCTCATCTTAATGCCGGCGTTGATACAGCCAAGCACGGACTGTTCCTGCTATAGTGTGAGTGGATGTTTGTGGGTCAATGAGTGTGGGTGGGTGTGTTGCGTGAGTGAGTGTGGGTGGGTGGCTGGGTGTGGGTGGGTGGCTGGCTGGGTGTGGGTGGGTGGCTGGCTGGGTGTGGGTGGGTGGCTGGGTGTGGGTGGGTGGTTGGGTGGCTGGGTGTGGGTGGGTGAGTGGGTGAGTGTGAGTGCGTGGGTGAGCGTGAGTGGGTGGGTGGATGGGTGGGCGAGTGTGGGTGGGTGGGTAGATGGGTGAGTGTAAGTGGGTGGGTGAGTGTAGGTAGGTGGGTGGGTGGATGAGTGGGTAGATGAGTGAGTGTGAGTGGGTGATCTCCAAAACAGCTCCAAAATTGACCCACTTTACAACCCACATTTTTTTTCATGTGATATTTAAATAAAACCGAGGATTATGAAGCCGTTAGCGTAGTGAGACATGCAAATGAGCGTGAATTTATTAGAAAAAAATTGCAAAAGTTTACTTCATTATGCCATAAAGAAAACGCAAACTAGCATTTGTATTCACTGAAGAAATTAGTAATATAATTTCACCGTCGGGCACGATTCAGCGGCGTATGCCTGGGCACAGTCCCGGATTAATTAGTGGATGACGTAAAGGTTGGGCTCCACCTCCTCAGTCATATAGAGCTTAAGGATTGACGCCGGTTGATTAGCCCATTCATTGTCAATCCTCATTCCTCCGCCCTGGACCCACAGACGATTCAATCGTTCGGAGTATATTTGATACGGGCGGTGCAACGTTCCCTGGCTATTAAAAAATTTTATACGTATCGCTGTAAGGTACCATAAATTCATGGAATTATAACCCATTTTGTAGCCCTTCCCCAAATATCGTTCGAACATAATATCGCGTATGTAGTTTAATGGGAAGACTTTTTCAATGAGATTTTCCAAAATATAATTTGTACTAAATTGAGAGGTTTTGGGCGCAAATTGGGCCGAAAATTGAGCCGTTCTCAGCCAAAAATATAGTCCCACCACTTTTCATATTTCTTCTAAAATTTTGGGACACGTAAAAAATGTGGAATAAAAATTGTAATATTCTGCAATTTTGAAAAATCGGAAATAATGTGACGAGAAATAATACAATCATTGTCAAATAAAAACAATAATAAGAATATGTACCGTTAATTTTTACGCCGTGTATAGACTAATCGAAATTGTAAAAAGTATTGCGGTATTTCCCAGGGAAAGTCGCACGGAGATCGCAGCGATGTCGCGGCGATGTTGCAGCGACATCCGCGCGAGATTACGAAATGATCAACGGCTGCGATCACTGCGAAGTAAGAGAGTGTACTTCGTGTACTTCATGTAAAGTTTTCCAGCATATTTATACTTCATCGTCAGCCAAGTGGTGTTGTCAGTTGATATAATTATTTCATCGTTGAACCAGATTTGCATCGGTATCCATGAATTCATATTTAAAATCGCACATCACTGGTAAATGTGTGTATCTATATCCGTGTCAAATTCGGAAAATTTTACCCACGGTCTATTTCCCCTGAAATTCCAGCGGATGTTCGTCGTGGAAAGCTCATTTCCTGTGCAAGTTTTTGGGAAAATTGACGTGGAAAAATGATGCTGTGGATGTATATTCAATGGCAGGTGAAAATTTCCGTTAAATTATTAAATATCACAATAAGGAAATTGCAATGGTGCAGATATTTGTGAAAATTGCGGTTGCGAAAACATACTCATCCACCCACTCACTCATACACCCATTCACTCACCCACCATGCCACCTACTCACCTAGCCTCTCACCCACCTACTCACACACACCGTCACCCAACCAAGCATCTACTGACCCACACACCTACTGACCCACACACCTACTGACCCACACACCTACTGACCCACACACCTACTGACCCACACACAAAGCCTGACGGGGCTTTGGCGTAGTGGGTAGAGTGTCTGCCTACTATTCTAAAGGTCCCGCGTTCGATTCCCGCTCACTGCAAATATTTTTTCTGAAAAATATTTTCTCACGGACTCCGACCGATGGCAGGAACATTCCGTGTATGCTATCGGCGGTATCCATGAAGTGAGACCGTGAGCCGGGACCGAACGCGACCCGTCGCGCGGGGGGGGGGAGGGAGGGTTCCATCGTAGACGCCCGCCATCGTATCACAGGGGTTTCTGGAGGTTTACCCTGTGACCAGAAATACGATGAGCTGAAACGGCGAAGTCGGCCCCAGCCGCAATGGGTGGGTACTCTGATCCGTAGTATTGCCCATGTAGTAATGCTTACCAGCGGGGACGTGGGTGAATACAAATAGAGAAAGAGTGGAAAAAAAAAAAAAAAAAAAAAAAAAAAACCTACTGACCCACACACCTACTGACCCACACACCTACTGACCCACACACCTACTCACCCACTTATGCACCCTCCCACTCACCCACCCACCCACGCAACCACCTACCCACTCACCCACCCACCCACCCACTCACCCACCCACCCACTCACCCACCTACCCACCCACACACCTAGCCACCCGCACACCCACCTACCCACCCGCCCACCTACTTACCCACTCACCCACTTATCCACCCACTCCCTCACGACCCACACACCTCGGTCTCTCGCCTCAGAGAAAATCTTCCACTAGAATGGTTTTACGTAAAGATTGGAAATTTTTTTCTCGGCCCCCAGTGGACCTCGCCCATTTAGGACCAATTATTTTTTTCCCCACATTTTTTTTGTCACGATCTATTTTCTCCTAAATTAATGCCCATATTATTTCACTAATAATTGAAATGACAGTATCTGCAAAATTCCAACATATTTTCAATGCTACTGGAATAGCAAGAGGCAACAGCACAGTGGAATTTTCTATTACAATGAACAATATCGTTATTGAATATTGAAACATTAAAATTGAAATAGGGCACACATAAATATGAAGAATAAATAATGTCGCATGGGCGGAAGGGGGGGTGGGGGGTGAGGAAGCGGGAAATCAATTTATTGATTGTCAGAGATACGGAAAGTGGGAGTTGGGAGGCGCGGCACGTGCCTAAGATTTTCGGTAATATAGGAAAATTTCGGGTGAAAACATGTCTAAAGTCTTGGAGTTCGCTCGGTAAAAGAATTGCGCCGCTGTTCCCCAATTTTTTCAATTTTTTCATCAAACTGCCGACGGGAAGAATATGAAGAAAAATTCTTGTCATCTCGTTTTTTCTTCAGTTTTTTTTTAATTTTTTGAAATTTTCAAATTTTTGAAATTTTTAATTTTTGGCAATTTTCAATTTTTTGAAATTTTCAAATTTTTGAAATTTTTAATTTTTGGCAATTTTCAATTTTTTTGAAATTTTCAAATTTTCGAAATTTGCACATTTTTGGAATTCTCACATTTTTGGAATTCTCACATTTTTGAAATTTTGAAATTTTGAAATTTTGAAATTTTGAAATTTTGAAATTTTGAAATTTTGAAATTTTGAAACTTTGAAATTTCCGAATTTTTCGAAATTTCCAAACTTTTTTGTAAAACCTTTTTCCGAATTAGTGAATTAAAAAAAAAACAATTTTTTCCGAATTAGTGAATTGAAAAAACTACATTTTTTTGTGCACAAAATAGAGTATTCTAAAAAAAAATCTCACAAAATTTTTATTCAAAAGCACTAGCTGCGGAGTTAATTGCATTCTCATGTAGATGCCACACGAACAGAAAACGTCAATAACAATACGGAAGTAGCTGCATAGTGCCAAAGTAAAATGCATTTTCCCTGAAATTTCATGGAATTTATTCTTAAAAACTTCCGTAAATGTTCCGAAAAAATTGGTTATCCACGAAAAAAAATTGTCCATGGAAACTTCAGACCTAACAAAAGTCACCCAGTGGTGGTCCAGTATCCGCGTAACATCACCCAAATCCATATGGCTACCATAATTTCTACCCACTTTAATCCCATTTCCGCCGCCCACCCACTTCCTCCCCTCTCCACACCCATCCCCCTCCCCCCAGCCCACCCCACTCCACCCCCACCCTCCCACCCCCTCACCCCACTCCACCCCCACCCACCCACTCCTCCCCCTCACCCCACCCACGCCCCCCCCTTTCTCACCCCACCCCCTCCCCCTCCGCCACCCTACTCCACCCCACCTCTAGACAATTTTCACAATTATGCATGAACTCACGCAGGGTAGGGTGCCCATAAAAAATGCAAGGTGTCCCTTTGTAGCCTGCCCATATTTTCGACCCTTCTCGTATAACATTTCACCACGTACCAAGGGAATACCCAGCAAAAACTACCCTCTTACTTTATGAAAAGACATTAGCCCTCTTACAGTTGTTCCTTACCTCACCACCATCATTAATTATTAAATACCCACTGAATTAAAAATAAAGATTGACCAAAAAAAAAAAGAAAAAAAAAGCCAAAAGTATTTCCATCTAATTTCCCTCTAGCTTAATGAGTCAGCCATTTAAAGTGCAAAAAATATCGTACATCTCGCGTGTGTTTATACAATTAATCGTGTCAACGGCCATTTTACTTTTTATTCATTTATGCTTCATATCACTGGAGTCGTATATATTGTGTCTAGGTGGGGACAGGCTGGCATTGAAGTTATACATATGGCATGTTGTTACGTGGCCAGGGGCCTGCTCTTAGGACATTTGTTTGACCCCTTGGACAACTGCCAAATAGAAATTGGCTATTGACCAAGCCAATGGTTTGCCGAATTACTCCCCCCCTCCCTCCCCCCCCCCCCCCCGCCCCCACCGACCCACCATGCTGTGCGTTGTACCTGTAGTACCTTGTGCTTTACGTTGCTGTTACGCGCCGTGTAACTCGATTATGCATTAAATGAGAGTGATTGTGCATGAAAACTTAACACCGAGACAACACTGTGCGAAGATTTGGCAAAGCTTACTGTGAACATGCTCGGTGCTCGCATGGTGAGCACTGCGCCGCCCAAATGTACTGGTCAATTTTGAGAAGAAAAGTGGAGGTACAGTCAATTGTTAATGAGTATTCTATAATTCCGAGCAAGAACTGCGGAATTGAGGCGGTTCCATAAGGCTGGTAGGTTAGGTGGAAGACCCGGGTTCGAATCCTGGATGGGATCATTGCAGGTTTTTTTGTTTCAGATTCGGGTGAGTACTGGTAGCCTAACACCATCAGGAATCGATGTAGATTGAGTCAAGGAGGGAGATCTTCGTAAGGACCACCATGGCAGGTATTGTCGAAATTCGAACCCGGGTCTCGGCACTCATCCGACTAAGTTTCCGGATTACGCAAACGACTATTTTGCCTTTTGCTCTTTACTCGTGATGATCTTTTCGTCAAAAACAGACAAATTTCGCGGATACTCTATGGAAAGACTTTATCAAAATTAACTTATTGACTCAAAAAAAAAAATCTAGTCAAACTCAGAAAAAACGAATGATTTTTCGTTTTGCGTACTTTTTGCTCACATCTTTGAAAGTCACGGAAAATCGCCGACAAAAGTATCGAAAAGTCAAACATTACTTTCTGTAGTTACCCAACTTTATTCAACTAACGAATACTTCAACTTTTTTCCAACTTTTTGGTGTTACCAAAATTTTTATGTCATTTTTCAAGTGAGATGAAAAATGGAGAATAACATATATATACATATGTATATATATCTATAATAACATATATACATATATACATATATACATATATACATATATACATATATACATATATACATATATACATATATACATATATACATATATACATATATACATATATACATATATACATATATACATATATACATATATACATATATACATATATACATATATACATATATACATATATACATATACATATATACATATATACATATATACATATATACATATATACATATATACATATATACATATATACATATATACATATATACGTCTAATTTCAATCGGCAGATTATCGTTTGGACCCGTGAAGTGTTACACCCACATTCCATTTAACGGCCTTGGGGCCTTTCGTGATTGCGTGAAAAGACGTATTCTGGTGTAAATTACTAGTGGAGTGTTAGAACGTGAAGGACAAATTTTGGATTATCATCATGGCAAAATGGGAATCTGTCAATCATGGACTATTAGGTATTTCGCAAAATGCCAATTTCACTCCAATGATTTTCGGAAGGACGGACTAGGTGCGTCATCGCTCTGGCAAATTACACGATTAGTGGGAGGGGGGGGGGGGGGGGAATTGCGGGAACCAATGCCGGGGGCGATACGCGGCCCCTGCTGAAACTGGATAGTACGTTATTGCTTCGATCTGAAACGAGGAGATGCAGAGCATGGACCAGACATGAACATCATTAGCAACAATAATTTTACCATGGACGGAGAGGTAAATAATTTAGATTATCCAGGCAGAGCTCAGCCAAATTGAAAGAGGAGTGAGTATGGTAAGAAGAAAATTGTCATTCGTATGATTTTACACCAAGCGCATGAAGTCGTTTTGAGGAGAAAGATGAATAGTCATTTGATTCTGAAAAAAATTTGCCGAAAGGAATTTAGCTGGTATGGAAGTGCTGATGACTTTGACACTGGGTGTAAATTGTGAATGGAATTGTCACGGTTTTGCCATTTGACATCTTACTGACACTTTTAGGATAAGGTGTGTAAATGTTTGTGTGATGTGAATGTGTATGTGGATGGGTGGGTGTGTGACTGTAGATGGGTGGGTCGGTGACTGTAGATGGGTGGGTGGGTGGTTGTAGATGGGTGGGCGATTGGGTAGCTGAGTGCGTGGTTGTGTATGTGGGTGGGTGGCTGGCTGTGGATGGGCGGGTGGGTTGTTGTGGATGGACGGGTGGGTGGCGGTTGATGAGTGGGTGTGTGGGTGACTGTAGATTAGTTGGTGGCTGTGGATTAGTCGGTGGGTCGATGTGAATGGGTAGGTAGGTGGCTGCAGATGGGTGAGTGGGTGAGTGGGTGAGTGGGTGGGTGGGTGGGTAGGTGGGTGGTTGGGTGGTTGGGTGGGTGGTTGGGTGGTTGGGTGGGTGGTTGGGTGGGTGGGTAGGTGGGTGGGTGGGTGGGTGGTTGGGTAAGTGGGGGAGTGGGTGGCTGTTGATGGGTGGCAGTTGATGAGTGGGCAGGTGGGTGGGTGGTTGTTGATGAGTGGGCAGGTGGGTGGGTGGTTGTTGATGAGTGGGTGGGTGGATGGCTGTGGATGGGTGGGTGGGTGTATGGCAGTGGATGAGTGGGTGGGAGGGTGGCTGTGGATGGTGGGTGGGTGTGTGGCTGTAGATGGATGGGTGGGTGGGTCTGTAAGTAATTGAGATCAACGTCGTCTCGCGAAGAGAGTAGCTTCGAGAAAAAGAAGCACCAGTTTGTTGTTGCTCTACAGCAAATAGCCTTTCAACATTTCTCCGTAAAACCACTGGTTAACGAGATAGTCAAGTTTTTTTCTGTATACTTGATGTCTTTTATTAACTTAGTCATGGAGGTCCATGGGGAGAAATTTTCTTAGAACCCCTTCTTACCCTCAATCACCCCCCAAGGAGGTGCATATGCAACTTGCGACAACGAGAGCAGACTGAAGTTTTTCATATTACTAAGTTTCTCTATGAAAATTCGTTAGAAGAATCGTTCCCCTAGTTCATCAACAATATTAGGTCTAGGATTGGTTGTACTGATGGGAGAAAAATTTAATTAATCTGAGGATGGGAGAAATGGGTAGCAGTAACTGGCATAAATCACAGCATGAGGTCCCTAGAGTATTTTGGAGTTTTTTGAAATTTTTGAAATTTTTGAAATTTTTGAAATTTTTGAAATTTTTGAAATTTTTGAAATTTTTGAAATTTTTGAAATTTTTGAAATTTTCAAAATTTTTGAAATTTTTGAAATGTTTGAAATTTTTGAAATTTTTGAAATTTTTGAAATTTTTGAAATTTTTGAAATTTTTGAAATTTTTGAAATTTTTGAAATTTTTGAAATTTTTGAAATTTTTGAAATTTTTGAAATTTTTATAATTTTGAAATTTTTGAAATTTTTGAAATCTTTAAAGTTTTCGAAGTTTTTCAAATTTTTGAAATTTTTAAAATTTTTGAAAATTTTTGAAATTTTGAAAAATTTTCTGAAAATTTTGAACTTTCCCCAATTTTGCAAATATTCGGGAATTCCTAAAATTGTCAAACCCCAAAAAATCTCCACTCGATTCCCTTTCCTCGTACCAAAAGTGGGGGCATTTAATTATCCGTTGACCTCATATCGCTCCATCCATAATTCATCAGTGCGCCCAGACCAAAAATGTTCCTCCTCGGTTCCTCCTTTTCTCCGTGTGATCCCCTGTCAATGGATCGACTGGCAAAAGCTTCCGTAGAAAAATTCGCTCGACAGTTGAAAAAATACCGGTTGGAATTTTCTCAAACTCGTACTTCCCTTGTATACTCGAAGGATTTCCGCTAATGAAATAATTAAAATTACAAAGCTCCCCTGCAGTATCCAGCGCCCTTGTGCTTTTGCTCCGTTGCGCCAGCGCGCAGTCTCATTTAATTTTTTTTCCTTCCCTCCTCCTTCCATCTCCCGTTTCGCTCGCGGAAGAATAAGATTCAGGGTCCCGCCTGTATTCAGTTGCTTAAGAAAATTACGGATGGGCATTGTCGTTGGCAATTACTAGTTACCAACGAAACCGCGAACAAATTAATTGGACTCAATAGAACTCAATCCTCCAGTTTATTTCATGGCTCTCATTAAAATCACACAATCGATACTACAACATTTTCAACTCAATCCCACCCATACCCAATTTTTTTAAGCGTCTTCCTTGCGCTTAATACCTGTGTAAGAATAATAAAAAAAAGCAAAGAAAAAAAAAACCTCGTCATCATGGTAAATGTTTTACGACTGAATTTCCTTCTGGTACTTTTCTGTTTTATGGCGTATTATTCTGTACGTTACATTACGTTAAACGTCGTTGGATCGTGAGGAAAAACGAGACCCCACGGCGGCTGAGAAACACCCGGGTTTTCGGCATTACCACGGAAAATATAGGTGATGTGGGTCAATTTCGTATATGTCAGGGGATATTTTTTAGGATGGATTTTGTTTTGTATTTGCACAAAACTTGGGGATATTACACTCAAAGGTCATATGAAGTGTGTGTGTATGGGGGTGTTGGTGAATGAGTGTGTTGGGGTGGGTGAGTGAGTGTAAGTGGGTGGGTGGGTGGCTGGGTGAGTGAGTGTAAGTGGGTGGGCGGATGGGTGAGTGAGTGTAAGTGGCTGGGCGGGTGGCTGAGTGGGTGTAAGTGGGTGAGTGGGTGGGTGAGTGAGTGGGTGAGTGGGCAAGGGTGGGTGTGTGGGTAAGTGTGTGAGTGTAGGTGGGTGAATGTAGGTGGGTGGTTGGGGTGGGTGAGTAAGTGTAAGTGGGTGGGCGGGTGGTTGAGTGAGTGTAAGTGGGTGGGCGGGTGGATGAGTGTAGGTAGGTGGGCGGGTGGGTGAGTGAGTGGGTGAATGAGTGGGCAAGGGTGGGTGTGTGAGTGTGTGTGTGTGGGTAGGTGTGTGAGTGTGGGTGGGTGGGTGAGTGTAGGTGGGCGGGCGGGTGGGTGAGTGTAGGTAGGTGGGCGGGTGGGTGAGTCAGTGAATGAGTGGGCAAGGGTGGGTGAGTGTAGGTGGGTGGGCGGGTGGCCGAATGAGTGTGGGTGGGTGAACGGGTGAGTGGGTGTGAGCGGGTGGGTGTGGGTACGGGGGTGGGTGAGTGGGTGTGGGTGGCTCGGTGCATGTGATTTGCCCCATTTCCACATACATTGAAAATTACTGAATTCCTACTGTACGCGCTTACATTTACGATGATCGGTGAGTGCCATATAAAGCGCCGAAGAGTCGCGTGATCGCGGCAGGTTAAAGTATCGACTTAGGTCCAATAGTGGAGCGGCATTGTAACTCGTTTATTTACTAAAAAGGATGATGGGAAGCTGGGGTCGAGCGGCATCTAACGCATCTCGTTAAAAGTTTACGAGCTGGAGGCCCTGTGGCTCACCTCGTTCCTCCTCACCTACCTCCTCCCCCTCCCCCCCCCCGCTCCCCCCAGCCGCCCACTTCTCTCACTCTATTCGGATCTCTGCGTCTATATTTGAGAGCTCATTTTTCCCCGTTTATTCATTTTTTTTTCTCCTCTACTTTCTCGGCTGTTGGCTCTTTTGTGGCTTTTACCGCCGCTTTGCTCGGCCCCTGGCAAAACTCACGCGCCCCTCGACAATTCACCTGAACACCCGTGGGCCATTACCCCGATGTGGTCACGCCCCTTGTTCACCTTGTGATAATTTGTTTTCTTTCATCACGCTAGAGTCAGCCTCCGTCATTAGGCCGTCAACGAGTGCGTAATCAGGGAATTGGGAATTTAGATTATTTTTGGTACTGAGATGGGATGCTGCGCTTGTATTCACTTAACGATTTTCCAGAGAATACGAGAGAGAGATGACGAGAGACGGAACGAGATAACAATTGGTTCTAGAATATCGATACAAGACGAGAGAGCTGAAATTCTCGCCTCCTGTCCCATTTGGCCCCACTACTTTGACGCCAGTCCTATAGCTTTGGGCATCCGGGCACTTGAACCCGAGTGTCATAATACGCGATGGTAATACGAGGAGTCACCTGGTCCTCGAAAATCCGCAGGATGTCGCGCATTCGCGGATGTCTCGAGTGCCAGCACGCACTGAAACCCTTCAATAAAGCGTTTCGAGAGGTAGTCGAGGGCGCCTTTGTCTTTCGCCTTGGCTGTTTGATAATCGAGTAGTTCCCGACCAGGAAGCGTTTATCGATTCATCAGAATCCTCCTTCTGAGTCTAGGCTTCCTGTATCTGTTGAACATTTATCGCTTTCGTCGAATCTTCCAGGAGATGTAAATGGGAGTATGTAAATTTGGCTTTTCCGCAGCAGATAGCTGCCGATAGTACTCCATGAAAAACGATGGATTGCTTCTTCTGCCATTTTCATTTGTAAACGCATGGGAAAAAGGATGCGTACGAAAGTACGCGACAGAAGTGAAACTTGGTGGTGGTTCAATTTGATATATTCTAATTCAACTCGCAATATCTTCTAAACTGTACGAAGTAGCAGAAACTGACTCACTGACTCACAGTCATTCACCAACACAGACCCACTCACCCACACACCCACTCACCCGCACTCACCAACCGACCCACTCACCCACCCCCACTCACCCACACCCACTCACTCACACAAACTCACCGACATCCACTCACCGACACCCACTGACCGACACCCACTGACCGACACCCACTTACCGACACCCACTCACCCACACCCAGTCACCCACCCACACCCACTCACCCACACCCACTCACCCACACCCACTCACCCACACCCACTCACCCACACCCACTCACCCACACCCACTCACCCACACCCACTCACCCACACCCACTCACCCACACCCACTCACCCACACCCACTCACCCACACCCACTCACCGACACCCACTCACCGACACCCACTCACCGACACCCACTCACCGCCACCCACTCACCGACACCAACTCACCGACACCAACTCACCGACACCCACTTACCTACACCCAATACCGTCCACCCACACCAATTCACCCATCCACTTCGCCCCCACACACAATCTCAAAATGTGTTTTGGATTTTTTGGATCTGGAAGTCGGAAATCCGATGCGACTTCTAAATCGATCAAGTTCTTAGAAATAATATCTAAGACGGGCCCAGAGCAGACTTGATCCAACATGTGTCATACTCTGATGTAATAGTCTCCATGATGCTGCAATTTGCATCTTACATTGAGGGCTAGTCAGTGGTGAATCAGTTGGACCCAGATCTGGTATGCAAAGCTCACCCCTCAGCATCTCTAAAAATCCGTCCCAGGAAGCTTCTGATAAATTCTCTTGTAATTCTCCAACCCCATCTCCTGAAGGCTCTTCATCCTACTGCTTTGGAAGTGCTGAGAAGAGACGCTCATTCAAGGATGTTCAATCTTAAATTTTCAACTTCTATGCATCCACCTCCAAATGTGGGATTAGAACTTTGCTGGTAATATTTACAGTTCAATATTTTTTTATGAAAATTTTATTTTTTATGCGCAAATTTTTGAATATTTTTTGGATATTCTCAATTTTTTGAAGAATTAATCAAATTATAAATTAAAAATATAATTTGTTTTATAATTATTTACAAAAATATTTAAAAAAAAATATTTTTTTAAACATAAAATTGAATTTATCTAGAAGTCCAAGAACCTGAACAATTATCCGACATTCATTGATAATTACATTACAAACAAACCAACATATCAAGTTTCTGAGCTACGTCTCTCCGGTTGCCATTATCACTTGTTTTGTAACGAAGTTTGAAAATATTGGATGAAGTTTGAACCTCGGGGCAAATTTCTCGAACTATTTTTCGCCTCACAATTGCGCCAATAAAGTGATACATTTGACGTCATTGGAGAACAATTTCGTATTGAGTGCATAGCACGAATTAACCACGTTCAAACTCTGACACCTCTGAAGTTTCATACTCGTGCAAATGTTTGATGGTAATTTGCCAGTTCCTGGAACATATCTGGAACCGCCGTTCTCCGCCTGAGTCCAAATGGATGCGTCATGTGATTTGAACGGGAAATGCAGCATACGCAGCACCGTATGCTCTCAGATCTATCATCATCATCATCATCGCCATCACCATCACCATCACCATCACCATCACCATCACCATCACCATCATCATCATCATCATCATCTCGACCAAATCTTCATTCCTCTTCCAACTTTGGCAAACATCATTCATTGCAGCCCAAATCCTAAAAGTGACCATCAACCCCCCCCCCCCCCCCCCGCCCCGCCCCCTCCCACCCAACATGCTGCTCTCATATTTCTGCTTACGTGCAAACCACAGATACCACAGCAAGTTAAATCTCACGTTAATTATGGATGAATGTTCTAACTCAATGAGAGCTTGCACGTGGAATTTGATGAACAAAGTGATAACACGCGACGGTGTAGTCACTAAAGGCAAATAGGACTAGTTGTATGGTGAGGGATGAAGGGTCGATGGCATAGGCTGACGTCCAACATGGGGGGGCGATAGACTGAACACTGAATTGGTATATGGGTGTGCCATAGCCAGTTCAACACGATTATGTGTGTCTGTCAACTATCACACGTTTTTAGTTCCCAGCCCTTCATGCATTATGATTCCGACAGTTTAGCTGATGACATCTACGCATACACATTCACATATCCATATATATAACATTTAATGGTGGTACAAGCTATATGCCCAGTTATGTACTGGACCCCAAATATCACATGGTTCAGCGGTTGAAAGATGCTGCAGAATTTACATGGTATCGTATAGTGTCATTCATGGGCTATTCATGATTTCAGGAAGTGTTGTTGGATGGGGTGTAGCATGTGATGATTGACGGATGGAGGAATTCTAATGTGTTCAAGGAAGATCAAACACACACACACACACACCCACAAACACACCCCGACCCACTTACACACCCTCAACCCACTTACACCCGCACACACACCCCGACCCACTTACACACCCTCAACCCACTTACACCCGCACACACACACCCCGACCCGCACCCACCCACACCCATCCACCCACCCACTCACCCACACACACACACCCCGACCCACTTACACCCGCACCCACCCACCCACCCACACACACCCACTAACCCACTCACTCACCTACTCACATGCACCCACCCGCCCACGTCAGCACGCACACATACCTACACACACACATAAATCCTGAACAGGATTCCAATCATCAAATTCGAGAAACCCAATTCATTAAGTAGCTACAAGCAAGGCCTGCTATCTGCGTGGACAACGGCTGAATCACTCCTCGGAGCGCGATGAATCGTCGACAGGCCCCCCGTGACTCAATGACTCAGAAACACTTCACTTGCCATTTGGCGGTGTAAGGATAATGCCGCAACAGATGTAACATGCGGCGAATGGTCAGCTGGGGAATTGGCGGGTTTTAACAATACTTTCGTTAGCTTTATCACCGATGGGATGACGTAGTCGAAAAGAATGGTCAATGGAAGATTTGGTCTGATGTGACAAAATTTCAACATTCTACTAGACCAATTACAGTCGCTCGGACCTGTTTTCGGGTAGAGTCTTCCTGCAGAGGGTCCAGTTGGGGAATTTGGTTCCAGACAATTTTTGCATTTGTCCCTTCACAAATTCCATTCAACCTAATGTTGAATCATTTATGTGATCTTATGTATGTCAGGTTCTATGCTGCCAGTTATTTTTGGTTCTGTAGCGACCTGTCGCTCCCCATTTGTCGCCTTTCCTCAATATCGATTAGATAATGATATCGAGGGCACTCCGGTTTCTTCGTCTCATTCACATTCAGCAGATTCCGTAATTAGCACGTCTGAGACAGCCGCTTTTGGTTATTTCAATAAATCAAAGTCAATTTACATGTGAGAAGTTCAGTTATTAATCATCATTTCCTTCCTGCATATTTCGAAATGTGTGGGATCGAATTAAGATCACTGTAGGAGGTGTAACTCAAAGCCACCGAAATGATAACTTTTCACATGGACGTCCAGGTAGGTTCACCATTCTGTCCATCACGGTTATTGACGCGCTAGGGAAGGCGGCGATTCATAGCGTCTCAATCTGAAGTTTGTTGATTTGAAGAGATCTGCCGCTGTGGCATATGAATTGCTTGTAGAAGCATATGATGATGCTGCCTTGAGTAAGAAAAGCTGTCATTAGTGTACTAACTGCCTTTCTTTTTTTTATTACTATTCTGTTTCTTGTATTGATCGATTCAAAGGTTGTTGAATGTTGTCTACATAATGCGCTTGATTTATTGAAAGAGTGGATGAGTGAAAATTCAATGATAATTAATCTCAAAAAGACAGTATTTATGTTCGTTCATGATAGTACAAAAGCACTAACTGGTGAGCAATGTAATATAAAATTTGATGGTGTTGGGATCACCGAAGTCGAGAAAACAAAATGTCTAGGTGTTATTATTGATAAGATATTGAAGTTCAATGATCATGCTCGGCAGATTATCAGTAAAGCTGGTCACAAAGTGAGTTGCCTAGGCAGAATGAGATATGCACTGAGTAGTTATGCCGAAGTCACTGTATATAAAAGTATGATAGCACAAAATACACTTGAGCTAGCAATTCGATATCAATCAAGATGCTGAAAAAATTTCTTGCACAAGGTGTACAACTGAGTTTCCGCCGTTTTGCCAAAAGATGGCACCACCAGAAGCTTATCATAGCCTCAAAATATTAGTGACTCAGTATTAGCTTTACATATTTTTGCTCGTCCGCAAAATGTCTAGTTCTGAGCCGAATGAGCGTCTTTAGTGGCAGCTTTTGATTAACTTTGTTAGTTCGAAGAGATCTGCGGCTGTGACACATGGATTGCTTGTATTAGCATATGGTGATGCTGACTTGAGTGAGAGAAGCTGTCGTCATTGGTTTCAAAATTTTAAAAGCGGTGAGTTTGACGTGGCAGAGAAAGAGCGCAGTGATATGATATGACGTCGAAGAAAGTTGTGGCTAATAATGGACAATACTTTGAATGAAATCTAATGTGCCGTTATGTCACAATAAATCTCTATTCTTTCATACGAAACGGCGGAAACTTATTTGTACACCGAATAAGAAAAGAACACGTTATGATGAGATTATTTTTAACGTTATTTACTGTGAGTTTATCAGCTCGCATGAAGCTCTACCGACCCGCTATTATTCAATAGCCTCAAAATTGTGGTACAAAAACTGAAGTTTTGACGGGGAAATGTCCCCACCGTTCCGGCGCGACCGGAATTTATGATGCAAGATTTTTTTTTCACATTTTGTATCGCTTTGATCCGATTTTATGCCGTGAAATCTGATCAAGACTTCTCACTAGTGGGATGGAAGTGTGTCTGCCCCGGTTGGGAGCACAAACAAAACTTCCCGATTTGTAATTTCTGTTTGCCATTCCTACATTTTCCGACACGTCAATTAAATGTCTAAAGACTGGTTTCAGAGAAAAAAATAGGAATCATGAAATTTGGAGTACTGGAATACGAAAGGTATCGCTGCATGCGAATATGTCACGTGGCGCACTTACCAATCACACTACGCATGCGCGCAATTAAAAAAAATTGTGTTGATAACTTGTTTTGCCAATATTCCCGGGAAAACTTGACAAAATTGGAATAAAAACGTTTTCAAAATCGAATAATACGTTATCAGAAGCGTTCCAGATAGAAACACACACACACATATACATCTTGTTAAAATTTTTTTTTTTTTTTTTCAAATCGAGGACATTTCAATACCTTCCCCTATCGAGAAGTTAACACGATGCTTACAGTATCATAGCTGTGTCACTTCAGACACATTCACCTTATGAGTCACGAAACTTCGCCAGACAAGCCAAAAAACATGGTGACTGAGCGTTGAGGGCTAGATTTCCCTTGTACATTTCCTCTCCATGTGACTTTATTGGTCATGTAACGCCACTTGTGTTGTTCCGTCCTTACACGAGCAGCCCGGAACGGGGATTGTAACTCGTGATGGCTCGGATGTTCCACTGATAAGACACAAGAGAAAAAAAAAAACAGGAGTGAGATGTTGGCCCTTTAAGTAAGACGTAAGACGCCGAGACGAAGAAACTATGAGACGTTTTTACGACTCGACTAAACGGCTGTAATTCTCCGCTTCCCAACTCTCCTTGTAGTTTTTTTGCCACGTCCCCCCGCCCCCCCCCCCCCCCACCTGCTCAGCTTCTTGTCACGTCAACTCGACGGGACAAGGGCTTAATTCTTACGTGCTGCAGACGTCGCGCGTACTCACTCGTTTTCCGACTTGCAACTTCCTCCAACATGCCCCCGCGCACCCTCCTTTTTCACCCCCCCCCCCACCCACCCCATCCACAATCTCGAGTGGTGAAATTTTCCCGTCAAGGAAACTTTAACGCGGAAATTATCATGCTAGCGTACGTCCTCGCGGCACCATTATTTTTAACTCACCGATTTATGGGAAAAGTTATTGTAATACGACTGTAAAAATCAGAAGTGGATATTAGACTGGTGGATTGTGGAATAGCGCAAATAACTCGGATGAATCCGTCACTTTGCTTATCCTTATAAATCCACGTTTCATGTTGATAAAAAAAAAAATTTGCTTATCTTTAGCCCCTTCAGCGAGAGAGGAGGTTATCGGTTTGGGATAACATTTTGGGTTTTCATTGGGTTCTGACATTTCACGGTAGTGTGTGTGTGTGTGTGTGTGTGTGTATGTGTGTGTGTGTTGGTGTGGGTGGTGGTGTGTGTGTTGGGGTGCTGGTCTGTATGTGTGTGTGTGTGTGTTTGTCTGTGTTTTTTTTTTTTTTTTTTTTTTTTTTTTTTTTTTTTTTTTTTTTTTTTTTTTTTTTTTTTTTTTTTTTTTTTTAGAAAGAAAAAGAGAAAGAAGGAAGTCAACCTCCTTCCTCACACTTCCTTCTTTCTCTTTCCTTCCTCTTTTTCTTACTTTTTCCTTTATTAAACAAACTTACAGAATTAACAAATAAAACATAACGTGCAAAGGACAATACCCCTTGTCACGTACAATACAGTTCGGTTGGTCCCCAGAACACGACGGAACATCTGCTGAGCAATACTTCGTTGTGTAGGGGACGATAGCCTTGGCTTCCTCAGTAGCGAATCCTTTCCGCTCGTTGACGGTAAGAAGATCCTCCGGTTACTCTGGATTTTTCCGCAACTGCTCCTCGCGGCGCAGCTCCTGCAAAACCTCCATTGCGAAGTCGCTTGTCGCGTTCCATGCCGCCTCTGATGACAGCATAACTTCCACAAGATTTCCACCGTTGATGGGTTTGCCTGCGCTATTTTCCCATACAGCTCGTTGGACGTCGAAACGCGGACACGTAAAGAGAACATGTTCCGCGTTTTCCTTCATTCTCGGACACTTTGGGCAATCCGGAGAATCCTCATGCTTAAATTTGTGAAGATATTCCCGAAAGCACCCGTGTCCTGAGAGCATCTGGGTTAGGTAGTAATTGACTTGTCCATGTGATCGGTCAAGCCAAACATCTAGCTTCGGAATAAGTCTGTGAGTCCACCGGCCTTTGCTCGAGGCGTCCCACTGCAGCTGCCATCGCTGGATGCTGTGGTTTCGTTCTTCTGTCCTCAGTTCCACTGAGCTCAGCTCAGTTGATGTTTTGCGTGTGTAGAGTCGCCTACGCTCTTCCGCTAGCACTTCAAAAGGTAGCATCCCAGCAATGACACACACAGCATCGTTCGATACTGTGCGGTATGCGCTGACCACTCTAAGGGCACTCAGCCTGTAGACTGGAACAATTTGCCGCCGAGATGCTTGGCTTCGTAATGCATCACTCCATATAGGAATACCATATGTTAATACCGACGTGACAACTGATGATAGCAGGAGCCTTCTCCTCTGTTTTGGCCCTCCAATATTTGGCATAAGTCTTGCAAGAGCAGTCTTCACTGCTCCTGCCTTACTGCTTGCATGTTGAGCTTGCTGTCTGAAACTAAGTCGGGCATCAATCATAATTCCCAGGTACCGTATGTAGGGCTGGGAAATTATTTCGTGCTCACCGACTTGCAGTGTAATTGTCTCTATTTTCTTCCGGCTCGTAATGAGGAGTGCCTCAGTCTTATGCTCCGCAAGTTGTAACCCAATCGAGTCCATCCATTGTCGTATCTTGTTAAAAACATTCTCGAAAATGAGCTGGAGCGTGGAAAGGTGTTTGCCCACGATGACTATCGCTACGTCATCCGCAAAAGCTACTAGTTTGGCCCCCGCCGGTAATGCTATTTTGAGCAAGTCGTCATATACGATATTCCACAAAAGAGGACCCAACACTGAGCCTTGAGGTACCCCCCCAGTCACCCTATATGTTTTAGGACCAACCTCTGTGTCATATCTGAGTACTCTGTCGGTAAAGTAATTACCTACCATCTTTTGCAAATATGCCGGTACTTGCAGCTTCGACAATGCCGCGAGGATGGGATCCCACCGTACCGAGTTGAAAGCATTTTTGATGTCCAGGGTAACAACCAAGCAATACTGCTTCGTGCCTCCTTTCCATCGCCTGCCATCGATTGCTTTTTTTGCTGTTTTGACCACCAGGTCTATAGCATCCAACGTGGATCGTCGTCGTCTGAAACCGTATTGAGCTTCGGCCAATAGGGGTTCCACCACTGCCTCAATTCTCTGATGTATAATGCGTTCCAGGATCTTGCCCGCCGTATCCAGCATACAGAGTGGACGATATGATGATGGCTCGTCCGGTGGCTTTTTCCCCTTGGCGATAAGCACGAGTCTCTGTTGCTTCCATCTGCTGGGGAAAATACCTTCCTGGATGCATGTATTATACATTTCGAGGAACATGCCGGGTGCTGCATTGATGGCGGCTTTCAACGCTATATTTGGCACACCATCGAGACCGGGGGCCTTGTTGTTGCCCACTCTACTACAGGCCTGCAATAGTTCCTCAGCTGTAATCGGCGGTATTCCGTCGATAATAGCACCCTCCACCTGCTTTTCAGTCACACTCATTTGCTGGGGGAATAAGACTGAGACAATTCTCTCCAGGAGCCTAGGACAGGTTGGTGATGGCATCGGCTGGCTCTTGAGCCGCGTCATAACCACCTTGTACGGTCTGCCCCAAGGATCCTTCTCCACTTCCTCCAACAGTTCGTTCCAGCAGTCTCGTTTGCGAAGCTTTATGGCCTTAGTAAGCTTACGCTTAGCGGCTTTAAACTCCACTTCGAGACTTTCGGGGTTGGACTTCTTCCTTGCGCGTTGCCAAGCTCTCCTCGCTGCGAAACATTCCCTGCGGAGGGTCGCGATTTCACCGCTCCACCAATACACCGGTGGCCGTCGGTTTCCACTAAATTTCCTGGGCATAGTGGCATCGCAGGCGTCGGTGACTCTCCGCATGGTTTCGTCTGCTTTCCCTGTGGCATTCTTACTGTCTAATCGGGCAGTCTTCAGTGCCATAAGGAAGGTGGCAATGTCAAATTTTCGCACATTCCAGCCGACTCCATTTGTTCTTTCCGGTGTGGGTGCGGATCTCCAATCAACCGACACCTCCCAGAGTACTGCCTGATGATCACTGGCAGTGTAGATCTCGGATACTTCCCATGCACAGTTTCCTTTCATCAGGCTGCTGCTGACGAAGGTGAGATCTATACATGAGCTCGCTTGTCCTCTGCGAAATGTCGGTTTGATTCCATCGTTCAATAGGACAACATCTAGGGCCGACATGGCTTCCAGTAAAGCCCGTCCTCGTTGATTCGTCTCCTTGCTGCCCCAGTCGACTGCCCAAGAGTTGAAGTCTCCCGCAATTGCCACTAGGGAATGCTGTTTTGCATCCACGACGAGTCTATCCAGGAATGCTGTGAAGTCTTCATAGCAAAGGCTTGGTGGTGCATAGCAGCTATAAAGATAGATACCATTCACCTTGGCCACAACGAATCCAGACTGTTGGTCTCCGTCATATGCTTCAAGCGGCAGAGCACCGCAGGACCAAATGACGGCTTTATTGCTAGTATCAGTAACCCAGTTTTGGGTATATAGGTTCCTGTAAGGTTCCGAAATGACGGCAACATCAATTTTCAGGTCCCGAACCGTCTGCGTCAGCAGATCGTGTGCTGTGGTGCAGTGAGCCAGGTTCACCTGTAACACCCGCACTATGACTGTGTACGGATCTTCTGGAGTGCACCCTGGTAGACTGGACATTTGATACTACCAGTTACATGGGCATTGTCTTTCGTGGGCTCCAGTTCTACGCATAGAACGCATTTTGGAGACGCTTTACAATCGGCGCTTCTGTGCCCTTTTTCGCCGCATTTGTAACACAGGTCTGATCGGTCAATGGAGCTCTTGCAATTGACGGCAAGATGCTCGTAGTGCCAACACTTGAAGCATTTGATGGGCCTTACCACTGTCACGATGCGAGCATATACCAGGCTTATTCGTATTTTACTACCCTTACTCAGTATATTTCTTGCAGTAGCGTCAGGGAGTACCACCGTAGCAGATTGTGTTCCTCTGTAGGCCTTGCGAAGAGACTTGATGGCACTCAATGAGATATCACTATCTGCGCCATCAGCTTTCCTCAGGGCATCAAGTATGTCTTCTTTGGTAGTGACGTCATCGAGGTCTTTGATTTCGAGTTCCTGTTGAGGTCCCTTATTGAACACCTTAGCTTCGTTTTGGAGGGCTCCAACTAGTGCCTTCTCCAGCTCAACACCTTCGTCCTTCTTTCCTCTCGCTAGAATTAAAAGAACATCTCCGGAGGCTGTTTTACGGATTTTGTCCACGCATGAGCTAGCCGCGTAGACACCTTGGTCTTTCTTTATACGTCCTAATATTTCAGCGTACGTATCCTTCCCCGTGGGACGAATAATTAGCGCATCAGGGCGGATTACTGCTTTCTTCTTCGTCCGAGGCTGATTCTGGTGTGTCTTCGCCACTTTTCCCTGCCTTTGGATCTTTGTCCAACTGGAACTTTCGTCCGTATCCGAGGTAACGTTCTGGATAGTAGGGTTTCGAACTACTCGGTCATTCTCCGTGGCCTCGGTTGAGTTTGCAGTCTCAGAGTTCTCCAAGGTCATTTCCTTCCTTCTTTTCACCTGTCGTGGAAGTTTTCTCTCCTCCAGAGGTGAGATATCTTTTCTCTTCGGCTGCCCACTTAGGTGAGGTGAAGTTTGGGCGTCAGCAGTCTGCACCATTGGTTGTGGGATCACTTTTTTGTCAAGTGCCACGAAACGGTCATAACTGCTTTTCATCTTATTGACTTGCAACTTAATGTGCTTGTGAACGTTTGCCTTCGGAGTGATATACTCCAACAAGTCTTTTAAAAGGTTATCAATCTTAACCATTTCAGCTTGCCTTTTCTTCAGAAGTTCTTCACTTGGGGTAGTAGACCCATCAGAGGCCAAGTGGTCCACCTCTTGAGGGCTGCAGTAGTCGGATCTCGACGAGCTCGAGCCTGCTTCGGCACTCTCACCCGCCGGTACTGGGGTATCCCTCCCCTGCACCGTAATCATTTTTCCAATGGTTGTACTGGCCATGGTTTCTTCTTTAATATGTAGGCTGTTATAGGGAGCCCACCCTTGGCACCCTTGGTTTCGGGAGTTAGGTTTCTCCCGTGTTTGTCTGTGTGTGTGTGTGTGTGTGTGTGTTGGCATGTGTGTTGGTGTGTGTGTGTGTGTGTGTGTGTGTTCTGGGCCCGTGAGAAGCTGGAATCGCGTGTTCACCCCACGGCCTAATCAAGGGGGTGGAGGGTGGGGAGGGCGGGGGGGGGGGGGGAGGGTACGCATAGACAGACACCAAAAATTGTAATGTAACGCGCCTAAAATTTGGAAGTTTCAAAAATAACCAAAAGGATTTTAGTAAATTCGCCTGCTCGCTTATCCCATCTCTCTCTCCCTCCCTCTACTTCCTATTTAAAAAAAAAAATATACCCTCACTCTTGGGCAATCGTTGCTTTCCCGTATTTCAGTCTGGCGAACGATAAATTCTTAAGCTCCCACGCGAGAAGTAATTCTTTGGAAAGTATACGCTTAGTGTGGTTTCTGGATATCGGCGGGCGGCGGGAGGGGGGGGGGGGGAGGGGGCGATGGAGTACAGAAACTCCATTAGATCACTACTTCCCACCAGCCAGAATGCATCCAGAATTTGGGGAAAGTATCTCGACTTAATTGTCCCTGATACTCCATAAATTCGTTGCACAATAGACGACACTAATTCAATTCACTTTCATTTGTATGCGAATTTTGAGAATAAAGATCTATCATTAAGGGGGTAAAACCGCAGAGTCTGCCAACGAAAAGGTTTTTCTGTAATTGGGTGGTGATGACAGTGTGCTAAAGAAACCCACCCTCGATGATAAAATTCGGCAAAAAAGCCGCGAACTAGCAAGCAAAAATAATGGCGATATCCCATTGCAGAAATAGGTGACGCTAGCCACCTAGATCTCCATATTGTCCAACGGGACATTGCACTTACTTTCTGTTTACACTTCTCCAACCGTGGCAAACTGCCAAATCCCGCATCGAAGCCCGGTACCTCGACTCCCGGCGGGTGAAAAAAAGTATTCATTTAACGGACCAATGCTGAGGGACATAGAAGGGAAAATGGAAAAAGACGTTATGCCCTAGCTTCTCCCGTAACTCGCGGCCCAACTCAGCATACCTCGAAGATAATGGCAATTTTATGTTGCGACGGCTGGTTCTCCCGGTCCCCGCAATGCCAGGCTTCCTTTTTTTTTTTACTTACGAGTTGAGACACTACACTGTACACAGGGCCGCAAGGAGGTGAAAAGACGAGGTGGAGCGTGCAAAATAAGGAAAAAAGGAAGTGTAAAGTTTGAGAGAGTTACGGGCGAGGGATGACGCGAACGTTGTACATCATTCGTTACACCCTTCTCCGGTCCCTCAGCATAGCCCTCGTTCCCTTCTTCTCCCTACCTCCCCCCCCACCTCCGACTCTGCCATCCCTCCCACCGACCCCCACTCCGCCATCCCTCCCTCCCCCCCCCACCCACCCACCCCTCCCAACCCCCCACCCACCCCTCCCAACCCCCCCACCCACCCCATATGCCCCCACCCACCCCCTATCCCCCCCAACCGCCCCATATGCCCCCCCTATCCCCCCACCCACCCCCTATCCCCCCACACCCTATCCCTCCGCTCCCCACCCACCCCATATCCCTCCCCCCCCGTCCAGAATGACGAAATCCTAAGACGACTTCCCTTTGGAGAGCTTCCCCCAAATCATCAAAACTGATGATGCCCAGGTCACATCTAAAACCATCGCTCTTACGCAAGAATCAAAGGAATTCCAATCATGGAACAACTTCATACCGTGATTCCCATCTGAATTCCTCGATCCATTGAGGATATGTGGACTCGTGGACCATCCACTGCACCGCATTCGCATGATAAGACACAGGAAACCACAGACCGCCTATAGCGGCAGGGACTCTCGGAGCAAACTGCCGCTGGTCACTCCGGCAAAAATTCGCGCCCAGTTGGGGATTTGAACTTAACACAAATTCTGGGAACTGATGTTCTGTCTTCCCGCTTTGGGATCCTTCGTACTTGGTTACTAAATGAACAAGTAATGTTTGTAGGAGAAGTGAGAGTGTAAGGTACCTTTGGAGCGCAGTCAAATGAGGCTATGCAAATTGTATTGTAAGCGAATCATGAGGTAGCGTGTTGATTCCTTTTCTATGTCAGTAATTGATGGAGTTAATTAGGAATGAGAATTTTAAACAATGTGCTCAACAGGGAAAAATTGCAAAAACTCGGATATCTCTTTCCCGGCTCGCCCCCCTCGTTCGCCATCTCCCTGCCATTCAATCTCTTTCACCACCTTCACCTGTCTGTACTATTAATTATAAGCTCCTTACGAGGAGCTCCTCCTGAAACTCTCTGCTATGAAAAATACGCTTCATGCAGAAATCCCTCAAAAGTCCTACCATGAAAAAGTGCTGGCCATGATAATTTGTCTGCTGATACGCTGAGTTGGAAAATGACAACTTTCTCCCCAACGCTGCCCATGATGGCCGACGATGGTGCAGTTGTGTATGGCATAACGATGAATCGGATTTTAGCTCTGAAGAGGCGTTGAGACTCGACGAGCTCATTGGTGAAGGTGATGATTGGTGAAAAGGAATTATGGTGGGTATACAACACTAGTACCAGGACGAACTATAGTTCGATATTCAAGGTCAACCCACGCATTCCCCTTTATTGCTATTCCGGCCGATTCCCAATTTTATCATTATTCATCGTATTGCTAATTTAGTATTGGGAAGGGTCGCAAGGTTTATCATGGTTAGCGGTTACTGGATATGGTACAGTTTGGGTATCATATGGTCCAATGGGCATACATTCTTTGATGTAAACTGTGTGACTGCTGCGCAGATTGGGAAAAAGCCGGGTTCCATTGACACCGTCGAACGCTATGGGCCCAAAACAGAACAGAGAGCAAGAAGAAGGAATACGAGTAATCAAAATTATAATATTCATCATAAACCCACTTCAAGGTCAAGTCTGCCGTTTTATATCCATATTTTAACGATCATTTAACTTAATTAACGCAAATATTAGACGGAATACAATGTTTACAAGAAGCCTGCTAGGCACCTCAACCTGTTGCTGGCTCTGCGTGTCTAATCATCAGAAAATCAATACTTGTGCGCGTGCGCCGTTTGTTGGTCAAATTTGTTCAATCAGATAACGGTCACAAATAAATTATGTAAATTGTTATTACAGGATTAATTCTGTATTCCTGAGTCATTGAATGATAACCACAGCACGGCATCCGGGCGTTGACACAGGTTGTTGGATCGGCTCGTCATTGAGTCCAATTCAAAGGTACGGCTGAGATTTTGACCAAATTACCACATGCACTCAAAAAAGAACCTGATTCCGTATCAACGTCCGAGACGCATCAGCTGACCTCCTCGGATCGATCCGAGAATGGAACTGATTTTAGTCACCACTGACCAGCTGCATGTCTCCGAATAGAGATGATTGATCGGTTCAGCAGCCCGATTCAGCTCGGATTTCAGGTCGATTCAATAACCTGTTCCGACTTGAATGAATTCGGAGCAGTGCTGCTTCAAACCCGCTGCAGACCTAGAGCTGCTCCAGACTCGACTCAAGCAGACAACCAAGTCATCTAAGACTGCTACCGATTCGAATCAGGTCGTATTTCCAAATGATCCGGTCGCATTGAGGCTTGTCGGAGTAAATCACTCTGCTTTGATAGCACCGATTGGTCCAGTCCAAATCCAATGCCAATGACAACCCAAATCGGATTGCTTCAGCACTCTTATCTGGGTATATGGAGAGAGAATCACAGCATGCTTTGAAGTGCTCAAAGCTCTTAGCCGTCCCTTAATGTAGATTCCATGGGCCACATTGAGTAACGAAAGTGAGACACACTAGGGCGATTAAATATCCTGTAATACTCTGTACATGTACATTGTCCATGTATATGTAGGCCTGCATATATGTGGAATGAGGAAAGCTTACTTGGTACAACATAAAGTGGCGCAAAGCCGTAACATGGACGTGTATAAGGTGACTCAACTTGGTTCGGGTTTCATGTGGCTCCGGAACAAGAAAAGGAAGGAAGGAAGGAAGGATGAAGGAAGTATTGGAATGAAGAGACTGCAGTGGCTGAAGAGCACATATGTGCTGCATGCAGTGTGTGCCAATGTACATCGATATGGCTTGGATGGGTCTCGATTCATTCTTCAAAGTGTACATAAAAGGGATCCATACATTTTCATGCTATCAAGTGTATATGATACATTATCTTGCTCCGTTCTTCCGGCTAAACTATTTCAATTTATTTTCCCTTGCACGTTTCACCTCACTCGATTGAAATTCAATGGAAAATAAGGTAGAAAAAAAAATGAAGGCATTATAAATTGAAATACTACAATGACTGAATTACAATGTCTCCTCGATGGTGAGAAGATACTTTCTGAAAAGCCATGGGACGAAAAGCAGCTTGAAGCATGATAGCAGAGATTGTCATAAATGATTATTCCATTAATAACTCTTGCTTCTGTTGACATCATCGTAAACTATCAATTGCACATGCAAATGTTTAAATTTGTTGATGAATTAGACTGAAGATCTTATCGCTTGATACGGATCCCAATATAATTGATTTGTAAGGTAAGTTTACAAACACTTCGTAGAACTTCGTCATCGATTACCACTCAAGAGAACAGCTCTCAAGGTCACTTGAACGATAACTTTTGACCGTTGCCCGAGTAATCGTCAGTGGTGTTATTTGGAACGACGCAGGTCAGCAAAAACGTATGTAAACAAACAAGCATTCCCCGGATGCCGGATAGATTGGAAGCGAAGGTCAGAGGGGGAACAGTAGTAAATATTGACAGAAGACAGTTTTTTTTTGGAAAGCAAAATGAAAACATTAGCTGGTTCAGTTCCCGGAAAAATGATAAATGTAAACAGAATTTTGAATCAAGTCCTGCTACTTAGAAACCTAGATCCTGCAGTGATAAACAGGCAAAAGACTTTCGAAATGCTGCGCAATGTGTGGCCGCCAGCGCCACGCTATAGCACGGGTGGCACCGAAGATGGCGTTAGTGCGCATGCGCACACTACTGGCGGTAGTCCATGTAGTTGATAAAATAATGAGTCCCCTTTCATGGGTTCTAACTGATTGTATTTTAATTATTAAGAGTGTACACGTGAAATCTACTTGATACAGAACAATGCGAAGTTAATGATAAGAATGAAGACCGATGTGTCAACTGTCGCTCGGTCAATGATCGACTGCTGCCCCTTGTCCCGGCCCATTCAGTCCTCAGTCCATTGGGGGTCGGGGGTGTCAGGTAATCATTGGTCCTTGTCTCTACGGTAACTATCTTTATCATAGTCGTACAAATCGGAATGAAAAAAATCATACCGCTTCATACATTTACCCGTCTCACCACTTGTGACTCAACCGCGCATGCGCAGTAGATAGGTTTTTAGTTCATCCGCGGTAAGCGGTGCGCTGATGGCCCTCTATGAGAGCTGCGCTTACAGCCATTTGGATCACCTATCCAGTTATGTAGAGATCAGGGCCTCCGGTACATAAAACTCGGGACTTCACTGAGTTATTTTTTAGTGAGCTATAATTTCGATGTCTAAGCAGACCCTCTTGTCAATTTCAAATATCTCGTTCAAATAGAAACAAATTGAGAATTGTCTTTCTCTTACAATTAATTAAAATTCTTGAATGAATCAGGTTCATTTTAAAGTAAAATCTGCATTCGGGAATCCAGTAACGGGCTGACCTCATTCAATACATCCATACATAGTGTATTTAATCATAGTGGTAGAGTCAAACCGAAAGTATCCTAGCTCATATTAACATCCAAATGCCGATGAAAATCTTTCATGTTGAAAGAGAGATGTCCATTTGTGATTGTGAAGTCTACATTGGCATTTTCGGAAAAGCTCAATGTGCGATTTCTGACCTCTCACGTGCGCCCCGTATATTGTATACTCACCTGAGATACTGACCGGAGTATATATAGTACAACATCGACTTTTCTGTATGCCTCTAAAAATACGTAGGAATCAGTTCGTTTAAGCGGAACGGACGAAAAATTGTTACGCGTATATATATATATATATATATATATATATATATATATATATATATATATATATATATATATATATATATATATATATTCGCGGGGTGTCTGGGGGGTAACGAAAATTTAACGGCGTGCACATCAGAGGTTACTGTCGGTCCCAAAACTATCCTCCAGCAGTCACAGGCCCGTATGAATACTTTAAGACTCTTCACGTTCAAGATTTCTATTTCCCATAAGAAATACATAGAAAATAATGAATTGATGTGGTTAAACGTGAACAATATTTATGGTGTGAAAATTAAGATGACAATGGTGGCAGAATCTATAAGTAATCGAGTCACAGATAGTGCGACAAAATCGGCGTTTGATCATAATTTAATTTATACCCATGGTTATCAACCCTTTTGTAGCGGACAAATGAATAAATTCGGTTCCACCCTTAGTTTTTACCGAATATCTTGAAATCCGGAAGAGCTACCGAAGTTTACATAATAACTTTTTTTGTAGAGCAAAGTCGGCCCAGCCTGGATGGGTGTCCACTATGCCCTACTGAAGAACTGCTGAAGACCAGCTACCCTAAGGAGTACAAGAGCAAAACAGGAGTATGCTTCAATAGGTCAAAAAAAAAAGAAACTTTTGGGAATATCTACTACGCTTTTCACTGGATAGCTTATCATAGAAACGCAATTGGCAGCATAGACGCGTCATTGATTTATTCAAGTGCTCAGCTTCTGAGACTATCTATAAAGCATCTTTGAAGGGTTAAGAGTGAGAGTTCGACTTTTTAAAGCTTCATTCCGAAGTTTTCAAACGTCCCATTCTGACTTTCAACTTCTTCAAATTGATGGCGTACGCGAATCTCCAAATGAGGCAGTGAAACCACCGAAATAAGCAGTAAAATCAAATGGAGGTTTCCCAAAATTTCCAAATTCACCATTAACTCAATCTTAAATTAGATCGAAGATTTGACGTTAGGATAGTGTTCTATCTCTCTATATCGATGGAATTGCCTCTCTATTTCTATTCCTGTCTAGAGGCGTTGAGAATACACACAAAGTTATGCATATTCGAGTGTTACATACCATTGCATAGAACCAAACATGCATATACCATAAAACATGAAACCAAATGATGTTAAATGACATAAAAGGTCATTTCACACTGAAACCTCAGGAATCTTCAACTATTCTATGGAAGTGCATTGGAAAAAAAAAATTTGTAGTCATGCCCATTAAAAGGGCCCACTTTGTCGGTATTGACCCAAATCCATATTATGGTAATTTTTGGCGAATTCATTATTGTATAAGCAATAATCTGGGTTTTTCAATTTTAATTTATCTATTCGGATGAACAATGTTTGCAATGCTACCATCAGCAAATAAAAACGAGAGCATTGTAAATTAAAATATCCCTACAACGACTTGAATTACATTGTCTGCCGCGGGTGAGAAGCTATTCGTGAAAAGCCATGTGAGGTGAAACTGCTTGAAGCATGATAAAAAGCTTCATTTTGAGTATGGTGACAGTATAAACAACGTGGAAGAGCAGGATATGAAAGGGCAAAGAGTGACACGTTGGTCCGTGTGTGTCAGTTGCTACCAGTTACCATTTACTGGTTCTCATTATGAGAGCGTTTTAACCCCCGTTGACCCCCGGTTGCTCAACGATACACCACTGTCGCTCGCTTCAGACTACTCTCAGTCTCATCCCCCCCCCCCCCCACCCCTCACCGCCCCCTCCGCCCGCCCGCCCGCCTTGCTCCCACTATATGACGCATACACGCGTTAAACCCACTACGACTGAGGCAACTGGTACCCATGGCTGGGCTATTAATACACGCTCCGTACGATAATTAGATGGACATTACCCCCCTCACTGGAATTGGAGTAATTAGATTTAATTGGCGCGAAAGGCGCCGCACCATTATCTACTCCACATTCATCCGCCTATCTCTCGGACCTCCTTCACATCTCAGGCTTGTCCATTTCCCTTTTTTTTTCTTTTTCACGAACGCATAATTTTTATAATGGATTCTAAAATTAATAATATTCGATCTGAGTGCCGGCAATTGCCACCCCGTAAAAATTTAATTATTGGGGAAATGTTCAATATGGAACAACATTTCTGTTAAGTCGAGGTGAAATTGGAAAGAAGTAGTGGCGTGCGAGGTGGGGTCGCCCTCGGGGACACGCATAGAACTTCCCGATAGCTGCATTACTTACACGGCTGTATCACCAGCTTCAAAATTTGTAATCTCTTCTGATGATGTAAATGGATGGATTGACGCTGACATTTTCAAGTAGGATGTTTTATCGCAAAATTTTTCAAAATGAAATTGTACAAAGCACGCACAGTTACACCGGCCCAAGTAGTCTTTTTCAATACAGGATCGATACTTTGGCGGATCGATACTGAACTCTTCGATTCGATTCACTGCAGAGTATCGATACTCTTTGGTGTATCGGAAAACACTAGGCCCAAGCCAAAGAGAAGTTCTTGGGTAGAAGTTGAGAGTCATTTTCTCTCCAGATGACGCATATGGGACTTTGCAAGTTTGAATGTGAAGACAAATTTCGCGCCACTTGCAAAAAGTGAATAACTATTAAATGTGTAGATGAATTTCGCCCAAATTTCACACACGCCTGAAACCCGCATTTATCTTCCAATCATGACTTTCATTAACTCGATCATAACATGCGCTGAGAAAAGCTGGTCCATTCAAAATTTTCATGGTTCTGGGGCATCATACTTTTCTGGATAAATTTGAAACCACTGTATCGATTTAATCCAAAATCTAATCAGCTCTTAGTTACGTGAAAACGCACAATAATTCAATTATCAAAAAAATATTTCACATACAACACTGGAGCTTTTGTCCCGCCCAATAATGTTGGTATATATGTAATGAAAAATTACCAGTTGAAAGAGTTGGAATATATCGCCCAGGGGGACTTTCATTTTGTTCATACGTTTCCTTCGCGAATCTCTCACCCCCTCAGGATATTCCCTCTACCAGATGCTTTATACCGTATTTTTTTTCTTCTTCCTCTCTCCCTTTCTCTCTTTTACTTTCCCTTCCCACCCCCCCCCCCACCCACCCCCCCCCACCACCCCGCACTGTGGCAAAAGAATTCGTAAAATGCATAAGATGGGTAAGGAAGAGAGGATGAGATTTTATTACGTCAAGATCAAAGTACTTGAGGAGGCTAGTAAGAAAGTGAAGGAGTAATGATAATCATGAAATTAAAGGTAGCTGAAGAATTTTCAAGGAGGCACCTTGGTGTACACCAAGAATATCGTATCGTTGAATTCAAAAAGTTGGACAAGTTCGGATGAATCCTAGGCAAGAAGAGCTCGAGCATGTCGACAGGAATGGAGAGAGAGAAAAAAGGGGGAGTCAAATACGGAGAATTTTGAATAATCATATTGCTGGGTAATGGAGAATGGGGGAAAAGTGGGGTGGGGGTGGGGGGGGTGGGGGGGGGGGGGGTGGCTAGGGGGGAGAGGGGGGGGGGTGTGAGAGAGGAGGAGGTGGGTGGGAGGGGAGAAGTTAGGTGGGAGGGGGTTGCGGGGAGGGGGGGGGGGTGGGGGAGTGGGTGGGTGGGGGAGTGGGTGGGTGGGAGATTGTGTGGATGAAAGCTGGGATGTAAGGGAAGTATTTCAATTGGGGGAGATTACACGGCGCTTCGAGTACCTTCTCACTTCAACAGAATTCCAAGACGGCGCGCACTTGGAAAATGCCATTCTACATCACGAGAGTGAGGTCGATATCAGCCATTGGCAAATTACCCTTGGCGTATTTCGATTCAAACGGAAATGCAAGTATTTTAAAGGGAGCATTCTTCATGGGAACATTAAGAAATTTGGATGTATCCAGGTCGGTGGGGGAAATCTGAGAGTTATATTGATAGATATAGTTCGCTCGCACTTGGATTTGAAGGCAAATCGATGGATGGTGCGGATCACCTCATCCTGAGAAAACGTAGAGATTTATTGTGACGGTGTCTTACATTTTATTCGAGGTATTGTCTATTATTAGACACTACTTTCTCCTACGTCTTATCATACCCAGGTGGGGACTTCGAAGCTTGAACGATGAGATCAATCTTGGCCCGACCTTCGATGCTGAAGCTTGGACTTGATAGCTTCGACATAGCTTCATCCCATGTATAAGCCTAGATCAAACCAAGCTTAGTTATATCAAAGATATCCAAGCTTTGTTGGCCCAGCTTGTGCCAAGCTTGGCTCCATCTTAGCGTACCTAGCGTTGGTCCACAGGCAGAATCCAATCTACGTCCAATATTGGATACATACATACATCCAAGCTTACTAGAATCATCCAAACCCAAGCTTCAGAAACCACGTTGTGCTAAACTTGGTCCGAGCTCAGCTTTGTTAGCTTTGAATCTTAGCTTTAACAAGCATGAATCCCGGATTGCTCATACCATCTAAACCCAAGCTTCTGAACTAAGGTTGAACTAAGCTGGATTGAAGCATACTTTTCCTAGTTTCGATTTACCGGCTTCAGCGAAACTCTGCTTAATATTGAATTCATATAAATCCAGCATTGCTGCACCACCTAAACCCAAGCTTGGAAACGAATGTTCAACTAAGCTTGGTCCAACCTCAATGTTCCTATCTTCGAAGTTTGAACCAAGATAAATTTTGTAGCTTGGACCAAGATTAATTTCGATGCTTCGACCACGAGAACCTTTGGAACTTGGACGAAAGTGAATTTCGAGGCTTGTACCAAGATGAAGTCCCAAGCTTGAATGAAGATATAGTTCGAAGCTTGTATTAACCTACGTAACCAAGCTAGGACGGAGCTTATTCTCTAAGCTAGGATTGGTGTTACATTCGCATGTTCTGCACAGATTGACCGAGGCTTCACAACACAGCTTTGGCGAAGCTTAGTCATGCCTCGTCCAAGCTTTGATCAAGCTTCATCGCACGGTCAAACTCACTTGTCCACCGAATCCTATACCAGCAAAAAGTTGAGGAAATCCCAAACTTGCTATCATCGTAATTAACCAAAGAGTTATAGTTCAGCGTCGCTACCTTCATGAAGCACTCAAGGCTTTATTGCTGGAACAAATAGTGTTGAGAATGTCCATTGGGCCACCGACATTTGAAGAAGGAAAAATTGGGTTTCTCCAGTGCTTCAAGTTTTCTCAACTCACCAGCAGATTCAATCACAATTTTCTGAGGGTGTATCCACCAGCAATATCTCCCTGGTGGTGCCCTCACCAATGGAATTTCAACAATTGTCGTTTTTTTTTTTTTTTTTTTTTTTTTTTTTTTGTTGAAGGGACAGCAGATCCAATAAACTCGCACGAACGATGGACACGTTGTATTTAGTTCACTGGGGAATAACTGCTGTACCCTCATATCGTTCTCCTCAGGGAGCTCAAGACCCTCGAACTTGACGAGCACACGCCACCCTTCACGCGATGTGCTTTAACCGAGAATCACAACCTACTGCCCCTTTTTGCCCCTCCCCATTTTCGTTTTTATCCCAGGGGGCAAGTGTAAAAGTCGCGCGACAGGACATGAGTCAAATTATTGTTCTACAGTATATTATAAATTTTTAGACGCGTAAGAACATTGATATATGCAAGTGAGGAAAAATTTATAATTAAGAAGCGGTTCCGATGTTTCTGGTTAATAATGGATGTGCGTGATATTTTAGATATTTAAACCGGAACTCGAGGGGTGGGGGTGGGAGGGGGGGGGGGTGGTATCTGCCCGCCATCGTAGCACAGAGGTTCTTGGGGGTCCACTCTTGCTTTAGAGATACGATGACCTAAATGGCGAAAGTCGGACCCAGCCGCGTGGATGGGTGTCCAGTAGGTCCTACCGACGATTTTTTTTTTAATCGCGGCTATTGCAATATTTTCGTAAAATGGAGAAATTAAAAATCGTACGACCTTTCAATCCACCTATAACCATGTTAATTTATTTATATATTAATCATTTCTGGGAAAACTTCAGAAGTCACGATTCTCGTGTTCAACACCACCATTTTCCCCGTGGTTTTTATTCCGTGTATGAAGTACGATGAATATTTTCTACTGCAACCCCTATCAGAACGTTATCGTATAATTTCCCTCGCTTTAATCCTCTCATTTTTTCATTGAGGTATTTTTTTTTTTTTTTTTTCATATAGTCGATCCGCAGATGCTTATTACGTGCTCAGACACGTTGATAAAAATTTTAATGATACTGCGGTTGATGAAAAAAAAAAGAAAAGAAAAAAAGTCATAGAGAAAGCTGGGAGATGCTCGTTAGTTTTTGTCGCCACAATGAATCGCCTGTCATTATGTCTTTGTTATTTTATGAACTTTGGGACAAAACAAGGATTTGAACTCGTGCATTTGACGCAGTACTAAAGACGCCCAGATGGGGAGAACAGTTCATAAAAATTACACGTTAATTTGATAAAATTCAATTGCATCTTGCAAAATTGGTAAAAATGAGTCACACACACACACACACCGCAGACTTACTTACACCCACCCACCCACTCACACCCGCCCACCCACCCAATCACACCCGCCTACCCACCCACCCACTCACACCCATCTACCCGCCCGCTCACACCCATCCACCCACCCCCTCACACCCACCCACTCACAACCACCCACCCACCCACTCACTCACACCCACCCACTCACACCCACCCATCCACCCACTCACACCCACCCACCCACTCACACCCATCCACCCGTCCTCTCACACCAATCCACCCACCTCCTCACACCCACCCACCCACTTACACCCACCCACCCACTCACACCCACCCACCCACCCACTCACACCCACCCACTCACACCCACCCACTCACATCCACCCACCCACCCACTCACACGCACCCACTCACTCACACCCAGTCACTCACACCCACCCACTCACTCACACCCATCCACCCACTCACATCCATCCACCCACTCACACCCACCCACCCACTCACACTCACCCTGCCATCTTATTCCGAAAAAAATTATAAACCATTGTTTACATCATTATCTAATCCCTGAAATCTCATCATCTCTCCCCCCCCCCCCCCCCCCCACAATAGTCAATTGATCGATTCGGGTAGTCACGAACTATCCAGATAAAAATGAACTGCACTATCGTCAACATCGCGTGATGAATTCAGAAACAAGGAGGCCTTTATAAATCCACGTTGCTACGTTAAAACCAATGACCCGTAAAGAGCCAATATTTCCGTGACTGTCGTAGTCTCGAATGCAGTTAACAGAATTGAAGAGACATATCAATTGAAAAAAAAATCAGCTGTACTCCCATGAGAAAATCAATTCAGAAATACTTGAGGCATTCATTATTATCAATGATGATTTTTTACAATGATGAGTTATTTAATGATAATTTGATTATTTAATTTATGGGTAACGCACATATCTCGTTCAATGGACGCTGAATAATCTTCAATATCACCTAATAGAATATAAAAGCTCTATGGGAAAAGGGAGTTTATTGTATCAATGTATCGAAAAGAGGAAGATATAATGTTGAAAAGAAGATAAAAATGACACGCGGCGTTTTATCCGCTGGCTATTAAATTCCTGGTACTTTTTACGCTCTATGAAAAGAGTGGTTCATCTGTAGCCAGCTTTATGGCCAATGATTCGATCAATATGAGCTTCCAATCTTATATTTTTATGCCGCGATATATATATAACTTCGTGTTAGAGATGACGTTTCAATCACACTTAGACAATCGTTAATCAATCATTATCTGGGAGGCTTTAATAAAAGATTCGATGTAACGCTATTTCGAGGCAGGTGTATTCCGCTTTCTGTGTATGGGAAGATTTAATGGAAATGGTGATACTTTAGGTACGTAAATGGGAACTAATACCCGATACGAATCTATTTCGAGAGATGAGAAGATATCTCTCAATTGGATGCTGTGATGGACCAAATTGAATTTTTGTTCCGTACAAGTCGATATGGCAAAGATATCCATTTGGCTTGCTACAGGAAGTCGAAAATTCCGATGTATGAAGGGAGTTGGATGGGTGCCCGTCGCAGACCTCAGAGACCCGGGTTCGAATCCCGACTGAGTCTATCGAGAGATTTTTTTTCTCGTAATGTTTGCTTCGTTTTTCCAGTGTTTGATATTTCTGGAAATGTGGTGGCTCGGATCGATGAGTGCCTGGTATGTAACTGCGAGACCCGGGTTCGAATTCCGAATGCACCAATCGAGAGATTTTTTTTCTAGAAATATTTACTTCGTTTTGCCAGTGTTAGAAATTTATGTAAATGGGGTGGCTCGGATCAATGAGTCCTTGGTGTGTAACTACGAGACCCGGGTTCGAATCCCGACTGAGTCTCGAGAGATTTTTTTTCTCGAAATGTTTCCTTCGTTTTTCCAGTGTTTGGTATTTCTGGAAATGTGGTGGCTCGGATCGATGAGTGCCTGGTATGTAACTGCGAGACCCGGGTTCGAATTCCGAATGCACCAATCGAGAGATTTTTTTTCTAGAAATATTTACTTCGTTTTGCCAGTGTTAGAAATTTATGTAAATGGGGTGGCTTGGATTAATGAGTCCTTGGTGTGTAACTGCGAGACCCGGGTTCGAATCCTAGCCAACGCAGTCATCCGTTTTTTTCCAACTTAGAATTGTCCTCGTTTTCGAGTATAAGAGTGAACAGGTTCTGTCATTTCGGTTGGATACTCACATTGTAATCGAAAGACCCGGGTTCGAATTCCGATTCTCACTATGGCGTAATTCTTTTCTGTCAAAACTGAAGGTAACTTTGCTGTTACTTAATGAATAAAGTATGCTTGAGAAAACTTGAACAGTTGTATGTTCCCGTATAATTCAGCGGCTATTCATTATTGTTGTAATGATAGAAAATCCAGCAAACACCAATGATTTTTTTTTAATTGAAAGTGAATGCCGCCACCGTCAAGCGCCTCAAGTTATTCAGCTCACACTGCAAACTAATAACGACGTTTAAAAGCTCTAATATTTCCCGCCGCACTGGCGTCCGTTCACCAGGTATACTTTCACCAAGGAAGAAACTTTAGATCTTATAAGAAAAGTTACTATTTCGCCCTCAGCTCCTTTACTTCTTCTTTACCACCTCTTAGAAAACCCGGGGATACATTTATCTCGGTATTCTTCCTGTCACTGCCAGAAATCCTATCATTCTCATTCCCCCAACGCCTGTTTTTTTTTCCCATTTCTTTTTTCCACGACAATCAAGGAGCCATTGATACGGAAATTGAGGACTTTCGTAATAATTAAGAGTTGGTTAATAGGTCATTATTGAGGTTGAGGGGGTTGTTACATCAGAGTTGCAACGATGAGATGTCGTGGGATATTTTTCAAGGGTCCATAGTGTGTGGAAATATTCGTCGGGGTGGAAAAAAATGATACAATATGATATTATATATTATATAATATAATATATAATATAATATATAATATAATATATAATATAATATATAATATAATATATAATATAATATATAATATAATATATAATATAATATATAATATAATATATAATATAATATATAATATAATATATAATATAATATATAATATAATATATAATATAATATATAATATAATATATAATATAATATATAATATAATATATAATATAATATATAATATAATATATAATATAATATATAATATAATATATAATATAATATATAATATAATATATAATATAATATATAATATAATATATAATATAATATATAATATAATATATAATATAATATATAATATAATATATAATATAATATATCGTATAATATATAATATAATATACAGTCAATTCTCTCACCAATACACGTCCTACAAGTCGATAGATCCCTATAGTGACTGTCGTTATGACCCCATCACTGACTATCTCCTCAAGCGCCGCCTCCCCACCACTGTACAAATGGTCCCGCGTGACTTTGAATGCTACCTCACTGCGCTTACTAGCATCCGGGAGTGGGGGAAGAAGGGGAAGGTCACTGGTGGGACAGGGCGGTGGAGCGGCCGGTCCCGTGCAGTGCACTAGTGAGAGAGTCGACTTTAATAACTAGTGCTGTGAGAATGTGTGTGCCACGTTCGGGGCACAAACAAAACTTCTCGATTTGGTATTTCAGCACAGCGTACTAAATTTATTCTTCTCCAATATACCGCGGTTAATCACTGTGAGCCCTGTTAGTGTTATAACGAAAACTCGCAGATTTGAGAATTCTAAACTCATTTATGAAGCAGATAATTATGAATATTTGAATACAAGCATGGTGACCATGAGGATGAGACTTATGTGCGTTACATGAGTGGGAGTGAGACGCCAATAGGGGTGCGGCCGCTCGAGGATTAAATCCGTCATACCTCCTTAATTATGATAATCATGGAAAAAAGTCATAAGAAATTAAGTGTGCATTTTCACTTACAGAACAAGTTCCATTCAACACTTTCTGCCGTATCTCCCACGGTTTTCGCTATAGAGCGTTATGGACAATTGAGATTGTTAATAACAATGTATGTACTGCTCCAATTTTGTATCAAATCTTTGACCCCCCTTCCCAATCTCCATGGAAATACTGCAACCTTAATGACGACCGTGACTTCATTCGGTCACTTATTACATACGTAATTGTTGAGTCGGCCATGCCTCCTTAATTATGCAAATTATTGAAAAAAGTCATTCTACATAAAATACGTATTTCCATATCGGGAACAACTTTTCTCATGTCAATTTTGCGCTAACTCTAATAGTTTATGCAGTAGAACATTATAAACAATCGAAATTGTTAATAACAATATATATATATATATATATATATATATACATGAATTCCATCCAAAATCTAATCAGCTCTAAGTTATATGGAAATACTTCGAATGCTCAATAATAATGAAGTCTCCAAGAGAAAAACGAAATTTCTGCATGGCGGCACATCCCTCACCAGGTGAGCAAACCAGGATTAATTACGTGGAAATCCATTTTGTGTTATCTCGCTCCGTTAGATACCAGGTTCTCCATTGGTTCCTTGAACCTCGATATTTGGTCCAATATTTCATGAGCATAAAATGGCAAATATATGTTGAAAACATTTTTTTATGTCGACAAACTTTTTCCGCTTGTATTACCCAATTTTGAATAAATTACCAGGACTTTTCATCAGATACATGTGATATATATACTATGTAGGGTACGGGCCCTTTTTGCCCCATCCATGCCATGCAACAACTGCGTTAATGCACTGTTACCTGACACATAAAAATGACGTGTGGGCCGTGGCTGAATGAAGCAAGCGATGCGAAAAACTTTTTGGCACGAAGGCAACCGGCATTCTGTGAGGAGTCGACAAGTGTGAAAACAAGAATGAGGGGGACTCAGAAGTAGGAAAAAAAAGAAGAAAAAAAAAAAGGGAGTGAACCAGCAAGACACCACAGCGCCCAGTGCAACCAAAGAAAAACAGTTTTATCGAGTCGAGACACTCGCTGAACTTGGTCAAGAGTTTGCCGGGAACTTTGCTGGTAGTTTCTCAACTTTGGCCATTTAAGGGTACACATGACAGTTGAAGATGCATTTACAGGGGGTGTATCGTTAACAAGAGGAGTCGTTACATCCAGAAGTCTCGGGTTATTAAACACTCGGTGAGTCCAAGTTATTGGCCCATTAAAAAAGATATGATATGAAATGACAATTCAGGAGTTGTGGGGTGTGATGTTTCCTCGTAAAATGAGAAAATAATTGATCTTGAAACCATACTCGGTACAGGGTGAGCGATGTATCTTTAATACCATACAGCAAACGTCAAACGAGATTGCCAAAGGGTGATTCACGGTATCTTCATCATAAATTTCCCCTTTGAGCGTGTCCAGTTTAGAAATCTTAACTTTTGGAGCAGTTCCCAGAACTGCAGGTCCATAAGGAACAGCTTTGGTATTCGGAGTGTCTCCCTGGAACAGTTCCGAACATAATGTTCGGCTGGAACAGATCTTGCGACTGTTGTTTCACCTGGAGCGATTCTTGGAACCGTTCCCGGAACTGAAGTTTCAGTTGGAACCCTTCCTGGAACTGCACATCCATGTGACACAGCTTTCGTAATGGGACTGTCTCCCTGGAACAGTTCCGAACTTAATGTTCCGCTGGAACAGATCTTGCGGCTGTTGTTGCACTTGGAGCGATTCTTGAAACCGTTCCCGGAAGTTAACATTCATTTGGAACCGTTCCTGGAACTGCACATCCATGTGTAACAGCTTTTGTAATCGGAGTACTTACCTCGAACAGTTTCGACTTTAATGTTCCGCTGGAACAGATCTTGCGGCTGTTGTTTCACCTGGAGCAATTCTTGGAACCGTTCCCGGTAGTGAACCTTCATTTGGAACCGTTCCTGGAACTGAAGTTTCATTTGGAACAGCTTTCGGAGTGTTTACTTGGAACAGTTCCGAACGTAATGTTCCGCTGGAACAGATCTTTCAGCTGTTATTTCACCTGGAGCGATTGCTGGAAGAGTTTCCGGAAGTGAACTCCTATTTGGAACCGTTCCTCGAACTGCACATCTATGTGCAACAGGTTTCGTCATCAGAGCGTCTACCTGGAACAGTTCAAAATTCAATGTTCGGCTGGAACAAATCTTGCGACTGTTCGTTCACTTGGAGCGATTCTTGGCACCGTTCCTGGAATGGCACATTCATGTGGAACAGCTTTCGTAATCGAAGTGTCCACCTGGAACAGTTTCGAACTCAATATTCCGCTGGAACACTTCTTGCGTGTTCTTTCACCCGGAGCGATTCTTGGAACCGTTCTGGGAATTGAACTTTCATTCAGTACTGTTCCTGGAACGATTTCCGAAACTGAAGCTCTACCTGGACCAGTTCCCAGAACTGACCCTCAATGTGTAACAATCCTTGGAATCGTTCGCGGAAGCGGAAGCACCTAGCAGTGTAAGCATTCCTGGAACTTCAACTTCAAACTTCAATAACTTCGTGGGGAAGTGTCTGACAGGAATGTTGAAGAGGAACTTTGGACTTGGAATTTTGCCCTCTTTTCACCCTCAAAAAATTTCTCGTACCCAAATATAATATATATATATTTTAAAAATATAATATATATAAATATGTTTGTAAATTTACACTGAACTAATACATCAAAGTTTCCTCTTTCCTCATTACTAAAAATAGGTTTTCGACCCAGATGAAAAGCCTTAAACCCTCGCAAACTTCCTAAATCAGCCATCAAGAATGCCACGAAAGACCTTAAGACTCTTCATATTAAATTAAGTTTGTTGTCTATCGAGTCAATGTGTGGAAGCAATTCGATTATCAGTCCTTGAGATTCTCCCCACGAATTGAAAATGTAAGGAAACTGGGGATGGGAGGGGGGGGGGGGAAGTTTACTGTGAGCGATGGATGGAATGTCTACCATGTGGACCAGTCTAAGAGCAACAATGGAACGCAAGTGTGGCATGTCTAGCCCAGTAGGAGACAGGGCATAGGAGACTAGGGTCACCTTGGCGGAACATCGATGCGCTTATTTGACACTTTGAACGACAAACGGCCGTCTTATTACCCTAGCCATTGGCGTTCACTTGGTCGTATACATATATATATATATATAACGATATATATGTATAGCAGGAAAGTTGGACGGAGGAGAAAATCGATCGGTCCGTGGCGTGCGGCCGTGCAGCCGTGCGCGCCAAACGTTTACCCGCCATGGACATTCTTATTCAAAGTTTCTACGACGTCCCCAGTAACGAGTTTTGAAGGTATTCCAATCGATGAAGTAGGGGGTGGGTGGGTGGGGGGGGGGGGGGGGGTGCAAGTGGAGAAAAGAAAATTCCTAAAAGTTGGAGAACAAAAATGGATGGCTTTTATCAATTGATCGTCCCTGAATTTATCAAAAATCTTCATGAAGTAATGCCAGATTTTTTTGTCACTCATATTTTCGTGGGGATGTTTTTTTCGTTTGGGTGTCGAAAGTTTTTGATTAAATTACTGTCAGTTTTTTTCTGGGCAGCGAATTTGAGGGTGGTTTTTGGGGGGAAAGCTTGCCTTGACTTTTTTTATGTTCCGTCCCTTCGCTACAGATAGTCTGGCGTCTATTTTTCTATTTCCTCATTTTTAACTTTGCGATAAGAGAAGTTATGGATCTGGCCCGAAAATCCAAACTTTGGTTTTTTTATGGAGTGAGCAAGTGAGTGGGTGGGTGGGTGGCGTGTGTAGGTGGGTGGATGGGTGGGTGGCGTGTGTAGGTGGGTGGATGGGTGGGTGGCGTGTGTAGCTGGGTAGATGGGTGGTATGTGTAGGTGGGTGGATGGATGGAGTGCGTAGGTGGGTGAGTGGGTGGTTGGGTGGGATGTGTAGGTCGGTGGATGGGTGGTGTGTGAAAGTGGGTGGGTGGGTGGTGTGTATAGATGGGTGGGTGGGTGATGTATGTAGGTAGGTGGGTGGGTGATGTATGTAGGTAGTTGGGTCGGTGGGGTGTGTAGGCGGGTGAGTGGGTGGAGTGTGTAGGTGGGTGAGTGGGTGGCTTGTGTAGGTGGGTGGGTGGCTGGGCTGTGTACGTGGGTGGGTGGGCGGGGCGGGCGGGCGGGTGGGTGGTGTGTGTACGTGGATGAGTGGCTGGTATGTGTAGGTGGGTGGGGTGTGTAGGTGGGTGAGTGCTTCTGTTTACAGGCCTAAGGCCGGTATACACCTAGGAATTTAATGCGGGAGAATAACTGCCCTTATCGAAAAACTGAAGGAAGTGTTGGATAATATCCACAAAATTGATTTGGGAGCCCAGAAATATCCAGGTGACATCGCATCAACACACCCATATATGACCTTTTCCCAGATAAGTTGAAAGCATAAAGGAAGTGAAGGGAATTCGATATTCTTGCACATAGCACGCGAATGCAAAACTGGGCCACTTCAATATAACGAATATATACTTCTTCTCAATTTTCGGTTTTCGACTTCGAATAAATTGACGATGTCAAATGGATTGGGGATGTCAATAAATTGAAGATGTTAATTGAATTGACGATTTCAAATGAATTGATGATGTCAACTAAATTGATGATGTCAATAAACTGACGATGTCAATTAAATTGGCGATGTCAATAATTTGCCGATGTGAACTAAATTGACGACGTCAAATGAATTGATGATATCAATAAATTGACGATGTCACATGAATTGATATCAGATGAATGGATCATGTCAATAAATTGGTGATGTCAATAAACTGATGATGTCAATAAAGTGATGATGTCAATAAATTGATGATGTCAATAAATTGATGATGTCAATTAATTGATGCTGCCAATAAATTGATGATGTCAATAAATTGGCGATGTCAAATGAATTGATGTCAAATAAATTGACGATGTTCAAAGATTTTGAAATACTCATAAGTAGCGAAAATTGTAGAAGTCAAAAATTTATGAAATATAATGCAAAAAAATTTATGGAAAATAATGCCAAAATTGTCAAGAAAATTCACAACTTCTGAGCGATTTGCAATTTTGAAAAGACGTAAAAGGTTGTTCGCATTATTGAGATTAGCAATAATCACTTCGCAATTGCTACAAACGGTCTTGTTGACATCACTGAGGGAAATTGACGCATTATCATTAGCTCAACCGGAAATTAACAAACAATGTGCACTACAGGGTATGTCGTAGAGTGATTACTGGAGTTGAGATAACGGCGTACCAAGTTGAAATGATATAACCGGTGGAATAAGAAGAAATTGAGAATTTCGGAAATTATGAGCATTTGTCAAATATGAAGAAATTTGAAAATTTCGACTTTTGACAATATCACAAATTTTAATGGGTTGATAAATTTTCAAAATTTCCTAAAAATCTTTCACAACATTTTTAAAAAATTTCAGACATTTCAAAACTTTCAAAAATTTCAAGAATTTCAAAAATTTCAAAAATTTCAAAAATTTTAAAAATTTCAAAAATTTCAAAAATTTCAAAAATTTCAAAAATTTCAAAAATTTCAAAAATTTCAAAAATTTCAAAAATTTCAAAAACTTCAAAAATTTCAAAAATTTCAAAAATTTTAAAAATTTCAAAAATTTCAAAAATTTCAAAAATTTCAAAAATTTCAAAAATTTCAAAAATTTCAAAAATTTCAAAAATTTCAAAAACTTCAAAAATTTCAAAAAGTTCAAAAATTTCAAAAATTTCAAAAATTTCAAAAATTTCAAAAATTTCAAAAATTTCAAAAATTTCAAAATTTTTAAAAATTTCAAAAATTTTCAAAATTTCTGCAGTCCCACCAACTGTGCCATCAGCCACAACTGCAACAACTCGATTAACAATTACAACCCCCAGCCCTTTAAATGAGCACCAACTGCAGGTTGCGCTGGAGTCGCAGCACCCGGGATCGTTAGCATAACTACGTTAAATTGACGCATTATCAATACCCCACCGATAAATTCCCAAACAATGCGTAATACCAAGTTGTATGTCACAGAAAGATTACTCAAGTTGAAATGCCGGGTGTGCCAAGTTGAAATTACACAGTCGGCACTATCAAGACAGAGAAACTTCTCCGTTCGATATCGATCCTTCCCGGTATACCTGAAAGCCCCTTTGCTCCGCGATATATCCAAAGCCACATATTGCCGTTTACCCCGGGGACTTGCTATCTTGCCCAGAGGGATTGTGTTAATCGCAGCCACACGTGTGTATGTTTGTGTACATGTGTATACATCACAGCTACAACAGCATCAGAGTTGAATCACTGGATGGGAGAGTAGACGTAATCGATCATTATGGTTGACATTACCTATTAAATGTACCATAAATTACTTGGCAATTGCTAATCTTCCAATTATAATCTTTCAATTTTATTAACTTCCCGATAGCGGAAATGATCGAAATGCCCCCGATTTAAAAAATATTATTTTTCAGGTGGAGAATTCGAAGCTTGAACGATGAGATCAATCTTGGCCCGACCTTCGATGCCGAAGCTTGGACTTGATAGCTTCGACATAGCTTCATCCCATGTATAAACCTAGACCAAACCAAGCTTTGTTATATCAAAGATATCCAAGCTTTGTTGGCCCAGCTTGTGCCAAGCTTGGCTCAATCTTAGCGTCCCTAGCGTTGGTCCACAGGCAGAATCCAATCTACGTCCAACATTGGATACACACATACATCCAAGCTTACTAGAATCATCCAAACCCAAGCTTCAGAAACCATGTTGTGCTAAGCTTGGTCCGAGCTCAGCTTTGTTAGCTTTGAATCTTAGCTTTAACAAGCCTGAATCCCGGATTACTCATACCATCTGAACCCAAGCTTCTGAACTAAGGTTGAACTAAGCTGGATTGAAGCATACTTTTCCTAGTTTCGATTTACCGGCTTCAGCGAAACTCTGCTTAACATTGGATTCATATATAAATCCAGGATTGCTGCACTACCTAAACCCAAGCTTGGAACCGAATGTTCAACTAAGCTTGGTCCAACCTCAATGTTCCTATCTTCGAAGTTTGAACCAAGATAAATTTTGTAGCTTGGACCAAGATTAATTTCGATGCTTCGACCACGAGAAACTTTGGAACTTGGACGAAAATGAATTTCCAGGCTTGTCCCAAGCTAAAGTCCGAAGCTTGAATGGAGATAAAGTTCGAAGCTTGCATTAACCTACGTAACCAAGCTAGGACGAAGCTTATTCTCTAAGCTGGGATTGGTGTTACAGTCGCATGTTCTGCACAGATTGACCGAGGCTTCAAAACACAGCTTTGGCGAAGCTTAGTCAGGCGTCGTCCAAGCTTTGATCAAGCTTCATCGCATGGTCAGTTCCCACCTGGAATGTGACGGTGTATGTATGAAGACAAATCCTTTCTCCAACGATTTCTCACCATCAAATTATGCGATTGAGATGCTGTATGGCGCAATCGAAGCGCTTTTGTGGCCTTCAAAGCTGATTAAGCTTTGGTTGCAATCGGTTTTGTAGATTTTTCATATTCCCAAAAAAACTACCGTTTTACATAAAAAAAGGAGAAGAATTCTCCCATTTCAAATAGTTTCTATTTGGAAAGCTTCTGACAACGTATTATTCGATTTTGAAAACGTTTTTATTCCAATTTTGTCAAGTTTTCCCGGAAATGTTGACAAAGCAAGTTATCAACACAATTTTTTTTAAATTGCGCGCATGCGCAGTGTGATTGGTCAGTGCGTCACGTGACATATTCGCATGTAGCGACAACTGTCGTATTCCAGTATTCCAAATTTCATGATTCCTATTTTTTTCTCTGAAACCAGTCTTCAAACATTTGATGGGCGTGTCGGAGAATGTGGGAATGGCAAACAGAAATTACAAATCGGGAAGTTTTGTTTGTGCTCCCAGCGGAGGTAGACACCCTTTCATCCCACTAGTTATTTTCTGGTGAGGCAAGAAACTTCTATATGCACTTTACTCCTCTAATATTCAGGATAAAGAATGTCACGCTTGAAAATTATCAAGGAACGTTGAATTCTCGAAGTCTCCGTCTTCCTTACCACTGAGCCTTCTCGACTTCCGGCTCCCAGAAAATTCCACAATAAAAATATGGCGGATTTTTTTTCCCCCCATTTCGTTACTTCGTCGTGTAATGATGCTGCTGTTAAAATGGATAGAAGTCGCTGGATGCGGAAAATCAGTGAAAAAAACGCGTCTAGTTAGACGGCGAGATGATTAACGATGGCGGCGCTCAATGTGTATCGAAGAATCCATTGAAAGTGTGTATATAGGTGACTGAGATCATTGACCGCATGTTCTGGCAGTATCGTGAAAACCGGAAGTGTGGGAGCGAAAGATCGTTACTCAATTCCGGGAGTGCAAATGCTACTGGTATCCACCAGTAGAGAAACTGAAAATTAGTGATGCGAAATGTGGTTCGAGTGGCTTGTGCAACTCCGATGGTATATTTCCAGTGAGTGATATTCTAGGCGTCTAGTAATTATTACATTCTCGTTGTGCGAACTCGATCACGTCAATTTTTAATTAATCAGGTTATTAGAATTATTTGCTCAGTAATTATTGAGCCAAATATGCTAATATTTACTAATTGGTAGGATATTATGTATTATTATTATTGTTAATTATGGGAGGCACAGAATTAAATGTGTCGGTTTCAAGAATCTTTAGTTCGCATCGACATTTCAGGACCCCTGATACTTTATGGAGAAGACATGTGTTTGTGCGCGGGTGGGGATGGGTGGGTGGGTGTGCTTGTGGGTATACATGAGTGGGTGTGAGTAGGCATGGGTGGGGGTGGTTAAGCGTGGGTGGGTGTGAGTAGGCGTGGGTGGTTGTAGGTAAGCCTGAGGGTTTGTGCGCGGGTGAGGGTGGGTGGGTGAATGTGGTTGTGGGTACACGTGAGTGGGTGTGAGTAGGCGTGGGTGGGTGTGGGTAGACGTGGATGGGGGTGGGTAAGCGTGGGTGGGTGTGGGTAGGCGTAGGTGGGTGTGGGTAGGCGTAGGTGGGTGTGGGCAAGCGTGGGTGGGTGTGAGTGAGCGTAGGTGGGTGTGGGTACGCGTGAGTAGACGTGAGTGGGTGTGGGTGGGTGTAGATGGGTGTGGGTTAGCATGGGTGGGTATGGTTACGCGTGAGTGGGTGTGAGTAGGCGTGGGTAAGTGTGGGTGGGTGTGAGTAGGCGTGGGTGGTTGTGGGTGGGCGTGGGTAGGCGTGGGTGGGTATGGATATGCATGAGTGGGTGTGAGTAGGGGTGGGTAAGCGTGGGTGGGTGTGGGTACGCTTGAGTGGGTGTGAGTAGGTGTGGGTGGAGGTGGGTGGGTGGGGGGGGGGTGGGTATGGGTAGGCGTGGGTGAGTATTTTTATATATCTCTCTCATTCTGGATATATAATTCACTTTTTTTTCATTTCATTCAAATTCATTTTTTTTATCATCGCGGAATTCGATTGAACCACGATTGCGAAATCTGAATTATTCATTACTTTACCTGAGTGACACTTCACGGATTCCGCGATTCATTCGACTTTGCCAGTCCTAAATTAACCTCATTATTCAAGGAACGCTAATGTCAGAAACATGCTTGCCGGAATTATCCAAAGTTGAATGAAATGTCCCTACTTTATATCTAATTTTCACAATTTAAGTACCGTTCAATAGTCATGGATCCTGGAGTTCATACCGCTAATATTTCCCCAAAAAAGGTCTTTCTTGAGGTGTCCCCTGAAATTCCGGGCGAAATGTGATATTAAAAATATATACTTCTACAAAACTTCATATTGTCACCATATAGTGAGACTCAGATTGAGACGTTTAATCCTGATGACTCCCTACAAATATTCACTGACTCTGCATTTGGCATCCACTAAATTGCTTCTTTGCCAAACTCGAAGCGCAACGAATTAATCACAAGAGCGTCGGGCTATGGGCTTTTATTATTTCATTAAATTAGCCTCCAATCGACAAAATTAGTCTACATGTCGCAATTTGAAATATTTAGGGTTATTGATTATTGCTCATAATTTTATAATGAAAAATAGTGTAAACCCAGTGAACTTCTGATGACCACTGGATTGCTCTCGCTCAATCTATCGCCCGTCTCCTATAGTTTATCAAGCCTTGAGTTGCCGCAGTGACTCATAATTAACTCATCCAGCTCATTAAAAGTTAAGCGGCCTCGTTAGACGAGGTGACCTGGAGTGTATATTTTTAGCCGGCTTTGGTCGAGGGGCCACTGATCTCGATTAAACTTTGAACCTAGAAAATATAATGGGGACCCAAAACTTTGGCGGGGGGGGGGGGGGTCAGTGGCGAAGGGGGGGGGGGATTTGGAAAATCAAGGGTGGATGCACACAGTACAAGGTTTGACGAAAATTATCCGCCCGATGAGAATTTTATTGGTACGGTAATGTTACCACCCTTAAAATCGATATCTATATATATATATATAGTATCATATTTCACATATTATCCGGAATTGTGCATTTTATGGGAATTTTTGGGGTCTTGGGCGTTTCACAACATTCTCATCCGATTTTAATGAGATGCGAGTGTTTGTGTGTGTGTTTTTTTTTTCTACTCTTGCTCTATTCGTATTCACCCACGTAACCGCTGTTAGACATTACTTCATGGGCAATACTACGGATCAGAGTACCCACCCATTGCGGCTGGGGCCGACTTCGCCATTTCAGCTCATCGTATTTCTAATCACAGGGTAAACCTCCAGAAACCCCTGTGATACGATGGCGGGCGTCTACGATGGAACCCCCCCCCCCCCCTCCCCCCCCCCCCCCGCGCGACGGGTCGCGTTCGGTCCCGCCTACGGTCTCACTTCATGGATACCGCCGATAGCACACACGGAATGTTCCTGCCATCGGTCGGAGTCCGTGAGAAAATATTTTTCAGAAAAAATATTTTGCAGTGAGCGGGAATCGAACGCGGGACCTTTAGAAGAGTAGGCAGACACTCTACCCACTACGCCAAAGCCCCGTCAAGTGTGTGTATGTGTGTGTATGTGTATGCTCCTAGTGGTGTGTGAGTGTAAATTAGATACTCTGCCCACAACACCAAAATGCCGACTTGTGTGTGTATGTGTGTGTGTGTGTTTATATGGGTGAGTGTAAATTAGGTACTCTACTCACTACATCAAATCACTCACTTGTATCTGTGTGTATGTGTGTGTGTGTGTGTGTGTGTGTGTGTGTGTGTGTGTGTGTGTGTGTGTGTGTGTGTGTGTGGGTCCTTATGTGTGAGTGTCAATTAGATACTCTACCCATTACACCAAAGCGCCGACTCGCCTGTGTGTGTGTCTTCGTACTCAATCACCGAAAAAACATACCCCATCATGCAATATCCCCTAAATTACGAAACTTTCTGAAAAAACTCCCATTACATAAAACGTTTATCTTTATGTGGAGAACTTTCTTAGGGAATCGTAATTGAATTTACTAATTTCTATCGGGAAGTTATATATGTGGCCCGAATGGGCTTCTGGCCTCACTCTTGCTCTGCCTCCAATCGACTGCGAATGAGGAAGCTGCAATGGTCAAAAAATGTAAAGAAAAAAAAAAAAAAAAAAAAAAAAAAATTGAACCTACAGCTAGTAACCACAATAGTGACCTAACATCTTCAGTTTCGGCGATGTGAAACATTTCAAGATAACACATAATAATGTTCCCACAGTAATCTTTAATTCCTTCCTCTCTCCGTGCAGCACTTAGCGTGACCCAGGACGACCACGTGGCTTGTATTGAGTTCTACAACTGTCCTTTAAATAAAATACCACACGTACAATCATGATTTGTTCACAGCGGGGAATAACTGCGGACATCAAGACCCGCTACCTCGCGTCTATATTAAGGACTAAGAAAATATCTGAACTCTCTAGAAAATTGGGAAAATCATTTCAATTAAATACACCAAAATTAAGCTTCACCATCCATATGGCGGGTGGTTCAATCTTAATTAACTTTAACTTGAAATAATTTCGGGAAAATCATCAACTTGGAGAATTAACAGACCCAGCAGCCAACGTGTTCAAAGCACCTGTGCATAACGTGTTAACATTGGCACGTTCGACAGACGCTGAGTAGAGAGAGAATTATTCGTCACGTAGTCGCCTTGGAAAAGTTGCAACGAGCAGAGTTTTACAGGTGGAGCGCGCATTTTGACGGGAATATGGGCACCTCAGGAGCATATGCAGGAGCAACGACGACACGCGTCCGATCAATTTTTCAACAAAAACGAAGACAAATTTTTTCCGTACACATACACATGCTGGATGCAAAAACTAGGGGGCTGTTAGTTCTTGAAAAACAACGTGACAATTTGTGGAGGGGAAATTTTTTGGTTTATTTTTAGATTCAGGTGATAAGAATTGGAAATGTAAATGGAAAATAGGTAGTTAGGATATTTGGATGAAAAAATTGAAAATTAAAAGTGTGTGTGTGTGTGTGTGTGTGTGTGTGTGAGGATTCGTTCGGCTTACAGCTTCTCATCAATGGATGGACCAAATTGATTTCTTCCTTCAATTGCCTTTCACTGTTCTCCAGGCCTCAATCAGTATTGACCTTGAAAAAAATTTCCTCAATTGTTATGAACAATTGCAATTGTTGACAGGCCTCCATACATATACGAAGCGTATTATGTCCGTAAAAAAATCAGAAAAATTAATTGTCATGAGTAGTTTCACACTCCACGCAGCTATTTTTCTTCCCGAAATTGGACTCAAAAGGATCTACCGAATAGGAATTCCATGGTTCTTTTATTTTCTAAAAATTTGGTATATTTTCTGAGTTTTTTGGAATTTTTTTCAGAATTTTATATGGGGGCCTATTACTGCTACAAATTTTTGCTGATTAAAAAAAAAAAAAAAAAAAAATCCGAACCAAATTGAGAGTATGTTTTTCGTGGTAGAACCTCCGAAAAAATCGCCATCGAAATCTGCAGAGGTAAGGGGTTCGGCCGGCAGCCTCCCGTCGACTCGAATGCGCTCTTCAATACACGATAACTTCTATGAATAACATCAGAAAATTATGAAGTAAAATTTAATGATGATCTTGACCCTTCACCAAAAAGTTGCTTAAAGTACCGTATTTTTTTACTAAAATCTTTCTAGAACTTTTAAGACCTATTTTAATTGAATACTACCCCTGGTTACCGAGATCGGCGATTGTCAGAATTTTTTAAATAATAAATCAGTGATTCATTAAATCCACATTTGATTCACGTCATCTGATAGAGAGACTTACAAAGTATGCTCGATAAAAATTTCAGAATTTTCAATGAAAATTTTCCCGATAAACGCGAGGTTTGAATGCATCCGACATGAAACTTATGATTTCCGTAATGTTGATGTATTAGAAAAAAATATAAGAAGTGATTTGAAAAAAAAAATCAAAGTGCATTGTATTGACAAACTCATGTACTTGGGATAATTTTCAGAATTCCGATATCTATCATAGAAATGGAGAAAATTCATTTTTATGAATCACGGGAAGGGTCTGTATAACATATAGACCCCGGCCGATAGGACAAGTCCTGGGGTCTATATGTGGTATAGACCCCGTACTTGAGCCGTTAACTGATGAAATAGTAATTTATGTCATAAGGCTGAAATCCGACGTTTTTCCAGACTGTGGTTGAGTCCGGTGCACGAGGCATGAGGCGGGCTACGAGGCGCAGCCGAGTCATGCCGAAACATGAATAATGTAGAGAGAACGACGAAGGTTCTTCATCTCACCTGACTCACAAAATCATCCATTGGCAGGGCCTTACGGTTATCTTCAATTGTACTTCAGCCAGATCTTCAGGCCTCCACCTAACTTCTTTTAATACTTTATGACATACCAGCGGAATGTTCTGTTTTCAAATACTTTGGAAATGCATTACTCCACCACATCATCATCATCTATCTGCAGCTGCATAGGTACATCACAGAATAGCGGAATGATCCGTCCATCAATTCATCGAATAAATAAATGTTAATTTTTCGTAAGGACCCATCTACAACTCATAATTTATAACATGTCAACTGGATTTTATTTAAATTCCTTTTTGCGCTGAAACTCTGCTAGTCGTGTTAAAATAAAAATGAGAACTGGTGGCCGGGTTCAATTTTAGATGGGACAACGAGCACTCGTCTTTTATTACTATTCTATGAAGACCTATTACAGATAACGTCAAATACTGTGGAAAAAAATGTGGCAAGATGAATCGCGGAATAAATTCGGGAAACGGCACCATTGCTGAAGCTATTCATAACTGATGAACTTTTTAATCCCAGAAATCATGTCTTCATCGTGGTAAAGTGATGCATATTTATAGTCGTGCATCCATTGGTAGTTTATAAACTTGGAAGGTTTCCATCATTTATTCGTTAGATGCTTCTCCAAACAGTGGATAATGCTTGAAGTGGCAGCGGAGTTGCCAGATTCGTCTAGGACAGTCTCGAATGAGTCTCCAACAATTTATTAATGATGCATGATTTGGGATCGAATGAGGATGTTTGTTGGGTATAGGAACAATTTTAGATCTGGCGAAAGTAAGGTGCTTTAGCGTACTTATAAATTCTACTAATTCGGTAGCTGCTCTTCAGCAGTTCTTGGGTAGGGCATACTGGACACCCATCCAGGCTGGGACCAACTTTCGCCATTTGGGCCGACCCCAATACGTATTTCTGAACACAGAGTGAACTCCCAGGCACCCCTATGCTCCGATGGCGGGCGCCTATGATGGAACCTATGGGTTAGGTTCCCGACCGGCCTTGCGGTCCCATTCTATGGGTAATATTGCATCAGGCGAAATATTTTCCGGAAGCTGGGCGCGAACCCAGGACCGCCACAGACAGGTACTCTATCCACTACACCAAAGCTTCGATCTGTGTGTGTGTGTGTGTGTGTGTGTGTGTGTGTGTGTGTGTGTGTGTGCGATTTTTTTTTCCGTAAATGTCTTCGTTGATTCAAACTGTACGAATATTGTGCTGTTCGAGAAAGAGGCGATAAAATTGGACAAAAAAATTTACTGAAAAAGCGTGACACGAAATCTCAAATGGATTGAAAAGCTTCTACGCAAGATAACCCAATTGTGATTTTTTAATCTCTACATGGGCGCTTATGGGAAAAAGTTTTATGGTCTCACGAAAACCATAAAAAAAAGAAGGATAAAAGCCTTAAACTCTCCCGTCCACCATTCCTTCATATATAGATATAGTTTAAATATAATTTCACTTCGCAAGTTTTTTTTAATGGATCAGGGGAAAAAACGTAAATATCAAATTGATTTTGTTTGGTGTTATTAACAGATTATTTTGCTAATTGGAGGAAAAGTTGGTTGACATAAAATGCGGGCCGCAATGTGAGGAACAATTTTCGTTAAACAATTATTTCGCTAGCTCTAATAATTATTTTGCGCAGTAGAGCGTCGTCAATAACTAAAATTGTTAATAAGAAATCGTGAACAGAAAATAACCCAAAACTGCATTTTTTAATTTTATAAAAAATTTTCGGGATCTTTATTTATATTTCAGTGCATATAATATTTCACTTTATTTATTGCGTTTAGTAAAATATTGAAGCCAATAAATTTTTGCCAATGGCTTCGCGTTCGCTCACTATAATTATTCATTTCGTTCTTGCACATTCCAGTTCACCTATTTAACAACTATATCCCGAAAATATAACAAATCAAATAAAATTACCCAAAAAAATCACTACAAGGCATACACTATGAATCGGATAGTCCTTCCATAAGCCTCTCCAGGAAGCTCTTCGGTTTAATAAAGCAGCTTACGGTGTAAATACAATAATCCTATTTGTTGATCTTGCAAATCTCACCGGAAGCAACAAGATATCATGAATATAAACGTCACAGCTCGTTGCCTTGAAGAACCCCGGGGGAAAGAGGAGAAAAATATTGCAAGACTTGGGATAGTGCGCAACTTTTGAGGACTTCAATAATTTTACAAGTTGGGCAAATTTCATGGGAATTAAAAATTCTCTTCCTATTTTCCCAAATTTGATATATATAAACCAATAAAATTACCTGATTTTTAAAATGTTTATTATTATTATGATTATTATGATTATTATGATTATTATGATTATGATTATTATGATTATTATGATTATGATTATGATTATGATTATGATCATGATTATGATTATGATTATGATTATGATTATGATTATGATTATGATTATGATTATGATTATGATTATGATTATGATTATGATTATGATTATGATTATAATTGTGATGATGATTATGATTATAATTATGATTATAATTATCATTATCATTATCATTATCATTATCATTATCATTATCATTATCATTATCATTATCATTATCATTATCATTATCATTATCATTATCATTATCATTGTGATTATCATTGTGATTGTGATTGTGATTGTGATTATGATTATGATTATGATTATGATTATGATTATGATTATGATTATGATTATGATTATGATTATGATTATGATTATGATTATGATTATGATTATGATTATGATTATGATTATGATTATGATTATGATTATGATTATGATTATGATTATGATTATGATTATGATTATGATTATGATTATGATTATGATTATGATTGTGATTGTGATTGTGATTGTGATTGTGATTATGATTATGATTACTATCATTATTATTATTATTATTATTATTATTAGTAAAAAAATTGTGAATTTTCAAAAAATTGAAAAAAAAACCACCGAAAATAACTCAAAAATCATGAATATAAACTTCGAGGCTCTCAGCCTTGAATGGCTGGGAAAAAGAGTGCAAAGTGGCCGAAAAGGGGCGGGGGGGGGGGGGGGGGGGGGGGTGAGGGAGAACAAGAGGGGATACATTCTGGGTGGATGTATGGCATAGTAACGAATGGCACGGAACAGAATGTTTAAAGCGTACGGGCGTGCCACTGCCTACTCAACGCATTTAATAGGGTGTACAGTCGAGTCGTGAATTTTCAACCCTGTCATCCCGCCCGCGTCGTGTTTCGCATTACGTGCAACCATGTATCCGCACTTGTTTTCCAAGAGTGCAATAAAATTCGCAACTCCGTCGTTCGCCACCGTAAACTGCCTCATCGTTCTCATTTTCATACACCGCGTATTTAGCGATGTATTCTCTCACTCTTGATCTTTTATTGTATTCATTATCCAATTTGTTGACGTTGAAAAATTATGGAATAATTAGTGGGATGAAAGTGTGTCTGCCTGTGTAATTTCTCTTTGCCATCTTACATTTTCCGACACGTCAATTAAATGTTTAGAGACACATACATTTATTCAAAATTCGATGAGAAGCATTTTGGTATACGTGAAACCCCAGTTACGACTCGAAAAGAAAAAATCTACATGACCTTCTACTAGCGCCATCTGGCGTCAAAACGGCGCCAACTGATTAGTGGACCTAACCCATGAACCGACTGTATAGACAATTGCAGGGGCTAAAAATATCGTGGAACTTCCTCCCTACAAATAATAAATGTCATCATTAAATGAATTATTCAAGCTCTTCAATCAATAACTAAAGACCGTCCGCGTTATATAAATAATTCTTTCCTTGAAATAAATAATTGAAGCATGCAGTCATTAAATTTCCCAATTGCCTAATTTATAACACCACATACCGCTAATGAGTCTTTTCGATTTCTCTAATTGCTCTTCTGGCTAGTCCGCTTAATAATCACTCCCCGTTCCACCCACCCACCCCCTCCCTCCCCCCCCACCCACCCCCAACATGTGCCATCTGTTATATTTTCTCATTCTTTTAGAACGCTCATCCACAATTCCCACGCTATATATATTATTGTCGATTGGTAATCACTCTCGTGACCATTGGATGAGCATAATATTCGCTAAAATGATTCCCCCGTTCGCTATTATCTCAGGACAAAAAGACATAACTGTACATCAAGCCATGCATGATGTGGATGTTATTCGAACAAATTGTAGAGCTAATATCGGCGTGACTATGAATCATGCACGAAATAATATTGGCTTATATCACTGTCCGCGCGCAGTCACACTACCGCGGATTGCGGACGGAACTACATCAATAGGGCTTTATTTGAGAGGGCGAATGTTTTGAAGTGTATGATGTTGTGGGAATTTGGAAAATGTGGAAAAGTTGGTGCTTTTTTTTTACTTTAGTGGGATTTTTTTTTGTTTTTGGAGTTTTAGAAAGGTGCTTCGGGAATTTTTGGCGTTTAAGGACTGGATCTGAATACCTCTGAAGTGTGGATGGACGAATATTGAGTCATATCACTGACCGCACGGGCATACAACTTCAGCGGTGATTCGAACTACGTGAATGGGAGAATAGCTTTTTTATTGTCGTTATTTAATTCGGACATTATTTGGGGCAGATTTTTCAAAATATTCCAAAATTTGAACATACTTAGATTCTCACCATTTTTGAGAATTGGAATATTTGAAATTGTCGAATTTCTATAATGTTCAAATTTGGTCAATTCTCAAAGTTATCAATATTTTGGAAATGTTGGAGCGTTTCCAAATTTTCCGAATTTTCCCAAAATTTCCCGAATTTTGCAATTTTCGAAATTTTCCAAGATTTCTCAAATTTTCCTAATTTTCCCGAATTTTTCCAAACTTTCCAAACTTTCCAAAATTTTCCCATATTTTCCCAAATTTTTCCGAATTTTTCAGACTTTCCGAATTTCCCAAATTTTCTGAATTTTCCGAATTTTCACAAACATTCCAAAATTTTCCCAAATTTTCCCACATTTTCCCAAATTTTCCGAATTTTCCGAATTTTCCTATATTTCCCCAAATTTTCTCGAATTTTTCAAACTATCCGAATTTCCCAAATTTTATAACTTTTCCAACTTTTCCCACCAAATTTTTCCAAATTTGTCCAAATTCTCCGAATTCTCCCGAATTTTCCAACTTTTCTGAATTTACCAGATTTCACCAATTTTCCCGCATATCAAGAAAAATCTTTGTACTGTAGAGCTGACAGCGGCATGGCTATGAATCACACGCGAAATAATATTGTCTCATATCACTGTCCACGCGCCGTCATACAACCGCGGATTTGGTTCGAACTACACGAATCGCCCTCTCTTTTTTTCGCCAATCCGCCGGCTTTTTTTTCCTCAATATCACCTACCTCTCTCATTGCCACTATACTCATCGACGATTGGCGAATGGGCGATGGACATTTGTAGCGTGCCTGTCAATTTCAATTCCGCACGTATCCACCATAATACACATACATGTCTATATATTTTCCAGGTCGTTCCGACAAATCGACGGGCATTAATGATCGCTGATGTATATGATTCAACCCGTTGATTTGCTTTCCATCGACTGATGCCGAAACCTGGCCTCGACTAACAAAATTACTCGCCGAGTTGGGTTTTTTGCCAATAAAAATCAAGCCAATAGCATGAATAATGAACAGCAACAAATATAAATGAATGAGTCAAAAAAGAAAATACCTAAAATGAAAGGGGAGGAAAACAATATAAATGAATGGAACGTGAGCACGACCCGTGATGGTTCTCAACAATGACTTTGTGATAGAGATTCGAAAATTATTTGAAAAGTCACGTAATTCCCGAACGATGCAGTGCAAAATTATAGAGTGAACCTGAATGTTTATGTAATTTTAGCGAAAAATCCCGAGAAATTAACGTAAAAATTCCAGTTCCTTCCATAAAATCCACCCACCCACCGACTCCCACCCACATTCTCCCACCCCCACCCAGCCACTCATTCTCCCACCCCCACCCACCCACCCATCCACTCATTCTCCCACCCCCAGCCCACCCACTCATTCACCCACCCCCAGCCCACCGCACGCATCCACCCACCCAACTACAGACATCCACACGCCCGCCCACCCAGCCACTCACTCTCCCACCCCCACCCACCCACGCATCCACTGACTCTCCCACCCCCACCCACCCACCCATCCGCTCATTCTCCCGCCCCCAGCCTAGCCACACCCAGCCACCCACCCAACTACTCACATCCACCCACCCGCCCACCCAGCCACTCATTCTCCCACCCCCCGCCCACCCACACCCAGCTACAGTCATCCTCCCACCCACCTACTCGAAGCCCCCACTCAGCAACTCCCCCACAACCACCTACCCACCCACACCCAGACACACTCATTCTCCCACCCCCACCCACCCATACCTAGCCACGGCCCATCTAAGCTCAGCCACCCGCCCAGCCATTCATCAGCCCACCTGCCCACCCACACTCAACCATCCACCCACCCTCAGCCACCCACCCACCAACAGTGACCCACGCCCGAACACATATACACACACACACACATCGATTTAATGATTAGCACCGATCGAATTAAAAACCTTTTCGGTAGTTTCCGGGGTAAAACGATGACTTCGGCTATAGGGGATTTTAAAAAGCAGGACCGGTGGTGGGCGGGAGAGGGAGTTATAGTGACACTCGGTCGTTTAGCCGGTAATTGATCAGTCCATGCGTCGTACCGAATAACGTATCCGTCGCTGTTTCCCTCAGGGGCTCTATATATAAATTTCATTTTATCAGGTAACACCTTCTCGTGGGGGTAATGAATTAATTCTCGCGGTTACCATATGGAAAAGAGCTCTTGAAAAATGACGAGAGGGACGCTCAGGGACACGGGACTACTTCGTTGCTATTATATACTTGGAAAAAAGGAGGAAGAGTGAAAAATGGGGACGGCAATGAGTGGTGAGCGAGCAACTGCACAAATGCGAAACCTGCAGTTTTTGAGATTTTCATTTTTGCCAAATTTTTGAACTGTTTTCAAATTATTTTGAGAATTTTAATTTTTGAGCTTCCTGGAGTTTATAACATTTTTAAATTACAGAGAATTTTTTTCAGATCCTGTTTAAAAAATTGTATTTTTTGTCAAATTTTCATTTGCATTTTTGAAACTTCATTTTGCCAATTCACAAATTTCTGAAATTTTTCCATTTCTTTCCAAGGTTGAGGTAACCTAGTTGTCATAGGTTGACAGTTGCCAAAAATTGACATATATTGAAAACCGTTAGGCCCGTAAGTTTGCAAGGTGTCAACAACACCCGTCAAGTCTCATCAACTGTCAACTTCCGACAACGGTCATGTTATTGCACCAATTAATTTGACAGTGTCAATTGGTGGCAAACGCGAAGTTGTGATGGCACTGAAGCTCACAGTAACTAGAAAATTCAAAGTTGAGGATCAATAAACCCGGCCCACACTGACTCAACTTCATTCATTGCTAACTTTCTATGAAGCTCCGGACACAAAAACTTCATTAGACTTTTTGATTCACAATTTACCATTCAACACTCTTATTTTTATCATCGCATTAGATACGTACTTTTGGAATTAAGTAGTCATTGATGGTTAGATGGACACAATATAGTGTGTGTGTGTGTGTGTGTGTGTGTCTGTGTCTGTGTATTTGAGGGGGGTGGCTGTTGGTGGATGAGTGGGTGGGTCAGTAGGTAGGTGGGTTAGTATGAGTGAGTGGGTGGGTGTGTGTGAGTAGGTTGTGTGTGTCAGTGGGGGGTGGGTGGTTGAGAGTGATTGGGTCGGTGTGATTGGGTGGGTGTGTGTGAGTGGGTGGGTGTGTGTGAGTGGGTGGGTGTGTGTAGGGGGGGGGGGTTGAGAGCGGGTGGGTGAGTGGGTGAGTGGGTGGGTAGGTGAGTGGGTGGGTGGGTGGGTAGGTGAGTGGGTAGGTCGCTGTTAATGGATGAGTGAATGGGTGGGTCGCTGTTAGTGTTGTTCAAAAAAAGAATAGAAAAAATCAAGTGGTCAAATTAAGCAGTTCGCTAGAACTCTATTCTGTTAACAGTGCTTCGCTGTGGTCAGTCATCCCATTACTAACTTACTTGATGTTGGTTAACTTTGATCATCACTTCAGTTTCCACCGTCCTGTTTCGCACCGCTGAAATTGCCGAGTGGGAAAATGCGAACGGTCGATTTGAATGGATAATACAAGTTCAGTTAGCGAAACTTTCACTTAACATGCGTTTGCGAACCCCTCCGCAGTGGCACCTCTCCCAACATCATCGGTCCCATAATAACTGCGGTGCCAGTGTGCGTAATGACTATGTGTGCCACTTTGCGGACGGGAGCACAACCATAAAATGAGACCTCAAGGTCACCCACCCACCCACTCGCAACCACCCACCCACTCGCACCCACTCCCACCCACCCACCCACCCATCCACCCACCCACCCATCCACCCACCCACCCACTCCCACTCCCACTCACTCCCACCCACCCACCCACCCACCCACTCCCACTCACTCCCACCCACCCACTCCCACTCACCCGCCCACACCCACCCGCCTACACGTGCACACGGTCGGGCCTTTGGTGCAATGGATAGAGTATCTACATGCCATGTGTGCTATCAGCAGTACCCATAAAAAGAGGCCGCAAGGCCGGGTGGGAACCTGACCCGACGCCGAGGGGGGGTCCATCATAGGCGCCCGCTATAGTAGCATATGGATTTCTGGGGGTTTACCCTCTGTTTAGCAATGCGATTTCCTAAATGGTGCAAGTCGGCCCCAGCCGGATGGGTGTCCAGTAGTCCTTTCACATCTTGCATAGCAAACACCGTTTCGCCATGGCAAAAAAAAAATTCAAAAAGGAATTCAGTTCAATTAATCCAAGGATGATCGATTTCTTGAATTTGTCACTTTTTTCCTGGTTCGAGAATTTTTTTAGCCCGAGTGCGCAACAATGCGAAGGGTAGGAAAAAAAAAAGTGATTAAAGGAGCGAGCGTCGGAAGAAGTGGATCCCTTGAAAGTGGATATGCACGAAGAAGTTGGAAACCGGGGTGGGATGGGAGGGCGGGGGGGGGGGGGTGGCAGTTGGGGAGATGAAGGCAGCTGGTTTAGCGCATCCCCCAATTTTCGGCCCAGTAAATTCCAATAACGTCCGTTACCCTTAAACTGTTCGTACATCACTTCCTACGAAGCGTCGCTCAATTTATAACGCTGGAATTCGGGTTATCGATATCTATCCACCGTGAGTTTTCCACCATCTCTCCACTTTAACGATAGGAAATTCTCACCCATTTTGACTACAATAGGAGCGGATGGTGTGATCGAATCAATTTATACCAATTCCAGAAATACAATTAAATGCCATATTCTTGTTATGTATTTTAGGAATATTGGGTTGTTATTGAGGTCAAGTGAATTCTGGGTATTACATAACAATGATAAAAGAATTTAACTAGTGGTATGAGCATGTGTGTGCACCATTCGGGACACAAACAAAACTTCCCGATTTGGTATTTCAGCACAGCATACTAACTTTATTCTTCTCCAATATACCCCGGTTAATCAGTGTGACCCCTATTAGTGTCATAATGAAAACTTGCAGATTTGAGAATTCTAAACTGACTCATTTATGAAGCAGATAATTATGAATATTTGAGTAGACGCATGGTGAGCATGAGGATGACACTTATGCGCGTTACTTGAGTGGGAGTGAGACGCCAATAGGGGTGCGGCCGCAATAAAGACGATAACTTTAATATTTTACCCAGTGGAACAGTATAAACAATTGCAATTGTTAATAACATTGCATATACTGCACGACTGCCATCCAAAATGTAATCCGCTCGATTCTGCACGAAAATGCTTCGATTGAGACCTGCACGACAGCGCTAGGTTCATTCATTCACTTATTACATACATCGTTGGTGAGACGGCCATACCTCCTTAATTATGCAAATTATCGAGAAAAGTCATTCTACATAAGAAACGTATTTTTATATGGGGAACAACTTTTGTTATGTAAATTTTGCGCTAACTCTAATAGTTTATGCAGTAGAATATTATAAACAATTGAAATTGTTCATGACAATATATGTACTGGACCGATTCCATCCAAAATCTAATCAGATCTAAGTTACGTGAAGAAGCTTCGGTTCAATCATTCAGAACCTCGATCGCATAATTCAGTCGCGAGAAATCGTGGGCGAAAAATTTGACCGCGTACATACCTAGCTACACACACACACACACATACAGACGGAACATCAGATGAGAAAAAAATTAAAATTTTTCTTTCACTTGAAAATTATTCAAATATAACAAATTAAAAATGGAATAGTAAAATTTCGAAAAATATCCCAAATTCACAATTCTGAAGATTTGGAAATGTTCAAAGATTGGCTGAAATTAACAGCTCATGTACAGGAGCGGCAGTGCTTGACCGAATAATCCTACCAAGTTTCTACTATGTGTTACCGGAACATCCGCGATATGCATGAGGAGGGTCGATAAGCGGGTACACCGGGTGGGTTAAACGGGGGTAACTCTGTGGGGGACTGTAGGTGGCAGAGTGAAATGCCCAAGCGAGCAAGCGAGGCGGTGATCGAGCAGTCGCGACTTAATGAAACTCTTAAGTGCCGACAATTAATATGGCTTCCGAGTTGCCAGGAACGTTGAGGTACAAGTTTCCGCGAGTCCGACGGCTACCAACACCCATCCACAAGCGTTATATACGTTCATCCGAGGTGGCTATATCCATTCATCCAAGAAAACAAAAACGTGAGATAAAAAAAGCGTTGGGGGAAAGAAGAACAAAAAAACGAGGGGAATTCAGGGGTTTATCTGGTAAATGAGGAGTTGCATTAAAAATCCATTAAATTACGTCAAAAGCCATTCGGATGATCAAGGTTCTCAGTAAATGATCACACTGACATTTTTAATTCCCCTATATGTGTGTGAGTGGATGTGGGTGGGTGTGGGTAGGTGCGGGTGGGTGTGGGTAGTGCTGGGTGGGTGTGGGTAGGTGTGGGTAGGTGCGGGTGGGTGTGAGTAGACGAGGGTCGGTGTGGGTAGTGATGGGTGGGTGTGTGTAGGTGTGGGTAGGTGTGGGTGGGTGTGGATGGGTGTGGGTGGGTGTGGGTAGGTGTGGGTAGGTGTGGGTGGGTGTGGGTAGATGTGGGTGGGTGTGGGTGGGCGTGGGTAGATGTGGGTGGGTGTGGGTGGGTTTGGGTAAATGAGGGTGGTCGTGGATAGATGTCGGTGGTGATGGGTAGATGTGGGTGGGTGTGGGTAGATGTGGGTGGGTGTGGGTGGATGTGGGTGGGTGTGGGTGGGTGTGTGGATGTGAGTAGATGTCGGTGGGTGCGTGTACATACGTTTGGGTAGGTATGTGTAGATGTGGGTGGATGTGGGTGGGTGTGGGTGTGTATATGTACGTATGTGGTCAAAAATTTTCGTAATTATCTTGAAAATTAGTACCGCAAAACCTCCCTCAAATAAATGTCAAATGTACATCCTTAAATGCAACTCAAGGAGCCCTTCTCTATGCAAATATCTCGCATTGCGATATAAAAAAAATTTGTAATAATTACCAAGAAACATAATAACTAATGAACAACTTAATGATGTCTCCCGCCAGTAAATTATTTCCAATTAGTTACGCGAAAAGGTACATCAAGCGGAACAGCCAAGTATTACGTCAGGCATTTGAGTAAACGGTAGACGAGGGAGTCAATATTTTAGCGTCAGAATATTATTTATAAAGCTTGTCCCATTACGTCACTGGCAACGAGGTAGATTGTAAAAAAAATTATATGGCCGAACGGTAGAATAGCATTGGCTATTTACACTGTACCATGAAGCATCTATCAATGTTGGTGGAGAATGAAGGAGAAGAAGGCTCGTGTTCAACGAGGTTATCTTCAACGAGGTGGAACTATCAGGAGTCAGGTAGCCGTTGATGTGAATGAAACTGGGTATAGTCGAGATCAGTTTGACGTTGTATGAAAGCCGAGTCAAGCTTGCGTCGCTAACAGGCCATTGAAAAGTTGACAGAATAAAAAAAAGTGAACATAGATCTACACGCGATAGATGGGACACCTCGAGACACAATCGCGAAATTTTATTTTGTTTTAGCAATTTTTTTAACGAGCCGTCTGTAAGTGTCAGTCGATGTGTGTATGTCTGTATGTATGGATGTGGGTGGGTGGGTGGGCGGATGCGAGTAGGCGGGTAGGTGGGTGGGTGGTGTGAGTAGGTGGGAGGGGGGTGTCAGTGGGTGGGTGGGTGGTAGTGGGTGGGTGGGTGGGAGTGGGTGGGTGGGTGGGAGTGGGTGGGTGGGAGTGGGTGGGTGGGAGTGGGTGGGTGGGTGGGAGTGGGTGGGTGGGAGCCGGTGGGTGAGGGGCTGTTAGTGGGTAGGTGAGTGGGTGAGTGAATGGGTGGATGGGTGAGTGAGTGGGTGGGTGAGTGGGTGAGTGGGTGGGTGAATGAGTGAGTGGGTAGGTGTGAGTGGGTGATTCACATAGTGAATCACATCCGCATTTAATTTGTTTGTAAACATAAAATGCCTGATAAAAATCGCAATTTTCACATAATCAGCCGGAATTCATCACCCTTTCCACGAAAATGGTGAATACACCTGGGGGAATGTCACTCATTCCAGCCATACTGTAATTCCCAAGCCATTAGAACCCCCTAGATCGTCGCACTGATGCTTTCTTCAAGACTAACCCTTCTTTTTTTTATGTTTACCGGGTGAATGAGCGCTACCCTCTAGTGTAGACTGCAGTTAAACGTCGACGATGTGAAAATGTTTCACGAGAGTTCGTCTCATAGGGCCCAAGTCGTTTCACAAAATCGTAAAGGTAATGCTCGTTAAGACGATTTTTAACATCTGACGGCTTCTGGGGGTATTACACTGTCCGTTAGAAAATCCATGTTGTCCACTTCTTCTTTTTCTGTCCATCGTTTTTACATCAGCGACACCCCCACCATTTTTTTTTTTGCGAGAAAAATTTGGGAGACTTGACTATATGAGGGAAAAATGACGGAAGAACAAAACTAACAAAGATCTTTAATTTTTTTGAATTTTTCGAGATTTTTAAAATTCTCAAAATTGTCAACATTTTCAAACACTTTTCGAAATTTTCAGTTTTCAAATTTTCAAATTTTGCAAAATTTTTGAATTTTCAAAATTTGCAAAATTTTTCAGGTTTTCAAAATTTTTTAAATTCTCAAAATTTTCAAAATTTTAAAAAGTTTCAAGCATTTCAAAATTTTCAAAAATTTCAAAATTTCAAAATTTTTAAAATTTGCAAAATTTTCAAAACTACTTCAACTTTCCCTAAAGACCTCCAATAATAATAATATAATTGATACAAGACGATTATACAGTATCATTTGTTACCTGAATAAAATGCATAAGATTTCACTATGCGATTAATCCCATTGAGATTAATCGGTTGTTACGATAAAAACATATTCATTGATCAATCCAACTGAAAACTTTATCAGGCAGGTATTCAAATAACGCTCGGATTTGATTCAAATGAACCACTTTACTAGGTCCATCCCAGCCACCGTTACAATAGTTACCTTTGCTATGTATTTCCATTTTTGTTCAGTTTCACGGTCAGAAAAATGCAATAAAAATTAGCAGAGAAAAAGATGAAATTACGTTTCGAAATGTAATCCGCGAGGGAGGCAAAATTGTCGAGAAAAACTGAACTTTCATGGTTCAGCCCGTGAATTTGACGATCGCTTCCATAAAAACTCCCCCCCCCCTCCCCCTCGAAAAATAAAAATAGCATTCACAAAAATTTGCATGGTAATTTCCATCATTTTTCCATTCACTTTCACTATCTTTGTGGAACAAAAAAAAACACGAAAAAGTGAACAAAATTATGCAAGGTTTTGACAGAAGGTATATCGAAAAAAAAGCGCGCGCAATTTTTTCAAATAACATTTCAGAGGAATTTTGTAAGAGCGCATAAAGCGAGTTTGCACCCCGTTCGGCATTCAACCCCTATTTTCTCAGAAACTATAGCAGATAGCGATATGATTCATATGACCTGAATCATTTGCCATGAAACACCGATCATTTTATATTTAGACCCTTTTCCTCTATCTCCATTACTTAATCAAATAGAGTCGAAATTACCAATTGAAAAATAGTCGGCTAGCCTCCATGAGTCATACGCACACTTGTTGATTTTCAAGTGAAACTTCTTATGTCGCGTGACGCAAAATTCGATGCAACGTTTTTAAGGGAAGGGGTGCAGCGCGAGTGGTGGAGGGGGGCGTTACGAAAATTCCGACACGCTACATGGCACTGTAGCAGAGTGGGGAGAAGAACGTGAACCGAGTGTATTGCTAGTGTCAATTATGGGGAAAACCAATGCAGAACGTTGCAAAGAATATCGTGATCGTTTACGTGAAAAGAATGCTTTAGAACCAAAGAAAACAAAAACAGTAGGCAAAAGTGCGGCCGGACGTATGAGGGATCATGGGGCCAGGGCAAAAGCAATCAATGTCAACGTTGAGGATCATAACCACTCACATGTGAATCAACCGAGCAATGATCAGAATATTGAAACTGTACCAGCGCATGTCATTTCGAATTTTGTCGGGACAGTTACTAGAGTAAGTGAAATAAAACTTAATCATGATTATGATTAATTAATTCAGTCGACAAGTAGTTCAGGATAGAAGGGTAATGAGTAAATTTTTGATACATTATTCACTGAATTGATTGATCGAAACAGCAGAGAAAAGAATTTCGCAGTTAATGAAATGGACCACTAGCACTAGAAGTTTCACTTCTGTCGCGCACCCTCGGGCACATCCTTTTTGTTCCACGAAGTTAGAGTCACGGTGTATATGATCGCGGTATATCTGGTCTAATGACATAAAAAGTGTAACAACATACTGCGGCGACATGACACGTTTCACCACCCATTGCTACCCCCCCCCCTCCCTCCCCCCCCCCCCCCCCCCCTCCTCCGCCCATCGCAGAATAATCCACTCAATGGTGTCCATTACAGTGGAGAATAATGGTACGACTTGTTTTGATTCGATTTTCGGGATACTACCGGTCGACATTCACCGGTCGCGTTCATGCACATATACTATTCTTCCTGTAAACCGCACAATCCAGCATATGTAATATACCTATGCTCCATGTAAGCGGTCCGGTAAATGGGGCTGTACGGCCGAATGAATTATCGTTCGGGCAACTGGAAAGTTCTCAATTCCCATTGACCCACCCGGCCACCTCGTACCTCGCTGTCTCTTCCGATAGAAATCTAGCCCTCTGTCTCGCCTTCTGATTTCTCCATGAGACCACGGACCCCTTTCGAAACTCCATGAAATATTCCGTGATGCAATGACAAGGAACAATGGTAAAATCAATAATATTTGAATGAATAATTAATTCACGTAAAAATGTTTTAGATAATTAGGTAAAGTATGAGAAGGAAATGCGATAGGTCAGGTGCAGAAATAAGTTTCCGCCGTTTTGGCAAAAGATGGCGCCACCAGAAGGTCATGGAGGAAGCGTCATAATTAAACGTCTCAATCTGAGTTTCACTATGTGGTAACAATATAACCTCAAAATATTAGTGACTCTGTATTAGCTTTACATATTTTTGTTCGTCCGCAAAATGTCTAGTTTTGAGCCGAATAAGCGTCTTTAGCGGCGGCTTTTGATTAACTTTGTTAATTTGAAGAGATCTGCCGCTGTGGCACATGGATCGCTTGTAGAAGCATATGATGATACTGCCTTGAGTGAGAGAAGCTGTCGTTAGTGTACTAACTGGCTTTCTTTTTTTATTACTATTCTGTTTCCTGTATTGATCGATTCAAAGGTTATTGAATGTTGTCCAAATAATGCGCTTGATTTATTGGAAGACTGGATGAGTGAAAATTCAATGATAATTAATATCAAAAAGACAGTATTTATGTTAATTCATGATAGTACAAAAGTACTAACTGGTGAGCAATGTAATATAAAAGTTGATGGTATTGGGATCACCGAAGTCGGGAAAACAAAATATCTAGGTGTTATTATTGATAAGAAATTGAAGTTCAATGATCATGCTGGACAGATTATCAGTACAGCTAGTCACAAAGTGAGTTGCCTAGGCAGAATGAGATATGTACTGAGTAATTATGCCGAAGTCACTGTATATAAAAGTATGATAGCACAAAATACACTTGAACTAGCAATCCGATATCAATCAAGATGGTGAAAAAATTTCTTGCACAAGGTGTACAACTGAGTTTCCGCCTTTTTGCCAAAAGATGGCACCACCAGAAGCTTATCATAGCCTCAAAATATTAGTGACGCAGTATTAGCTTTACATATTTTTGCTCGTCCGCAAAATGTCTAGTTTTGAGCCGAATAAGCGTCTTTGGCGGCAGCATTTGATCAACTTTGTTAATTTGAAGAGATCTGCCGCCGTGGCGCATAGATTGCTTGTAGAAGCATATGGTGAAGCTGCCTTGAGGGAGAGAAGCTGTCGTCAGTGGTTTCAAAATTTTAAAAGCGGTGATTTCCACGTGGGCAGAGAAAGAGCACAGTGGAAGGGCGTAAGTGTACGAAGACAAGGAATTGGAAGCATTATCGATACTATGATATGACGTAGGAGAAAGTTGTGTCTAATAATAGACAATACTTTGACTAAAATTTAATGTGCCATTATGTCACAATAAATCTCTATTTTCTCATGGAAAACGTCGAAAACTTATTTGCGACGACAATATACCATACGTGCACACAATCAGGCCGGTTTAATTGAGTGTCGACGCATACGAAGTTGCAGATTTGACATCGTAGTATGAAACCCACGACATCTCTGTAATCCCGTACGTAATCCCATCCCGTAACGTAATTCGTTAGATTCGGTGCACACATCCGCGCACCGACCCATGCTGTACCTCCGTCCTTGTCATATTCTCGTGCTGCCGTCAGGGGCATGATTCCTTATCAATATTGGTTTCCATCGACACCACCTTTCTCAAAATTTCCGCCCGCCCTCAATTATCATTTTGTCACACTTTGCTGAAATCTGCCATTTTAGAGCTTATTTTTACGATGTAAACTGGGCTTTTATGTCGTAGGACCGCCCCCTGAGCAATCAGAGCGCATACGCTCAAAAAGTATCCGTAAAATGAATGACTCACGTGATCTGCTCTGATTGGCCCTCTCTCATGCTGCCATTGGTTAACTTTTGAAGTATTTCAAATAGCGCGGGAGTATCTAGGGGCAAATAGCGCCGCCAAACGAGCATGGTGGTAATCATGCGGTTAGCAGTCAGCTGATCGTGAATGTCGAGCCTCGTGTTATCAGTCATGCGTAGAAATTAATTAATGAACAAAAATGTATAAAAAATGTTTCCATCCAATATTTGTGATCCCTCTCCAATAAAGAGATGTCCTAGCAAAATGATTTCCCGCTTACAGCACCATGTTTTTTTTTATTTTGCTATTACGGTTTCTGAGCAGGAGGGGGGTGGGGAGGGGGGTGAAAAATCTCCGTATATCCCATCGAAAAAAAAAGCCACCAACATAGGTCATACCTCAACTTTACCAAACGGAAGATTAATTTTTATCAAACTTTTTCCCTCCCCGAATTAGTCCTTTTTCATCCAATTGAGGAGGGGGGAAAAGAGAGGGAGTGAAAATGCCCCTCCTGCCCTTTGGAGGAAAACAAGGAAAGAAAAATAATGATGAAAAGTGCAGGAAAATGACTGAGAAAAAGGTTGAAAATTGAGGTGGGTCGGGCGTGAAGCCGCTGGCGCTTCATAGCCTCGTTTCACTCCCCCCCCCCCCTGCCCCCTCCGCCCGGCGATCCCCGCCCCGTTCTGCACATTGTCCCAGGGCCGATATTGAAATCAACGGGCGTAAAGGCGCGAAGAGGAAAAATAAGAGAAACCCAAGTGAGGATAGCAGGGGGCGGTTGGGGGGGGGGGGAGGGGGTGGGCAAAAAAAAGACAAAGAATAAGTTTAGTGGACGCCAGGGCCAGGCCGGTATCTGTTGGCCGATGGAGAACAGGAGGAACAAGAGAGAGGGAACTGGATGGAACCAAGCGAATCGAGCTACAGTCTCGAGTGGATAATGAAAGGCGCTTGGATTCGAGTGTACACTCTGCAAGTATATGAGAGTTATGTAAGTGTGAGAGTGTAGTTGAGGGTGTGAGTAGCTGAGACTGTACATGTGACTAGGAGGGTGGATACTGTGTCCGAAGCACACGAGACGTGCGAATGAAAGATGGTGGAATGAGGCAAAATTGGGGGTGGGGGGGGGGGGGGGGAGGGGGTGGATGGTGGGGTGCAGATGAGGAGCACGTAAATTATTTGGCCGAAATTTCATATTTTTTGATACATCACATATGTTGGGCGGTGGTGGGAGGTGGGTGGTGGGTGGATGGTGGGGTACAGATGAGGAGCACGTAAATTACCTGGAGGAAATTTCATATTTTCTGATACATCACATATGTTGCGTGATAAAGTTAACAGGATGCAAGTGTTGTCCTTGATGGATCCCACCAACACCTTCCGGACAGAAATTGGAAGATTCGGTAATATATCGCTGACCAGTTGATTACCATGGTTTCATTTAGGTCATGCCACATAATTCCGGTGATACCAATCCCTAATGATAGTTTCGGCCTTGAGCCAACCTAGAATGGCCTAATCTTGATGGGCCAAGCTCCGACCTAGCTTGATCCCTTGTCACACCAAGGCCAATTCGAAATTTGATATACTCATAAATGCAAGGTCAGCAATCAAGCTTGATTTGACCCTGGTACAAGCTTGAAATATCAAGGATCGGTCCACCGAGTTTGGGCTGTGCTTGATCCAATGGTCAGAGCAAGGTAAATCCAAGGTTGGTCCGGGTTTGACCTCAAGGTCAAATGGAGCTGGATCTGAGGTTAGTGGTGATCATGAACCCAAGCTACTAGGAGGTGCTCGAACGAACCCTCCACGGGAAACAATTCTTGGAACTGTTCGTTAACCCGGAACGGTTCTCGGAACTTGAAGCACTGGTCCAGTGGGTGAAGCAGTACTGTAACTGTTCGACTTCAAACTTCAATAAGTGCATGAGGGGGGGGGGCATCAGATGAGGAAACCCTAGAACGAATCGTATACGGAAAACAATTCTCGGAACTGTTCGTTAATCCGGAACCGTTCTCAGAACTGGGAGCACCGGGTCCGTGGACTACGCAGTGCTGTAAGTGTTCAACTTCAAACTTCAATAACTGCATGGGGGGGGGGGGGCGTCAGCCGGAAGAATTCTAGAACGAGCCCTCTACGGAGAACAATTCTCGGAACTGTTCGTTAACCCGGAACCGTTCTCGGAACTGGGAGCACCGGTCCAGTGAGCAAAGCAGTGCTGTAACTGTTCAACTTCAAACTTCAATAAGTCCATGAAGGGGCGGCGGAGGGGGGGGGGACATCAGATAGGGAAATCCTAGAACGAACTCTATACGGGAAACAATTCTCGGAACTGTTCGTTAACCCGGAACCGTTCTCGGAACTGGGAGCACCGGGTATAGAAGTCTCTCAATTTTCAATTTTATTTCCAATTTTGAATTGCCACCGCTGAAGCTTCAAATACGGCACAAATACTTCTTTTATAATCTATATATACTCCCCAACTCCGTTGACAAGTTCTCGGGGTCCTCGGAAATGAAGGGCGACTGACTCGCACTCAATGGAAAAGGGTTGAAGGAGTTACGCTTGGTGAAAAAGGAGGGTGTGGGGGGGGGGGAGGGAGGTGGATAGCTCTAGCTGACGCTCACACGGTTTTGTTCGAAATTACTCCACCCCAAACTCTGGCACGTTGGCGTACCACCATCTACCGCCGCTATTTAATTAATAGCTACCAAGCGTTTGTTGTTTACGGAATTTTACCCCTGATTTTCACCGAGCCGGTTAATTAGAAAATTATGGAGGCAGCCACGTTGACGAGTTGTGTGACGATGGTGCACTGGCTTCTGCGTTTAAAATGGATTCAGCAGTATGGGCGGATGGAATTTATGGGGGCCATGAGTATTAATCATTTGTTCAAGGTAGGAGTAAGCTTGAAGCGAATGAAAAATTACATGTAATTATCAATATTTATTCGAATTGGATTTTTTTTCCAATGTCATATAAACTTGTATATTCTAAAATTACATATTCTAAAGTCATATTCCACGCACTTATAGGAGGATTAAACTTCTACGTGGCATAATGTAAACTCATTCGTGGGATTTCGCTAAAGTTTTGCGGTAAGAATCGGAAATTTTGCGATTAAACCACTTACGCTGCTAGAATATATAATTAAGTATTCGCTTGGCTTATATCTTTAACGCTGGATTGGTGGCATTACGGCAATATCGTTTTTTTCACATTTTTCCAGAGCAATACATAGTAAATAGTTCATTATGGATAAATGAAAATCAATCGTAATTCTTGTGTAAATTTTTTTCGTTGGGAACAGAGGTTGAACGCTTCATTCATTTTAAAATTTACGTATATATATTACACCTACCCACCCACTCACTCACTCATCACACACCCATACATCCAGCCACCCACCTACTCACCCACTCTCCCGCTCACCCACCTACCCACTCACCGACTCACCCACACACTCCCACCCACCCACTCACCTACTCACTCACCCACCCACTCACCTACTCACTCACCCACCCACCTACTCACTCACCCACCCACTTTCCCACCCACCCACTCACCCACCGACCCACCCACACACACACTCCCACCCACCTACTCCGCCTCCCACTCTCCCGCTCACCCACCTACCCACCCACCCACACACTCCCACCCACCTACTCACTCACCGACCCACCTACACACTCACCCACCCACCTACTTACTCACCCACCCACCTGCTCACCCACTCACTCACCCACCCACCCACTCACCCACACACACATATATATATATTACATTATTGGTATTATCATATCACTATTCATATATCCATATAAATTTGGTGGTTTGCCCCTTGAAAATATATAAGAAGGTGCTATCCATCAGGGCATTCCTCCAGTAAATCAGTGGCTCGAGACTAATTATGTCAGCGGAGGCAATCCTCGATGCTGCCTCGATAGGATCGTGGGCGTTGCTCATGTCCAACACTTGAAAATTATGAGCACAATTCCAGACAACCCCGGGTTGCCTGGACTGCACCAAGGTCCTGTCCAGAGCCTTCCAAGTGTAGCCATGCAGTAACAGATATATGATTTTGTCATTTGTTGATAGTAATAATAGTACGTAATAATGTTTTTTTTCATGGAGATCAGTTCGTTTTTTTAAGTTATTATAAATATTATCGACAAAAAATGAAATTCGCTTGGGTCCAATGAAGCGATTTCTCCCATGCGAAACACTTTTGAAATTGTTTATCGGCTTTTACGGTGTTCGCTTCCTTATTCATTCATGAGGGTTAGATGTACGCGTTGAACAGAAAATCTCAGAGTGAAAAACAAGTTTCATGCAAAATTTAGTGCCCGCGATTATTGGCACCAAATTCTTGTTTAGATATACCAAAAAATTGGAAAAATAAATTATGCAATCAGACTTTATGATATCCTTAATTGATATGTCTGCTATCCGGAAATGACGCTTCCATGCTTACACAATCGCAGAATAATCAGTTATTATTTTTTAAATAAAGTGGGGATGGAGAAAAGCGGCGCAGCGCTCGTGGCGCTATCAGATGCGCAGTAGAAAAATTCTGAGCGCTGTTGTCGCGCGTCGTATTGTTTTGAAATGTCGCGCCCACAAATGGCGGATTACCCGAGCCGGTGACAGTCTGTGACATTATTATGGGATATTTTCGAAATAACTAATTCAGGTAATTGAAAAAAAATTGTCTATTTCGCAATGGAAGTTGGACACTGAAAAAGCGCTGCGGCAACAGCGCAATCGGAAATGTAAGGCGATCTGCAGAGAAGGATGAAGGAATGGGTCGAGCCTCAATAGTTATTGCATACTCACCCACTTACTCACCCACCCACTCACTCACTTACTCACTCACCCACTCACCCACCCATCCACCCCCTCATCCATCCACCCACTCACACACTCCCAGCCACCTACCCACCCGCCCGCATCTACGGCAACCTGATGAAGATAGCCTGGTCCCGCCGGACCCGGCCCTTCTGTAACACAAAGTTAACCTGTCCAAATTTCTAGTCGGTAGGCTGGACTAATCGTGAAACACTGCCGATTTGACGGATGTTTGCTGCAAAATTAAAGACCATATTAAAACCTAGTTTCACTGCTCTCCCCGTAATCACCTATCTCATGCTTTGATTCAAAGTAGCTATAAAAATAATGTAAATGTCCTTTGATGTAACGCCAAGCATCATGGAACTAATTCTATTCCCCTCAAGTGCATTACAACACCTCCTCATATTTCACAGCCAAGTGTTTGTGGAATTCTTTTCATCTTTGGACCCATCCAATCTGAATGAAGTGTCAAGTATATTTTGTATTGAAAAAAAAACATACGCACACACGCCACAGATGGGCTAACTCATACAGGCTTAAAGAGAGCAATGAGATTACACGAGGCATGCGCATAAGACCATGCAATATTGTTTTTTTTTTCTCTCATGAGCCATGTATGTTCTATTCACGCTCCCTCTTGCCTTTCCCATTTTTCTCTACACACACGCACACACACCGACCCACACATACACCCATTGTCTATCTACGGGTCATGCAAAGTGGCTGCTAGAGAGGAATCCCTCACTTACAGGGACGTTCGGCATTTTACGCGTACGTGCATAACGGAGGAAAATTGGCGCTTCCAAGTCGTGACAACAATTTTCCTGGATATAGAATTTTTAACGTCTATATGCGCTGAAGGGCATCGATCCATGGCCGCTAGGGTTTATCCCATAATACGAAAATCAAAAATTCTGGATTTAGAAATATCGAGATGGTCGATTTGCCGCACGTAATATTGCATGAAGCAGGTGTATGGAAAATATACTTGGAGCGCCTGGATTATCTTTTTTCCACCTTTCCACCCACCCACCTACTCATCCACCCACCCACTCATCCACCCACCCACCCACTCACTCACCCAATCACCCACCTACCCACTCATCCACCCACCCACCCACTCACTCACCCAATCACCCACCCACCTACTCATCCACCCACCCACTCATCCACCCACCCACCCACTCACCCAACCAACCATCCACCCACCCACCCACTCACCCAACCAACCATCCACCCACCCACCCATCCGCTCATCCACCTACCCATCCACCCACCCACTCACTCACCCAACCACCCACCCACTCACTCACCCATCCACCCACTCACTCAACCCACCATTCACCTACCCACCCACTCAACCAACCACCCACCCACCCGCTCGCCCACTCAACCAACCACCCACTCACCCACCTACCCATCCACCCACACACCCACACACACACACATACTCATATATATATATATATATATATATATATATATATATATATATATATACTCGGAAAAAGGTACTCCTTGTCGCGTCTCTCGCGCTGGCACTATACCTTTATCCACATCCCATCCAACCACTATTTATCACCCGAAATAATTGAAATACCATTATCGTTACCATTAGATCATTCACTGGGGTATTTTATCATAAGTAAATTCTCTGTAAAGATGCATTCTATGGGGCCAAATAAAATGTATCGCTAGATGTGTTGCAGCCAAACTGACACGATTTTACTTTTATCGAGAGTTGAGCATCTGCCGAACCGTTCGCTCATGGCCCCGACAGAGATAGATTGTCCATCCATTAACCAATAACTATTTTTCCATTTAAAAAAAAATCAAGGAGAAAAGTGGAAGTTGCACGGCAGCCTGGGAAACCGCGTATTGTGCAGGCAGTTCCCTAACACAAAAGTCTTGTCATACGTGATTATATGGTATTTTTTACGGCCAACCGGGGACCTCCACAGTATGTTCTATTCATTTGGCGCATTAAGTGAATGAAGAGGAATTACGAAGCATGCAGAAAGTTTCTTGAGAGGTAATTTCCGTTTTTTTTTTGCCAGAACCAAAACAAAATGGGATTATTAAATTCCTATTGTGTAAGTCCGGGGGCTGACCGATCAATACCTACAACTTTTTTTTTTTTATTTACGTTTCGATCTAATTTACGATAGAGACCCCCCCCACCCCCTTACCCCCCCCCCCACCCTCCTCCCCTTCCCCTCCCCCCCCCGCTGAGGTTTGCAATTTGAACACCCACTTCTTGCTGTCGCATTCAGCGCTGTCTATAATCCTCCAGTTTGTGGGCTGAGGTTTCCGCGTACGCAGACTTACAGATGACCCCCTCCACGCCCGCAGTGAGCGTGCCCACAGACCGGTTGCAGGCCGTCCGCGCCCCGTCGGGCAACGAAACAGCCCGACCCCTCACGCGCAACTGCTAGCGTCACGGAGAGTGGGGGACGCATTCCCCTCCGCTCGCTCGCGGTGGCGGAATTACCGGAAATTCAGTGTCCTACACCGAACCGTGGCTCGCCGGAGGTCATCCTTGGACTTAGTGTGCTTCTAAAAATTTTGGAACTCTCAAAATTTTGACAATTGACAATTCCGAATTTTCTGAAAGCGTTTAAAATTGTCATTCATTCAACAATTAACTCCACACATACCTATTGAAAAATAGTCATGTTCATTTAATAATCGTCCAGCACTCTTATCTTCACCTATAGATAAAATAATAAAATTTAAAAAAAGCAGTAAGAAAATTTCATCTTCATTCACAAGTTTTCAACCGTGATTTTACATTCAAATTTTACCAGGATTTCGCCATGTAACGTCGATTCAATGGGTCTCCTCGAGGGAATTTCAAGAATCCGAGGTGAAATATCAGATTTACATAATTAAGGACGCTGTGACGAGATTGATGGTACTGTGAAAAATGTAGGCGGGGACTACAAATTCTTCGATTGACCGATTTAATGCATTTAGAATACTATAAAATATGAATGAAGTGTTATATATATATATAGATATATAGTACAGGCGGTTCCAAAACCGACAATTTTTATGTCACATATCAATGGAGCTTGCAACTCGAAGAGTAAAGTTCCCTGGATGGGTGCCCGTAGGGCCCCTCGAAGAAATGCCGATGAGGAGCTACCCTGGCAAGTACAAACGCGAGGGACGGTGTGATAAAGATCACCGATAACCGTGGAAAAATTGACAGCACCAAAAATATGCCACCACCAGAGCTCGAGCGAATTCCACCTCGAATCGGGGACATTTCTTGCTTTCCAGTATGAATATTTACGGTTGTATCGGAGTGTCACGAAAGACCGACGACGCGACATGTACAGTGCCCTACGCCGAGATAAAATATCTATATTTTTTGAGAGTCTGTCGTTCTCACGACAATCCACTTTCCTATGTACATGACGTACACGTCCTTTTCACCGATACCCCCCCCCCCCTCCCCCCATCCACCCCCGTGTTCCCCGATGCACATAATGTGTATTTGGAGTGAGAGGTTGCCCGAGGGCTCACGGTGATAGAAATATTTACATTGAAATTCATGAATGCCTGAAATTTTATCAGCATCCTGCTAAGCTCAATTCGCCCCAATTAGCGGTTGGAGATACTGGAGAGAAATTTTCTTCAGCTTGTCTCAATTTTGGGATTTTTATAGAATATGACCTCAAAATATTAGTGACTTTGTATTGGCTTTACATATTTTTGTTCGTGCGCAAAATATCTAGTTCTGAGCCGAATGAGCGTCTTTAGTGGCAGCTTTTGATTAACTTTGTTAGTTCGAAGAGATCTGCCACTGTGGCGCATGGATTGCTTGTAGAAGCATATGGTGATGCTGCCTTGAGTGAAAGAAGCTGTCGTTAGTGTACTAACTGACTTTCTTTTTTTTATTACTATTCTCTTTCTTGTATTGATCGATTCAAAGGTTATTGAATGTTGTCTAAATAATGCGCTTGATTTATTGGAAGACTGGATGAGTGAAAATTCAATGATAATTAATCTCAAAAAGACAGTATTTATGTTAATTCATGATAGTACAAAAGTACTAACTGGTGAGCAATGTAATATAAAAGTTGATGGTGTTGGGATCACCGAAGTCGGGAAAACAAAATATCTAGGTGTTATTATTGATAAGAAATTGAAGTTCAATGATCATGCTGGACAGATTATCAGTGAAGCTGGTCACAAAGTGAGTTGCCTAGGCAGAATGAGATATGCACTGAGTAGTTATACCGAAGTCACTGTATATAAAAGTATGATAGCACAAAATACACTTGAGCTAGCAATTCGATATCAATCAAGATGGTGAAAAAATTTCTTGCACAAGGTGTACAACTGAGTTTCCACCCTTTTGCCAAAAGATGGCACCACCAGAAGCTTATCATAGCCTCAAAATATTAGTGACTCAGTATTAGCTTTACATATTTTTGTTCGTCCGCAAAATGTCCAGTTTTGAGCCGAATAAGCGCCTTTAGCGGCAGCTTTTGATTAACTTTGTTAATTTGAAGAGATCTGCCACCGTGGCGCCTAGATTGCTTGTAGAAGCATATGGTGAAGCTGCCTTGAGTGAAAGAAGCTGTCGTCAGTGGTTTCAAAATTTTTAAAACGGTGAGTTCGACGTGGGCAGAGAAAGAGCGTAGTGGAAGGGTGTAAGTGTACGACGACAAGGAATTGGAAACATTATTGATACTATGATAAGACGTAGGAAAAAGCAGTGTCTAATAATAGACAATACTTTGAATGAAATGTAATGTACCGTGATGTCACAATAAATCTCTATTTTTTCATAGAAACTCGTGGAAATTTATTTTCACACCTAGTAGTTCAATTTCAAATAACTTCGGCACGTGTTACCTTTAGGATATAGGATCCTAAATTTGCGACGGAGGGTAGCGGAGGGGTGGGTGGGGATAACGGAGACGGTGGATGTCTTACTGTGGCCGGATGATGCTACGAGGTGTGTACCACCAAGTTTATGGTGACAGCTCGACACAAGGCGTCTCTAACGAGCCGATACCATAAATTTGTAACATACGAGTGCGATGCGCTAACAAGATATCCACCTGAAGACATAACAAGGAAGATGCTGCAAGCGCTGTGTAAACATGAGAGAATTCACGGGTGATAAAAATCTGAGTGATGCGAAGGGAGGAAGTGTGATGAATGAGTTGCCATCAATAACTTCGCGATTTGGCATTATCCATCAGTAAAATTATCATGTTTAATTATCCTGCCCTGAATTTCTTCGTGCAGAGGAATATCTCGTGAACAATTGATTATTGAAAGTAACATCATAAGACATTGTTTGTAGAGATTTGTATGCTGGAAAAAAGTTCTCTACATTTTTTTTGCCGACACACACACACACACACACACATACACACATATAATGATAAAAAAGATATATATATATACATACGCCTCTTCAAGAATATCTAGGAATACACACGCGAACACACACACACACATACACACATATATATATACATATATACACACACATATATATACACATATAATAATAAAAAAGACATATATACATACGCCTCTTGTAGAATATCTAGGAATACACACGCGGACACACACACACACACAAAAGTTATACAATGACGGGGCTTTGGCGTAGTGGGTAGAGTGTCTGCCTACTATTCTAAAGGTCCAGCGTTCGATTCCCGCTCACTGCAAATATTTTTTCTGAAAAATATTTTCTCACGGACTCCGACCGATGGCAGGAACATTCCGTGTGTGCTATCGGCGGTATCCATGAAGTGAGACCGTGAGCCGGGACCGAACGCGACCCGTCGCGCGGGGGGGGGGGGGGAGGGAGGGTTCCATCGTAGACGCCCGCCATCGTATCACAGGGGTTTCTGGAGGTTTACCCTGTGATTAGAAATACGATGAGCTGAAATGGCGAAGTCGGCCCCAGCCGCAATGGGTGGGTACTCTGATCCGTAGTATTGCCCATGAAGTAATGCCTAACAGCGGTTACGTGGGTGAATACGAATAGAGCAAGAGTAGAAAAAAAAAAAAAAAAAAAAAAAAAAAAGTTATACACAAATTTCAAATAGTCCAGAAATATTAGAAATTCATTTTCCATTACTGGACATGCCAATCGCTAAAAAATGCAGATGAAATGAATACAATCAGTTATTGATTATGTTACCTCATCAGACAATGGATAATCATTGAAATATGCGATATATCGACACATTAAGTGCACTATATTTCTTTCAATAAAAATGTACGTATTACTATCATTATTGTCGATATTGCACCGAAAAAAAACTGACGTCGATCGATTTATTTATAGGACCATGGACAGAAAGCGATTGTGGATTTCATAATAAAATTGCTAAAAAGAATTAGTGAAAATCATTTAGAGTGCAAACACTGGGCGATTCGGGGGGTATAAAACATTCAGATAATATCAACGAGACAAATGGAAGTGGGGGGGGGGGGGGGGGGGGGAGAAAAAAGGTTGGTGTGAGCCGTTGTGAATTTGAACTGATATTTTTGCAATATATCACTGGCGACTTTTGAGGATGACATGCAACCTTTCAGTCCAATTGTCGTGCTTTTTTTTGCAGATTTTGGGGGAAATTATTGATCAGATTGACACGAAACCTTTGATCAGATTAACCCTTGACGTGGTTACCTCTGTAGGTTGGCCATTCAGTGTTCGGAGTGTTCAACGAGCAATTTTTTGTAACAAATTGAAATTTTTTGGAGACCTCCAAGGCCAACCAATTGGCAAATAATTTGATTCCCATGTACCGGATTATAGCGCGGTATTTTCCAGGCGAATAGCTGAAGTTTCACGAACGTTACAGCTTTTCTGGAGTTATTTTATGGCCAAGAAAGTTTATTATCGATTGGTATGTCAATGCCATAAGCGGCGGATTTAGAAGAATTGAGTGAGAAAAAGAAGGGTTGAAGGTTTCAATTGTAGTTTATTACACACACACACACACACACACACACACACACACACACACACATCCTGTATATACATATTTGGGGTACCCTGTGTATACATATTCCGGGGCAGTCTGTATATGCATATTTTGAAACAGCCTGTATATACATGTTTAGAGACATAGTGTATATACATATTTTGGGGCACCCTATATATACATGTTCTGGGACACCCTGTATATACATGTTGTCGGGTGCCCTGTATATACATTTTTTGAGACACCCTGTATATACATATTTTGGGACACCCTATATCTGCATATTTTGGGGCACCCTGTCTATACATATTTTGGGACACCCTGTGTATACATATTTTGAGGCACCCTGAATATACATGTTTTGAGAAACCCTGTATATACATATTTTGAGGGGGCATCCTATACATACATATTTTGGGGCGCCCTATACATACATATTTCGGGGCCCTCTATGTATACATATTTTGGGACATCCCATATATGCATGTTTTGAGACAGCCTATATATACATATTTTGAGGCGCCCTATATATACATATTTTGGGGTACCCTGTATATACCTATTTTGGGGCGCCCTGTACATACATATTTTGGGGCGCCCTATATATACATATTTTGGGGCGCCCTGTATATACATATTTTGGGGCATCCTGTATATACAGATTTTTGGGGCACCCTGTATATACATATTTTCGAGGCACCCTTTACATATATATTTTGAATCACCCTATATATACATGTTTTGAGACCCCCTGTATATACATGTAATCATCATGTCGAAATTTAAAAATGTCTTGCGCGGCGCAGCGCTCATCACGCGACCAATGACGTTGGGGACACTCGCGCGACGACTTGTTAAGCGCGAAACTATGTAAACTTTCGGACGATCGTTTATGAATTTTAATCACTTATACGTGAAGCCTAGATTGAATTTCTCTGTCTCCGGAGATGCACAGAGATTATAATTAGTCGTTGTCAGTCTATGGAGATGAATAGAACAGGCGCTCAGTTCAAGTCAGTTTTGCCTGGCGAGAGCAACATTTCTGATGACTGTGTCAATTCCTCTGTTGCTGAATAAAGCATGCGGATCTCAAATTTTTAAGTTGACTGCAGTGAGAGGGAACAGTAGAGCGATGTGATGTAGGTCAATTAATTTGGCATTTTCACGTTTTGCCAATTTCAATGATTCATAATTTTTGGAAATTTCGAAAATCTTGAGAATTGTGGAATTTTTTGGAAATTTGGGAAATTTGGGAAATTTGGGAAATTTTGGAAATTTTGGAAATTTTGGAAATTTTGGAAATTTTGGAAATTTTGGAAATTTTGGAAATTTTGGAAATTTTGGAAATTTTGGAAATTTTGGAAATTTTGGAAATTTTGGAAATTTTGGAAATTTTGGAAATTTTGGAAATTTGGAAAATTTTGGAAATTGTTGAACTTTTGGAAATTTCGTAAATTTTAAAACTTTTGAACGTAGACAATTTTTTAAAATGTTTGAATTTTTTGTGACACACAGACACACATACACCCACAAACAAATCACTCCTTGCGTTTTCGCTTCAAAATTATCCACAATATTTGCGTGCAAACATATTAAGCCAACAGACTTTTTCCCCATGATGACTCCATCATTACCGTATCAAAAAAATCAATACAAACAGGGTAGGAAGGGCAGTTGTTATTTAACCAGGATAATGGTTCGGTTTACGCATCTAGGACGCGTCAAGGGTGCGAACGATCTACATGGTCCCCTCCGCCCCCCCCTCCTCTTTTCCCCTTGTTGGAATATCGTCCAGCCGGGCGTGCTTCTCTCGTTGATATTGCGCAAAGTGATTTATGCGAGATACGAGAGACCGCATATTGTGGTAAGAGAGACAGTATAACGTGATGCACTATATAGGACTGTGGGACCATCAACCCACTGCTACTAATGCCTTCCAAAAGCCGTCTGTCCTGCTACGTCAAACTCCCCTCATTCTCAATTGCTTCCCAATCATCTCCCGTTGCTCCACACTCCCACCCCACCCCCCACCCACCACCCGGCCGCCCAGTTCCTCTGTTCCATCCGCAGCCTGAGAGTTATTTGATCCGCGACTATTGATCCACTTCCGTTTGGCAAACCAATGTCGCATCGATGATACTCAATACAAATTCATCCGCGGTATTTGGTACCATCGAGTTTATTCATCATCATGCTGATCTGTACTACCATCAAACGTTTTCTAGATTGCTGGATTAACACACAGAAGCACCTCAAGATCTGCTCCTGAGGATGTTCGAGGAGGACACGATAAAATAGAAAAGTTCCGGGGGTGAGCTATCGGTGGTAGCCATCAAATGAGCCGAGGTCGGGCGGGAACCTAACCCCCCCCCGGGGGGGGGGGGGGGGTCTGCCATTGCCGCCCGCCTTCGTAGCACAGGGGCTGCTCGGGATTCACCCTGTGTCCAGAAATACGATCGCCTAAACGGCGGAAGTCACCCCCAGGATGGGTGCCCACTGGGCCCTACCGAAGAAATACTGAAGGTACAAGACCTTTCATTTTCTTCTCTCCGAAAAAATATTATTCACCCGATCTTGGCATAAAATTTGATAGCACATAATGTCTTATCCAATGTAAGGATAATAAAAATAATGTTACAAGGTGTCGTTGCGCGTTTCAACGATTTCAAGGAAGACATGTAGATATGTCCTACAGAAATAACGAGAATGGCAAAGTGGAGTTTATGTGGTTAGCAAATATGAGGCTTTATGGTAAGAGCTTTTCGAGTAAGTCACAATGTAAGACTCTGTGGAGTTGTGAGTGAGGTAGGGCGGGCGGGGGGTGGGTGGGGGGGGGGGGGGATTTGGCCAACTTTTAGGAAGAATTCGAGTAACGTTGTGCCAGGGGGTGATCAGCGAAGCGCAAGTGAAAGGGCCTTGTACGAAAATGTCTGCATGAACTTATCAGGGTTAGTTTAGCTGTGAGAATGCGAGTAGTGAGAGGGAAATAGAGAGGGGAGAGATGGTGGCAGTGAGCCAGAGAGAGAGAGAGAGAGAGAGCGAGTGAGAGAGGGCTTTTCAGGGCAATGTGGAGCACCAGAATCCGTGGGTTTGAGTTTCGATAATGAAATGAATAGCCCCGAGCGTAATAATCCCGGTTGTGAGAGATGTACTATCCATTCGCAAATGAACTTCAATGGCAATTTGTTGGAAAATGGGTGGGTGGGGGGGGGGGGGGCGGGGGGAGAAAAATGGAAAATTTCCATGAAGAATTTTCCGGTTGTGTGCTGGTCGTTTCAGTAATGTACCTCATTAGTTAGTTTGCGGTTTTTTTCTTTATTGGAATAAATCAACCAGTGTGGTGGGAGGAAAAAAGTACTGTTTTGGTCCAGTATGATTTGTGGAGGAGAAGTACTCAAAGGGGTGAAACTTCGGCAATTGAGTTTTTCAATGTGTGAGTAGTCCAACGTGCGCGTTCATGTTGATCTCGTAACTTATTATTACTGTATTTTCTTGATACGCGCACAGGGCTTGCCCAATATTTGATGTATTGTCATATTAGAAGTGATGCAACGAGAGACGAAACGAGAAATACGAGAAATACGAGATGACAGAAGACGAGACGGGATGAGAAATTTGCTTCCAATGTCGAGATGAGACGTGGAGGGGAGGAGAGGAGACGAGACGAGACGAGACGACATGAGAGAAGACGAGACGAGAGGAGCCGAGACGAGAGGAGACGAGACGCGAGGAGACGAGACGAGACGAGACGAGACGAGACGAGACGAGACGAGACGAGACGAGACGAGACGAGACGAGACGAGACGAGACGAGACGAGACGAGACGAGACGAGACGAGACGAGACGAGACGAGACGAGACGAGACGAGACGAGACGAGACGAGACGAGAGGAGACGAGACGAGAGGAGACGAGACGAGAGGAGACGAGACGAGACGAGAGGAGACGAGACGAGACGAGAGGAGACGAGACGAGAGGAGACGAGACGAGAGGAGACGAGACGAGAGGAGACGAGACGAGAGGAGACGAGACGAGAGGAGAGGAGACGAGACGAGAGGAGACGAGACGAGAGGAGACGAGACGAGAGGAGACGAGACGAGAGGAGACGAGACGAGAGGAGACGAGACGAGAGGAGACGAGACGAGAGGAGACGAGAGGAGACGAGACGAGAGGAGACGAGACGAGAGGAGACGAGACGAGAGGAGACGAGACGAGAGGAGACGAGACGAGACGAGAGGAGACGCGACGAGACGAGAGGAGACGAGACGAGAGGAGACGAGACGAGAGGAGACGAGACGAGAGGAGACGAGACGAGAGGAGACGAGACGAGAGGAGACGAGACGAGACGAGAGGAGACGAGACGAGACGAGAGGAGACGAGACGAGAGGAGACGAGACGAGAGGAGACGAGACGAGAGGAGACGAGACGAGAGGAGACGAGACGAAACGAGACGAGACGAAACGAGACGAGACGAAACGAGACGAGACGAAACGAGACGAGACGAAACGAAACGAGACGAGACGAGACGAGACGAGAGAAATAAATCGACCAATTATTGACAAACCATTTTTCTCCAAAATCAAAACTTGTCTAATCTAGTTGTAACAATACAGAGAGTAATGATTGCTTGTATTCCCCACGATAATATATTCAGATACGTATTTGATTAGGTTGGAACACTATCTCTCACTCGTGCACAATCGTCCCCCGTCTCTGATTGTCCCCCCGGTTTGTGGCGCGGGTAATCTACCCGATGATGGGGGGATATGCGTCACGAAAGCTGGCAGGTGGAAAAATAAGAGGGGTGCATGTGAATGAATAGGCGATCGCTAAGGAAACCAATGTAACAAATGCCGGGCTAACCCCTCCCTTCCCCAACCCCCCTCTCCCTCACCCTTGATCTGCCTTGTCACAGTAAAAATATTACCAAATAATTATGTATCAGTATACCTGGCAAGCCAGCTGACTCTAAAAAGTGTATCAAATCCGTTTAAAATAGGTGTGTCAAATCGGTACGTTGTACGATATTTTGCAGCAATAAAAAACACAGACGCACAAACGAATCCGAGATGACGAAGCCACGTGGAAGCCGTTGTTGCTTTTGTAGTGCGCGGAAGGGCGGTGGCGGGGGGGGGGGGGGGAGGAGAGGGTGGCAAAACTTTTTGGTACCGAGGGGAGCAACCGTAAAATGTGCACCAATGACAATAAATGATAATCGATAATTCCTCCGGAACGTATTGACCAATCCAATTTTTTAACTATTTCAGCGAGAGGTTACGATGTTTCCCGAAGGACCAATGTATTAGTGTGTGTGTGTGTGTGTGACTGTGTGTGTGTGTGTGTGTGTGTGTGTGTGTGTGTGACTGTGTGTGTGTGTTACTAATTTGAAGTGAGCCTCACTTCAGTGCGTTCCTCAGATAACTAATTGCTCACACACACACGCACACACACACACGCGCGCGCGCACACACTCACACACCGACACTCGACGCCCGCGCCCTTCAATTATATTTCGAATTGAATTTTGTACACAGAAAATCGTCAAGCGATTGTAAATTACGGTTTAGAATACGTAAAGTACAGTTTGAGATGCGTAAATTACGATTTTCAAGAACGTAATTTACGATCTCTGAGTCGTAATATCTGCGGATAAGTAGTCTCAATTTGGGCTCTCTCGGGCGTAATTTACGGATAAGGAATTGTAATTTACGATCTCGTAATCGTAATTTACGGATGGAAAATCGTAAATTACGATTTATTATCCGTAATTTATGGATGCGGAAACGTCATTTACGATTTCTTGTTCAAGATTTACGGATGAGGAATTGTAATTTACGATCCCGTATTCGTAATTTACGGTTGGAAAATCGTAAATTACGATTTATTATCCGTTGGTTATGGATGCGGAGACATGATTTACGATTCCTTGATCGCGATTTACGGATAAGGAATTGTAATTTACGATCTCGTATTCGTAATTTACGGATGCACAATCGCAAATTACCACTTATGATTCGTAATTTACGGAGACGCAATCGTAATTTACGATTTTTTATGCAAGATTTACGGATGAGTGATTCGTAATTTACGGATATCAAACCGTAATGCACTTCTTACGAATCGTAACTTACGATTAATGAATTTCTGTGTCTAATAAATTCATATTGGATCCCTCATCGTAAAGAACCGAATTAATGACTAACTCCATCATTAAACAATGTTCCCGGAAGTTCTCAAATTTCACAAAATATCCGATAACAGAAGAAAAAATTCCGTAAATTTACGGTTCCGTAAATTCAGGGAACCATACCGCTAAGTACATAAATTTTTGAAAATAAAAAAAAAATCATTTTCCCGCATAATTACGTATCGACGCGACATTCAAAATTTCCCGCCGTTTTTCCGTTAAATTGAATTCAATACCCCACAACTGAAAACTATCGTCAAATCGTTCCTAAAATTTTCAATTTTTTTTCAACAGTAAACTCTCTATTCAGCCGACGACAATAATAGTAAAAATCCATAAAATCCCGACTATAAAACTGGTGAACGATATGAGGTTTAAAATAGCGCAAAAAAAAAAATGGTGACCGAGTTGTGGTACTTTCTCTGTGACATAAGTGAAACATTCCACAGAACCTTGTCGCCCAATGTCCCCCATTTTTGTTTTATCAAACTATATTATAAAAAGAAATCGCATTTTTATTTTTCAACTTTTCGTTTAACTCCTCAAAAAAAAAACATTTATTGGTCCAGCCAAAAAGTTGCAATAAATTTTTCCAGTGACCGGCCACACGATAGCACATTGATCCGTCTCAAGCATCCATTGGTTACCTATTCTCTTTGCCGTTTCCTAATAATCACGGAATATTCGCTTGACCATATTCAACAGAACTGCTCAATAATTAACGAGCTCCGTTAATGACAATTAAATCCTTCTACAAGTGCAGGTATTAAGAAACAATATCGATTGTCCTGCGTACCTCATGCAGCACCCATTTAAAGTTCCAACTCATGGATCATGTTATGAAGTTCCTGTCGCTTTGTAGTTCCCGAATATTAATATCATCTCCGACGTACCGTACCGGTAACTTTATCAAACAAGTGTTTAGTTTCTGTGAAGGACGTTTAAGTGTCATTCGCCTATGCATGAGGTTATACGATGGGGACCTGGAGGTTTTCCCGGATTTCAGAACAGTCTGGTTTAGACTAAATAAGGTAAAAGCAGCTATTTGGGTACCTATGCTATAGTGGTGTAGCTATAATGTTCTGATCATTAGCAGAGAGTGAGGATGACAGGGTATTGGAGAAAGGACAGATAGAGGGGTGGAACCTGGATGAGGAACCCGCTGTTCTCTGCATTACTTTCTTTCTTCTAGTTCTTCTTCATTCCACAACTGCGAACTTTCCCGTTGAAGGTAGAAAGAGCGCGAAATTCCAAGTCGAAAGTTCCTCTTCAAGTTCTCTGCCCAACGTTCCCCCATGAAGTTATTGAAGTTTGAAAGTTCAGCACTGCTCAGCCCAGTTCCGAGAACGGTTCCAGGCTAACGAATAGTTCCAAGAATTGTTGACGGATCGGTTCTGGGAACTGTTCCAGATGGACGTTCAATTCCAAGAACCTCCTACTGGGGAACCGTTCTCGGAATCGGAGATCTGAGTGGAACAATTCCTAGAACTCAAATATCTGAAACACATCTTATGACTGTTCTTCCACGAGGAGCGATTCTTGGAACCGTTGAAGTCGAATAGGTACAGCACTACTTAGCCCACTGACCCGGTGTTCCCAGTTCCGAGAACGGTTCCAGGCTAACGAACAGTTCCATGAATTGTTTCCGCTGACGGGTCGGTTCTGGGAACTGTTCCAGATGGAGGTTCAATGCCAAGAACCTCCTACTGGGGAACCGTTCTCCGAATCGGAGATCTGCCTGGAAGAATTCCTAGAACTCAATTATCTGGAACACATCTGATGGCTGTTCTTCCACGAGGAGCGATTCTTGGAACCGTTGAAGTCGAATAGGTACAGCACTACTTAGCCCACTGACCCGGTATTCCCAGTTCCGAGAACGGTTCCAGGCTAACGAACAGTTCCAACAATTGTTTCCGCTGACGGGTCGGCTCTGGAAACTGTTCCAGATGAAGGTACAATTCCAAGAACGGTTCCAGGAATCGTTCCAGATGGAAGAATAGTCGCGAAATCTGTTCCAGGCGAACATTGAGTTCCAGGAACTGTTCCACGGAGAACTCCGATTAAGAGAACTGTTCCAGATGTATGGAAAATGAGTACTTCTTATCATTTTGACGATGCTCATGACAAATTCAACACTCAGTGAGGTGGAATTTTACCACCGCTGGCGTTACTGACACTTTTCGATCGAGCCTTACAATTAATTTCTTGCTATAAGACAGGCTAAGGTGAGGAAATAATTTTCCCTCTCAGTGCGGTTTTATCAGTAATGCAAAAGTAAAAATCTGTCTCGTAAAATTTGACGTTATTGCACATTCAATTAAAATGCAGAGTATTCGAATTAGCTGTGGTGAGTCTAGTTATCCATCAATATGATTTTCTTACGTCTGACATAATGTCCGCATTTCATTAAAATCATAAGTTGATCGTAAGGAGACGTAGGATACAGAGGTTTTGAAATTTCTACCATTATCTGTCATTATCAATTCTTGGTTATTAATAATCAATTTCATCCATTATTAGTAATTAATTAATTTGACTGATCGATAAGGCAAATGAATTTTTTTTAAAATAGTTTCATATATGTGAAACACACACACACACACAAAAATATTTTCGCCGAATTTATGGTTGGTATTTTTGGAGGGAAACTTCTTATGGCGCATAACACCAAATTCGATGCAGCGTTTTTAAGGGAAGGGGTGCTGCGCGAGTGGTGGAGGGGGGCGTTACGAAAATTCCGACACGCTACATGGCACTGTAGCAGAGTGCTGAGAAGAACGTGAACCTACTAAGTGAACTAAAACTTCATCATGATTGTAATTAATTAATTCAGTCGATAAGTGATTAGGGATAGAAGGGCAGTGAGTAAATTTTTGACTCTTCCTGTTCAGGCTCCACCGCAAAATTGAAAAGAGTAAAAATATTAATGAATGCCCTGACTCCACCAGACATATATATTGTTTCGTCGAGTGGTCAGACAAGGCCGGAAGGTGTTGACAGAGGGTGGAAACCCGTTGAGAGAGGTTAGCGGCTGATCGATAGACGACAGACGGCGGTTGAACAGCTACCATGCCATTTAACTGAACGCTGCCTGGCGCGCGTTCTCCACCCAAACGATTTGCATGGAGCATAAGACGTCGACGTACGAGCAAATCGCTTTGCATAGTTCGTGTGGCGGGATCGAGCGCCGCAGCCAAGCCACTCAACTCTCTCACTGCATACAGGTGAAGCCAGATAGAGAGAGAAAGAAGGGGCTGGAGGGGGGGGGGCGGTGGGTGGTAGCAACCTCAGTATCACTGGGTCAAAAGCCAGTCGCAGTGACCTGTCCCAATGTATCTTTATCCTCTATGCAAATTATTATCCAGTGCCTAGCCGTGACAAACTCAATGTATTTCAACACTGTATTGCACCTGCATCCGGCAAAATGCTGCCAACCAAACCAATTTATCTGTCATGAAAAAGTCAATGTCATTAGCATATGATGAATTCAATGATGTATGCCAAGTTAGATTGTAGGAGTGAATCAGTTGGTAGGTGGTGACTGTTTTGGGACAAATTCATTTTTCTATCGCGGTGAACCGCGGGATGGGGCGGGGGGGGGGGGTGTCGCATGGGAGTCAAGTTGTAGTGACCCAGACGGGAAGTGCCAAGCCTTGGCAATGGGACAAGCTCGATCCCATCGATACGCCTAGGTAAATCCAAGCCAGACAATTCCAAGCTTGGCATCCAAGCCTGTGCCAAGCATGATCCAAGCCTCTGCCAAGCATGATCCAAGCCTGTGCCAAGCTTAGTTTCCAAGTTTGACCTCAGAATACTTCACCAAGCTTGGCGGGACATAGATTGCCAAGGTTAGCCCAAGCTTGGTGGTACCATTCGAATCCAAGCCTGAAGTTCAGGGCTGGTCCAAGCATGGTCCAATCTTGGTTTCCAACCTTGAACTCAGAACGTTTAACCAAGCTTGGCTGGACATAGGTTACCAAGGTAAACCCATCTTGATGGTACCACCCAATGATGCAATTGAAGTGCCATGGAGCACTAGTGGAATGGAAGTGTGTCTGCTCCGGTTGGAGCCTAGCTCGTCGGACAATCAACTCAGATTGAAAGTGAGTAGATTTGAATCAATCAATATAGATGAATTCCTAAATTTACAGAACGTCATTTGCGTTTCATGGCGTAATTTCACTAGCCGCAATTGGAACGAACAAAATAATGAGTTATAATACCCCATGAGTTGGGAAATTAGAGAGTGTTTGCCGAAAGTTTCGCTGCCCATCAGCATATATGCGAAGTGAACCAGCGTCAAAATTCGTCAGCGCGCAGCGCGAGGGATTTTGTGCCAGACTTCACGCACAAGTTGGTGAGCAGGATGAACTTGAGGGAATTATCCGATTAATTTCCAAGCTCGCCGGCTGCTTATATTTCCCGACGAATTTTAATCATCTCGTCCTATCTGCTAAAAACTGCCCCCGAAATCAGTAATTCCATACGATTTCTTCCGCCTGTTTTATTATATTTGAATTGTACCAAATGGAGTCAGCTCCCGAATCTGGAGCCGCTTCCTCCATTCTCGTGGTAACCAAAGGAGAAGAACCTGCACAATTTCAAAAATTTCAGTTTGCTCCCACCGAAACAGGCAAATCGTTAATTTCAGGCGTTTAGATCCACTTCATGGCTATGAACAGAACTACTTCACTATTTCTCAGCGAACGAAGAGCCTATATCAGTAGCGAAGGGCTCAATCAAGATAAGTGTCTTTCGGTTCCGGTGTAAGCCTCTGCTAGATATCTCAAAATTTAAGACCGATAGCGTAATTTGCATTAACACAAATTTGAAGATCTCACTGTGCTCTACAAAAAACGGTCTCATCAAGTTGGCGCTGTGGGCCTCAGATTTTGAGATATTTACCGAAAACTTAGGCCCGGCCAAAACAGTCTTAACTCGATGGCCCACTTCGCTACAGATATACACTCGTTGTCCACAGATAAGTGCCGCGGTGGTTCTGTTTCCAGTGCTCATTGGAAATGAGAGTATTTCAAATGATGGAAACGTAATTATATGAAACTAATTGTCTTCATTCTCCAAATTAATCTTTGACCTAATTTGCTCTGAAGGCACAGTATTCAACGAGTACCCCTAAGCGAGATGTTCACACAGCCGATGCCGGTCACGAAGTAAGGCGGAAACAATTTTAAGGCTCGTGTGCTCCAGCTACCACGATGAAAAAAAATGCAACTCCTACAAACGCATTTGATTTATATAGTGTCATATAGTTTGGGATAATCCCTCGGGTAATTGCACTGCAAGCGCCTCGGCCCAGGTCTCAACCTGTTCGACAACTTTACAATCTCTGACCATTTTACGGTCGACACATCTTATCTTATAGAATTAGTTTCTGCTGTAGGAAAATTAGTGTCAGTGAATCCAGCAGCCCTCAAGTCGATACAAACGCTTGAAATTGCGAGGTGGCTCTTCAGCATTTCTTCGAAGGGAAGTGTTGGACACCCATCCATATGGACCACTGCGCCCCCCCCCCCTCCTCCCACCGCGATGGCCTACTTCGCTACAGATATATACTCGTTATTCACAGATAAGTGGTGAAGTGGTTCTGTTTACAATCCGAAAGTCGATATAAACACTCAAAATTGATGATTCGCCAGTTTCGATTGGAGTTAACCGCTGGCGTTGATCATTAACTCAAAGCTCGCTCTCATTACTTCTCTCGCGATAGCTTAAAAATTTCCATGCATTCACCATCAATTGTTAACTAATGTTATTACCAGTGCATGACATTAATCGCAAATTGTTGCGGTCCCCTCTGACAACAAAATAATTCAGTTGATTATAAGCATTCATATGTTGACCAAGTCGATGAATTTACCGCCCCACTATCACCCACAATTTTCCCCCCTGAATTTTGCTTTGCCAAAGACCCAATAATGTTTATACCATCAAACACTCGTTAATTTTTTTTTTCCAAAATTTTTCAACTGCAAATTCCCTGAAAAGCGTCATAAAATTTCATTAAATCGTCATTAAAATTTCACCGCCACCAGAATTCAATGAATCACCTCGATATCATGTAATGGATGGGGCGTTAAAATACCATAGCAATGTGAACAAATTGTCCCGTGAAAATGTTCGAATAAACAAAATTTTTCACGATCGCTTATTAACTTACCGATTTTTCGGGAAGTTATTGTAATGACCCCTAAATCGATTTTGTTTATTTCGATTTGCAACTAAGGTTTTAAGTATACCAAAATGCTTCCCGACCAATTCCGAACAAATGTATGTGTGTGTGTGTATGTTTGTATGTGTGCAATCGGAATTTTCCGTTAACGATTTCTCACAAACGGGTCGAACGATCTGGATCATAGAGGTCTTATTCGGAGCGTCTTCATGGAGCTTAGATCGGATTAGTTTTTGGTTTAAATTGACCAAGTAGTTTTTTTGTTATCAACAATTGAATTGTTTACAACGCTCTATTTCAAAAACGGTAAGGGATACGGCAAAAAGTATTGAGCAGAATTTGCTCTGTAAGTAGAAATGCGTATTTAATTTCTTATCACTTTTTTCCATATTTGTCATAATTAAGGAGGCATGACAGGTTTAACCCTCGAGCGTTCGCACCCCTATTGGCGTCTCACTCCCGCTCCAATAACGCGCATAATTCTCGCTCTCACGCTGACTATGCGGCTACTCAAATAGTCATAATGTGTGTGTGTATGTATGTGATGATACACGTATGAAGTCAACTTGTATATCAGTTACGCAAATTCTCCTATTGATCTATTACTATGATTTTTATCGATATCTCGTAAAATATGATAGCTAGCAAAAAAAGTAATAAAACATCAAATGTGCAGTTTCATAAGAGAAACAACTTTTGTTAGACACTTTTTCTCGTATCTATCACCGTTCTCGAGGTACAGCCTTATAAACAATTAAAATTGTTAAAAACAATTGCACGGATGGGACAATTGCAACAACAGTCCTTTCAGACCTGGAGAGCACTGAAACGCGTCAATAAACAAAAAAAAAAAGGAAATCCCTCCAGAGGTTCCATCGGAAACGTTAAACACAATTTTTTTATTTACACACATACACACACACACACATACACACATACAGACACTTTTCTGAAATCACCCCAGGATGATGTAAAACGTCGAGAAACGTGAAAATTTCATCGAAGTTTTGGTTGTATTCCCAACGAACACACACACACACACACACACACTTTCATCCCACCAGTTGGCATTAAATTGCGGAAAAATGTGAATTCAAATAAACCATCCAAATATGTTTTGGCCAGTTAATATTATAGACAATCTGCATATTTACAAATATATTATTGTCAGCACATTTTCGGTGGATAATAATTGAAATACCGTGATATAATCCCGTAATACGGAAGTAATAGAGCGTATTTATAACGCCACCAGGAGAATTTATTGGAAAAGAGGGATGCATTATGTGCTTGGACATAAAGGGAGAGCATTGTATCTATGGTGAGTGGACAATGGACAAAAGTACCAATACCACTGCTACATTGCACCACTGTCCCGCCTGTGTGTTAGTGTGGGCTAGTGTGTGTTGGTGTGTGTGTGTGAGCAATGGTTGTTTGACCACGTTGCAAAGCGTGTGCACTGGCAAACCCCCTACTTCAATATACATCCAGTCCTACCGCACACTCCATTCCATCTTTGTCCCTCTCACAATTCCGACCCCCCCCCCCTCCTTCCTCCGCCCCCCCCCCACACCCCGCGCTTCATGCTTTGGTTGCACGCACGTCGCGTGCACAATCGACGCGGCAAATTGTATTTAACGATGGACACGAACGCGTGTGCTCAGCCTGGCTTCGCCTCGACGCAGTGTACAAACAATAATTAGGGATTCCAATAATAATTATGCGATGGACAACAGTATGAATTCATAATATCGGCGGATGAATGGAGAGACGGCAATGGGTGAGATGAATTCCACAATTGGCTGTCTGAAGATAAGGTGGCGATGGACGAATTTATGCGGTTTACGAAATGACGGAGTGAGGTTTATTCATGGCGGCAATTGTACCAGTTATGGGTATATTTATCGGGAATTTTTTGCCCCCGTGTGGAATGTTGTGGGGCGGGGGCAACTTCAATCGAAACGGGCGAATCATCAATTTCAAGTGGTTATATCGACTTAGGATTGTAAACAGAACCACTTCACCACTTATCTGTGAATAGCGAGTATATATCGGTAGCGAAGTGGGCCATCGCGGTGGGAGGAGGGGGGGGGGCGCAGTGGTCCATATGGATGGGTGTCCAGTACTTCCCTTCGAAGAGATGCTGAAGAGCCACCTCGCAATTTCAAGCGTTTGTATCGACTTTAGGGCTGCTGGATTCACTGACACTAATTTTCCTACAGCAGAAACTAATTCTATAAGATAAGATGTGTCGACCGTAAAATGGTCAGAGATTGTAAAGTTGTCGAACAGGTTGAGACCTGGGCCGAGGCGCTTGCAGTGCAATTACCCGAGGGATTATCCCAAACTATATGACACTATATAAATTAAATGCGTTTGTAGGAGTTGCATTTTTTTTTCATCGTGGTAGCTGGAGCACACGAGCCTTAAAATTGTTTCCGCCTTACTTCTTGACCGGCATCGGCTGTGTGAACATCTCGCTTAGGGGTACTCGTTGAATACTGTGCCTTCAGAGCAAATTAGGTCAAAGATTAATTTGGAGAATGAAGACAATTAGTTTCATATAATTACGTTTCCATCATTTGAAATACTCTCATTTCCAATGAGCACTGGAAACAGAACCACGGCGGCACTTGTCTGTGGACAACGAGTGTATATCTGTAGCGAAGTGGGCCATCGAGTTAAGACTGTTTTGGCCGGGCCTAAGTTTTCGGTAAATATCTCAAAATCTGAGGCACACAGCGCCAACTTGATGAGACCCTTTTTTGTAGAGCACAGTGAGATCTTCAAATTTGGGTTAATGCAAATTACGCTATGGGTCTTAAATTTTGAGATATCTAGCAGAGGCTTACACCAGAACCGAAAGACACTTATCTTGATTGAGCCCTTCGCTACTGATATAGGCTCTTCGTTCACTGAGAAATAGTGAAGTGGTGGGTGGGTGGGTGGTTGATTGGGGTGGGTCATTGGGTGAGTTGGGGTGCGTGGGTGAGTTGAGGTGGGTGGGTCAGTAGAGGTGGGTGAGTGAGTGGGTCGGTTGGGTTGGGTAGGTGGTGGGTGGGTGGGTTGAGTGGGTGAGTGGGTGGGTGGGTCGCTGACAAATAGTGAAGTGATTCTGTTTATACCTTTCATTTGAGCGAACCGGAATTTTTTGAAAATTACCTAGAATTGGAAAATAGAAAAAAATATAAGTAGTTCCCTGACTGGTAAGTCTATGTCAAAGATTTCAATAGTCGTTATGCAATCGAGACCATGAGCCCATAATATCACAGGTATGAATGGACGAGTCCAGGTGAGATGAATTCCCCAATCGGCAATCTGGAGATAAGGCTACAAAGAAGGGGGAATTTCAGTTATTTTAGTGAATGTAGAAGTTGGTATGGGACTGGAATCATTGTCTTCTTTCCAGGAACGGGAAATCACATTGGGGACCATTGCTCTCCAGGCGGCCGTCAAGTTTCCACGAATATGTAGTTGGAAGAAAAAAAAATTTGTGTTTGAATTCACAGCTGCTGCATTGTCCCTTTTAATAGTGTCCTAGTAGACTCGTAAATGTGATCATTATTTTTATACGAGTCATATATCCCAGTCAATAAGTCGTGATTTATCTTAATGGACGACCTTCATTTTTACTATTGAGAAATTGTTAATTTTTCGATATTTACATATTTGAGGATGGTTGGATAGGAAAACAAATGTTTGCATTCATATTTAAAGTTTTAATTTCCGCATTAATTTTGTTATTAAAAATTTGGAATTAATTATTAAAAAAAAAACACTGAATAAATCTGGTTTTTACATTATTTGAAGAGGATGTCACAAGACAATGAATGACTGAATCTGTATGGATTTTTTATGGTTTCGATGGAAAAGTAATACTTTTTTCATACATTAACAACTGACTTTCCAACAACTTTTGAACCTGAAAATTTTGACTTCGGGACGGAGGGAAGTTTTTGCCCCCAAGAATGAAAAATCGATTTTTCATTATACGATGTTTCTAACATTTCTAGACCATTTTCAACAAAATGTCTGTGTGGGTAGGTGACTGCGTGTGTGAGTGGGTGGGTGGGAGTATAAGAGGGCAGGTGAGTGGGTGGGTTGGTTGGGTTGGGATGGGTGGATAAGTTGAGGTGGGTGGGCGAGTGGGTGAGTTGGGGTGGGTGAGTGGGTGGGTGGGTGAGTTGGGGTGGGTGGGGGAGTGGGTAAGTTGAGATGGGTAGGTGTGTGAGTTAAGATGGGTGAGTTGGGGTGGGTGAGTGGGTAAGTTGGGATGGGTGAGTGGGCGAGTTGGGGTGGGTGGGTGGGTGAGTTGAGGTGGATCGATCAGTTGGGGCGGGTGGGTGACTGGTTCGGTTGCGTGGTTGGGTTGGGTAGGCGGTGGGTGGATGGGTTGGGTTGAGTGAGTGGGTTGGGTGGGTTGGGTGGGTTGGGTGGGTTGGGTGGGTTGGGTGGGTTGGGTGGATTAGGTGGGTTGGATGGGCGGTCTTATGTGGGTGGGTGAGTGGCTCAGCTGGGTGGGGGATTACGTGGAGGGGGGGGGGGGTGAACCAACTTTTCAATTCTCAACAATTTGAATCACTGACGACGCTGTATCTTCGAATCGGTTAAAGGTAGAAAAAAAAGTGTTACATACATCTTGTTCCGCTCATGAAATCACACATTTGATGTTGTATAACTTTTTATCCTATCGCTGATAGTTCTCACGGTACGACGTTGTGAATGATTTTAATTTGTTGGTTCTGTATATCTCATAGCTTTCGTGGGAGAACGCTTTGCAGATATGCGGAAGTTAAATCATGCAAATTACGTCTTCCCGGCATCTCTATGGGACATACAGACGTATAGACACATCAAGAATTTATTGGTCCGATCCGTCGAGGCTTACAACTGCATCGCGTATATTTATATTGTATTCGAGCTGTGAAAAGGAGGCTGTATGTATCAAAGAATCCAAAAATGATATCTCACGAGACGCATGTTTCACTTTTAATCCACTGGGAAACATTACCATCCTTGAGTTTCGCCTCATGGTTTATGGATTCTCGGAGGAAAAAAAATGGACAAGTTATTACTCCGGAGAGCGCGTTAACTTTGATACTTTTTTTTCAGCTGGGACGCTACGGAAAATTTCTATCTTCGTCTTATCAGATCATGGCGATTTTTTATAAGGCATTTGACATCAATTGATAATTACACGTGCGATAAAACAATTTCGGCGAATTTTTTTTTAAATAAATTCTACTACGAAATTTAAACGAAACTCATCTTTCTGAGAAACTTTTCCATCATTCATTGTAGCAATTCTCGCCCACGCCCAGTTTAATCCCAATGATTCTTATCTCAGGAATCGTATTGAGTCATCGTCTCATGCCGGCTGATTGATGCTGATTAATCCGATGATTCACGAGACTTTCGTCAATTGCGACAACTGCTAGTTCATGTCACAGTATTTCGTTAGTTTGTTGCAGACTCAAAAACAAAATTACAGACATCTTTAAGTGATGTATATAGTATATATAGTGTAATTACAGTAAAAAAAACCAAAGTAAAAAATGTGTGGGTGTGGCTGGGTGGGTGGGTGCAAGTAGGTGGGTGGGTGCAAGTAGGTGGGTGGGTCGGTGGGTGGGTAGGTAGGTGTGAGTCACTGGGTGGGTCGGTGGGTGTGAGTAAGTGGGTGGGTCGGTGAGTGTGAGTAGGTGGGTGGGTCGGAGGGTGTGAGTAGGTGGGTGGGTCGCTGAGTGTGAGTAGGTGGGTGGGTCGGAGGGTGTGAGTAGGTGGGTGGGTCGCTGAGTGTGAGTAGGTGGGTGGGTCGGAGGGTGTGAGTAGGTGGGTGTGAGTAAGTGGGTGGGTGGGCGGGTGTGAGTAGGTGGGGGGTTCGGTGGATGTGAGTAGGTGGGTGGTTCGGTGGGCGTGAGTAGGTGGGTGGGTGGAGGGGGTCGGGGGGAGTAGGTGGGTGGGGGGAGTAGGTGGGTGGGGGGGGGAGGTTGGAAAGTGGGTGGGCGTAGGTGGGTGAGCCATGCTATTTGCAAATCTCATCCGAAGAATATCACATACCACTTATTATCGATATTTTCAATTTTATCTCTAATATTTCTCATAAAAATAAAATGCTCATAAATTATTGATTAAATAGAATAGAAGATTTTTATATCCATCTTTATTCGCGCTAACGTGTGAGGATTGTCTCAGCCACTGCGCCATTTCCATCATTTTAATCGAGACAAATTACCGAGACTACGTGAGTCGTGATGGAACGACCTCCAGCCCGGGGATCATCCACACCCCCTTGGTTAAATTCTCTATTACAGCTGATGTGTAGGTTTTCACAAGCCCGATGGATTGCTTATGTGAAACTGAAGGAACGGTCGTATGCCGATGAAATATCTAGTGCGTGGGCATTTTTATGGTGTGGTACAAAGCTCCATCGCTGGCCAAAAAGGTCCAATATCAAGAAGAAGGGACATTCATAGTTGTATAGAAATATATACGGTGGTCCAAAATTACGCAATTTATTTTGAAGAGTGCAATTTGCTGATGAAAGTTCCTCTTTTATTTTTCAAAACGACATATGTATTTGCGGACATTTCATGAGCTTCGGACAAATTTTCAGCTTGTGTGCGGGTGATGCGAGTGGGCGGGTGGATGTGAGTAGGCGGTTGCGAGTGGGCGGTTGCGAGTAGGCGGGTCTGAGTGGGCGGTTACGAGTAGACGCGTGCGAGTGGGCGGATGCCAGTGGGCGGTTGCGAGTGGGCGGGTGGATGTGAGTAGGCAGTTGCGGGTAGGCGGGTGCGAGTGGGCAGTTGCGAGTAGGCGGGTGCGAGTCTGCGGGTCTGAGTGGGCGGTTACGAGTAGACGGGTGCGAGTGGACGGTTGCAAGTGGGCGGGTCTGAATGGGCGGTTGCGGGTAGGCAGGTGCGACTGGGTGGGTCTGAGTGGGCGGATGGGTGGGTGTGCGGGGCTGTGTGTTGGTGTGTTCATACATGAATGTTAGGAGTTATTAGCTCAACCACACCTCCAAAAATTTCGAGTCAATATTTCAATTAACAAAAGAATCCTGTCCCGTACAAGAATTTTTAATTAAAAACACACAAACTTCAAATAACTGTGCTGCTTTATGAGAACACATACCCATTTTTTCATTGTATCTTGCAGAGGCGGTCAAACGAAGCTTTAAACAAATCAATATTAAAGGAGATGTAGGCAAAAAAGAATTGAAGAAGAAATGGATGTTTCTCAAAAACTTATGGACCGATTCAGCTGAAATTCATCAGAGAGTAAGTTGCACATAAGACCAACGATGTGATGAAATTCCACATTTTTCTGAGAAAAATTACCCATTTATTTCCGTATATGTACATACCCACATATTCTCAGATAATCTCCTGATATCTGTCCCGCGAATAGTTTCGCCACACATTTACACATAGCCTCAGTAGCTTGATGGCAGGTGGATCGCTTGATGACAACCACGTGATTACCAATTATCAAAGTGACCAGGTGAGTTCAATGGTACCACTTCGATGACAACACCAAAATGATCCTACATGCACCGCCCCCCACCCACTCACACTCACTCACCCAGCCACTCACCCACTCACCCACCCACTCACTCACCCACCCACTCACTCACCCACTCACACTCACCCACCCACCCACTCACACTCACCCACCCACTCACACTCACCCACCCATCAACTCTCACTCACCCACCCACCCACCCACCCACACTCACCCACCCACTTACCCACCCACACTCACCCACCCACCCACCCACACTCACCCACCCACGGGGTCGGAGGGGGGGGGGGGTCCCAAGTTGGGTCAGATCATGTACAAATCCATACTTCTGAGTCATATATATATATATATATATATGTGTATATATATATATATACATATATATAAGGACAGATTTCTCATAAAAACATGATCGATCGAGGCCGGGCGCTTAGGACACGTTATATATCTATGTCTTGCTCGTGACAATCGAGTGTCATCTTCTACCTCAACCACTGGGAGGACCATTCTCACGATATTGAGAGCGATATATGTATTTTAGATATCGATTTATCGTGAATGTGAGTGCTCCATGTGGCGCGGAAAAAGAATCTCGTACTGGGTAAAGTATCTGCAATATCCATTGGATCTTCAAGAGGCTTTGCAATTGCTCACATCGCTGACATTAATATTAACAATTTCTATCCTAAATTCTCCACGAGCAACTTTATCAACATTTGACGTCCCTGGAACAATGAATTTCCGAGTAAATTGATTGGAATAATGATGAACACAATATCAGGAAAGCCGACAGTAAGCTGTGCTAATCCAAACGACTGGGCCAACATCCAAATCCCCGATCATTCATTAAAAAATTATAATCTGAAAGCAGAAGTTTTAGTGGTTATTAAACATCACAAATGTACAAACAATTAGCAAAGAATATATAATGTTTAAGATAGGATATAGGGCGATGCCGCGAGACGAGACAATGGCATTTGTCGTCACATTTCGTTTAAATAAATCTATTCTATCTTCTCGTCTCGCTTCGTCAAGAATTCTGATTATCTTGACTCGTCTCGTCGTATCTTCTTTCGTCTCGTCTCATCTTCTCTCGTCTCGTCTTCTCTCGTTTCGTCTCGTTTCGTTTCGTCTCGTCTCGTCTCCTCTTCACTCGTTTCGTCTCGTCTCCTCTCGTTTCGTCTCGTCTTCTCTCGTTTCGTCTCGTCTTCTCTCGTTTCGTCTCGTCTTCTCTTGTCTCGTCTGGTCTGCTCTCGTCTCGTCTCCCCTCGTTTATCTCGACTCGTCTTCTCTCGTCTCGTCTTCTATCGCCTCGTCTTCTCTCGTCTCGTCTTCTCTCGTCTCGTCTCCTCTCGCCTCGTCTTCTCTCGTCTCGTCTTCTCTCGTCTCGTCTTCTTTCGTCTCGTCTTCTCTCGTCTCGTCTTCTCTCGTCTCGTCTTCTCTCGTCTCGTCTTCTCTCGTCTCGTCTTCTCTCGTCTCGTCTTCTCTCGTCTCGTCTTCTCTCGTCTCGTCTCGTCTTCTCTCGTCTCGTCTCGTCTTCTCTCTCCTTGTCTCATTTCATCTCGTCTTGTCTTGTCTCGTCTCGTCTTCTCTCATCTCGTCTTTTCTCGTCTCCTCTCGTCTTCTCTCGTCTCGTCTTGTCTCAACCTATCTCGTCTCGTCTGGTCTCTTCTCATTTTCCCTCGTCTCCTCTCAATACCAGCTACCCTGGGAAGTACAAGAGAGAGTGACGCAGAAAAAAAAACACACACACACACGCATAATTAATCTGGTAATCTCTGGTGTCAGAACGGTCTTTCTTTCATCGATTGGGTGTGTACTAACCGGGATTTCCAATTACCAATTTATTTACTAGTCTACAATTGCATTCAATATTGACTCATTCTGTTAAGTGAGTGATCATCAATCGATGATTATCAATTAATCAACCAGTTGTTAATCCCAATAAGTGTTTGACAATTGACACGTCCAGTGCTAAACGTATTTGCCATTCAATTTATTCCTAATTCAATCGAGTAATTTATCATGAGTTCCGATAATCTTCAATCACGATTCCGAAAAAAACAACATCAGAGAAGACGAGACGAGGAAAGAGAGGGCGAGACGAGACGAAACGAGAGAAGACGAGAGGAAACGAGAGAATACGAGACGAGAGAAGACGAGAGAAAACGAGACGAGATAAGTCGAGACAAGAGAAGACGAGAGGAAACAAGAGAAGACGAGACGAGAGAAGACGAGAGAAGACGAGAGAAGACGAGATGAGACGAGACGAGACGAGACGAGACGAGAGAAGACGAGACGAGATAACAATTTGTTTCATAATTTTGATACAAGACGCAACACCACTAGAACTAAAACACATGCTGTGATGTCGGAAGAATCTTCTAAGATTCTCAATCCTCTTAAAAGTGCATTTTTTAATTACGAATTCTAAATTATTAATCATCATTTTCCTATTGATCTCAACTATTCGTCTCCCCCGGGAATTGGTCAGTACATCTCCCATTAATCTTCATTTGTTGCATAAATATCCGTCTTATGTTTTCATAAGCTGGTAAACAATTCTGCTAGACTTGACTTTAACACGATAGCCAACTGTTCTGCTGTTCTTGGTCGGCAAGTTGGCCCATAATTCAGCGCGGGGCTTTTTGGTGGGCAAGGGGGGGGGGGAGGGGGGGTTACGTGTGCTTCCACCTATTGCTATAGTACTCACTATACCCGGAATTCGTGTGTAGATTCGTCGCGTTATTACTTTAATGCACCGGCTGGTCGGTCAGCCGTTTCACACCGTAGTCAATTTTGCACTTCGCCACTCCGCATATTATAGCAGAGTAAGTAATGGTTCCGCTCTTGCCTCCCCCCCCCCCGTGTGCCGCCTATTTCCACCCCCGGCAGGCCCCCCTCCGCCCAGTTCCCACCCACCGACCCCCCCTCCCACCGCCCCACGCCCCCCCAGCCCTCCCACCGCCCCACGCCCCCCCAGCCCGCCCACCCCCCGCGCCGCCTCCTTTCTAGCACCCTCACCCCCCCAGCCCGCCCACCACCCGCACCGCCTCCTTTCTAGCACCCTCCCCCCCCCAGCCCGCCCCCACCCCCCGCACCGCCCCCTTCCTGCCCCTCCCCCCCTTCCATTTGCCATTTCAACCATTGCATCACGAAACTGTATCAGTATTCGTAGTCTCTCACATTCACACGGAACTCTACAACAATACGCACCACTAATCACTGGCACTCCATTCGTTCAATTAATTCTTCTGTTGAATTTTTTTTTTTTTTTTTTTTCATGATTCTCTTGACCTCGGTGCAAAACGGGGGGGGGGGGGGAAGATGGGGAGCACGATACTATTTTCGCTCTCTGAATTCTCAATGCTCCTGTCTTTCTTGTTTCCTGAGTTAAAAATGTGTAAAAGAGAATAATTTTAATTAGTATATTTCATTAATGGGGTTGGGGGGAGGAGGCATTTGCATAGAACGCTAGCGACCACTTGGCACTTTGGCTCACTCCGCCAAATGTCCGTGCTTATGTACGAATAATAAGCAATATTCGTATGCAAACACCATTGGTACTGGTTGTACATTCATAATATGCAGTAGTACATGTTTTCATTTTGTGGATGACTCTTAATGCCATTCAAAAATAATATTATAGTGGAATTTGTTTGGGTAAAAATAGAGTGATGTGTGTGTATCGTTAGGCAAAATATTATTGTTCAATTTTATGAATTACTTAACGCGAGATATTACATAACAATACAAGCAGTCAATGCCGCAAAACAGAGGCACAACACATCGACATACCATCAAATACAAATTCCTATTAAGACGAGATTAACAAAAATGCAAACTTCCCCATTTGGTAACTCGAGTTTTCGAGATCATGTCTGTTTCAAAAATTTACGAGACTTCTCACTTCAGTATTTACTCATTTTTTTTTTGAAGCCTTTGAGTCTCATTGAAGCATTTTAAACCCACGAATATACAACAACTACGTTGAAGAAGTTCAATAAGTCCGTATCTCCGGCTTCACTCGACTTCACGTTCCTGGCATCATTGATACACAAAAATGATATACAAGTATTATATTCTGAGCCGGTCCATGTATACTTGTACAGACCAATTTTTGCGATCGCCGCCGCCATCTAGTCTCCATTCATGCACTCATCACATGAAGTATTTTCTTCTAACGGCTCTACCACCTTAACTATGCACATTATAAGAAAAAGCCAATAGACATTAAATGTGCATCTTTGCATGAGGAACAACTTATGTTAACAAATTTTTTCTCTAACTCCAACCGTTTACGAGATATAGCGTTATGAGCATTTGAAATTGTTAATAACAATATATATTCTGAACCAATACCCATCGAAAGCTAATCAGGGCTGAGTTACATGAAGAGGCGTCGATTGAGACCTTGATGGCTTCGATTGGTGTATCCATTCGTGAGAAATCGTTGACCAAAATTTAGGGCACATACATACAAACATACACACACACACACACACATCGACTCAGAATTTTTCGGGGATCATTTTGGTACCCTTAAGACACCAGCTACAGGCCGAAATGTATCTCAGTGCTTCACGACTATCAAACGCGCATCTGCGCTTTCATTTTTCTCCCATACCCATTATGTTCTTAATTCCGTCAAAGTACCTCCGAAAAATTCAATATTCCAAGTTATCTGACTAGCACATGGCATGTATCCCTTGGGTCCCGGCCCCTGTCCTCTTTGAGTTTGGCTTCTGTTGAGACGAGCTTTTCCATTCTACAGCGAAATAAGACGCAGTGCGGAAGGCAACGACGAATGAGGACGACCAAAGTGATTTTGGTGGTAACAGGTACTCAGTGCTACCAATAGTGATATAACTATTTCGTAAGTGAGAGCTTCCCCGGGGATTTCACTCAGCGGGAGGGTTATCCAATGGCCCAGTGTCAGTGCATAGATAGAAGGTTTCACTTGCGTCTACTTAACGTCGCACAGTTACCTAGATGATCCTTTTCATCCCAGATAGGTCTGGTCCCTTAAGCAGATATTAATTGAATACCAGTTGGACTAGACCAGATGAACTACTGGACCAGTTGGACTGGACCAGTTGGACTGGACCAGTTGGACTGGACCAGTTGGACTGGACCAGTTGGACTGGACCAGTTGGACTGGACCAGTTGACTGGACCAGTTGGACTGGACCAGTTGGACTGGACCAGTTGGACTGGACCAGTTGGACTGGACCAGTTGGACTGGACCAGTTGGACTGGACCAGTTGGACTGGACCAGTTGCTGGACTGGACCAGTTGGACTGGACCAGTTGGACTGGACCAGTTGGACTGGACCAGTTGGATTGACCAGCTGGACTGGACCAGTTGGATTGGACCAGTTGGATTGGACCAGCTGGACTGGACCAGTTGGATTGGACCAGCTGGACTGGACCAATTGGACTGGACCAATTGGACTGGACCAGTTGGACCGGACCAGTTGGACTGGACCAGTTGGACTGGACCAGTTGGACTGGACCAGTTGGACTGGACCAGTTGGACTGGACCAGTTGGATTGGACCAGCTGGACTGGACCAATTGGGACTGAACTAGTTGGAGTGGGCCAGTTGGACCAGTTCACCAGTCGTCCTCACTTAACTCCGCTATTAGATAATAGTTTCCACGCCTGTGTAAACCACAATTCTTCTCTGTCTCTCTGTACGTGCCTCAGGCATCTTCAGTTGTACTTTAGCTTTTATTCATCGCCTCCTCTTACCACCATTCACTCCCGTGAAATTCGTGAATCTCAATCGGTAGCCACTAGCGTCGTTCATTTGCGAATCTCTGGGAAACCCCGGGCGTTGACGCGAGAGAAGAGAGTTACACCTGAGGCTTATGGGCTTGGAGTATACTAACAACTATACTGGACCCTCTCAGTCTTATGGAGATTGAGGTGGCGGGGGGGAGGGGGGGGGCGTGGGTCAACTCTGTTTGGGAGTTTTCCCTGACTACTCGATCTGCATGCTAATCGAACTAGCGAAGGATGAAACGGGTAGCATCTACGCGATGGACTATGTCATAGTCCGACGGAAGCCACAACAAATGGGTGGGGGGGGGGGGGAATGGGATTGGTGGTGAAAACCTGTCAGAGGGGAAAAATTGGGGGAATTGGAGTTTAAAATGTAAAACAAGGAGAGAAATTCGATTAAAGGATTGCGGGAAGTTCATGGGGCGGGGGGGGGGGGGGGGGAGTTAGAAATTGTGTAATACCAAATTTGCATCATGTGGATTTCTGAATGATTTAAAAATTACAATGCAGTACATTCCGAGTCAAGAAAACAAAACAAAACGATTTGATCGGAAATAATGCCGCAAAGGCCTTTCCAAATACGTGTTAAATTCCGGATCTAGGGAAGTTATTGTAATGACCCCGAAAATGAAAAGTACCAGATCGATGAAACTTTCACGCTTCTCGACGTTTTGCATCATCCTGAAATGATTTCAGAGAAGTGTCTGTTTGTGTGTGTGTGTGTGTGTGTTCGTCCGTATGTAGCAAAATTTTTCGTTTACGTTTTCTCGGAAACGGATCGTGCGATTCGATTAATTTTTTTTTCAATCGTTGCGTCTCCGTGTTACTTAGAGCTGATTGATTTTTTGATCGAATCCATCGAGTAGTTCCCCTGTTTTTGAGAAATTCATGTTGAGCAAAAATCGAAAATAGTGATAATGAACGTTCATTCACACAAAAATGTTGTAATCCAGGTACTCAATGTCACCGTTAAAAGGTCTAAGCATATTTTATAACTGATTAAATTTTGAGTAAAAGTGGTCCAGTCCTTATATTGTTATGAACAATGTCAATTGTTTATAATGTTCTACTGCATAAACTATTAGAGTTAGCGCAAAATTCATATAAGAAAAGTTGTTTGCCATATAAAAATACGTATTTTATGTAGAATGCCTTTTTCCGATAATTTGCATAATTAAGGAGGTATAGCAGTCTCCACAATTATGTATGTAATAAGTGAACGAATAGACCCAGCGCTTTCATGACGGTCCCAATCGAAGCGTTTTCATGCAAAATCGAGCGGATCACATTTTGGATGGCATTTGTGCAGTATATGCAATGTTATTAGCAATTGCAATTGTTTATACTGTTCCACTGGGTAAAATATTAAAGTTTTTGTTTTGCAGCCGCATCCTTATTGGCGTCTCACTCTCACTCAAGTAACACGCATAAGTCTCATCCTCATGCTCACCATGCGTCTACTCAAGTATTCATAATTATCTGCTTCATAAATGAGTCGGTTTGGAGTTCTCAAATAGGCATGTTTTCGTTATGATAATAACAGGGGTCACAATGATTAACCGTAGTATATTGGAGACGAATAAATTTAGTAGGTTGTACTGAAAAACCAAATCGGGAAGTTTTGTTTGTGCCCCGAGTGCGGCACACACATGCATACACCACTAATTCTATTAAGCCATAATTAAGCCATTTATAAACCAATTAATTAAACCATTATTTGACACCGTATTCGATAACCTCTGTGTAGAATTAATGTTATTTCAATCATCGAATAGCTTCAATCAATTCACATCGACTATTTCACCAATTTCTAGTCCAATGTTGATAATTCATTTACGCCAGATTTGTAGTTCATTTATTCCATTATACAATTAATTCAGTTGTTAATGGAGTGGAATATTTGTGAGCAGCGTTGAATAATCATTTTTGATGAATTAACAGTTGGAGTTGGTGGTTACGGCCACTCCCATATGTTCTCATTGGAGATGATATTGAAATGCAGAACGAGTTTAAATTCGAATATTGGGTATCTCTTCTCATAACCCAATTTCATTATTCTTCCTGTATGATGGTAACTCGAACATGAAAAAACAAAAATGCATTCCCTAAACAAATAAACGCAATGTGAACTTCACCCTCTGCGAATTGCATCCCTGGAAATTTTAGCGAACGATTTCGGGCGTACGAATGAAGCAATTACGGCGATTAAGGTTGAACTCGAAGCATCTTGCTGCACAATCTGGAGGATTAGTTTTTAACCGAAATTGGTTCAGGCCATGAATTGTTATCAAGAATTTCAATTGTTGATAACGCCGCAACGTCGAAACCGTTCGACACACGAGAAAAATGTATATAACCAAAGTTGTTCCTTATACGAAAATACACATTTCATATCTTATGACATTTTTTGCTACTTCGTATAGTTTAGAAGATATCGCGAGTTGAATCAGAATATACCTGGCGAGCGAATATGTCGATAATTGCTGGAAGCATGTCAAAGAGGGGGGGGATTAAGTAGGTACATAAGCAGAGAGGGTAATTGGTCAGACGATGTCCAGTTGGAAATTTTTATGAGCGTTAAAAAAACTCAATTGATCGCGTCCAACAATTATTAGTCGCAATTTCAATTATTGATATCACTGTTGAGTTTGCTCATCACAACGATTGTGTCCTTAAGCGTGGTATATTGGAAAAGAATAAAGGTAGTATGCTGTGCTGAAATACGAAATCGGGAAGTTTTGTTTGTGCCCCGAATGGGGCATCGTAACACAGGGGTTTCTGGGGGTTTACCCTGTGAGTTTACCCAGCCGCATAGATCACTCATTTCCACCAAATAGGCACAATTTATGAGCCTTTAATCCATTTGGGAGGAAAATAGTTGTATGGCAAATATAAAATTAAATTCGAAATTTAGAACAAATCGCGTCAATACCCAGAGGGGGCAGATTATCGTCCATGAAAACAAACGGCATCGGAACAACCCATGAAACAACTGCAGAGTATTTCCAGTTGAATTCTCGGCTGCTAATCCATGTGCTCGTCGATCAACACCACAACAAACCGCAATTGTAAATGTTTCATAGAGAACAAAAACAATTGAAAAAGAAAAGTACAAACGAATATGCTTCGGCACATTTTAGTATTGTTCGGATGATGCCGCGAGACACTCTTCAATATTGTCAGGTTTATTTACACTTTCAACGATACAGAGACTTTTCACACGAACGTGAGAAAGTTCGCAGAGTACGTTCACTGACTCCCCTGATATAGACAATATTTACATCGCTGGACAATTCATTTACAAATCTTTCATAATGCTTTATGGGCCTAATGGACACGGTGTAATTTTGGCGAGTAAAAGCTGATGCCGACTGATGCGACGTGCCCCGGCTCTCCGTCTCACTCAACGCATTTCTCACTGACGTATTTTAATGTAAGGTGGGAGTTCAGCATAGAAAAATGTATAAATAATGAAAAAACAATGGATCGCGGGTGAAAAATTGAGGACTTAATTAAGTAAATGACGAAAAAGACCGATACTGCTCATTGTGCCAGTAATGAAACGGCCCATCCAATAGGCTACAGAGAACGTGCCAGTCCGCGGTTCGGCAGCCATTTGTCATTCCCGCCAACAATTTTATTTTTTTTTGCAGTTTGAAAATTCATTAAAAAAAATTTAATCACTACTAAAATATCCTAAATTAATGATTTTATTGGAATTCAAGTCGAAAATGTTATTTTTAAGAACATTTCCTGAATAATAATGAATACTAGTTGGAGTTGTGCGAGGACTGGGCGAGTTTTTACCGTGCGAGCACTGGCCCTGTCACCCTACCTTGGTCATTCTGAAGTTCAGGAAGAAGGTACCAGAGATGAACAAAATTTATGCCATGGGTTTGAACCCCACGACAAACTACATATAGCCCAAACAAATTACTCCATTACACAATTAATTGGATTGGTAATGGATTGCAATACCTGTGAGCAGCATTGAACAATCATTTCTGATGAATTAAGCGTCGCTGCTATTTTCAGGTGTTTCCAAATGTTCTCAGCCTTCATATTGAATTGCAAAACGAGATGAAATATTGGGTATCTCGTATCACTCAATTTGCTGATTCTTGCTCCACGAGGCAAGCTTAAACAGAAAACAACACTGGTGAAATAAAAAGAGTTGCAACGGGGGAACTGCTATTCCCAAACGACAAAAAAAAAACACAATGGCACTCTGATGGGCGTTAATTATAAACATGCTTGCAGCAACGTGTCTCAAAAATCCACACAATACCATTTTCATATTGACCGTACCGACTATATTCGTCCAACTTTTTAACAAAATAAATCTACACATGTTTCCATTGCATAAAAGCATATGATATTCACCAAACGTATTGTTTTCAAGCCGGACAAAGGTACGGGAGATGACACGTTGGAAAAACAATTATCTTTTTTGTTTTATGAATGTGCCAGAGGGACTGCTTGTCAGCGCTGTTGAGAAACTAGTGTCCACGAAGAGTGTGGCGCCACTGCAGTGCCATTCACAAAGAGAAAAGATTTAATGAACATTACGAGAGATGTTGGGTAAAAATTACATTTCAGATTGTAATCCTGGGAGGGAGCGCTATTCAAGAAGGGGATAAGTCGGGGACCACCCAAGGAATCTCTGGATTTGGTCTGCTTTTTTTTTCAACTTCCCGATTGGAGAGTCATAGTAATCAACCTGAAAATAGAGTATTTCAGAATCACATGGTCCTGACAAGGAGGGTGGGTGGGTGTGGGAGGGAGGGTGGGTGTGGGAGGGTGGGTGGGTGTGGGAGGGTGGGTGGGTGTGGGAGGGTGGGTGGGTGTGGGAGGGTGGGAGGGTGAGTGGGTGGGTAGGTGTGGGAGGGTGGGTGGGTGGGGGAGGGTGGGTGGGTGGGGGAGGGTGGGTGGGTGGATAGGTGAGGGAGGGTGGGTGGGTAGGTGAGGGAGGGTGGGCGGGTGGCTAGGTGAGGGAGGGTGGGTGGGTGGCTAGGTGAGGGAGGGTGGGTGGGTGGCTAGGTGAGGGAGGGTGGGTGGCTAGGTGAGGGAGGGTGGGTGGGTGGGTGGGTAGGTGAGGGAGGGTGGGTGGGTGGGTGGGTGGGTGGGTGGCTAGGTGAGGGAGGGTGGGTGGGTGGGTGGCTAGGTGAGGGAGGGTGGGTGGGTGGGTGGGTGGCTAGGTGAGGGAGGGTGGGTGGGTGGCTAGGTGGGGGAGGGTGGGTGTTTGAGCCGGGGTTATGGAATGTGAAAAATCGCCGTCATTCGAGTTCCATCAATATGAATAAGTAAATACCATTTCATTCACGAAAAAAAAATAATGTGAAATTTTAATGTCCATCTGAGTGTTTCCGTGTTAAGCATATCAATTATACATTTGTGAAATAATTAGGGCTAATTGTCACACAATCATGTCGCATGATACTTGATACAATTAAATCTCAATCTTCCCATAGTCATCATACTCATCCTTATAATCCACCAAGTAGTAGTAAACCTCATTTCAAAGTCATGTCACTCAATCATAGCGTGATACTCTCTAACGCACGTCGTAACATTTCTCGTCCCAATTAGACTGATGACAGTGATGATTCATGGCAGCATAATTACCCCATAACACAAGATAACCCAGTGCTATTCAACTGGCGATAGAGAGTAATAATCAGAATGTATCAATAGTGATAATGGAGTTTGGTGTATTAGTGGCCCTCGAGGGCACCATATTGTATCCTAACACTGTGTCACGCAAGAAATTTCACAGGAAATTTCTCCAATATTTTGGGGGTATAAGTGGAACTTAATAATTACTTATTAATTTTTAATTGAAGTGCGGATGGAGAAAAACAGCGCAGCGCTCCTGGTGCTACCAGATGCGCAGTAGAAAAATTTTGAGCGCTGTTGCCGCGCGTCGTAGTGTTTTGAAATGTCGCGTCCACAAATGGCGGATTGCCCGGGCCGCTGACAGTCTGTGACATTATGATGGAATATTTTCAAGATAACTAATTCAGGTAATTGAAACAAAAAAATTGTCTATTTCGCAATGGAAGTTGGACACCGAAAATGCGCTGCGGCAACAGCGCGATGGTTTGATCATTGGTCGAGTGGGCATGGAATTCCCATATATTTCTTTCCACATGACTGTCCTCGACTGGTGATGGAGAGTACATCAATAGTGATAATGGAGTTTGGTGTGTTAGTACCCCTTGAGGGGACCATACTGTATCCCAACACTGTGCCATCTAATACGCCGTAATTGCAACTTTCATTTTTGCCGCAAGGTGTACATAAGGTGATCTAAGCCCAAGTGGGGTCGAGGAAGAAATAAGACCGCCTCCCCCGAGAGGGTCGAGAGGTGAAAAGGCCACGTGTTACTTATACCCCGGTGGCGTTATGGCCCCCTATAATCCCCGAGACGGCCCTGGGAGTGCTCCTCAAACCCCCACCCCCCTCCCCGTCTCCATACCCTAAAGCCAACTTCAGCAAGACGCTAATGTTCACCTGGTAACGACGATGAGTGACTTGCCCAGCGAATCCTCAACCTTGTGTCTTCTTTTCAACACTCTTCCATCAGATCATCATATACATTCAGGAAATGCCGGCATCAATTTTCATTTCAAGAACAACGACAATGACGAAGTGCACTGGTGAAAATGAGCATATTATCTTCAAATTGTGGGTGATAGTGGGTGGGTGGGTAGGTGGGTGTGGGAGTGTTGGTGGGAGTGAGAGGGAGGGTCGGTGGGGGGGGGGGGGGAGGGAGGGGGGGAGTGAGAGGGAGGGTCGGTGGGGGGGGGGGGAGGGTGGGAGTGAGAGGGAGGGTCGGTGGGTGGGAGGGAGGGAGGGAGGGAGGGTGAGTGGGAGGAAGGGTGGGTGGGTGGGAGGGAGGTCGGGTGGGTGGGTGGGAGGGTGGGTGGGTGGGAGGTAGGGTGGGTGGGTGGGTAGGTGGATGGGTGTGTGTAGTTGGGTGAGTGGGTGGGTGAGTGATTGGGTAGATGGGTGGGTGAATGGGTGTGTGTAGTTGCGTGGGTGGGTGGCCAAAATGTTTTCCAACAACATTTTGGATTGATTTCAAATTCGAAAGTTCTTCATGGAACTTAGATCAGATTAGATTTTGGAGGAAATCGGTCCATTTTACATATTGCTATAAACAGTTCAGTCACCTTCATTTGAGTCAACTCTGGGTCAATTGACTGGTTGAAATAATGACCCTCATTTTGCATCTCTATATCAAACATCAGTGGGGTTCCCAGGCCTACACTCCCTCAGGGGCTCGGATGCTCATAGCCTAGGATAAACGTTTCTTCACGCTCATCGAATCGTAAATCACCAGTTGGATAGAGCGCGCGGAAAAAATCACTGAGAAATACGGAAACTTGTAGCGCGGCTAAGAGTTGGCAACTGCGAAAGCAATATGAAAGCAATACAATGCAACAGAAATGCATTAAAATTGAGAGTTTGAAGAACGCTTTAACCGATTCTGTCCTACGCCCCAAGCACCTTTTTGCACTTAAGTAAATGTAGGTCACAGGGTTCAAAATTACTCAATGCAATTTTACGAAATTTTACGAAAGTTTCCAGCACTTTACATACCCTACTATATTTTCAGAAAAACAAATTAATTGAGGAAAGGCAATTGCAGTAACAAATCAATAGATATCTTCAGTAGCATCATTTAAAAAAAAATTAAAAATTGAAAATTGAAAATTGAAAATTGAAAATTGAAAATTAAAAATTAAAAATTAAAAATTGAAAATTAAAAATGGAAAATTAAAAAATGAAAATTTTGAATTGAAACTTGAAAAGATTTTATTTTACTTCGAATTTCATACTATCTCTCCCTATTATCAACTATTATATATAACATTTTATATTTATTCAATACCGCCTCCCTGAAAGTTCCACTGGAAAGCTATACTATTGCAGCATATATCATTTTGTTCTCACCAATACACTCGTGCAATGCGTACAATCAATCTCACAGAAAAATAAATAATTTTATGGAGATTGCTTTTCCTAGAAACACGTATTATTTAGTTGGAAACATTTCAATTCAACCGGATCTTCCGGTAAATATTCATTATTTCTTTCCTGAGGTGCCTTTATTCGTGGAGAAATTTCAATTTCAATTTCAATTTCAATTTCAATTTCAATTTCAATTTCAATTTCAATTTCAATTTCAATTTCAATTTCAATTTCAATTTCAATTTCAATTTCAATTTCAATTTCAATTTCAATTTCAATTTCAATTTCAATTTCAATTTCAATTTCAATTTCAATTTCAATTTCAATTTCAATTTCAATTTCAATTTCAATTTCAATTTCAATTTCAATTTCAATTTCAATTTCAATTTCAATTTCAATTTCAATTTCAATTTCAATTTCAATTTCAATTCCAATTCCAATTCCAATTCCAATTCCAATTCCAATTCCAATTCCAATTCCAATTCCAATTCCAATTCCAATTCCAATTCCAATTCCAATTCCAATTCCATTTCCAATTCCAATTCCAATTCCAATTCCAATTCCAATTCCAATTCCAATTCCAATTCCAATTCCAATCCTAATCGCACTGACTACTGGTACCCTCCTGACCCATACAATGAATATCACTTTCAACAACCGCAATTTCGATTCTAATTCTGATTCCACTGGTGCCCTCATGACCCATAAGACCTACTGGAATTTCCATTGGACTCTAGTGTCTTTGATTCTTGCAATAATTTGCAACAATATAACAGTCATCCTGAAATATTCCAACTGCTACGACTTCCATTTGATGATTCAGGATTGACCCATGAAAGCAAGCTCTTTTTATAAACACTCCTAGACGACTGTCAGAAGTATGGACAGGGATGAAGTGTTGCTTTAGCCATGTAAACTGAGTTAAGATGGGGCTTGCGTACTACCAACAGGAGATTTTCTTGAAGTATATAGAGGGGTGGGTTGCCGAAGGGGGGGGGGAGGGGGAGGGTGGTTGGAGAAGCGTTCTTCAGGGCTTATCCCTTAGCCCACTTTTGTCGGGCATTCTGATGGTACATATTCCTCACTCATTCCTTACCTAACAGTGGATGCATCACAGCTATGGCGTCAGTTCATCCTGGTGGGGGCCCCCCATAGTCGCGTCATATTCCATTCCAATGGCGTAAGCCGGTAGTCTCCCGTTTTACGTTTCAAAAAATATCGACGAGACGTGGCCAGTATCTAACTTTCATCCGCCTTTGCTGGGCTGTCAAAGCGCTGGGAACATCATGCTGCTACGTGGGGCTCTTTTCCTATAATACCTTACCCTGAATAACCCCACCTCTCCTCTTACATTTTTCATCGTAAAACCCGTGCGAATCGAGACAATATTCCACTGTTTTTGTTTCTAGCCTCGATGAGCACTAGATAGAGAACGCCATTACACAGAGGGGGAAAAAAACCATAAAAATTGTGACGAAAGTTACGTTATTCTGGAGCAAAATTCCATGCGGCACGCGACAGAAGTGAAACTTGCTAGTGGTTCATTTCATTAACTGCGAAATTCTTTTTCTTGCTGTTTCGATCAATCAATTCAGTGAATAACGTATCAAAAATTTACTCATCACCGTTCTATCCTTAACCACTTGCCGACTGAATTAATTAATTACAATCATGATTAAGTTTTATTTCACTTACTCTTGTAACTGTCCCGACAAAATTCGAAATAACATGCTCTGGTACAGTTTCAATATTCTGATCATTGCTCGGTTGATTCACATGTGAGTGGTTATGATCCTCAACGTTGACATTGATTGCTTTTGCCCTGGCCCCATGATCCCTCATACGTTCGGCCGCACTTTTGCCTACTGTTTTTGTTTTCTTTGGGTTTAAAGCATTCTTTTCACGTAAACGATCACGATATTCTTTGCAACGTTCTGCATTGGTTTTCCCCATAATTGACACTAGCAATACACTCGGTTCACGTTCTTCTCCCCACTCTGCTACAGTGCCATGTAGCGTGTCGGAATTTTCGTAACGCCTCCCTCCGCCACTCGCGCTGCACCCCTCCCCTTAAAAACGTTGCATCGAATTTTGCGTTACGCGACATAAGAAGTTTCACTTGAAAATCAACAAGTGTGCGTGTGACTCATGGAGGCTAGCCGAATATTTTTCAATTGGTAATTTCGACTCTATTTGATTAAGTAATGGAAATAGAGGAAAAAGGTCTAAATATAAAATGATCAGTGTTTCATGACAAATGATTCAGCTCATATGAATCATATCGCTATCTGCTATAGTTTCTGAGAAAATAGGGGTTGAATGCCGAACGGGGTGCAAACTCGCCTTATGCGCTCTTACAAAATTCCTCTGAAATGTTATTTGAAAAAATTGCGCGCGCTTTTTTTTCGATATACCTTTTGTCAAAACCTTGCAGCGTGTCGGAATTTTCGTAACGCCCTCCTCCACCACTCGCGCTGCAACCCTTCCCTTAAAAACGCTGCATCGAATCTTGTGTTATGCGCCATAAGAAGTTCCTCTTCAAAAGGACTATTTCAAAATTGCCACACAAAATATCACTGTGCGACTACAGAGCTTCTCTGCTAATTAGTACTGAACTTCTCTACGCGGATTGAGAAGAACAAATCGGAGCAGTAATCTCAGTTCCCCTTAAATTCTGAATTAAAACCTTGACAATATTTCACTATTTTTATTTATTTCCATCGGAACGTTCAGGAAGTAGACAGAAAAAAAAATATATTGAAACTGAAAGCCGTTGGCAGAGGTCCCTCGTTATAAAAGGCAATTTATTGTACCGTGGCATCATCCAATCATCGTCTTGAGGAATAAAAGAGGGGCGGAGAGGGTGGAAAAAGGGAGAAAAAGTAGGATGGGGAGAGAAAGCAGTAACGAAGGCGTGATGGATTGTATTAGAGTTAGACAATCAACCTCATCCGCCTTCTCCAAGCCAACCGCCTACAGGTTTCTTTTCTCGTGAAAATCGAACAACTTGGATGCAACCCTCATAAGCCGCTGTAAGACTACCCCCAGTGGACCCAGTCTTCGAAAGTAGGAGTACCCGTTAATCGTCAAAGTCCAAACTGTTATTGCCCTGAGGATTTACCCTGAGCGACTGAAATAATGAAGCTTTTTCATTTGGGAAAATTTTGGCAGGCTAGAGGACACATCGAACACGTTTCGATTTTTAATTGGAACACACACAAACACACAGGAGGCACGGGCACACATTCTTGCCCAGGCACGTCTGCGAACCCAAGGACTTATCACCTAGATCCCCATCGATCCATTAGGCGGTGAGCGACAGTGAGAGAGTCATGCGCGTCATCCGAGTGCGAGCGAGAAGCCAACAGCGCGAACGGTGCAACCAGCCATATCTCCTTAACTATGCAAATCAGAAGAAAACTTATTTAACATAAAATGTGTATTTTTGCGTGGGGAACAACTTTGGTTATTATGATTCTTCCGCTATCTCCAGCCGTTTAGGCAATAGAACGTTATACATAATGAAAAGTTGTTTTAACCCGATATATGCCGGACCGATTTCACGATTTTGAAAATTGTGACGCTCAATATTTCGCATGCTGCTGAACAAAAAAATTTTTACCACAATCAATTTCAAAAACAGATAGTCAACAAAATTTTGAATGTTTTTATTTGTTCTTAAATCTGAAAATTGGGAAATTTTTTTTGAGACTAAAAATTTGTTGATTAATGTTTCAATTTTCAATTTTCATCCAAATTTATTATTTCGAAATTCGATAATGAAAGTATTAAAATTTCCGAAGTTCGCTGAAAGTTTGAATGATTTATACTTTTCGAAATATTCCAAATGTTTCATAGATTTTTACCGTCTGCGCTTTCTTCCTTATTTATGATGGTTGAAAGTGGAACATAAGATCCAAACGAAGTCGAGTAGGAAGTTTCACTTTAAAAGGTTTCACTTAAAACATTTTCTGGATTAAGTACAAACTGAGCTTGCAAACTCCTGAAGAAAAAAATATTGTCAGCGTGGGGCATAATGGGACGTTATGTAATCATCCCTCCAAGTCCTGCCTTCCTCATTTGTGCATAACTATATCTGCTATTTCAAAAAATCCAGACCAAAAATGTAATTCATGGTCTAAATTTAAATTTAAAGTATGGACCAAATTTTCATATCCATAATTTTGACTTTCTATGCCCACTCAACGACTCGCGCCACTTACAACCCCCCCCCCCCCCCCCCACCCACCTTCACTAAATAAATAACGGAAAAAAAAGAAGAAAATATTAAAAAGCGCCATTTAATTACGCAAAAAGTTGCAATGGTTAATACGAGGTAACATCTGCATGTGATATGAGCGTGTAATAACTATTTTTCATTGCACCCAGAGGCATACCTAATACGCTTTATTTGCCCTCCCACCGCCAAAGAGTAAATAAACGTTGTGTTATTTACGAGGGTAGAATGGGCTTTGCACAAACACCGTTGAATGTGGGGCGAGCATTATTAATTTCTGAAGTAATTTTACGTTATTGAAAATGCCTAAGAGGAAGTTGGGGGGTATCCCTTAGTGCCCGAAAAACACTGAGAGCTTTATCCTTACGTTTATGACCTCGGGAGATTGCCATTCGAGCTCATTGACGTTGAATAATTAAGTTTTGGGGAGCAAGTGGGTTGGAGTTGCTGTGGCGTATAATGCCAGGATTTTTGAGTTCCCGATTTCTCCGGAATTTATTGTAATCACCCCTAATACGATTTTTTTCTTTTCGATTCGTAACTGGTATTTTAAGTATACCAAAATGCTTCTCGTTGAATTCTGAACAAATGGCTCTGTGTGTGTGTGTGGGTGGGTGGGTGTGAATGGGTGGGTGGGTGGGTGTGAGTGGGTGGGTGGGTGCCTCTGAGTGGATGGGTGGCTGTGAGTGCGTGGGTGGGTGTGAGTGGGTGGGTGGGTGTGAGTGGGTGGGTGGGTGTGAGTGGGTGGGTGGGAGGGTGTGTGTGAGTGGGTGGGTGGGAGGGTGTGAGTGGGTGGGTGGGAGGGTGTGAGTGGGTGGGTGGGTGTGAGTGAGTCTGGGTGTGTGTGAGTGCGTGGGTGGGTGTGAGTGGGTGGGTGTGAGTGGGTGGGTGGGAGGGTGTGTGTGAGTGGGTGGGTGGGAGGGTGTGAGTGGGTGGGTGGGTGTGAGTGAGTCTGGGTGTGTGTGAGTGGATGGGTGGGTGTGAGTGGGTGGATGGGTGGGTGTGAGTGGGTGGGTGGGTGGGTGGGTAGGTGGGTGGGTGGGTAGGTGCGTGTGGGTCTAACCATTTAATAAATCATCAATTTCACACAGATGAATTTTTCAATTCCACAACTATGTTCCTGCGTTGTAACATTTATGGCCTCAAGAGATTACCATTCGAGCTTATTGCCGATAAATAATTAAGTTTGAGGGAATAACTGAGCTCGGTGATGCCACTCCCAGTAATGTCAGGGTTTTCTTCTGTTTTTAACATGCCCCGGCATGTTATGTTACCCCTTGGGAATGGAATTATAAACAAATAGACGGTTAACGAGATGCAAATAGACCTTTCTCAGCGATGGGTCAAAAGATGTGGAGGAAACAGGTTAAACTAAGTAACACTATCTCGGCGAGAGCAATCTCTACGGTTTCTCTCAGGTATATTCAAGCATTTCCTTCTCTTCGGCTCAAATGTCTCACTCGACCCACCCCATACCGCCACCCACCCCCCCCCCCCCCCCCCCCCCCCCCCCCCCGCCCCTGCAACCCCATATATGCCGTATGTGCCATACAATCTCTGTAACTACGTCTACTTCTGCGAATTGCCGGGGCCATATGCTGCAGCCACACAAGTAAATCGTTACGTATTTCATACGTTCTAAGATGATCATAGACATGAATATATGTAGTATTAGTGTCGTGCAACAGTCTGCGTTCGGGCATGTGTTAAGTAGTGGGAGTTCGGTGTGAATGCATTCGATGATATCGGGTAAGGTAATGCTCGACCCGAGCCACTGCATATTGGATATTTGTCACATTGGAAGCGAATGGACTACATCTCATGAGAAATAAATCCTAGTATTATGTTTTTTCTTTTTTAACACATGCCAAGTGAACATTTTGTTTACCCGCGGGGATAGAAGGTGGTAGTGCCTAGCTGATGTATTTCTTTCAGGACTTGCGAAGAGAATCGCGCTAAAAGAATTCGTCAGAAGCAACGGACACACACACACACGTACGCCATTTTATGTTGCAAAATTATTCAGGAGGTGACGAGAAGCATTGGTCTATGGCTAACTGCGCGTATGGGCCCAGAGTATCGAAAGCGCCATCGTCAAGGGCTAAAGGACCGGCCCAAACTACGGCTCCCCACTCCGCTGCATTGTGCCGCGCATGCGCAGTTACATTAACCTTAGTACCGCGATGCTGTTCCCGGATTAATATCCTAAATATATATGAACATATATATATATATACTAGGGGGCTCCGCCCCCTGCTCGCTCCGCTCGCCAGCCCCTCCTGGATTTCGGGGGTCGCATGATAGACTCAACTTCCGTAAGACACTTTCGTCTTATGCTACTCTTAACATTGCCTCCTCCCTTTGATATACCCCCGCCCCCCTCTTAAAATGTCTTAATTTTGAGTACCAATTTCGTTTCACCGGAAGTCGATTCGAATTTTTATAATATAGTGAGATATACATATATATATCTTATGCTACTTGTGACATTCCCCCCTCCCTTTGATATGCGCCCCCCCCCCTCTTAAAATGTCTTAATTTTGAGTACCAATTTTGTGTCACCGGAAGTCGATTCGAATTTTTATAATATAGTGAGATATCCATATATATATATCTCTTATGCTACTTGTAACATTTCCCCCCTCCCTTTGATATACCCCCCCCCCCTCTTAAAATGTCTTAATTTTGAGTACCAATTTCGTGTCACCAGCAGCCGATTTGAATTTTTATAATATAGTGAGATATATATATATATATATATATATATATATATATATAGCTTATATGCGCCCAGTACATTACATATTCCTGGTAAATATGGCAACATATATGTCGAAAAATAAATTGGCTTATGTCTGAGGTATTTTTGACTTTAGTATACATTTTGCCGCATTATAAGTCGTATGAGTGGCGTATATATAGCTTATAAGTCCATATATATATTCTTTTCATGCGGGAATTCGTGGTAAAAACTGGAGATATGATGGATTTTGCCGTTCTCGTCGCAGTATTCATCTCAGAAAATGGACAAGATACCGACAACATTCCAGGGCTAATTGCATTGACACATGATTGAATTTTCAGGAGATCCAAAATTTCCGCTATCGTAATTATCCCGCTTCGGATGGATTAAATATCTCAATCAGCTCAACAGCTATCAACACCAGGATTTCCCACGTTTATTTATAATCCGTGATTGTTTTATTCTCCGTGCAGTGTGCCAGAATAAATTTCATTCTATTGTGGTGACTGAGGATCGGCGAGTTTAAGGATGAAAATAAATGCCATGGTGAATGATTTTTCCCCATTTTGTCGAAACCAGATATCGGACATACTGTGTTAAAAACTAATGAAAAAAAATTAATGGTATGAAAATGCTTCTGAAGGATTTATAATGCATCATTTTCACGCAAAAAATTTATATTGATTTGGGAAAATTTCACAAATTAATAATAAATGTGTCAGAATGAAAATCAATAAGGAATAAATTATCAAGCGAAGCAGGGAGATATTTTTATATTTTTAATGAAGAGAGATTGAAAATTTGGGAGGGGCGGTAATTTTTGAAGCGCAGCAACTAAAGTCGACCCCCACTCCTCCGCTCCGCTCGACAGCGCCTCGTAGGAAATTTAAGGGGAAGTGTCTCATGCCCTTGATTCTTGGAATACAATCTTGCTGCCCAATGTAAACAGCCAGGACCGACTCTGGCGCGGAGTGGTGGGGGCAGCTGCCTACGGAGGGGGTGGCTATCGAGAACGTTAACTAAGCAGACTCTTACCGCGTTAACGAGTGGTTTAACGGAAAAAACGAGTAAAACATTTTATGTAGAGAATTCAATTTCCAACAAAAAACTGTTACATCATTTCTCTCTAAGTCTGATCGTTAATGAGATAAATCATAATTATGGGATGCCGACAGCTCTTTCAATTGGAGACCTTTGGATCAACGGGATCCGTAATTTACTTCAAATAAAAAATATAAAATTCCAAAAAATGTCACAACTTTTTGCGCATTTTTCCCAAATTACAAAACATCAAATTCCAAAATTTCATGATATAATTGGACGAGCGCTATTTCCCCGAGAACTTTGATCAAGATCCATGATTGTTTTATTATCCGTGCATTGTTATCCCGATAAATTCCATTCTATTGTAGTAGCTCGGGGATGGGAGAGTTTAAGGATGAAAATAAAATCGGAGAAGAATGAGTTTTTTCGCATTTTGTCGAAACACATCGGCCCAACACAAGCCCCCAATGTGGCGAGCTATTCTCTCCATAGCCGTAAATTCACTGACAGTTAAAGGGGCTCGAACGGTGGATACGTATCGCCAGAAGCTTTGGCTGTTGGCGCGTTTTTTTTCACGGCGTTTTTTTTTTTTTTTATTTTTTTCTCTACTATGGTATTGTTTTTATTACTCAAGCTCACTCACCCCTATCCACTCTATGGCACTCCAACCGTTCCAACCGGATGAGCTAGCCACGCGCCACACTCACGCTTATGTCATACCCGCTGACGTAATCTCGTTGTTGGGCCAACTCCATGAAAAATAGAATGGTGGATAAATATTAGGGAAGTGGTAATTATATGGGTGGATATATTCATTGAGCATTTTACCAGAGACGAGAATAGAAATCACTGGGCGATTAAATTAATACGTAATTGCGGTGGATTCATATAAAACTAGGGGGGGTGGGGAGGGGGGGGGGCAGGTGAAAAAAAAATTGGGGCCGTTGAAATTTTTTTTGCATGAAAAATCAATTATGCGTATGTAACACACACACAGGGGACCTCACCCGGAAGGGCCCGGGTCAGGAAGTCCACATAGTCTACGATTTGTTGAAATAACGAGAAGAGCATGGCCCCACAAATGTCATTGGTATTTAGGGGAAAAGAGGTCCAAATTGTTCCCTACATAGAACTCATCCTTTGAGAGTCAATGCCGCACTTGAATTCTCGCAATAACTCCACAATATACGTTCCACCTCTCTTTCCTATATGAAGGAAAAATGTGGAAAATTATGTGAATTCGTAGAGTACGGCATTGAAGAAATGAGAAGTAAACAAATAGTTTCGGCGCATACCAGTGGCATTCTTATTGCGATTTTTTTGAAATTGTTGGATACACAATATTTGCAGTTTGAGCGACAGAAGAAAATATAGAAACGCGAGCATAAGTCTTGGGATGTCAACGAATGAAAACTTGGAACCAACAGAAGTGTTCTACAGGAAGATCCTAGGTATTCAAGAAAGCATACACAACAATGAACATCGTCCGAGTCGAAAGTCGTAGGACCATTCCTTATTGGTCCGTCATAATTTATTTTTGAATCGTGATTCATTTATTGGTTAATCAGATTAATTAGATACTAGTTCCTTGCCGGTGGCCGCTACGCGCCCACATGCCTTTACTTATCTGTATTCTCGTTCGATTTCGATTGTGTCATCGATAATCAAAATTTTTTTATTCGACCTTCGAGTTTTCGAATTCGATAATCGATTTATTTTCCTGGTCGAAGCTCTCAATTATTTATATACTAGTTCCTTGCCGGCATTTTCCAAATGCGATTTCGATTTCAATTTTTATCATGGGATCGATAATCGAGATTTTTCTTCGATAATCGATTTATTGCGATTCTCATTCGATTTGTGGTCGAATCAATATTTCGATTTCAATTTTTACCATGGCATCGATAATCGAGATTTTTCTTCGATAATCGATTTATTGCGATTCTCATTCGATTTGTGGTCGAATCAATATTTCGATTTCAATTTTTACCATGGCATCGATAATCGAGATTTTTCTTCGATAATCGATTTATTGCGATTCTCATTCGATTTGTGGTCCAAGCTCTCAATTATATATGAGGATTAGATCCTCGCCGGTGGCCGCTACCCGGCCACATGCCTTTACTTATTTGTATTCTCGTTCGATTTCAACTGTGTCATCGATAATCCAGGTTTTTTCTTTGACTTTCGAGTTTTCGAATTCGATAATCGATTTATTTTGCTGGTCGAAGCTCTTAATTATTTCTATAGATCGATTTTTTTCTCTCGACTTTCGAGTTATCGAATTCGATAATCGATTTATTTTCCTGTTCGAAGTTCCCAATCATTTATATAGAGATAACATCGTGAAGTTGGTCAGTAATCGCGCTTGCACACTGCTAAATATGTTGAATTGGATTGGCCCGCCGGCGTCGCGCGCATGCGCAGTCCAGCGCGCGCCAGAAACCGTTGAAATTCAAAATTCCTATTACAGCAGAACCTCGATTATCCGAAACAATTGGGACCAAGCCTGCGTCGGATAATCGAAAGTTCGGATAATCGGAACACAATTTTTCCTGACAATGTTATACATAGTAAAAAATAAATGAGCAAAATGTTGTCGTAGAAGCGTGCTAAAGATACACTGGTTTCACTCTTGTCTAACTTGAAGAGAATTTCAATTTTTTCTCCTATGGTCAGAACTTTACGCTTCCGCTTAGAAGCCGAAGAAGTTGACGTTGAAGCCATCACAAATGGAAAAAATGCAAGGAAATAGCAAGGATTTGGTGCAGATTAGTGCACACTGCTGAGGGCAACCCCTAACTGATCATGAAATAAAGTGCAGAAGCAAAGTGCCGCGATCAACACTATATAGTCTGCGCTAACGTTCGGATAATCGAACGTTTGGATACAGCAAAATCAGTTCGGATAATGGAGGATTCGGATGATAGAGGTTTTACTGCACTCCGAAACTGAACCTGGTGCCGCCATCTCCCCTCCACATCACTGAACCCCATGGCGAATCGCACAATCGATCAACTTCACTCCGCTCAGTCGCCATCCATGACTCACTTCACCTCGAATACGTTGTTCGGCACCGGGCGCCATATTGGTGAATTGATCCGTCGTGTGCGCGTCTTTGCCCAATATTAGACGACAAAAATAAATAATTATAATTCAGTAATAATTGAGGGCTTTTATCACTTGTAACACCTGCCACGTGACACAACAAAATCAATTATATAAAAACATCTGCGTGGTGTGTTTTATTCAACCTGACTACATCACTTGGCTTTCTTGACTCATCAACACTGTTGGCAATTTTTATAGCGTTGCCTGGAACACCTTCAGTGAAAAAACATGATGTACACGGTAAGTGAAATTTTTTTGGATTCAATTATAATGATAACAATTTTGAAAATTTGAAAATTTTTATTGGTCAATATTTGCACTTGCTATAATTTTTGTACACTTTTTTTTTCAGGGGACAACGGCATCGCAGGACACGCGGTTCAGCGATAAAGAGAAAAAACTTTTAAAACAGATGAAATTTGGGGACTCGCTGACGCAAAAGGTGCGTCACTATCTTACGTACATTTTCACCATAAACAAACTAATTTTAGTTTAATTTTCAGGGATAATATTTTGTCGGAAAAAAATGCAATTATTAAAAAAAAAAAATTATTGAATTAAAAACATTTTTCAAATCACAAGTTTTTTTTTTAATATCACTTTTTTCCATAATTGTTATAGGATTTTTTTTTCTTATTATTGTTATAGGGTTATGTCGTGCAAAAAAATTCAAATCGATTTTCAAGGTCACAACTCACTTGTCAATTTTTTTCCAACTTTTATCAGTTTTTTATTTGCAGTAAATAAATATTTTTGAAAATGAAAGTAATGAAAAATCTTGTTTTCAGGTGGACATGAGCAAAGTGAAGCTCGACGTTATCAAGCCCTGGATAACAACAAAAATCACTCAGATTCTTGGGATTGAGGACGACGTCGTCGTTGAATTTGTTTATAATCAATTGGAGGAGAAGGTGAGAACTTTGACTCCAGTGTCAATGATTATTGTTTTTAGTATTAAACAAATCAACATTTCATTACTCCAAGCCAGATAAACAGACTCTCACCAGGCTTTTTCCCCTCATCTTTTAGGATTAAATTAGTAGAAAAAAAACGCAGAAATTCTTATTGATTATTTCAGCGATAACGTGGTATACAGCTTCGATTAATTCGGAGTTGACAGAGAAAAAATAACAATAAGTATGTCGACTTATTCAGGGAAAATTTTCGTTGTGTTTTTTTTTTTTCATTCGAAATTTACCAATTTTGGGGGATAACATGACGATTTAACATCCATCAACTTTAACATTCTGCAAACTCAACATCACCCCCAGTTCAGCTAATAAAAAAAAAACACCAGTTCAGCTTGTTCAACGTTAATATATATATATATTCTAATTATTCTAATAATTTGTTAACAAGCGATGATAAGAGTAATTCGTTCTCAGTTCGATTTTTTTTCTATATAATTTTTTTTATGTAGACAATTTTTTTTTAGTTAGTACATACCTACACTTACATAATTTTTTTTTTCTAATTAATTTCTGCCACTACACAATTTAATTTTTTTTTTAATAATTAATATTGAGTTTTTTTTCTATTTATTTTGAAAATATATTTGTTAAAAATACTTTCTTATCTTATTGAACAGTTTTTCATGCATGTGTACAGATGAGTATTTAGTCATTGCAGTTCAATGAAATTTAGGCATGTATATATGTAGACTTTGTTTATGAAATATTGTCTTGCGATTAAATGTTGAGTTTGCAAATGTTGGATTGTCCTGTAATCTGTCGTGAAAAATTGTTTTCGCATTTTTTTCATTTGCAATCACGGAAAAATGAAGATTACATTTTTTTTCTTTCTAGTAAAATACTGACACAATTTTTTAACGTGGGATCTGCAGCTTCTACGATTCTTATCATTTAATTTCCTTGGAGTGGTTATATATCTTATCGTAAAGATCAAAATTTTTATTATGTCTTTCTGAAGCATGTCTGTCCGCCCAAAATTATGAATTTATCATTAACCATTTTCAATTGATTATTGAAAAAAAAATCACAGACTTTCAAATTTTTATCACTAGTTCCATGTTTTTTTTTTTTTTTTTTTTTTTATAAAAAAATAAGAGTTTTTATAAAAGAACAAGTAAATTAGTTCGTCTAAAAGTTTTTAAAGTTTAACTCGTTTGTCGTTTTTATGGAGTATATATCCCAATAATTTTTTTTTAAGTGGCTTAGTTGTGACCTCAGCCACGTGATTGTTCAATATAAAAAATTCCAAAATAAAGAAAAAACATTGACTCAGAATTTTTGACTCTTTATGATAACGTTTCATAACCGTCTCCCGAAATTGACAATTTCGATTTGATGGCCAAATAATGTTGGTGCTTAAGAAAAAGATTATGCTAATGGCTTTAAACCTCGGAATTTTGTACAGTTTTCATGAGTATAAAATTAAAAAAAAAAAACTGAAACGTAAAAAATAAAAAAATAAAAATTCGTAATCTCATTCGGCGAAATTTTTGGGTCATCTTTTTTCATGGTAGCAAAAATTTCTGCAATATTTCATGATACATTTTCCGAGCTTTTTATCAACTTTTTTTTGTGGATCAAAAAATTCCTGTTATTAGATCAAATTTAGTATTAAAAAAAAATACACGCAACTTTATGAAAAATTGCAGTGTTAAAAAAGAATAGACGAAACCTGTCAAATATTTCTGGTATGAAAATAGCCCCCCCCCCTCGTCCCCCCTTGAATCGCTATTCGCCAAAATTCGAGCAAAGCACATTCTATCAAAAAAGCAAAAATCAGAAAATTATTGGTCATCACATTGAAATATTCAACTAAGGAAAAAGTGTCACACTAATAGCCACTGAATCGTAACCAGAATTGGGCGCTATTTCCTGAAACTTAGCTGACAATATTATTTGGACTGGTTCTCCATGATGAGCTGCTATTTGAAACAAACACACATCCAAAAATATAAATAATAAATAGCAATAACTAAACCCATAACCAAGTTTTAAAAAAGCCTTGCAATCAGTCACACCTTCCCTCGATTTTTCTCCATATCTCATTACCTAATGACCCTATCAAAATTTGCATAAGACCTTTCTTGTAGCCCTCACCCAGCTCTACAAAAAAGTCCTCACACAAATTTTGCTGCCTCCCCCCGGTCCCGAGATATATCTAAAAAACTCTTTCCACTGGGCCACTCCAATGCTGTCAAACTCTTCCAATTCCAAAACCGTTGCCCCGATTTTCAGACTGAAAACCGGAAGTCATTCCAAAGAGCACTTCTGGATCACCTCATCCAAATACTATTTCACTCAAATTCATTGCCGAAATAGCTAACCCACCTCTGCCTAATTGACAATAACGTGAAGCGCTAGACCGTCTAAAGTAGCCGGAATTCAAATCCGAAAAAAAAAGAAAAAAATACCATACTCTATAAACTAGGATAGACTGTATCTTATCAAAATATCTTTGAATTCTCCGTTAGTATAAGTAGAGACCGTTCCTGATGGGCGTATTCAACCCAATAATGTGTCCAATGACTGCAAAAATCATTGGGGTATGCAACGCCATCTCGAGTAGCGTCCCTGGAATTTAGCGATTCAACAGGCACTGCTGATACCAATTGGATTCAACAATTCTGCTAGCCAACCCCTTACCACCAATCCCGAATTTGGATTCAACAAGCTTGTCCACTTAGCTGTCATTAGGATCATCAGTGTCTCCATTAATCTCAAATGCGAGGTTACTTCCGGCTAGTTCATCGCGTCAGCGCTGCCACCGGAAGTAGGAGGATATTGGCATTTGTCAAAATGCCAGCCACCGCTGTCAGCCCTCAAGAGGTCAACGCAACCAGCACCACCCAGCCTGCACATCTGGAGATTCATCTTTGGTAATCTTGGTGGATGCTGCACACTTGGACCATCTATATCTTTCAGCTTTTCCCGGGTTATCAACTAATCTGGCTTGTGAGAGGAGGTATACGTCGAGCAATGTGTGTGTATTACTTGCTCACTTGTCTATGTGGCAGGTTGGTGACTTAAAACGCGTAAACTTGGAAAATAATTCGCGTCATTTCTTTACAGCTTCTATATCTATATATATATGGTTCGTTTCTTTTTTTTTTGTGGATTTTTTTTTTCAGGGCTCGACGGAATTTGGAGATTATTTCAGGTTTCGATGGTTTTTTTTTTGTAATTTTAGAGAGATGCTGATGTGTTAGTGGACGATGGTAAGGTAGATTGTAAGCTAGGGAATCTGCTTGCGAGGGGGAAAAGCAGTTGACGAAGTTCAGTAAAAATAAAAATTGTTAATGTTTAGCTAGGGTAAGATGAGGGGTCTTTTGTGAGGTTAGTTATATGGGATTTTTGTCTGTTCCACAGCATCCGGATCCGAGGAAAATGCAAATCAATCTTACCGGGTTTTTGAATGGTAAGAATGCCAGGGCTTTTATGGGGGAGCTTTGGGATCTTTTGGTGTCGGCGCAGGAAAGTGTTACCGGCATTCCTGAGGCATTTCTACAACAGAAGAAAGATCAGATTAAGAAACGATTGGTGAGTTAAGTGGAGGTGAATGGGGGTTGAGTAGTGGTGTGGTACTTTTAATTGGGCCATTGAGGTGGATTAGCATTGCCCATGTAAATTGCAGGAGCAAATGTTGGATTAAAAATTGCATTAAATTTTAGTTTCAAATTTCTCAAACTGATCAGCTCAATTTTTTTTTTTTTTAATTTATGCAATTTTGATTTTTTTTTTCATTGGCATTTGTGAATGTTTTGGAAATTCGTGATTTTTTAAAATGCTTTTTTGCTTTTTTAACATCCAAGTAAAAATTGTATATGTCTCATTTATTGCATTGTCAGAAAAAAATTTGGGATTCAAAGAAAAGAAAGTTTTTGTTTTTTTTTCACAGTAACTTTGAGTATTTTGGAAATATAAAAAAAAATTCAAATCTTCACAAAAATTAGAAAAAAAAATAGAGTGTGGAGATTTTTAACGATTTTAGTAATTTGGCGAAATGAAAAAAATAATCCGAACCAGAAATTTGAAAGATGTTGAAAATATATTTAAAAAAAAACAAAATAAAAGTCGAAAAAATCGACTTTTGAATTTTGAAAAAAAAAATTTTTAATCGAGGGTCTTGGCTAAAGAACATGGTGTCATCTGAGAGAATATTTCGCTTTCAGGAGGAACAGGAAAAGCTCCAGGCGTCGATTGCAGAGAAGGAAAAGGAGAAGGATAAGGACGACACTGATAAAGTTAAGAAAGAGGAGAAGGATCGAGGTGGCTCCAAGGAGAGGAAAAGGGAAAGAAGTCGAGATCGTGACAGAGAGAGGTAATATCACCAAACCTTTTTTTTTTTTTTTTTTTTTTTTTTTAATAAATTAAATATTAAATTTAAAAGAAAGGACCACAAAAGTTCAATTATTTCGAGAACAAGTGAACTTAGAGAAAAATCGTAGCAGACTTTTTTGCCCACAATCCGATTTCCTACAAAAAAGTCTTCTACCATTTTCCTCTAAAACTACTGGTTATCAAAATAACTGGCGTTATCCAAAAATGCTGAATCGAAATTGGTCACTTGATGGTATTCTTCTTGATGTTATTCTACCCGTAATAACTATAAATTGCCACTGAGGATTGGTACTATTCATCAGTAACAAACGAAGGAAGAGCCTGATATCTAAAAAAATTTTTTTTGTAATTAGGAACAAGCGAAGTCGCTCCAGGGATCGTCATCGTGACCGGGATCGTTCCAGTCGGAAGCACACGTCTAAATCGCCTAGTAAACCTTCTACGAAGGACAACGGCAAAGAAATGCCGGAAATTAAGGGAGAAAAAGACGATGTAGAACAATCGGACAGTGCTGCCCCATTAATGCCCATCAAAACTAAGCCGTAAGCTCAATTTTCTTTCTTATAGATCTCCCCAATCTAAAGCAAAAACTTACTGTACTAACTTAGACTCTAAAAAAAAATCCGTAAGGAGTCAATTATTCGTTAACAAGTGGCTCTAGAGAAAAATGTTATCAGATATGTTTTGTAGAGAATTTGATGGCCGATAAAAAAGTCCTCTACGATATTTGCCTCAGTCCAATCGTTTTCGAGATAAATGCGCTTTTTTGTGTTCTGGTATAGTCAAAATTAGAAAAATCATACGAAATAAAAAAGACAAAAAATTTTGAAAAATTATGGAGTCTAAAAAACGCACACACATTCATCGCAAATATTAATATTATCGACAGGGAAGCAGCAGTAGCGATCTCTCGCCTCCAAGCAAAGCTCATGAGCATAGCAGACGGTAAAAAGAAAAATCGCTCACCATCCCCAGAGGCCGATAAAAATCAGCGAAAAATTGATTCAAAATCGCCCATAAAATCCAAAAAATCCCGCTCCAAATCGCCCCTATCAAAATCCCGTAAATCACGTTCACCAATTTCCAAATCACGTCGATCGCGATCCAAAAATCGTCACTCAAAATCACGATCAGTAGATCGCTCAAAATCACGTAAATCCAAATCCAAATCACCAACACGACATTCTAGATCACGTTCTCGTTCAAAGAGCCCGCGCAAATCTCGCAAATCGAGATCGGCCTCGAGTGATTCGAGATCAAGTAAATCACGCTCAAAATCGCCGGACAAGCGCAAAGATCATGGAAAACGTAATGCAAGCTCTAGCAGTAGTTCGGGCAGTGATCGAGGCAAGGACAAGAGTGATTTTGAGATTAGGAAGAAGAAGGATGGTATACAGGCAAAGAGGTCATATCGAAAGACCAATAAGGACGATAGTGCGAGTGATAGTGACTCGAGTCGAGAGAGGAAATCGGGGGGCAAAAGAAGGAGTCCATCACCGAGAAAAGATCGAGATAGATCAAAGGAGAGGGATAGATCCAGGAACAGATCTAGAGATAGGAACAGAAGGTAAATTTGGGTTGTTTAACCTGAGTACATAAGGTTTTACACATTTCCAACACTTTTAGACCATTTCCAACAAGTGTGTGTGTGTGTGTGTGTGTAGGTGGGCGAGTGGGTGAGCGTGGGTGGGTGAGTGGATGAGCGTAGGTGGGTGGGTATGTATGAGTAGGTGAGTAAGTGGGTAAGTGGGTGGGTGAGTAAGTGGGTAAGTGGGTGAGTGAGTGAGTGGGTAACTGGGTGGATGAGTAAGTAGATGGGTAAGTGTCTGTGAGTGGGTGGGCGAGTGAGTGGGTAACTGGGTGGATGAGTAAGTAGATGGGTAAGTGTCTGTGGGTGGGTGAGTAACTGGATGGGTAAGTGTCTGTGGGTAGTTGGGTGAGAAAGTGTATGAGTCGTTGAGTGGGTGAGTGTGTGTGGGTGGGTGAGTGTGTACGGATGGGTGGGTATGTGTGAGTGGGTGGGTGAGTGGGTAATTGTGTATGCGTGTGGTCCAAATTTTTACCAGATTTTTTCCCACTTGAATTATTATCTCATATACACCCCATACTCACTTTAATTTTTCAGGCGCTCATCGTTGGACCGAGATCGAGATCGAGACAGGAGAGATAGAAGAGATCACGATAGGGATAGAGAACGTGTCGATAGATACAGCGGGGGCCGCAACATGAGACCACCATCTTCTCGTAGAGCCCCAAGTTGGCGCAGGTAAATTTAATGAGTCTTTGTTTTTTGATTGATCGATTGATTGATTGATTCTTCCTTTTCCTGGATGATGCTATTGATGCATTACAGTCCAAAGTCTCGCGTTTGACAATTTCCCCAACTTCCCCCACTTTCCACCCAATATAGACTGCTGGCTGACGCCTGCGCAGCAGAATGCGCAGTAGCATTAGGCGGGTCACATGTGCGATGTGGAGGGGAGGCGGCGAATGAGGGGAACATGTCAAAACGGAGTTTCGGCCCTTTGCGCTTGTAATTTTCCAACAGTCGTGGATCATCATTACGTGACGACTTGTAAATAAAATTTGATGAGAATTTTGTGGCTAGTGGAGGAGGATGTGCTTGAACGACCCCAAAAATTGGAAAATTTTCTGACGTTTAGGGGGGGGGGGGGGGGGGAAATGTAAAACTAAATAAATTTTGTTTCATGTGTAGAAGTCCCCCTCGAAGATCGCCCCCGCGTTACCGTCGCCGATCCCCCAGTCCAGCTCGTCGACGTCGCACTCCGGAACGTCGGCGTCGTTCACCAGAGCCCCGAAATAGCAGGCGTCGCTCACCGGATAACCGTGATCGCAGCAACAGATACGACAGATCAAACTCACGTGATAAATCAACCAGGCGTGATCACTCGAGAAATCGGCGGGATAGAGATAGAAAATCACGATCTAAGGAGCTTACCTCATCATTAGATCGCTCCAAGGAAGTGAAAAAATCGCCGGACTACTCTAACGAGTCCAGAGATAAAGTCAAGGAGAAACGCAGCATTCCTGATGAGAAGGCAAAGGAGAGCGTTGCTCCTGCGCGCAAGGAAATGAAGAATGGAATGGCCAAATCTAGTAGCTCGGATAGCAGTGATAGTAGCTCATCCAGCGATGGAGAACAGCCTACAAGGTAAAAACCTCACAAAAAAGGTTTTGTGAGGATAATCATTGTATTTTTTTTCTTTGGATTGCAAGTCAGAAAAAGAAGTTGGAGAAAAAAGAACAGAGAGGAAGGGAGGAGTGTGTGGGTGGGTGGGTGAGTGAGTAAGTGGGTAAGTGGGTCGGTGATTAAGTGGGTAAGTGGGTCGGTGAGTAAGTGGGTGGGTGAATAAGTGGGTAAGTGTCTGTGGGTGGGTGGGTGACTAAGTGGGTCGGTGGGTACCCCACACATTTCGAGAGTAAACGAAAATCCCAGAAAAAGTTCTCTTATCCAAAACGAAAATCTCTTAAAAAAAAGTGTTTAACATAATTTTTCATCAAAACCATTTGCCACAAGATTTAATAAATAAATAATAAAAATTACTAAGGAAATTTTTGAACAACCTTGGGGGGGGGGGGGGGGGAGAGATCGAATTCTTGGTAGTTTGCAGACTCATTTGGTCACACTTCCCCTCCCCCTCCCCCCAATTAATCTACATTATTCCACTAATTAATTACCACTATGTTGTCCCACCAGAAAATCACCAGAGAGTAAATCCCACGAGCAGCGTGAGCGCGAGCGCGAGCGTGAGCAAGCGGAGGAGTTGAAACGCCGTGAAAAAGAGCGACTTGTTAAGGAGGAGACGCTGAAGCGCCAGGAGAAGGAAGTGAAGAAGCTTGAGCCAGTGGTGAAGAAGCCGGAGGCCTCAGTAGGGATAAAAAAATCTGCATCATCCTTGCCCCTATCCAGACACCGTTTCTCCCAGAGTCTCTCCCGTACGCCATCGCCATTTAAAAAAACCGAGGACATCATAGCAGCCTCAAAGTTGAGATTAGTGCCAAAGGAGGGTAAAGAGGATTCGCCAAAAAGTGTGACTGAGACTTTCCAATTGCGTAAGGACGATAGATCCTTGAAGCCTGTTAAATCATTGATCGATGAGAAGAAGGTATCTAAGCCCCTGGAGCCAGTGGCCTTGAAGAAGTCCCTGGAGGCTGTGAGGAAGGTGAGGAAGGATCGTGATGACTCATCGGAGTCGGATAGTGATGAGGAGGTGGTGAAGAAGCAGAAGAAATTGGAGAAGGTGAGAAAGTCACGTAAAGGATCTAGTGATGATGATAATTCTGAGAAGAGCAGCTCGGAGTCGGACGATGAGCGCAAGCATTCGGAGCTCAAACGGAGAGACTCGAAAGGTGAGGCCAATGACGAACGGAGCAAGGAGAAGAAAGACGGGAAGAAGCGCGATGCAAGCTTGAGCGATGCTCGCAGACGATCCAAGAAGGAGATTGAGGAGGAGTTGAAGAAGTCGCGCAAGAGGAAGGACTCGTCGTCCGATGAGGAGGAGTCCAAGGCCAAGAAGTATAAGAGCGATGAGGATAGGGTGAAGAGGAAAGGAAGGAAGGAGTCGAGCTCGGAGGAGGAGCCCAAGAGGGCGAGAAAGCGCAGGGAGAGCTCGTCCGATCTTGATAAGTCCAAGACGAGAAAATTGCAGAAGGAGGTGATCAGTGACGACGAGGGCAGACCCAAGAAGAAGTCGCGGAGGGAATCCAGCTCGGATGGGGAGGATAGCGCTGATAAGGAGGTGAAGAAAAAACGGAAGGCTGATGATAGCAGTGATGAGGAGAAGACCAAGAAGAAGAGGAAGAAAAAGGCGAAAACTAGCTCGACTGACTCCGAGGTATGTTATTTTTTTTAACTTCCCGATCTAGGGAAGTTATCGTAATGACCCTGAAAATCAAAAGTGCCAGATCGATGAAATTTTCACTTTTCTCGGCGTTTTGCATCATCCTGAAGTGATTTCAGAGAAGTGTGTGTGTGTGTGTGTGTGTGTTCGTCCGTATGTGGCAAAATTTTTTGTTTACATTTTCTCGGAAACGGATCCTGCGATTCGATTAATTTTTTTCCAATCGTTGCGTCTCCGTGTAATTTAAAGCTGATTAGATTTTTGATCGAATCCATCGAGTAGTTCCCCTGTTTTTGAGAAATTCATGTTGAGCAAAAATCGAAAATAGTGATAATGAACGTTCATTCACACAAAAATGTTGTAATCCAGGTACTCAATGTCACCGTTAAAAGGTCTAAGCATATTTTATAACTGATTAAATTTTGAGTAAAAGTGGTCCGGTACTTATATTGTTATTAACAATGTCAATTGTTTATAATGTTCTACTGCATAAACTATTAGAGTTAGCGTGAAATTCATATAAGAAAAGTTGTTTGCCATATAAAAATACGTATTTTATGTAGAATGCCTTTTTCCGATAATTTGCATAATTAAGGAGGTATAGCAGTCTCCACAATTATGTATGTAATAAGTGAACGAATAGACCCAGCGCTTTCATGACGGTCCCAATCGAAGCGGTTTCATGCAAAATCGAGCGGATCACATTTTGAGTGGCATTTGTGCAGTATATGCAATGTTATTAGCAATTGCAATTGTTTATACTGTTCCACTGGGTAAAATATTAAAGTTTTTGTTTTGCGGCCGCATCCTTATTGGCGTCTCACTCTCACTCAAGTAACACGCATAAGTCTCATCCTCATGCTCACCATGCGTCTACTCAAGTATTCATAATTATCTGCTCCATAAATGAGTCGGTTTGGAATTCTCAAATAGGCATGTTTTCGTTATGATAATAACAGGGGTCACAATGATTAACCGTAGTATATTGGAGAAGAATAAATTTAGTACGTTGTGCGGAAAAACTAAATCGGGAAGTTTTGTTTGTGCCCCGAGTGGGGCACACACATGCACACACCACTAGTTTTTTTTACACACGTGAAAAAATATGTAACTTTTTTTTTTACGTTTTTAAAATTTTGATAAATGAGTTTTGGATTTTTTTCTCGTTTGAAACATGAAGTTTTATAATTCATGGGATTGTGTATGTGGGAAATTTTATAGAGAAAATATGAAACAAAATGTAATTGTAGTTTTGATGGTATTAATAATTTTCAGGAAGTATCTCCGGATTTCGAGTTAATTTCTGAATTATCTCGCTAACAAGTCGATTTAGAGAGAAATTACATTAGGCTTTTTTTGTTGGAAATTAAATTTCCGACGAGAAAGTCCTCTACCATTTTTCTGTTCAATGACTTCGTAACCGAATACATAACTTTCTACAAAAGATGTTCTCAAATTTCACCTCGACTTTCCTAATGATATATTGTTCTTTCTTTTTGGGAATCAGGAGAGTGAAGTGGAGGAGAAGAAGAAGAAAAAGGATAAAAAACATAAGAAACACAAGAAGCATAAGAAGCACAGGAAGCACAAGAAGAAGAAGCAAGCGGATTCCGAGGAGTCTGAAGCGAGTGAAGGTAATACCGAAGAGCTCGAAAAAAAACTGCGTGAAAAAGCATTGAAATCAATGAAAAAGGCACACAGTATGGACGGAAGTGACTGAACATTCTGTTTGTTTTTACCTTAAAAAAAAAAAAAGAAAAAAAGAAAAAAAAATTACCAGCGTATACTAAATATCGTATTGACTTAATTTACGATGTAACCCGTCATGTGGAAAATAAGGAAAACAATAAGTTTGATGTCTACTGGCTGGCCACACTTACCCATGGATTAATCAATGATCGACAGTAGTGTGATTGTCACGGAACAGGGACAAAAGAAAACAAAAAATGTCAAATGAATTTTCTGTAAAATGATAAATGATTATTTAATCACTGAAAAATACCGATGTCCATATTTGATTAATTTGTAAATTGCAACAATGAATTTTTGCAATGAAAATGTAGAAATTTAGTATTCACAGCTTATTAATAATCTCCCATTGTCATAAATAAATGATTATAAATATATGGATTTCAAAGAATTACTGTTTATGTCAATTATGCAATAGGTGACTGTTTTTAAGGATGTTTGTCCCAGTAGGTCGGTGAGGAGGTGGGTGTATGAGTAAGTGGGTAGGTGGGTGAGTAGGTGGGTGGGTGGGTGAGTCGGTGGGTGGGTGGGTGGGTGAGTCGGTGGATGGGAGGGTGGGTGAGTAGGTGGGTGGGTGGGTGAGTCGGTGGGTGGGTGAGTAGGTGGGTGGGTGAGTAGGTGGGTGGGTGAAAATAATTTTCTCACTTTTTTTCGTCTACTGGTCAAACATCCTTAAATGCAAAATAATAGACAGCAACAACATAAACAATTAATTTAAATTTATTTGTCTTTCAGAGATTGGCAAGCATTGATTCCCAATCAGGTGAGCATATAAGTGTACTAGTAACCTGTCCTAAATTGACAAGTTCACTGTTGGACGCCTCCACTTTAGCAGCAAAAAGATCCTAAGAACAACATGCATAATTATTTTATTATTGAATCAATAAATTGCAATTTTCATCAATTCTTTTTTTTCATTTTTTTTTTTTTTTATTTGTTTGTTGTCCATACCTGTCGAAAACTTTGACGCGAGCCCACGTCGATCACTAGGGAATTTTCGCCAAAACGTATCACTGCTTTTCCAGATTTGTGAATTTGAATTTTACCTAACATGCCGTCTTTCAATGTTTGTAATGTACAGTATTGAGGGGCTGTTGTGGTGTCGCTTGCTGGCGGCTTTTGGTCTTTGGTTTTTTGCCTAGGATCTGTGTCGTCGTCTGTACTGTGCACTCCAGGAAGAGAATCTGGAAGCTGATGGGATTTATTGGAATTAGAATAATTTATTGGACATACTCCAGACACATTTGCTGTTGTCAATTTCACTAAAAAGTCAAAAGTTTTTTTTTTTAAATTTTTTATGAAAAGGAAATTCAGGAAAAATGAAATAATTGCAAAAAAAACTCATAACGAAAAATTTGGGAAACTTCAGAAACTGTAAAAATTTTCAAGGTATTACATAAACAAATACTTGTTCATATACAGCATGTCTCAATTCTTCATATTGATTATATGTATATGTATAAAAATGTTTCAATATTTACTGCGAAGAGAATGTATCCGTTGTTCTGATTATTAATAATCTGAGGCACAGATTTTCGGCAAGCCTCGACTTTTACGTCAGCGGGACTTTTCTTTTTCAATTTCTTCGGCGGCATCACAGCTTGACCATTTTCCAGAATGATGGGCTTCTGATCGACCTCTTCGTACTCCTCCTCCGATTCTATTTTTTCCTTGACCTTCGACTCGGGGTTGTATAATTTTGCTGAAAATAAATTCGGTCATTTAAAAAAAAAAAAAAGAAAAAAAATCGATTAATTTTGGGGCTTTTTCCTTAAAGTGGACAAACGTGGTTTAAGTGAAACCCACCTTGTTCCGTCAGTGGGAGGATAGTGGGTGCATTTTCCAAACTGAAGTCTTCTCCATCATCGATAAAATCGTCCCTCAAAAGTACCTTCAATTTTTTCTCCTCCTCATCCTTATCGTAATCGTAGCTCAAATTGAGTTTAGACTTTTCCAGAACCATTTTCGGCTCTCGTTCGCCCACTGAGCCATTTCTGAAACCTCCAGATCGTCTTGCAGACCTCCCGGAATCGCTGATTCCTTCAGAAAATACTCCACTGGACTGTAAAAATCATTGAGAAGTGATATTATTTTTTTTTTACCAATTTTAAATTGTTTAAGTCTACATGGAAAAATATTTAAGGCTGTTCCAAAATTGAAAACTTGATTTTTGAGTGAGTTTTAATAAATATATATATATTTTTTTAAGTCGAAAGAGGGTAAAAATTGACATTTTAAATGACTTTACAAAAATTTCGAAATATCCAAAAACTTAAAAAGTTTCAGAATTATGAAAAAATCGAGAACTTAAAAAAAAATGTGAAGGAAATTCACAAAATGAGCAATTTTGTAAAATTGGAAATTGTAAAATTTTCAGAAAAAATTAATCAGCCGCCAATATAAAAGCCCCCATAATTAAAAAATTACTTAAATTACTTAAATAAAAATTTAAAAACCGTAATTTACTTGAATTAAGTTAGGAGCAGGTGCTTTTCCTCGACCCCTTCCACGTTCACCTGTACCTCGACCACGACCCCTGCCTCCCCCTCTCTGGCTGGCTTCAGTTTTGGCAGGGCCATCTCTGTAACGATCAATTTGAGATGATGTAAAAATAGGACTTGGACAATAATTCCAAACATATTAATACCATTTGAACTAGTTTTAATAATTAAGCGTGACCGACAATGATAATTGTTGTCGCGGTGGCCTTGGTGCGTCAACTCAAACAAAGGTCGCCGCGACGTCGCTGCGATTTCCACGCGACGTTCAATTCGCCAATGCCCCAGTGCCTCTCACAATTTCTACTAGGGCACGGTACATTTGGAATTGAAAAGTCAATTTCCTTCCTCAATTTATAGCGACTTTAAGATAATAATTTCACTCAGCAATACTGAACAAATTACTACGACATATTAAAGCCATTTGAACTAGTTTTAATAATTAAGCGTGACCGACAATGATAATTTGGAAGATTGGTGGATATAACCTAGAGTTGAACTGTCACACAAGATGGAGTGAGACCCACCGAGGATGAGAGAAGGACCCTTGCAAAATGATCTTCGATAATTATGTTTTATAACTAATCTATACCATCAATCGAGCACAATTTGTTGAAAGGATATAGTGCGAAGATCATTTTTTACGCTGGGACATTTTTTTGTTTGGCAAGCACGTGGATCTTCGGTATGAGGCACGTGCTTGTGGTGAAATTTCTCAACTTGAGACTTTTATACCCCTTGCATCACGTACATTTTTTATCAATTACCCCTGCCCTATTGAACCATCATAATTGATCAAAAAATTTGATTATGTAGACAAAAATTCACTTCATCCTTTTAAATTAACTAGGAATAATTTGCTCACTCCTTCTTCTTGTTCCTCTGTACATTAACATTAGGAGTATAAATTTTTCTAGTAGTCTTTTCGGTTTTCACAATTCCCCCAAGTGTCAAATCTCTTGGCAATCTGAAGGACGTCAACCGCGTAGCAGCTGTTGCTGGAGCACTTGATGTTCCAGGCTCCACTTTTATCCTGACATTTCCAAAAGTGGAACTCGAATTTTCCGGCTTCTTCGGATCCATCCTGCAAAAATTACGTTCAAGTGATTCAAGCATAATCATTATTTTATTTTTCTCCTTTTTCTATTTTGAGCAATTCTCAAAGAATTACTTTTTTTTTTATTTATTCCAAAATTACAGGAATTTCGTAAATGAACAAATGAATTTTGCAATTTTTTTTAACGTCACAAAACAATTAAACAAATTTCTGGGTTAGACTTCAAACTTTAAGGTCTTCAAAAAAAATGTATAAGTGTTGGAAATTTTATAAATTGAAAATTGTAAAAAAAACTGTTTACAAAAATGGGGGAAAACGAATTCGAAAATATAAAATGCTACTATAAAATTTTTTTACGAGGTACCCATTTTGCCCCACCATCTCCTATATTGTTATCACATATCTCATAAGGTGAGACACTGAAATTTTTCTAAAAGAAACTTTGTCATTCTATTTTTTCCCCTCTAAAAAAATACTGTATATAGAACAAAATTGTGTCTATACTGAACAAGTAGATTTTTCAAGATTTCGAAATCTCTGACTATAATACATAAATAAATGAATTAATAGTAAATTAATACCACGAAAATTGAAGTTCCTACCTTTGATGAGATAAATTTTTTGAAAAAAGTGCAGAAAGATTTTAGTGTCCGTAAATTTTCGTTAAACTGAAATTGACAGAAGGATCAACCTAACCTATCTGACATAACTATATATTGTACGATAAATAAATAGTACAAATAAATTTCATTAATACTTATTTTCACCTGAATTTACTGGATCAATGGAATCACCAAGTAATGACAATCAGAGAATTCTGTTTAATGACGGCTGCAAGTGTTTGGGGTTTAGTTGAAAATGTCACGTGCTGCTGGACTCAGGCCGCTGCGCTATATCTACCCTCCATTATGCAATACTTCAGTTCATTTTTAAATCAATTAAAAGCGCCTGAAAAAACAGAAGCTAACATTTATAAATGATTGTTAAGTGTTAATACAATGTAAATAGAGGCTTAACCTCTGCGGCGCGTTCAGCAGAACGTTCTGAACACTATATGTATATACATAGATATAGATATAGGTATAGTTGTACACGACCGCCGCCATGCGGCCACTCTTCTTGGTTGTGTATCTTTGTTTTTGTTGTTTGTTTTCTGTATTTCGTATTGTGTATTGTATATTTAGTTTCTTCAGAATTTTTGAAGTTTTTAAATAGGTTTGACATTTGAGTTTTTGTGTTTTTGTGCTGTAATATTTTTCTTATATTGTCAGCAATTCATAATTTTTATGTGCAATTTGTAACACGGAATGTTCCTGTTTTCCGCCGAAATCCTAGCGAAAATGTTCCATTTGCAGTAAAGCCCCGATTTGGGTGTGTGTGTGTGTGTGTGTGAGTGGATAAAATCCTCCAGATGTATCCAATTTTTTAAAACCTTAACAAAAAATTCCAGACATACCCCACATGGCCGAAATGTCAGTTCTTCCACCCAATCCGTAAAATTCCCGCCTTTTTCAAAACCCCCAAATTTTCAAAAAAAAAATTAGCAAAAAAATGCAATTATTTCTGTCAATCCTTTTTTCCCCCTCCTATCAGTATCTACGGCCAATTTTCTGATAATAGATGTCAATTCCTAATAACTAAACAGTGAAATAAAGCGTTCGAATGGTCGTGGGACTGCGCATGCGCGCGTCACTTGAAAAGTCGACACTTTGCGGAGGGATTCGAATTCCCCGTGCTTTGCTAACAGAGATACCGGTGAGTGCGCTCGTACATTACGCGTTTCACATGCTTCAGCCATAAAAAAATCCGATTTCATTGAAAAAGAACTATAAAAAAGTAAATTTTCGATTTAAACTTTGGCTTATACAAAAGGCGCGTAAAGTTTGAAATAAGTTCAACGAAAGAGGAAAAGACTTTTATGCGGCAGGCGTGAAGGATTATATATCGATTGTTTAAAAAGTCAATGAACGATTCCTCGATTGCACGACGTAATGGGATTAACAACTTTTTTCCCGGCTACTGCACATGTCCTTAACGCGAGAACTTGTGATGCGCCGAATATTGCATTGATTTAAAATCATTTGAATTAATGCAATTGCTTCTAACTATTATGTGTGTGCGCGATTATTGAATTTGTGCGAGTTGTTATTTAAAATTCATCCACTGTAGGATATACTTTTTATGGGCGTCATGAATAGTGAGTGGGAAATGAGTCGATAAATTTTTAGCTCAAAACACCGGAAATGAATGGAGCCCGTTGTCCCTCAGTTGAATCCTCAGAAGCGGGCGTAAGTATATGTGAAAAATTGCGTTTAATTTTTTTCATGGTTTTACCGATTTCGGTAAATGAATACATGAATAATTGAACTGAAATTGAAAACAGAAATAATTTTATGATTTTTATGAAAATATTTGTGTTTAAATTTTGCATAGGGGAAGTTATTGATTCGACCCGGAAATTGGAAAATCGATTTTTTAAGAGATCTCTCCGTTCCCAGCCGCTTCTAACAACTTGAGACTGTTTGTAGAAAGATGTGTGCATGGGTGTGTGTGTGTGTGTGGGGGGGGATGTGTGTGTGTGTGTGTGTGTGTGTGTGTGTTCACGATCGTGATGCCTCACGACCTTTAAAGCTGATTTCCGATTGAAATCGGCATCGGAAATCGTAACTTTCGAGTCTATCTCCAGAATAAGCCACTTCACAAAAAAATGGTATAAAACTTTTCTGTTCGGAATGAAATTCTCTACAAAAAAAGTCAAATAATGTTTTCTGTAAAATCAATCGTTCACCAGATATTTAAGTTTTCCGGGAAAGCCAATGATGGTGGGGGCAAACACTAAATCGATATGAATCAATGTGCCACACTCACTCAATTCGTTTGAATGGAAAATTTTCGGATTTAAGGAAATACTAAAAACGAAATTGAAAAATCTAATTGGATTTTTTTTTTTTTTTTTTTTTTTTTTTTTTAAGTAAATACCGAGACCGCGTTTTTTCTCATTTCGCAGGGATTTGTGTCTGTCTCATTTTCTTTTATTTATTTTTTCCGGTGTTTCATTTACTCGCACTTGGCGACATATTAGGTATATTCGTTGGACATACGAAAGTGAGAGTGACGCGTCCTTCGTAAGTTTCACGTCAATTTAGCACGAGCAAGATAGAGTCATGTACAATTCTAATTCACTTCGTCGCACGCAAGGGGGAGAAAATATGACAAATATTAACAGTACAATGTCACGCACGTGTGTGCACTGCAATTACAATGTCAATATTTTTTTTTTAATATGATATGATAAAATCCTAGTCAAGGTCCGATAATAGACCATCTTTCAGGATTTTCTGATTCATTACAACTGAATTTTTTACCGTGAATAGGAGAATTGCAAAAAAAATTGGCTGAAAATTGAGACAAAAAAAATTCGACTTGGAAGTTGACTCGACTGTACTCGGTTAAATAATGGAGTTAGAACAAAATGTTGTTAACAAAAAACATTCGTTGCTTCATGGGGAAGAATTAATGTCTTATCAGTCATATCGCTATCTGCAATATTTTTGGAAGAATTGGGGGTCGCGTGTCGGACGGAATGGAAACTCGCATCAGCCGTTGCATATGAACAGTAACACACACACACACACAGGCGGAGTCGGGGGTTTGGTCTAGTGGGTTAAGTCTCTGCGTACTAGGTCGAAGGTCCTAGGTTCGCGCTCGATTTCCGAGCACAGGGTAAACCTCCAGAAACCTCTGCGCTGTGAAGGGGGGCGCCCCCCCCCCCCAATTTAAAAAATTACAAAAAAATATTTTTTGTTTAAGTGATTTTCAATGTCGTCGGTGACAAAAATAACTACATTGTTTTTTCAAGAAGTCCGTCGCTGCTCAGCGATGCCGATCGATGACTCATAGAGATTATGATTTTCTCAGGGGATTTATCATATTCTTAACGCCGTATTAACACGCGTTACATTGAGAAAAAAAATGGGCTTTATGGGAGTGATAACGAGTGATGTCATGCCTGTTTATATACAGGGGTCTTTGGTAGCGATTAATTTTTTGTTATATTGGAGTTCGATTGCATGACTATTGCGGTGCGAAAATCGTTATCAGCGGTCCATCGTGCAGTTGGAGAAGTTAGTCTCGATAAGTTTAGTTATATTTTAGGGAGCACGCCGAATTATATAAAATAAAAGAAATGAACAGTCTAATTGTTTGTTATTAAAATATTGCAAAGGAAAATCTTTGATTTATAAATATTTTTAAAGCGAAATTTTTTGAGCTTAGAAAGACGTTTTTTTGGAAAATGGTGGAAAATTTTGAAAAATGTGAAAATTTTTCAAAATGGAATTTATTTCGCAAAACCAACAAATTTCAACAATTTCCCAAAATGGTCAGAAAATCCCGGAAATTAAAAAAAAAAAAACGAAACTGGCGAAACAAAAATTTGGAGCCAATTTGCAATTTTACAAGTTTCGAAAAAATAGTAATTATTTTTCACTTATTGTCATTGACATAAACAATTTTATCTCATCACGTCTCAAGTTGAAGAATGAACGACGAACGCTGGAATGCATGTAGAAACGGTAGAAAGAGTGAATACAGTTTATTTTGCAATGGTACATGACAGTTGGGCGTGCGCACGTGTTGCACACGTGGTGGAACCTGATCACTGTCCATTGATTCAGAAGACAGAAGGTTTTAGTTTTCGGCCAACGCAGAATTTCTGAACCTATATATATATATATATATATGTATATATATATATAGATATATATATATATATATATATATATATATATGCCTATACACATATACATATATGTCTATATATATATTTTTTTTTTCATCGCGGTTGTAATATATATGTTATTTATATGATATATAATATAATTATCAATCCAAAAAAAATTCCGGTTTATAACAAATCTTGATATTTTTTCTCGTATAATTTTTCGAAACCACTTGCATCGTCTACCTGCGATTACACCTTAATTATGGAACTTAGAAAAAAATATGTAAAACATAAAATGTGTATTTTTACGTAAGTGACATTCTTCTCATAGCTTTTTTTCTATCTCCAACCGTTCGTGAGATACAGCCTTATAATCGATCGAAGATGGTCACAATAATCGAAAAAGCGAAGCGATTTGATTAGAGATTTATTCCGCTTTAAGGTACCTGAATATCTTTTGATTCCGACCTGATTTTAATAATAATCATATTATTAGTTAGTGTATAATCGTGTGCTTAACATTAGTGTCACAAACACACACACACACACACACACACACACACACACACACACATCTATATTTTGAGAGACGAAGTTGAAAGAAACAATTAAAAGCGAGGAAGCGAAATGTACAATAGACGAAGTCTTGCAACAGAGTCCATGAATTTTTCATATTTACATTTTTTTTTCACTTAATCCGAGAGGAAAGAGGAGGAGGTGGCATCCGGTTTTGAGGACTAAGCGGATATTTAGTGAGAGGACACTCATTCCGCGTATTGTATTACACTGAATCTCATCTTTCCCCTTAATGACCATGAAAAATGAAAATTTTATCGCTCCCAATTGTACAAATTCAAAATTTCGAGGATTTTTTGGAATTTTTGAAAAACCCGTTTTCTGCATCGAACATGATATATAGGTGGAACATGTAAATTATGTATACATATAGTTTCGCCGAAAATCCTATACTGAAGACATATGGCCTATATATGTTGCAAGTCTGAATTATATGTCACATATAAATATATATATATATATATATGGTCATATATGGTGGTATATATCATGCGTCCTATATTGTATTATATTCGCTATATATATATCTTCTGGGTTGAAATATCGCAAAAATTCTATAGCTAAATATATATATATATCAATGCAAGTAGTTTCAGGAACGAAATAAACTTTAACTATTAAAAAGCTGCATAGACAGAAAAATATTCGCCACGTAGAACCATCCATTTTATGTTCCACAATCTTCTGTCTTAAGTTGCATAATAAAGGCGCATCCACATGCGGAGTGTGTGGCTGGCGGTTGATCGTTTGAATCTGGCGCATGCGCAGTGGCACGCCTAAGGCTGACGACGAGAATAAGCCTGAGCCGGCCCTGTTCCCCCGAGCCCGACTAAGCCAAGCCTGAGCCAGGCTTAATCTCATCTTCCAAAGCAGCCTTAAACTCAGGACAGCAAATAAGGCTATTGCTAAGGCTTGGTTCAGCCTTGCCTCAGGCTGAAGCTCCCGAGGCTGAAAATACCTACGCTTAGCACAGGATAGTTCAATGGATACGATGGTCGCCAGAGTTATCTATTGGTGGCGCTGATGTCTGCTGATGGAGTTTGGGCTAACCAATTTCCTCAATGCATACTCCCTGATCCTCGGCCTATTGATACGGTTCCTTCCTCAGTTCCTCGAAAAATTGTATGACATAATCGACCGTGACATATCAATAATAACCACGTCAATTAGTCGATTTTAGTCAATGGCGATGAGCCCCGGTTAAACCCTCTTACCAATGTCGTGCAGTCTTTGAGACCAATGCCTTTCAAGGCTTGTCTCAGGCCGTGCTCGTTGGGATTTCAAGGCTGCGTTGAGGCTCCCCATGAACCCTGAGCTAAGGCTTGGGGTACGAGCCTCAAACGACGTTATCATTCCGAGGCTGAAACAGGCCTGAATCAGAGTTGGCACTCAGTCTCAATCCAAGATTTCCCAGCCCTCCTTGAGGGCTGAGGCAACCCTGTCCCGATCGTCAATTCCTACCTGGGTATCCGCGATTGTTGAACATGTTGGGGAACAACGTGTCATATAATACCAATGTCGCGAGGTAAGTCGAGACCATAATCGCCATATCTATAATTTTCTATTTTCTCGATTATCCATTCCCAGTTATTTCCAACTTTTATTGATGACCATACGAGTCTCGCTGGGTGGGGGGGAGGGGGGGGGGGGGTCTAAGTGTGCTGCGGGTAATTGACCGCGCCCTCAGGTTAACTTATCTGGGCTGCACCCTCTATCCTGTTTTTAGTGGCTCCGCTCTCCATATTTCCGTCATGAAAAATATCGAATGGAAAGGTCAGGCTAAAGTTGGAAGCGCAATGATTTCCAATTTTTTAAACCGTCCCCTCGCTACCACGTGTAACGCGCGAGTTCCGTTTTTCTGTAGAAATATTGGCGGGAACTTTTGAATTTGGATTTTGATGTTAGGAAATTTGGACACTTTTTGGAATTTTTTAGAGATGTTATGAGGCAGTTGACATTCTCGTTCGCTCTATTGTTAGCGCGCGTTCTCCCGTTTCTCACGTTTTCGAAATATAGAATATTTTAGGGAAAGGTCGAGCTAGTCTTCGGAGCAATATAGCACCAGACCTTTTGGTGTACGTGATGACAGATGTCATAATCTTTTATGACGCCGATTTATGTGTAGAAGGAAGGTCAATTAAATTGGGATAAGATGCCAGTGGATCTCATATTGGGTTAAGCAGTATGACATACTCATATATACACACACACGTCGAGCGGTTCCGATGTTTACTGGATTTAAAAAATGGAGGCAAAAATGAAGAAGTGGAAAGTCTCTAAAAGCTGTAGGATACCTCAAATTTGCATGACAACGGGCGATTCCGACATGCAATAGAATTTCAGAATTACCAAAAATTTTAAAAATTTCAAAAATTTCAAAAATTTCAAAAATTTCAAAAATTTCAAAAATTTCAAAAATTTCAAAAATTTCAAAAATTTCAAAAATTTCAAAAATTTCAAAAATTTCAAAAATTTCAAAAATTTCAAAAATTTCAAAAATTTCAAAAATTTCAAAAATTTCAAAAATTTCAAAAATTTCAAAAATTTCAAAAATTTCAAAAATTTCAAAAATTTCAAAAATTTCAAAAATTTCAAAAATTTCAAAAATTTCAAAAATTTCAAAAATTTCAAAAATTTCAAAAATTTCAAAAATTTCAAAAATTTCAAAAATTTCAAAAATTTCAAAAATTTCAAAAATTTCAAAAATTTCAAAAATTTCAAAAATTTCAAAAATTTCAAAAATTTCAAAAAATTTCAAAAATTTCAAAAATTTCAAAAATTTTAAAAATTCCAAAATTCTAAAAATTTCAAAAATTTCAAAAATTTAAAAATTTCAAAAATTCAAAAATTTCAAAAATTTCAAAAATTTCAAAAATCTCAAAACTTCCAAAACTTTCAAAAATCTCAAAACTTCCAAAACTTTCAACAATTTCAAGTCTAATAAACGTTCAAAACGCCGACAGTGTCAACAATGCCAAAATCCCAATTAAAAAAAAAATAAATAAATAATGAACTAGAAAAATTGCAAATTAATTTCCACATTAAAATTCAAAACTCCCTCGTTTTTTAGTGACTCCATTACTCTTCATCCGCACAGTAAACAATATCGAAGGGAAAGGTCGACCTAGTCCCGGCAGCAAAATCCTACGAGACGTTCTTACCGTTTCCCGCGATATTCCCACTTTTTACGACGTTGATATATGTTTAGACACTAAGGTCAATCAATTAAAAAAAACCTGCTACTGGGAGACGTTACTCTGAAAATATACTTCCCAAATTTGCCCTAAAAATTAATTAATTGCCAATTTTTTGCCCTAAAAATTGGAATTCAAAAATGCTAAAAACCTGAAATTTTAAACATTCGCCGATTAGGAAAAAAAAAAAATTTGGAAACTGGAAAAATGAAGAACTGTATCAACTATCTCCGAACGATGGACCATCAATAACATAAATTTGTTCTCCAATGCCCTGGGCATTGAGGGCAAATTACTTGCCCAACGCTCCAGCACCGTCCACCATGCTTCCGGCTGTGATTACGCCTTAACTATTCAACCTACGATAAAAAGTCATACTACATAAAATACGTATATTTATGTGAGTAACGTTTTTTATTTCAACAATTTTTTCGTATCTTTTCGCGTTTTCGAAATATAAGCATTTTTTAAACCTTGTTTCAAATATTGGCAATTTCAAAATCTTCAAAAGTTCACGTGCTTCCGTCTGTGATTACGCCTTAACTATTTAAGCTACGATAAAAAGTCATATTACATAAAATATGTATCTTTATCCAAGGAACATTTTTTATTTTAACAATTTTTTCCTATCTTTTCGCGTTTTTGAAATATGAATATTTATATGAAATTTGTCGTTTGACATTTTGGAACTATCGGCAATTTCCAAATGTTCAAAAAATTGCGAGCTTAAAAGTTTGCAGTCGAAGTCGAAGTGAGTGAATGGTCGAGAACAATCGTCTTGTCGCAAAAAAAATCCCCCCCCCCCCCACCCACCTCCTGCCCCCCCGATTATTCATTAAGGTAGCGTGACAGTCTCTCCTGTTTGATTCGAGAAAGTGTAACGCGTCGATGCATTGTAAAATAATTTTTATGTCTCACCAGCTAATTTCACCAGAGGATGACAATGCGAGAACGATATATCGAAGTGAGTGAATGAAAGAAAATGATGTGATGTATCACTAAAAGGAAACTGTGGGTGGCTTTGTTCAGTTTACGCCTCTTCGCCAACGACGCATTCGCACGATTTTTATAAGTTTACGAATAATAAAAGTCGCATGTACCGGCCCGTTCATGGACATTTTCACATTTTATTCATAATTAATTTTATATGGCGACATCGCTGAAGATGAAAAGTGGATGAGGGCTATATAAACTTGACAGCTATTGCAAGGAAAGTTTTAAATTAAAAGGGAAAAAACTGAAAGGAAAAGGTTGAAATTTTTGTAATCTACCGTTTTTACTTTTTTTTTCAGTGTTGTTCTATATTTCAAAATTTTTATTTTTTCATTTTTTTTTAATTTTTTAAATTTTTGAAATTTTTGAAATTTTTGAAATTTTTGAAATTTTTGAAATTTTTGAAATTTTTGAAATATTTGAAATTTTTGAAGTTTTTGAAGTTTTTGAAATTTTTGAAATTTTTGAAATTTTTGAAATTTTTGAAATGTTTGAAATTTTTGAAATTTTTGACATTTTTGAAATTTTTGAAATATTTGAAGTTTTTGAAGTGTTTGAAATTTTTGAAATTTTTGAAATTTTTGAAATTTTTGAAATTTTTGAAATTTTTGAAATTTTTGAAATTTTTGAAATTTTTGAAATTTTTGAAATTTTTGAAATTTTTGAAATTTTTGAAATTTTTGAAATTTTTGAAATTTTTGAAATTTTTGAAATTTTTGAAATTTTTAAAATTTTTGAAATTTTTGAATTTTTTGAAATTTTTGAAATTTTGAAATTTTTGAAATTTTTGAAATTTTTGAAATTTTTGAAATTTTTGAAATTTTTGAAATTTTTGAAATTTTTGAAATTTTTAAAATTTTTGAAATTTTTGAATTTTTTGAAATTTTTGAAATTTTGAAATTTTTGAAATTTTTGAAATTTTTAAAATTTTTGAAATTTTTGAAATTTTTGAAATTTTTGAAATTTTTGAAATTTTTGAAATTTTTGAAATTTTTGAAATTTTTGAAATTTTTGAAATTTTTAAAATTTTTGAAATTTTTGAAATTTTTGAAATTTTTGAAATTTTTGAAATTTTTGAAATTTTTAAAATTTTTGAAATTTTTGAAATTTTTTGAAATTTTTGAAATTTTCGGATTTTTTGTATTTTGGGTTTTTTTTAGTTTTTGAAGATTTGCGAAATTTATGGAAAATTTTGGGAATTTTTTCGAACTAAAAATTCCTCATATATTTTCAAAAAATAAAACTATTGTTTAAATTGATGATCATATGAAGCGAATACTGAGGAAGCACCTTGAAGGAAGGTCGCCATATCTCAAGATAAGTCATTCGAACCCCATATACTAAGTCCCCCGAATATTTTAAATTAACTTTGCTGTCTATCTTGAGTCTGTTGACTGTACGACCTCAAGTTTGTCAAATCTGTTATTTCGCTAATTCCAAGTAGCCATTTCAATTTTTCGCGAAAACTTCACCTAATTGTCCCTAAGAGTTTATTCCGAGCCCCGCCAGAACTCACTTAAAGTTTCTTTTTTCGTCCACGATACGACTGAAATAATTAATACATCCTCAGTCCAGGACAACTGAAATTGATATTCTCTGTTCGTGCTACAAAAGAATCTGATTAAAATTTAATTTTCTAAATTGAAATGGTAAATGCGCAAGTCTTAATGTGATTGGCTTTGCAAAGGCGACGGAAAAATCAATGCATAAGAACCTAATAATTATTATAATTATCACTGAAAAATGTGTCGCTCATTTATAGTTTTCAGGTGTAAAGGCCTTTTAATAAATTTGCAGTGTGAAGAAAAATAAAAAATGCGTGTGTAAATTTTTTTCCGAAAGGGCCTACTGGACACCCATCCATTTAGGTCATCATATTTATAAACACAGGGTAAACCTCCAGAAGCTCTTGGGCTACGACGGCGGGCGCCTACAACGGTACCCACCCCCTCCCCCCAACGGGCGTGGCTGTGTGTGTGTGTGTGTGTGACCCAGACCTGATCGCGTTTGCCGCGGTGTCCGCAATGTCAACTGTCCATAATGATATATTATCAAAACTCTTAGAGATAGAAAAAAAAGTGTTAAATAAAAATTATTCCTCTCTTAAAGACACACATTTTATGTTATATGATTTTTTTCTCTCAGTTTCATAGTTTAGGAGTTACGGTGATCTCAAAGTTATCAGTCCGGCCCGCACGCGATGCAGATACATACACCGTTGAGTAGAATTTTCAAGTTATCTCGAGAACGGCTGGTCCCAGAGAAATTTGACATACATCTTTTTTGTTAGCAAATCAATTTTCTATAAAACATGTTCTATAACATTTTTCTCTAGAGGCACTCGCTGATGAGATAATTGAATTTTTCGGAAAATGGCGGAGAACGATTACAAATTGAGATTTTGCGCGGCCTCAGGATCAATTGATTGATTATTCTCTTAATAAATAATTAAATTGATTGATTAATTGGCCGTCAGAAAACTATCGTGATATGTTCAATTACACACATGCGAATAATACAACATGCGTAAATGGGAAGCGCTTGAGCAATTACCATAAAAAGTTATGATAAAAATTGCGGAAGCAGACTGACGATAATAAATAATCGAAATATTCATATCGACAAGTGTATCACTAAAAAGGCTCTCAGACCTCTCGCTAGATGTCTGCTGTTGATAATGTCAGGAGGGACTTTATCACAAATCCGTATGGAAAAAATATCGAATGCAAATTTCAAAAGTTGAGCGCGAAAAAAAATTCGCGGTTTTCGCGTTCTGAAAATATTTAATTTAAATTAAATGAACACAATCTTAAAGTACATTTTAAAAAAATTGCACATGAAATTTAGATTTTCAGCAGTTTGATCCTAATTTTATAAATTTTATCTTTTTCGAAAAATTTGAAAAAATCAACGTTTCATAAATGTGAAAATTTCAAAAATTTAAAACCAATTTAGAATTTCAAAAAAAATTAAGAGGGCATTTTTTTGAATGAAATAAATTCGAAAAATGATGTAGTAACATTTAGTAATATTAGTAATTTTTCAGCGGCGATGCGGTCGATGGGTTTTCGTTAGTCGTTCTCTTGCAGCATCTCTTCTCCGCAAATATCTCAAAATTGAAGCTAGACAGGGTCATTTTTATATAAACCTTTTTTGTGGAGGAGAGTGAGACCTACAAAATCGTATCAACGCAAAATTTCGCTAACCCTCTAAGTTTTTGAGATATTTAGCGAAAACTGATTTCAGACTAAAACAGAGTAAACTGGGACCTAGTTAGATCATATGTTAGGATATTATCAAAATGTTTAAAAACAAGTATATATTACGTTTGATTTCAGATATCAATACATATCGGCCAGTTAAAGCTAATTCCAACCCAGTAATGTGTTTCGCTTTCTAGTGCATCCAGGATTGCGTCTTAGTTTTCCCGCGTGTGCACCACAAACCGGGCGGACTTGCTTGACTAGCCGCGTCACCGCATATCTGTCAGTTCGTTGAGCCCTCAGCGGGGGTTTCCGATAAAAACCGTCTCATTCATTGCCCCCTCTAAAAAAAGTAAATAAATACCCGAAAAGAATGAGTCATGGGATGGGAGGTCAATAGCCCCGATTGTCCAGAAATTTGAAAAAAAATTGAAAGAAAAACATTGGGCCCGAATGAGTGTGATTCATCAGGACCACATGGATGATTTACTGATATATCATTCTTCAGTACCTTGCTTTTTCCTGAAGTCACCCAAGCACATACAGCCAGCCATCCACCCACCCATCTACCCACCCACTTATACACTCCCCCACCCACCCATCCACACTCTCAGCCACCCGCTCAGACACTCACCCACCCGGAAACTCAACCATCTACCCACCCACTTACCCATCCACCCACACGCCCACTTAAATACCTACCCAAACACCCACCCACCCACTCACACAGTCACCCACCCACACAGTCACCCACCCACACAGTCACCCACCCACACACTCATTTACCCACCCACTCAGCTATCCACCCACACACTGGCCCTCCAACATGATGAAATATGTTCTCATGCATTCTGATGGATAGCAGCAACATCTCGTGTGTGTGATCCATGGTCCTCATAAAATGAGATCGCAAGGCCGGGTGGGAACCTCATTCGACGGGGGGGGGGGGTCCACTCGACTCTGTAGTCCCGCTTGGAACATTTGAGGAAACGGCACATCCATCTGAAACATGTTCCGTAATCGGAGTACCTGGAACAGTTCCTAGAACTCAATGTTCATCTGGAACAGCTCCTGCCACTGTTCTGCCATCTGAAGCGATTCTCTGGAGTTCCCGGAACTGAACTCTCATCTGGAACCGTTCCTGGAACGGTTCCCGGAACTGAAGTTCCACCTTGCACAGTTACCGCAACGGACCCTTTAGTGGGACCAATTCTTGGAACTGTTCGCCCACTTGGAACCGTTCCTGGAACGGTTCCCGGAACTGAGGTTCCACCCTGCACAGTTCCCGCAACGGACCCTTTAGTGGAACTAATTCTTGGAACTGTTCGCCCACTTGGAACCGTTCCTGGAACTGATAGCACTGGTCGCAGGGCCAGACAGTGCGGTCACTCTTCAACTTCGATCTTCAATAACTTTAGGGGTGGGAGGGGGCGTCAGACAGAAAAGTCGAAGAGGAACTTTCGACTAGGAATTTCGCCCTCTGTTCACCCTTAAAAAATGCGCAGTGCTGGGACTGTGTATATATCAAAACCTTGGTACATTCATCTCCACCCCCGAACGCGTTTAGCTACGTTCAGCACTAGCGCCCCCGAGTCGATTTCATTCAATACACGGAGAGAACGATTCAGTTATTGGTAACGAATGAATTTGGTTGACACATTGGCCCAATTTTCCCAATTTCGTTCGTTTGGCCGGCTGATAATTAAGAGGTCAAACAAACACACAATTGATGGTACAAGAGGAAAATTCTTCTTATCCCTCAAAGCCTTTCCGACTTGTCCGAATAGTTCTCAAAATGTTTTCGTAAATTCCCAAAAAAAAAAAGAGAAAAAGTGAATATGAGGGCGGAGAGATGAGAAGGACAGCAACTGGCCACTGTACTTGGGTAATTGGTTTTACCTGCTTGACTGTGGAAAAACTTGGTGGGCACACTGGTAGAAAGAGGGAGAGAAGATACAACGCACGTCGATGAGTGCACACGAGAGTACGTGAAAGTCAACCGGTGGTGTTTCAGGGTCGACTCTCCTGTGCCCACTTCGTCCTCACTTCTTTTTTCTTATAACGTTGGAGTGAGTTGAAAACGCGCCGGGGGGATTTCTGCTACGATCGTATGCCCAAGAGTGATTCGGTTATTCGGCATCGGCCACGAAACATCGCGTCGCGGGCCGCTGTATCATCAGTAATACCGATTTTACGTTACCTAAAAAATTGTCCAAGTGTGTGAGAACGTGACCCTGTGTGTCAACCTAAATTAGAGAAGTAAAACCGATAAAGAGTATTGTGAAAAAACAATTCGATCGGCAGATCAGGAATAAATCGGCAAAAAAATCGGTAAAAAAAATCGGTAAAAAAATCGGCAAAAAAATCGGCAAAAAAATCGGTAAAAAAATCGGTAGAAAATCGGAAGCATCGTTGGATACCAGAACCTCCACTGATTCCCCTTGGACATTGTGAAGTGTCTCGAGTCTTATGATCGCGCTTCCCTCCAGACCTCTCCACCCACAACCTCTCGACAATCCCAAGAATGACCTCACGATTCTGGAATAGCTGGTCGAAGGAAGAGGACTGGCGAAATAATCCCAACTACGCACGACGTGACACATCGCCAATCCGTAAAAATGGCAAGTCACATGGTAACCTGATAAAAGTCAATCATGAGTTTGGCCAATGGAGCGATCTAGAAGCTATCACCCGTTCCAAAGCCACCTCAAAAACGAATGACAATGTCATTGGTGCGAGACTGATGAACGGTAAGTCAGGCAAATCAGGTGCAAGCAACGGTTCGTCAAATCAGGTCAACTATAGCAGCGATCTGCCGCATCATGCTGATGATTTTGGGAGAAAGTACGAAATTGCCAATGATGATAAACCTGGGAAGAGATCGGCAGAGATTGATGCTGTGAAGCATGGTGTTGGGTGTAATGATGACAGAACGAACGGTGAGTTCGGCAGATTGTCTGGCTACTGTGCTCGAGACAACGATCAAGTTTTTGGGTCCATTGGATCCCTGGATGATCAGAGAAGAACGAATGGTGAGATCGGTAAGATCCCGGGATACCCTGGTAGAGAGGCTGATAGGTTTGGCTCCATGGAGAGATTCGACTTGTCGAGGGAAGATCTTCACAGAAGATCGTTTGGGGATAGCTCGCCAGATCGCGAAGTTGAGGGGACGTTAGCCGGCAACAGGCTCTTCGGTTCCAGTTTTGGTAATGGAATGGAGGACTCGGGTGATCGGAGGACATATGACAGGACCAGGAGAGCGCCGCAGGTGGATCTAGTCAGGAAGACCAGGAAGAGCTCGGTGGAAGAGCACAAAAGGTGCAGCGAGGATGCTGAGTTTGGAGGGAAGATCGCGGGAAGAGATTCGGGTGAACGCGGGGAAATGGGGAAATGTGAGGTTAAGAGGAATGATAGACACTCGAGGCCACTAACACCACCTACGGATATGGGCGATCACGAGGTCAACCATGATTATTCGATTAATTTACGGGGATTTTCAACGAAAGATTGTGAGAATTTTGGGGGGAGGAGGGAACGTGCGAGGGATCTTGCGTGGATTGAGAGGGAGTTGAGGTACGGGGGAGAGGAGGGGGAGGGGAGTTTTGAGAGTGAGAGGAATGGAGAGTTCTCCACTATTGAGAGGAATGGTGCTACTGTGATTAGGATTGGGGGCGGCAGGGAGGAGGAATATTCGGAGGAAGAGGATGGCCGGAGGACTTCCGATGCGTCCTCTCAAAGCTGTCAAGATTCGGTAAATATATAGTGGATGTCAATCGAGTAACATAAATTTCAAGTAACGTAAATTTTGGATGAAAGCCGGGTCAATGGCTGTTTAGTGGTTAGCGGGTTGAGGGTTTGAAACGCTCTATTATGAAAACTATGAGAGATAGAGAAAATAGTGTTAAGTAAATGTTGTTCCTCTCTTGCTAATCAACACTTTTTGTTTTATAACTTTTTCGCTTAACTTTCGTTGTTTAGGAGTTACAGAGGTCTCAAAGTTAGGGGTTCGCTCCGCACGTCATCACACTAATAGTCCGTTCAGTGGAATTTCGGATATATCTCGAGACTGGGTCGATGGAGAGAAATTTGGGTAAAACATTTTTTGTTAGTGATGAAGTTCTCTACAAAATATGTTCTTAAACATTTTCTGTTAAATCCACTCGGTACAGAGAAATTTCATTTTTTCAAAAAGTCTTGGAGAACAGTTAGTCTCGAAGTGGACAATTGGGGTACTGGTGCGCTATATATCTCGAAAACTACGAGAGATATCGAAATTTGCCTCAAGACAATTTTATAGGTCCCTTTGTGCTCTAGAAAAAAGGTTTATAGAAAACTGGCGCTATCTCATCTCAATTCGGAGATATGAGCTGAAATCTGACGCGAAACGAAACCCGACCGAACTTCGCTACTGAATGACCTTGAAATGACAAATCGGCGGTTCCTGTAGGTCACATCCATTTAGAATTTTTATTTTTATTTTTCCGACCTCAAATGTTGTTAGAACAGTAACCATAGAAAATTCTCTCCAAAAAGTATCCATTTAATAGTCGACAAGTTCATTTTGAAAAATATTTTGATTAATACTGGGAAACGGAAACCTGGCGATTTCGCAATTGCGAGGCCTACGAACAGCGCACAGGCTGGTCGATGGGTCAATACGAAAGAGAGGAGAAAGATCCGTATGGAAGAAAAAAAAAAGAAAGAACCACCCACTCATTTCACCCGGAGACACCGCGTAGGCTATATTCCATAGTAACACTCGTACACCGCGACTCGGATGAACGATCTCTCATATCGTGTGCAGCTTGTAGCCGTTATAATCGATGGACATGTGAGAAAGTGTCGTCTTCCACTGCTGCGGTGCATAAATCTTGCGCCTCATTATTATTATTTTTCCTTTTTTTTAGCTTCCCGATTTTTCGGGAATTAATTTGCCGATTTTTCGGGAATTAACTTGCCGATTTTTCGACAATTAATCTGCCAACATCTCGGGAATTAACTTGCCGATTTTTCGGGAATTAACTTGCCGATTTTTCGGGAATTAACTTGGCGACTTGTCGGGAATTAACTTGCCGATTTTTCAGGAATTACCTTGTCGATTTTTTGGCAATTAACTTGCCGATTTCTCGGGAATTAACTTGCCGATTTCTCGGGAATTAACTTGCCTTTTTGTGGGGAATTAACTTGCTGTTTTTTCGGGAATTAACTTGCCGATTTTTCGGGAATTAACTTGCCGATTTTTTAGGAATGAACTTGCCGATTTCTCGGGAATTAACTGGCCGATTTTTTAAGAATGAACTTGCCGATTTCTCGGGAATTAACTGGCTGATTTTTTAGGAATGAACTTGCCGATTTCTCGGGACTTAACTGGTCGATTTTTCGGGAATTAACTCGCCGATTTTTTGGGAAGTTATTGTCATGACCGCTAAATCGATTTCATTTATTTCAATTCGTAACTGGGGTTTCAAGTCTACCAAAATGCTTCCCGTCGAATTCTGAACAAATGTCTGTGTATGTGTATATGTTTGTATGTGTGGAATCGGAATTTTCCATTAACGATTTCTCACGAACGGGTAGAACGATCTGGGTCATCGAAGTCTTATTCGAAGTGTCTTCATGGAACTTAGATTGGATTAGTCTTTGGTTCAAATTGCCCCACCAGTTTTTATATCATTAACAATTGGATTGTTTACAACGCTCTATTTAAAAAACGGCAAATATTCATAATTATCTGTTAGATAAATGGAATTGAAACATTTAATTGACGTATCGGAAAATCCAGGAATGGCAAACAGAAATCACAAATTCGGAAGTTTCGTTTGTGTTCCCAGCGGGACCACAGAATGATCAAACTTGGTCCACGGAAGATGCTGGGAAATCTCCAGAAAATAATTTTTTTACGCTGGGTCCAACCGGCTCCAGTAATATAGGCAAGCAGACGGATCCGATCATATTTTAACCTTTCAAACTATTTATTTAGTATACTATTGAATAGGTAAACGAGAGATACGAAATACAACCTCTAGTCGATATTTGGCCATGTCCGGAATTACTACGTCAATCGAATCCCGTTCATGTGGGCGTACCACCATATTCGAGTAGTTGTCCTCAAGCGGTTGTCCTCACTCTCCTCAACATGTTTACGGAGAAGGAAAAAAAAGTTAATTAACCATTTAATGAAAAAGTTTTTTCTCCCTCATTACGATGAGAAAAAAAAAAGAATAAAAGTAGGGAAAATAAAAAAAAAGTAGGGAGAGCCTCATCATAATCTTGAACAATGTCCCAGTTGATTTCAAAAATTGAACTTTTTGTGTAGAGAATTTAGTCCAGGAGAGAAAAGTCAATTACCCTTTTTCAGAAACTGGCTTATCCTCGAGATGGATCCAAAAAGGAATATTGACGGATTATAGATTTTCCTTTGATATTTGGTACAGTCCAGAAACGCTTTACGATTGTGTGTGTATGTTTTTTCTTCCATTCTTCTCTCTGGTACTCCCCACGGTGGGTGCTCTTCAGCATTCTTTCGAAAAGGACCTGGGCACCCATCCATGTGGCTGGGGCCGACTTTCGCTGTTTAGACCGTCGTATTTCTAAACACTGGGTAAACCTCCAGAAATGCCTGTGCTGCGACGGTGAGCGGCTATGATGGACCCACCCCCCACGGTGGGTTATGTCCCCGCCCGTCCTTGCGGTCTCATTTTGTGGGTATCGCCGATACAGGACCTGTGTGTGTGTGTGTGTGTGTGTGTGTGTGTATTTGTGTGTGAGAGTGTATACTACACCCATATGTGTAATATATACACTAATAAGAACTATGTGTGTGTGTGTGTGTGTGTGTGTATGACAACCATATGTGTAATACATACACTAATACCACCTATGTGGGTATTAGGAAAAAAAGTATTGAAGAAATCTCCTACTATTGGTAAAAATAGACATTTTATGTTTCGCTATTGCAAGTTAATTAATTATGTTATCATTTCAGACCGTTCAAATCACAGACCTGGAAGATGGCCAGCCATGCTTGCACTGTGGTGAGACTTGTCCCGGATTTTCACCGCATAACTGGAGGTAAGGTTTATAAACTCATTTAGGGATTCAGTCTTTTTTTTCCATCAGATTGCTACATTATTTGTTTGCGAGGGAACCGTACCAATGAACATTATTGCCCGTTCAAATTTGAGCCAGGTACCATGTAGATCATGTTTATCTACACTTGGTACATCGATCTACAGTCGGTAAAGTAGAAATTAGTAGCCTGGTCGGCTGTCGTTCAAGTAGTACTCTAGTTTCCCGACGAAAATGTCTCAGTTTGGGATTTTCGGAAATGCAACACACACACACACACACACATACACACCAGTCTCGGAAAACTGTCTCACATGATGAAATATTTTCTCCTGCATTCCGACCGACAGCAGGAACATTCCGTGTGTGCTATTCACGGTACCCATAAAATGGAACCGCAAGGTCGGCCGGGAACCTAACCCGACGCAAAGGGAGGGGGGGTCTATCATAGGCGCCCTCCATCGTAGCACAGGCGTTTCTGGAGGTTTACCCTGTGTTTAGAAATACGAAAGCTTAAATGACGAATATCGGCCCCAGCCACATGGATGGGTGCCCAGTAGGCCCTTCCGAAGGAAGGGAGTGCTGAAAAGCAGCCACCGTGGAGACAAATGGAGAAAAAAGACACATCTCTTCAAGCTGACAGGCGATCTGAGAAGTGAAATACATAGTTCAATTTCAATAATTTTCCCCCATATCGGAGCCCAAAAGTAGCAATATCGTCAAAATGTCACTTCGGACACCTGGGGTCATTACATTAATACATTACTTCACTCCAGAAATGATCGCGAACGTTAAACGAGCGTCAATTCAGTGTGGACATATAGCGATTACCAGGTCAACTGCTCGCTGGCCTCATGAATTAAATACCGAGGAGCAATTTTAAGTGTCCCAGTGCGCACATACAAACTCATACGAAAATCCACCAGATTTCCCGCTATTTCTGTTTTCCACGATTCTCCTTTGTCGTACGCGTGAGAGATCGCTGCTCAGTTTATTTTCAACGCTTTGCCGAGTGTAAATGATATACGAAAACGCGAATTATTTTAGTGCGCATGCAATCGCGAGTGGTTGGGACAAAAAACAAATTGATAATTACTGGTTTGATAATTATTCCGTAAATCCATTTCACTCACCTAGCCGCATATATATACAGCCACCCACCCGCTCACAGGGACTTCCCCACCCACCCGACCGCCCACAGGCACTCACCCACCCAACCGCCCATAGGCAGTCAGCCGCCCACCCGACCGCCCACAGACACTCACCCACCCGACCGCCCACAGACACTTACCCACCCGACCGCCCATTGAGCCCCACCCGACCGCCCACAGGCACTCACCCACCCGACCGCCCATAGGCAGTCAGCCGCGGACCCGACCGCCCACAGGCACTCACCCACCCGACCGCCCATAAGCAGTCAGCCGCCCACCCGACCGCCCACAGACACTCACCCACCCGACCGCCCATAGACACCCGCCCACCCACCTGACCGCCTACAGAGACCCACCCTCCCGCCCACAGACACCCACCCGCCCACAGGCACTCACCCATCCGCCCGACCGCCCACTCATCCATAGGCACTCACCCATCCACCCGACCGCCTACAGACACCAACCCACCCACCGGACCGCCCATTGAGCCCCACCCGACCGCCCACGGACACCCACCCGACCGCCCACTGAGCCCCACCCGACCGCCCACTGGGCCCCACCCGTCCGCCCGCCCACGGACACCCACCCAACCACCCATCCGACCGCCCACAAACACCCCCACCCAACCGCCTACGAAACGCGCTCCACACACATTCATCCACCCATTTACCCACAGACACATACCTATTGGATATATATATATATATATGTGGGCATCCAAAACACATATGATTCTTTCATTTCTCTTCCAACTTCCACTTTGTGGACGTTTTTGCTAAAATACATGTTCTCACGTGTGGGGGAATCCTCCGATGAACGCCCGGATGCTAAAGAGACATTCGCCAGACATATGCCAATATTAACCTGTCATCGAGGCAATAATCATCTCCATGTCATCCGAAATTTTACCAAAATATACAGAAAAAGGAGTAAACTTCATTTAACTCGCAGTATTTGGAAATTGAATACTTAATTAAAATTAAGGTCGATGACTTTTTAAATTTTTCTTTTGATTTTTCAGTTTGTAAAATGCCCTCCACAAAATTTGTAAATAATTGAAATAAAAATTCCAGATATCGATTAATTCGGAAACTTCGAGCAAATGCGTATTATTGTAGCTTGATGTGCATAAAATATCCACTGCATTTATCCATGGGGCTCATGACCTTTTTTTCGCGGATCATGTGTGCACTTGGCGAATGCAAACGAAAAGAGTAGGGCAGATTGTAGGCGGCAGAGTTGTCAGTGCTTTTGGGACGCCACATGCATTTTACTCGGCAGTGCAGTTGCACTTATTTTTGCACCAAAAAATAAGTGCGCTGAGAAAAATGTGCACCAAAAAATAAGTGTACTGAAAAAATAAGTGCACCAAAAAATAAGTGCACTAAAAAACAAGTGTACCTAAAAAATAAGTGCGCCAAAAAGTAAGGGCACCAAAAAATAAGTGCACCAAAAAATAAGTACACCAAAAAATAAGTGTACTGAAAAAATAAGTGCACCAAACAATAAGTGCACCAAAAAATAAGTGCACTAAAAAATAAGTGTACCTAAAAAATAAGTGCGCCAAAAAGTAATGGCACCAAAAAATAAGTGCACCAAAAATAAGTACACCAAAAAATAAGTGCACTAAAAAATAAGTGTACCTAAAACATAAGTGCACCAAAAAATAAGTGCACTAAAAAATAAGTGCGCCAAAAAGTAAGGGCACCAAAAAATAAGTGCACCAAAAATAAGTACACCAAAAAATAAGTGCACTAAAAAATAAGTGTACCTAAAACATAAGTGCGCCAAAAAGTAAGGGCACCAAAAAAATAAGTGTGCCCAAAAAATAAGTGCGCCAAAAAAATAAGTGAATCAAAAAATGAGTGCGCCAGAAATTAAGTGCACCAAAAAAAGGGGAAAAGTGGCGGAATATTGAAATGAATTTAAATGATTTGCATTGTTGCTCGGATTCGTTTAATTGTTCATGGTTTAGTTTGCATTTTGAGAACGGATTTTTTACGTTCTAAAAAATTGTACTATATATTTTCGTAGAGACTTTATTTTGACATTTATTCCAAGAATTTTTTAATGGAATTTAGTTTTAATTCAATTTGCTTTGATTGGTTTTATAATTCGGTTGTTTTGAAATTTTAACCTAGTGTCAGTTTTCGATAGCAATATCTCGAAAACTAAGAGAGATAACGAAATTTACTTAAATACAAATTTGTAGGTCTCATTTTGCTCTACAAAAAAGGTTTATACAAAAACGTCGCTATCTTCCGCGGATTTCGAGATATCCGCGCGAGAGTGACATAGGAGCAAACCTAGTGACCACGTGGCTACTGAATCATTGCTAAATAGTTTTTGAAGTGTCAATATTTTTTTGCGTGTGTTTGCAAATTTCAACCAATAGTGTATCTCTGTAATTGCAGTCGCAATTTCTGTTGCAAAATGCAAATTGAGTGAATATTGTATTCGTTACGGGACAATTATGCCTCCTATCGCGATTGACGGATAATGGAGGGATTTTTTCCTCAACTTTGCGCGGTTTTCCTCAGTCTTCGGGAATCCGCTGTCCCAACAAGTGTCAATTAATGTGATTCTTCAAGTGCTCTGGAGAACAATAAGCCAAGTGTGGTCCCACACAATTTGCCGAAAATCAATTAGCTCAGGAAGAATTTGATCTGGTTAAAAGTTCGCTCAATTAATTTGTTACTTTTTTGGGTAATTTGGAAATTATGGACTTTTAGATAATTGGGGAAAAATGCAATTTTGTAATTCTTGAATTTCCAAAATATTTCAGTTTTTGAAATTTCTGAATTTTTGATTTTTCAATTTTTTTATTTTTCTGAAATTTTTGAAATTTTTGAAATTTTTGAAATTTTTGAAATTTTTGAAATTTTTGAAATTTTTGAAATTTTTTAAATTTATAAAATTCATGAAATTTTTGAATTCTTTGGAATTTTTGAAATTTTTTACCTTTTGAAATTTTTGAGATTTTGGAAATTTTGGAAATTGTTGGAATTATTAAAATTTTGGAAATATCGAAACTTTTTGTAGTTGAGAAAGTTGAGAAATTTCACCACAAGCACGTGCCTCATACCGAAGATCCACGTGCTTGCCAAACAAAAAAATGTCCCAGCGTAAAAAATTATCTTCGCACTATATTCTTTCAACAAATTGCGCTCGATTGATGGTATAGATTAGTTATAAAACATAATTATCGAAGACCATTTTGCAAGGGTCCTTCTCTCATCCCCGATGGGTCTCACTCCATCTTGTGTGACAGTTCAACTCTAGGTTATATCCACCAATCTTCCAAATTATCATTGTCGGTCACGCTTAATTATTAAAACTAGTTCAAATGGCATTAATATATCGTAGTAATTTGTTCAGTATTGCTGAGTGAAATATTATCTTAAAATCGCTATAAATTGAGGAGGGAAATTGACTTTTCAATTCCAAATGTACCGTGCCCTAGTAGAAATTGTGAGAGGCACTGGGGCATTGGCGAATTGAACGTCGCGTGGAAATCGCAGCGACGTCGCGGCGACCTTTGTTTGAGTTGACGCACCAAGGCCACCGCGACAACAATCATCATTGTCGGTCACGCCTAATTATTAAAACTAGTTCACATGACATTGATATGTTATGCAATGATCACCTAAGCTTTATTTGTTATTTTTTAATCACCCAATATTCTCCAAAAATTGACCAAATTAATTTTTAACCAAACAATTGTTCATTAATTTTCGACAAATTGTGTGGAACCCAAAAAAGTGTGTCTTCAACTTCAGTGAATTTTAGGTCAAACTTGCTCGAGAATGTGATTATTATTTTAGTGATTTTATCATCGACGATGATTAATGCACAATTGCAGACAAGTGGAGTCCAGGTGACACAGCAAATTTTGCGAAATTGCGGACTGTTGAGTCAATAGCTATATATTGTTATTGGGCTGAGGATACTTTCTCAGTATTTACAAATGTGCAAATGTTTTTGCCCCACAATTTTGGAATGCACAACATATGAAATTTGGAGTGTTGCAAAACGAGGTAAGCGGAGTTATCGATAGGCTGGCTTTTTCGGCTGTATCTCAAAATTTTGAGGAGATGTAATAATTTAGTAGATAACTTTTTTGTAGAGCTTATTGGCCTCTATCGAAAGTTTCTTATCAAGTTTTTCCCATCTCTTCCCAGTTTCGAGATATCCAACGAAAACGGACCTGGAGGCAAGTCGGCTTCGCTCCTTTTACCACTCCAGTTGTTTAAGGATGTTTGTCTCTGTGTGTGGCCAAGCAAAATTAGATTAATTACAGTCATTAATCAGGAGCCACTGAAGATAAAATCTTCGAAAAAAAAAATTAATTTTAATTGTCAATTTATTGCTATAAAAGGAAAATAAATTCCAAAGTTTTTCTCAAAAATCCCAAGATGTCTCAAGAAAATAAAAAATACGAATTTTTGAATATCGAAGAATTGAGAGACTGAAAAAATATGAAAAATAAAAAAAATCCTGCTATAAACTATATAGAAGAAATATATCTAACTAATTTAGATAAACCATGACCCAAAAATGAGGGGGGGGGGGGAATAAAATAAAATATCTCTTTTATCGTGTGCCCGATGATTCATGTAGTGGAGTTCCCTTAATTCGGCCGTTCCGAGGTTGTCCTTGTGCGAATTTCGCTGGAAGACTGGATTAAGGAACACTCCCACTCCTTCGCTGGGGGAGTGCATTGGAGGGAGTATGTCGATGGCGGGTGGGGGAAACCAAATGAGTGGGGACAATAGAACGTCACGTGCAACTGTCAAACGCTTAGACGCTGGATAAGGTTCGTTGTGGGCTATTGCGCCGCTTTTCGCGCGCACGCTGAGACAAGGATGCGCGATATGTTGATGAGGTGGGGGACGAGCTGGAGGGGGAATAGGCTGAACGGGGAAGTCTTGGTCCGATTACAGAAAGGCCATATTAAAGGAACTCTAGATGGGAATTGACCATGCGATGAAGCTTGGTCAAGGCTTGGACGAGGCTTGACTAAGCTTCGCCAGAGCTGTGTTTTGAAGCCTCGGTCAATCTGTGCAGAACATGCCAATGTAACACCAATCCCAGCTTAGAGAATAAGCTTCGTCCTAGCTTGGTTACGTAGGTTAATACAAGCTTCGAACTTTATCTTCATTCAAGCTTCGAACTTTATCTTGGTACAAGCCTCGAAATTCATTTTCGTCCAAGTTCCAAAGTTTCTCGTGGTCGAAGCGTGGACATTAATGTTGGTCCAAGCTACAAAATTTATCTTGGTTCAAACTTCGAAGATAGGAACATTGAGGTTGAACCAAGCTTAGTTGAACATTCGTTTCCAAGCTTGGGTTTAGGTGGTGCAGCAATCCTGGATTTATATATGAATCCAATATTAAGCAGAGTTTCGTTGAAGCCGGTAAATCGAAACTAGGAAAAATATGCTTCAATCCAGCTTAGTTCAACCTTAGTTCAGAAGCTTGGGTTTAGATGGTATGAGCAATCCGGGATTCATGCTTGTTAAAGCTAAGATTCAAAGCTAACAAAGCTGAGCTCTGACCAAGCTTAGCACAACATGGGTTCTGAAGCTTGGGTTTGGATGATTCTAGTAAGCTTGGACGTATGTATGTATCCAATATTGGACGTAGATTGGATTCTGCTTGTGGCCCAACGCTAGGGACGCTAAGATTGAGCCAAGCTTGGCACAAGCTGGGCCAACAAAGCTTGGATATCTTTGATATAACTAAGCTTGGTTTGATCTAGGCTTATACATGGGATGAAGCTATGTCGAAGCTATCAAGTCCAAGCTTCGGCATCGAAGGTCAGACCAAGATTGATCTCATCGTTCAAGCTTCGAATTCCCCCCATCTGGAATTCAGTTACAATCGAGTAAAGACGAATTCTGGCAACCGTCCAGGGGATCATTTTTTAGGACCTTATTGTTCCTCTTTTGAGCTTGACCCAATGTTACATTTTTTAAGGCGAATTCCCCGTCACCGAGGGACTCGGAGATTTATTTCGATTGTGATGTTACATGGGCACCCACGCGTCGTAAGTAGGCTGAGATCACCTTCAGACGTGGTGTGCAGTTAGTCACACAATTCTTCATTGCACAGCGAAATATTTTGAATATGACACATTCCTTTATTCCGCAAACACGAAATATTGCAATGAAAAAGGTGTGGGGGGGGGGGGAGGGGGGGGGGGGAGTGGTGACAAAACGTACAGCCATCATTTCAAGCTTTATTGGAGAACAATTTGGTAGCCGCGGAAAAGATGTTGTTACGTCCAATTAGTTTGGTTGAAAAATTTGAAATTGACAATTTCAAACTAAAAAAAAAATAATAATAATTAAAAAATGAATAAATAAATAAGCTAAAAAAAAATTCTGCATTATTGTTAAAATTGAAAAAATGAGATACACGATTTTTAATTTACAATTATATCGTTGGAAATGATATTTAAAATTTAGGAGCCTCGGGCTACTTCTCAAATCGTTAGGTTATCATTTTTTATTAGGCCTCAGGTATATCATTTGACGACGTGGTGGGAACTTGGGTCGCGTTAAAATTCTAAACTAGTTTCTATTGCCACTACAATAAATAAAGCACGTTCTATTGCGCCTGTTTTTATAATCTAGTTCAGTGCGCCTGCGAAATCTAGTGATAAGCGATTACACACATCGCGCTTGTCGCGCGATATCGATAACAGTCAGTTGTGATCGATGTTACACGCGGTGAAAATCATTTCCTGGAGAATTATTTTTTATCCATAAATGTGGATTATCCATAAATCGATTAATCGCGAGTGGACAAGAAATTGAGAGAAGTGTAGATTTTTTTTAAACAATTGTGTGAGGGAAAATGGAAATGCCAGTGTGCGATTTCTACCTGCAGCCATTTTTTTGAAGTCTAGGTTACTCCTCATCAAGTGATTGAAAAAGAAAATGTTATGGAACATTTTTTTGTAGAGAAATTTATTGTACATTTTCGTCTGCATAATCAAATTTTTCGGTCAATTATGGTGCTCCCATAGGGCAGGGGTAATTAATAAAAAATGTACGCGATGTAAGGGGTAAGAGTCGCAAGTTGAGAAATTTCACCACAAGCACGTGCCTCATACCGAAGATCCACGTGCTTGCCAAACAAAAAAATGTCCCGACGTAAAAAATGATCTTCGCACTATATTCTTTCAACAAATTGCGCTCGATTGATGGTATAGATTAGTTATAAAACATAATTATCGAAGACCATTTTGCAAGGGTCCTTCTCTCGTCCCCGATGGGTCTCACTCCATCTTGTGTGACAGTTCAACTCTAGGTTATATCCACCAATCTTCCAAATTATCATTGTCGGTCACGCTTAATTATTAAAACTAGTTCAAATGGCATTAATATATCGTAGTAATTTGTTCAGTATTGCTGAGTGAAATATTATCTTAAAATCGCTATAAATTGAGGAAGGAAATTGACTTTTCAATTCCAAATGTACCGTGCCCTAGTAGAAAATGTGAGAAGCACTGGGGCATTGGCGAATTGAACGTCGCATGGAGATCGCAGCGACGCCGCATGGAGATCGCAGCGACGTCGCATGGAGATCGCAGCGACGTCGCGGCGACCTCTGTTTGAACTGACGCACCGAGGCGCTGCGAAATTCAATTCCTAGTGAACACACACAAACACACACACACACACGCACACACACTCATCAGGCTGAAAACGCAGAACAGACCAATCATTTTGAAGTGATCTGCGCCGCACGCCTCCCAACACCGCTGAATTTTAATATAAATCTATATTTAGAAGTAATCATCACTATAGACCGTAAAAGCACTATCGGAGCCGGCAATGGGATAAGCTAACCGCCGCATCGTGACAAAAATTGAATAAAACGAGTTTCAGTGTTAGTTCAGTGTGTGATTCACCTTTCCGGGCATCAGGTCCATGATCAAACGTGAAAAGTCGGACTTAAGGTACTTCCCATTCACAAAAACAAATCACATCGTTGAAAATCCAAAGTTTCTGAGAAAACTATTCGCTAGTGTTTGAACTAATAATTCCGGAATTCTGCAAATACATTTTTTCTCTCATTGATTAAATTATTGAAGAAAAATTTATTAACTGTATATTTTTTTTTTACACAAATATTAATGACCATTGTTGATTCGTGTTAAATACAAAAAGAGAAAAACAAATTGACAGCAAATTGAAGTAACACCGGTACATAGAGTATATGCGCATGAAGTGAAGATAAGGATTTAAAATATTCGAAACTGATAATAAATAAAGAATAAATAGAAAAAAAAATGAATGATAATGGCAAAGAAGGCAATGCTGGTCTTTAAAAAAAAAAGGAAAAATTCCCTGATTTGAGGTACTCCATAGCTTTATTGAGGCATATTTATATGTCCGAATGAAGATACGCGGTAGCGTATGGGCCAAGTCACTTTTTGATTCAAATTACGTAGAGTAATAGGGTGGAACTCCATTAATGTCGCGCTCCCCCTTCTGTGAATGAGTCATCGCCGGAGCGCTTCCCCCACCACCGGGCCGGCGCTTCCCCCACCATCTACCCACCGGGCCGGCGCTTCTCCCACCAGCGACTCACGGGGCCGCCGAGCCCTCCTGCCCCCTTTCCACGCGCATCATTTTGATTTCACTATCGCCGAAATAAAACCAACAAAATAGGGATTTGAGGTATTTCGGGTCGGATGCTCCACTCTCACAACGAACGGTTCTAATTTCTTGGCAAAATATAATAGTATTTTCAGAAAAAGTCCATTCGCTTCCGAGAACTGAGGGGCCGCGTGAGCGCGTGGTGGGGGTATACACTAGCGTCGCACTCTCCGCATTAGCTTCCCCCAGTCTCCCACGCGGGCGATATCAACGGAATTCCAGTGTATAACTGAATCGGATATTATTTTTTTATAATAACATACAATTTTTTTTTCTGTTGCCATGGGGCAAAACGGGTGGGCAATTTGCTAAACGTAATTAAGATTCAGTTTTTTAAAAAATTCTGCTTTTCTTGAAAACTTTATTTTTTTTACCCTATGTAGTATGCGTTATTTCCATACTACTGTATTTTTTATGCTCCCATTTCGAGAGTGCAGATAAAAATTTGAAAAAAAAATGTAGCCCGTTTTGCCCCACGTCGCGGTGCTTCTTTTTGTATGTCTCATTTTGTTTTTAATACAGTAACCCGATGGTGGTTTTCCGTATTATCTCTGCAGGATTCTAGAATCAATTTAGAGGCGGCGCACCTTAAGGTAGCTGAGCGTTAGCTACATGAGAAAATATAAAAAAAAAATCGCAATGATTGAAATTTATGAAATTTTCAGCATGTGTCCTTAATTATACTTAAAAGCAATGTTGAAAATTTCGAAGTACTTTTCCGCTTTCGTTCTTCGGATAAAAATCATCAAATATTGTCTATATATGTTTACAAAATGACATTTGGCTATAGTTCCAAAAATCACACGGAAAGTCGAGTCGATATTTTGAGAATCATTTTGAGATCCGTGGAGCATTATTCTACCAAAATTTGGCGACTTTTCATCATTGCAAAATTTAACGAAGCGAATGGTGTGGAAGTACCTTAACGATAATCGCGAAATTCGTGAGAAATATTTAGAAGTCACGTTTATGCTGGACAGACGAAATTGTGTGTGAAAACAGAATAGCCATTCATAAGTGGCCACTGGTGCTTGAGTGGATTAAATCTGAATGAATGATGGGGGCCAGATGGGAGGCGAGAAAACACACAACTATTGTTCATGATGCTGTAAATGCGTATGATGGCGATGATGAGGTCGAGGAATTCGGTAAATCTTCGGGAATTGATGGAGCAGGGTGAGTCTGAGGAAAATGTTACGCTTTGTATATTATATAGGTCAAGAATTTCATCAATTATGCAAAAATGCGAAATTAACATAAACGAAATATAGAATATGGCTCGAACCGCCAATTTCTGGATAGAAATTCGAATACTTTGAGATGATTGTCGGTAACATTAGTATCTTCTGCCCACCTACCCACACACACTCACCCACCCACCCACTCACCCACATAGACACACGTACCCACCCGCACCCACCCACCCACACACACCCACCCACCTACACACACCCACAAACACACACCCACAACCACACACACCCACAAACACACACACATCTCGAGAACCCCGGTGGATATTGACCATGCGATGAAGCTTGATCAAAGCCTGGACGAGGCTTGACTAAGCTTCGCCAGAGCTGTGTTTTGAAGCCTTGGTCAATCTGTGCAGAACATGCCAATGTAACACCAATCCCAGCTTAGAGAATAAGCTTCGTCCTAGCTTGGTTACGTAGGTTAATACAAGCTTCGAACTTTATCTTCATTCAAGCTTCGAACTTTATCTTGGTACAAGCCTCGAAATTCATTTTCGTCCAAGTTCCAAAGTTTCTCGTGGTCGAAGCGTGGACATTAATGTTGGTCCAAGCTACAAAATTTATCTTGGTTCAAACTTCGAAGATAGGAACATTGAGGTTGGACCAAGCTTCGTTGAACATTCGTTTCCAAGCTTGGGTTGAGGTGGTGCAGCAATCCTGGATTTATATATGAATCCAATATTAAGCAGAGTTTCGTTGAAGCCGGTAAATCCAAACTAGGAAAAATATGCTTCAATCCAGCTTAGGTCAACCTTAGTTCAGAAGCTTGGGTTTAGATGGTATGAGCAATCCGGGATTCATGATTGTTAAAGCTAAGATTCAAAGCTAACAAAGCTGAGCTCGGACCAAGCTTAGCACAACATGGTTTCTGAAGCTTGGGTTTGGATGATTCTAGTAACCTTGGATGTACGTATGTATCCAATATTGGACGTAGATTGGATTCTGCCTGTGGACCAACGCTAGGGACGCTAAGATTGAGCCAAGCTTGGCACAAGCTGGGCCAACAAAGCTTGGATATCTTTGATATAACTAAGCTTGGTTTGATCTAGGCTTATACATGGGATGAAGCTATGTCGAAGCTATCAAGTTCAAGCTTCGGCATCGAAGGTCGGACCAAGATTGATCTCATCGTTCAAGCTTCGAATTCCCCACCTGGGAACTAGTGGGGAACTAATCCCATTCTAATACCATTTTGCCACCAGTTTACGGCCAAATGATATTAGACTTTTCTTTCCCTCATGAAATTCTCTACAAAAAAGGTTGAGTGACTTTTTTTGTAAGATCATTCGTTCACGAGATAACTGAGGATCTAAATAATAACATTTTTTGACCATGTATTTTGCAGAAAATAAATTGATTAATTGAGTTGGGGTTGTGCAGCCTGCAACATTCATGTTGATAATAATGAACATTTTATCTGACGGTTGGTTGGTAGAAGGCTCGCAGATAAGGCCTATTGATTTGTGATACCGGTCCCCAAGTTGCCTGTTCTCCAAAAAAATTGCTAAAAAATCAACGAGCGCTGTAAAGTGCGGTTAATGGCCGATATTTATATTTTCATGTTTTAGCCAGTGTAAGAAAAGTGAAAGTGTTACATTGAATGTGTGTGCGGTGTGTCTCAATCGTTTTTGTTTATGTCCCGTGCATATATCTATCGACACGTCATACTGGAAGAATGGACAATGGCACATGCAATGGAAAATGCTGGACGAAGGTCGGCAATTGTCGGCTTAACTCCATGTCATCTTCGCTTTTTCTGATGATTTTTATTCATTCTTCTCTATTTGCGGTGATTTTTTTTTTTAATTTTGTTACGAAAAAATTTGGAAAATTTTGAAGATTTCAAAATTCGGGAAATGCAAAGAAAACAATTTTTTAAATTGAAACGTTGGGCAATACAATTTGGGAAAATAAAGGAGTTTTGGAGTATTCAAAAATTTTCAAAAATTCGGAAAATTAGAAAATTTTGAAAAAAAATTTTAGTGTTTAGAGCTCAAAAAAATTTGAAAATGACAAAAATGCGAATATTAAAAAAATGTTGAGGATAAAAAAAATTACATGGTGAAGATGATCAATTAGGAAAAATCTAAAAAATCCAAATTTTGTAAAAAATTGAAAATTTTAGAGATTTATAAAAGCAAAAAAAAAAAAGAAAATTTCGGGCATTTGGGAAATTCTAAAGACATAATAAAATTATGAAATTCTAAAACAAACATTTCCAATATTTCGAGAATTTCGAAAAATTAAATAATTCGAAAAAATGTGAGAAAATTTCAAATTTCCAAAAAAAAATTTCCCAAATTTCAAAAAACTTCAAAATCGAAAAAAATTTCGCAACCTAAAACAAATTTAAAACATGCAAAAATTTGCACTCATTTTTGGAAATTTTTCAAAAAAAAAATTTTGAAAAAACCTTTCGAGTTTGGTCGAAAATGGTGAAAAAAATCAATCAGCCCAATTCCAAAAATTCAAAAAAAAAAGACGAGAGTGCACGATGAGCGGACACCGCACACGCAATGAAAACGGCTCGACGAAGGTCGCTTTGCAATTGTTGTTTCAACTCTATGTCATCTCCACGTTTTTGTTCCCCTTTTTTTCACTCCTTTTTCTTTATCTGCGGTGCATGGAGTGGAACTTTGCTTGCGAGAAATATTATAGTTGGAAGGACGCGCCAGTCGGAATGCGAGCGCGAATCATTGTAGAGTTGTTGGGACATTTTCGAGTGCGGTCAACTCGTTATTCGAATGATGGGCTTAATTGATCTGATGTGTGCTTCGATGCGCGATTGAGCGACTAAAAAACTGCGTTTAAAAATGGGCCCCTAAAATTTTAACCTGTGAATAAATTTGCAAAAAAGTACAAACGAACACACAAAATAAAATAAAAAATGAAAAATTCATGCACGAATTTAGAGAAGTGAGGCGGGTTCTCACTGCTGACGCCACGTGCTGTCTTATCTTCCGGAAAAACTCAATTATCTCGTCACTGAGTGATTTTATCGAAAAATTTTATACAACCTTTTTTGTAGAGAATCTCATTTCCGACAAAAAAGGTATTTATGAAATTTCTCTGCACCGCGTCCCTCTCGAGATACATCCGAAATTTTAAGAGACGAGACGTGCGTGCGCTTGGACCGCATCCGAATGTTCGGATCTCCAAGTGAGTTTGGGCTCATTTCCTTCTCAAAAATTCCAATTATCTGGAATTGAAACTTGCGCATCATCAATTTCAAGCGTTTATATCGACTCTAAGATTGTTAACAGAACCACTTCACCACTTACCTGTGACCAAAGAGTGTATATCAGTAGCGTAGTGGGCTATCGTGTTAAGTCTGTTTTGGCCTCGCCTTCGTTTTAGATAAATATCTCAAAATCTACGGAATATAGCGACAACTTCATAAGGACCTTTCTTGTAGAGCATAGTGAGATCTGCAAATTTGTTTAAATGCAAATTACGCTATGTTTCTTAGATTTTGAGATATGTACCAGAAACTTCCATCAGGCCAAAAGAATCTTAACTCGATCGGGCCATTCGCTACTGATATGCACTCTTCATTCACAGACAAGTGGCAAAATGGTTCTCTTCATAATCTTAAATTCTTCGCTCTACCATCTCAATTTCCTATTTCTCAATATTCCGGAATTTTACATAAACAAATTATTTTTGTATCCATTTTTGAGTGATTTTGAGAATGTCATGGACGAATAAATAAATAGATAAATAAATAAAAGAATAAATAAATAAATAAATAAATAAATAAATAAATAAATAAATAAATAAATAAATAAATAAATAAATAAATAAATAAATAAATAAATAAATAAATAAATAAATAAATAAATAAATAAATAAATAAATAAATAAATAAATAAATAAATAAATAAATAAATAAATAAATAAATAAATAAATAAATAAATAAATAAATAAATAAATAAATAAATAAATAAATAAATGAATTAATTAATTAATTAATTAATTAATTAACAATGAAAAAAATTCTGTGCAATTTCGAATGTCCCTTATCATTTATGTTTTCATGAATTGCGGCCAGTAACCGACGCATCCCATGTCCGGCATTTGTCGCTCGGCAGAGAAAAAAAAAATCACCAATATCAATAAGCTGATTATTTGAATTCGATTAGCGGTATCTGGCGCAAAGTGGGGGAAAGTGGAGTTGGTGTTACAAGCCATCAGTTGCGCGCGATTTATACGCGGACTGTCTGGGTTCTCCGGGCGTGCGGCCTTAAGGTGGTTCTAGGATGTTCTGAAGTTGGGCTTTAAAAAACTTTCCAAAAAATTCAAACGACTCCGGAATAAGAATTTCCATTTGCAAATTAGTCCATCAAGTTTTCGCGAGGAATGTTTCTTATCTCCATTATCTTCATTGGTTTAAACTGCGTGAATGCGGTAGAGTTCGGGAAAAATACGGCGTCGGTTCGTACCGCCGGGAGCGGCAGCAAAGTCACCCTAAATCAAATCAGATTGTAAAAAAAAAATTTTTGCAAAATGTTCGTTGTGAATTAAAATTAAAATGTGATATTGAACGATTCAAGTATCATTATAGTACCAGCTTGAAGTAAATACAATGGTATGGGACGAGGGATTGTCGGTTAAGGAAGTGACTGAGGAGAAGAAAAAGACACCGAAGTTCCCATCGAGGGAAAGGAATTTCGCGGTGAGACGACGTGGGCCCAGACGCGAACTGTCGTCACGTGAAAGTGGGGTATCACTCTGTGATAATTCCGGGATTTTAATCAGCCGGCATGATAACCGTAACCGGGATGAATCCTTGTGCCGGGCCTGCAGTGACACACCAATGACTGAGTAAGAAACAGAATTTTAACCTAGAATAGTATCGACAGAAAACGAAATAGAGTTCCGCGGGAAATATAAATTCTTCAGAGGAACAGATTTTTTTTTATTTATACAAATATTGGAGAGCTATTCTCTTTATTTAAAAAAAATAATACTCGAGAGTCGACAAAACACAAGCATTCGCTAAATTTCTGATTTGGGGTATCGTATACGAATGACAATCTTGGAGAACGATATGTATTAGAAAATCGTTTGAGTAACTTTCTGCGGATGTGAATTAACATCACAATTTTAAAATTGGTCATATCACAGAATGAGATGTCATGTAACCGTCATATGACATTATTTTCTATATAATCTATATATTTTATATATAATCTAATCACATGCTAATCCAGCGCCGCCTCACCCAGTAGCGTTACTAAGTTTAGAGTAACTGCGCATGCGCGGCAGAGTGCGGCGGAGTGGGGAGTAGTTTACGCCGGTCCTTTAGCCCTTGACGCACTCTACCCTGCGCAGTTCCTTACCGCTTGGTACCACTACCGGTTGACTACGGCGCTAGAATCGCTCCTAACTCGACACGATCCCGACGTGCTGGGCTCATCGAGACACTCTAGGTATAAAACCAATTGTTATCTCGTCTCGTCTCGAAGGTCGAGGATGCAATCCAATCTCGTAGTGTCTCGTCTCGTCTCGATTTTCTTCATTTTTCAAGTGCCGCTTCAGAACGACTCCTTTCAAAGGCTGGTTTATTAATACGATAACACAGGAATCGATTGAGTGATATTCATGCTGAAATGCTTCTGTGCCTTCATTCTTGGCTCCAGTGTTCATTAACACCAAAATTGAAAAGTGCCATCAAATATCCGTTGTAATTATTGAGAAAGAAAATATTGCCAAAAAGTCGGCGCTCATGTTGGTAGTTATATTGACAGAAATATATCTTCAAATTTTTACACTGTTGAATAAATGAAATTTTCTAAATGTGTGAACAATTTATTATCATCATTATTATTTCTTAGGTTCACCATAAATTTACGAAAAAATCGTTAGTTTGTGAGTGAAATTGATTGGTTTAAAACGATTTTTTTTTTCGAATTCTTGCCGAGGCATGTCTTTTCTCGTCACCTCTCGCTCGTATTGTCTCGACTTCTGAGATAGAACAGTTACGGGGCTCTGAAAAAAATCGTAATTTTCAGTGACTCACCGATTGGCATAAATCTGTCATATATATATACGCTATACGGCGTAGAAAAACATAAAAATAACCCAGCAAAAAGTCATTAAAATTGATGATCAACTCATACTTCCTGACACCGCTGATAGTCCAAGGCTGCGGCCCATATCCCATGAGTCATTAAATCATTAAATTCCACTTTAAACCGAAGTGTCTTAAGATCGGGCCTAGCATGAGTAAACATTCGCCGAAAAGTGAATGTTTCATGCTGTCTCGTAAAAGTCGAGTAAGAGCAGTTGAATGGGCGTCACATGGTGATGGCTCATCACAGTCGACATTTTTACCGAGGAATATGGCACTAGACAGAAAGTGCACTAAATGGGATGTGAGTGTAACCCTCGACGGGTCGCATCTATAACTTTCCGATAGTGGGTGTGTGTGTGTGTGACGATACACGTATGAAGTCAAGTTGTATATCAGTAACGCAAATTCAACTGTTAATCGACTATTACGATTTTTTATCGATATCTCGCAAAATATGATGCGTAGCAAAAAAAGTAATACAACATGAAATATGTAGTTTCATGAGCGGAACAACTTTTGTTTGATACTTTTTCTCGTATCTATCATCGTTCTCGAAATACAGCGTTATAAACTATGAAAATTGTTAATTAAACGATATCTCGTAAATTAGCGCAATTATGGAAAAAAGTCATTAAACATAAAATATGTATCTTCATGTGGGGAACAACATTTGTTGGAAACTTTTTCCTCTCCACGGTTTTTGTAATACAACGTTTTAAACAATTGAAATTGTTAATAACAATTGAAGGAATTGTGTTTTAGACTTGACACTTCTTTCCGCTCTCCGCAACGGCTAGATGTTATTTTTGAAAAAAATAAAATTCAAATCGGTGGAATTGTGTCGCAAAAATGCATTGGAAAATTATCTAATTGGGGAATTATGCAAGTCTATCGGAAAGCAGGGGACAAGTCGATTTTCTTGCATGGCGTTTCAGCAAATATCTCAAAATTGGGAAAAGATAGCGGCAATGTCATATAGACCTTTTCGATGGACCGAAAGAGAAGCTGTAAATTTGTATAAGACCAGTTTCGGATATCTCCCATAGTTTTCGAGATATGCAGCGAAAATCGACGTCGGACAGGTTTGACTGGCCACTTCACTAGGGTAATGGTTCAATCCCCCAGTTCAGAGGTTTGGCATTAGAAATAAATATTTTTTTATTATTAGATATAGATCATAAGGGGTTTAATTATGAAAAAAAATAATATTCGAAGAAAATCATGGGACAGTTCAATGAGAAAGCACCTGCTTCCAACCAATTACATGTTTTCTCTATGGTACGATGCCCCCTCAATATGACGAGTGTCTCAATGAGCGCGTCCGATTTTTTTAGTCCCTCGTAAATCACAACTATAACTACGGAAAACTTGAAATCAAGCCCAAACCGTGGACGAGAACTTTATGAGCCGTTCCAACTCTTCTCATCACAAAACTATAAATTACTAGATATATGGTCAAATATTCTGCAAATAGATTCGGTCCATTGATGAAGTGGTGGCCAATTTTATCTGAATTTATATCAGTATGAATTTTGAAAATTACCGTTTCCTGTGTGTGTGTGTGTGTGTGGATGCGTGTATATGTGTTCAAGTATCCTTGTTTGTGTATATGTGTGTGTAACTGTCTAAGTGTGTGGGTGCGTCTAAGTATGTATAGCTACCTAAGTATGTGCATGTGTCTAAATGTGTGTCTGTGTATGTGTGTGTGTGTGTGTGTGTGTGTGGGTGGGTGGGTGTGTGTGCGAGTGAGGTGGTGGGTGGGTGTGGGTGGGTGTGTGTGCGGGTGAGGTGGTGGGTGGGTGTGGGTGGGTGTGTGTGCGGGTGAGGTGGTGGGTGGGTGTGGGTGCGGGTGGGTGGGTGGGTGTGGGTGGGTGGGTGGCTGTGTATGTGGGTGGGTGGAAGGGTGAATGGGTCGGTGTGTGAATGGCTGGGTGGGTGTGGGTGAGTGTGTGTGGGTGGATGGGTGTGTCTGTGTGGGTCGCTGTGGGTGGGTGGGTCGCTGTGGGTGGGTGGGTGGCTGTGTACGCGGGTGAGTGGGTGTGAGTGAGTGTGTGTGTGGGTGGATGGGTGTGTGGGTGGGTGGGTGTGTTTGGGTGGGTAGGTGTGTATGTGTGTGTCGAATTGTTTTTTAAATATTTACAAAAAAAGGTACGAAACAGTACGAAATTTCGGAATATTTTCGGTTTATTTCAACAATGAATAGCTTTACCGAAAAATGACAAACACATTTTTTGTGTAAAATTCAATTATCTACAAAAAAAGAGTGATAAGATTTTTCGGTAAAACTACTGGTTTACGAGATATTTAACAGTTCATGAAGAATCGAGGGAATAAATAGAACCTAATTACGGATCCGGAAGGTTTTTTGTGTAGCCCTAATCGGTCACATCCAGTTTCTAACACTAATTTATTTTTCAATGAACGCCATCCAAGTAACAATGTAGTGGAGCGATTGGCGCGTACGATTTATCGCAAATCGAGCGTGGACCGTGCGAGCTTTTCATTGCCAAAGCAAACGCGGAAGTTCAAGGAAAATTGGCGGGAAAAGGGGAACATGCGGGTTTTTATGAAAATACTTTCGTTCACTTTTTAGAAAAATAAGTCGGATGGTAAATCCATTTTTTTCCAAAACTATTCAAAATTCGTAATTTTTCTTTTGAAGTTCATGTTTTCTATATTTCCCAAAATTTTCGAAATGTTTCAAAATTTTAACACAGTTTGGAAAGTTTTGGGGTTTTTTCAAAATTGCTTTTAGATTAAGAAAAAAAAATAAAATTTCTTTTTGTTTGTTTGGAAAATTTGGAAACTTATTCATTCCAAAGGGTTTGATTCAAAATAATCTTTGCGGATTTTTCGAGAGCTGTAAAATTTTTCCAAAGTCGAAATTTTATGAATTTCTGAAAATTGGCGATTTTTTCAAAGTTGGGAAATTTTTTTGAAATTTGAGAATTTTTTTTTCAAAAATGTTCCTCGAAAATATGCTTTCGGTCATGTTGAGGAAAAATTCCTCATCGCTTCAGTTATTATTACCAGAACGTCTCTACTCCGCGAAAATATGGTTCCATGTGAGCGGACCGAAGGGAAGTTCGTTTGCCAACCTCGCGTCATGTCATGTCATAATCCCCACCTTGGCCTTTCTAACTACGCCGAGCTTTTCAGCTTCAAAGCTGTAACATGGAAAGAAAACAAAGCTTCTACCTCATACTCGTTTACGTAAGAGCAAGCTTTTGCATTTGTCCATTCACTGTTTGAACATTTCTACGCTTCGCCGAGATTGACACATTTTTCAAACTTCTCAAAATTTGCAACTTTCAGTCCAACATAAGAGCCCAATAGCTCCACAGCTTTCACGTGCTTTCATTCATCTTTCAATTTTTCTTGCATTTCCCACTTAACTCCCAAAATTAAAATGAGTTTGACTCAAAATATGAATTTTTGCCTTTTCAAAAAATTCTGATTTTCGAAAATTTTTGAAACATCAATTTTTGCAAATTTTGAAAAATATAAAAAAAAAGTAAAAAAAAAATTCAAAATTTTGAAAAAAGGTCAAAATTTCAAAAACCGAAAAAATTTCGAGAAAAAAAAAGTAAAAATATTAAAAAAGGTAGAAAAAAAATTCAAAATTTCGAAAAATATCGAAATTTCGCAAAAATATCGAAATTTCAAAAACCGGAAAAATTTCGAGAAAAAAAAAGTAAAAAACCACAAAATTCAAAATTTCGAAAAAACATCAAAATTTCAAAAACCGGAAAAATTTCGAGAAAAAAAAGTAAAAAAAAAAAACAAAATTCAAAATTTCGAGAAAATATCAAAATTTCAAAAACCGAAAAATTTCGAGAAAAAAAAAATCTCAAAGGAGTGAAAATTTCTGAAAATTTGGATTTGAAAAAAAAGAAAAAGAAAAAAATTGTAACTCGTCGCCTCCGCGAAAGCTCAATTTTTCCTAAACCTGGTGCACGTGCCGAACAAAAATAGTCATAGTCGGAAAAATCTCCGCCGCGAAACTGCAGAGATGACACCGCGTGTGCGACTCTTGCACTTGCGCGCGTGCGCATCCCAAGCCCACAGGTTTTACCGTGTGTTATAGGTATGCCAATCTACGTAGTGGGGCTATGGCGCCAGTTTGAAGTAAACTCCTTCTGCGGATGCACTATTTCCAAGTCCTAAACTCCTAAACCAAAATTATATTCTCAATTTGACTAAACTAATTCCCGCCCTAAATTCAATTTAAATTTTCGGTAATAATGGTGGACGGAAATTACAAAAAAATTTAAAAAGTGCATTAAAGTGTATGTAAATAAATAAATAAATAAATAAATAAATAAATAAATAAATAAATAAATAAATAAATAAATAAATAAATAAATAAATAAATAAATAAATAAATAAATAAATAAATAAATAAATGAATAAATAAATAAATAAATAAATAAATAAATAAATAAATAAATAAACAAATAAATAAATAAATAAATAAATAAATGAATCAATAGCTAAACATATAAATGCAATTAAAATGAACGTTAATTACAATCAATTTTCCATTGGCTTAAAAGCGAAATATTAAAATTGCCCACAGTCACCAATATAAACAAAGTTAACAGTGTTAAACTATTTTAAACGATGACCATTAAGGTCTCTTCATACACCGAGCATTTATCTAATTAATAGCCATTAGCCATTAGTTCCATTACTGCAAGACAGATAGGTACTAAAGTGAGAAACGTAGGAGGCAACGTGGCCTCTTTTGATAACACCTGCGCGCAATTCTTACGGTCACGAGTTGTCCATTAAATTATTCAATTGTTTACTGTTTATTGTAAACAGAACAAGGTAATAGGTCTTTTCTTTTCAGATATATAGGGAGCAAAAATTATTTTGTTCATCAAAGCATCAATTTTCCTTAAATTCTGATATATGTAAGTTAATTCGGGTTCGTCATGAATATACATTATCACTGGGAAAGTGGTGAACTGGGATAAGTGCATCTCTAACAAACTTTTAAGTTGCTGAAGTTATTTGAACCATGTTTCACATCATTCTGTCGGGTTTTCAAGGACGGGTTACTGAATATGTGTGTGTGTGTGTGTGTGTGTGAGAGAGAGAGACATTACGTGTATGTATGTCGGTACGGGTCAGTTAGTGTGTGTGTATGTGTGTGTTTGCGGGTGTGTGTGGGTGGGTGATTGTGGGTGGGTGATTGTGGGTGGGTGTGTGTGGGTGGGTGTGGGTGGGTGTGTGGGTGGGTGTGTGTGGGTGGGTGTGTGGGTTTGCGTGTGCGTGTGTGTATGTGGGTGGGTCGGTGTGGGTGGGTGTGCGTGTGTGGGTGTGGGTGTGGGTGGGTGAGTGTGGGTGGGTGGGTATGGGTGGGTGGGTGGGTGGGTGTGGGTGGGTGAGTGGGTGTGGGTGGGTGTGTGTGTTTGCGGGTGTGTGTGTGTGTGTGTATGCGTATGTGTGGAATCGGAATTTTTCGTTAACAATTTCTCACGAACGGGTCCAACGATCTGGGTCATCGAGATCACAATCAGAACGTCTTCATAGAACGTAGATCGGTTTAGTCTTTGGTTTAAACTGACCGAGCAATTTTTTTGTTATCAACAATTGATTTGTTCACAACGCTCTATTGCAAAAACAGTAAAAGATGCAGCAAAAATCAGAAGTTGCACTGTAAATAGAAATGCATATTTAATTTTCTAAAACGCATAGTATTTTTTTTTTAAACCAGTCTTTAAACATTCAATTGACGTGTCGGAAAATCTAGGAATGGCAAACAGAAATTACAAATCAGCATTATAGAACTAATTCAATCAGAAAAAAGCGAATTTGGTTAGTCAGGAAGACGGAGAAATTTATCTAACATGTCAGAGATATCGGCGATAATCTGAGAAACATCGTAAGGCACTCCAATTGTATTGACTTAAATTGAAAGCTTTGGCATATCTATAGGACGTGGAATCTCTCGAGGTTCATTCCAATCAATAATTTGTTTGTAAAAAACAATATTTTTTTCATAAACAAATAACCCAAAAAACTGTGTTACGACAAATATCTGGATTACGAACAGATCATTTTAATCGATCTCAAATTCATTGGTGTTATCAACTAATAAATGTCCCATTTATAAAAACAAAAAAATTGAATAGACTATAAAAAAAAATGATAGGCATTGGCCACATTGCTAATTCGCTATTGGACACTTGAAGAAATGTGTAAGGACCAATTGTTATAAAAACTATCGTATCACCCTGAATGGTCGACTGCAGCGGCGTCACACGACGCCGACTCTTCTAGCAGGTGTGCAAAAACACAATAAAAAAAAACCAAACTTCTTTGACATAATTTCCGAATATTCAATTGGCATAGTGTCCCAATACTCATTTGGGAATATGTCCCAATATCTAATTGGGCACCGTTCCGATATCTATTGGAGTTATGATGGGATATTGGAGCGATATCCAATTAGCTACTGTCCCAATTTTTAATTGACTATTGTTCCAGTATTGAGCTGGAAACTGTCCCAACATTCAACCATTGACTGTCCCAATATTTATTTGGGCGTCGTCCCAATATTTAATTGGATGTTGTCCAAATATTTAATTGGCTGTTGTCCCAATATTCAAGTGTGTATTGGCCCAATATTCAAGTGTGTAATGTCCCAATATTCAATTGAGTGTTGTCCCAATACTCGATCAGAGGTTGTCCCAATATTGAATCGGATGTTGCCCCAATATTCAATTGGATATTGTGCCAATATCCAATTGAGTAATGTCCCAATATCCAATTGAGTGGTCGCCCAATATTCATTGAGTGTTGTCCCAATACTCAACCGGATGTTGTCCCAATACTCAATCGTTTGTTGTTCCAATATTCGATCGGATGTTACCCCAATATTCAATTCGATATTGTCCCAATATTTATTTGGAGGTTGTCCCAATATTTATTTGGGTGTTGTCCCAATAATTATTTGGATATTGTCCCAATGTTCAATTGAGTAATTTTTTCAATCCTACATTGAATTTTGGCCTAATATTCAATTGGTAGCTGCCCCAATATTCACCTGCTAACTGTCCCAATATTCAATTTGCGATGTCTCAATATTCAATTGGAACAGGGTCGATACATTCAATTGGGACAGTGTCCAAGTATTCAGACAGGTCATTAATATTTAGGTCTTAATATTCCATTGCTTATGTGCCCCAAAATTCAATTGAACCAGTGTCCCAATAATTAATTGGGACAGTGTCCAAATGTCCAATTGGGACAGTGTTTCAATCTTCAATTGGAAAAATTCTCCTATATTCATCTAGGATAAAGTTGAATTTTCGAATGCAACGATGTCCCAACTTTTCTGTGGGACATCATTCCAATCAGTTTTTTTATGCCTAAGATATGAAAAAAATAATATGATCATCGAAATTTTCCAAATTGATTGATTATCACGATAAAACGAAACTTCTAAGACGTAACGGAGGAAATTGAAATTATGATTTTCTGCAGCATTCTTGAAAAATAAAATTTCGTATGGCTGTATTTAAAAAAAAATTAATTGATGGACATTCAATTGGGGTTACTAAATTCTATTTCACATTAAAGTATCATAAAATTAAATGACTTATTTATTTATTATATGGCCGAGAACCATTTTATAGGTGTGGAAAAATTAGTCAATGAAGCCACGTTCTCAAAACCCAATTCCTAACCCATAATTGATTAAATGTCAATGATTATTTTTTACGTCATCACCGTAAAGCTGAAATTTAGAAAATAGTATTATCGTCGAAAATAGATCAAGGATTATCGTTTAATTGGAAAGAAATGTGAAAATTTTTCTTTCCATAACGGTGACAGAAAATTCAATTTTGTAAATTTTCAAAATCTCCAAAATTTGAACTTATTTTGATTTTTAACCCTTTAGCACCCTCATAGCTAACCGACAATATTCACTGGACCCTACAATGTCTTCTAAAATTTCGAAAAAAAAAATCGAGATATACTTTCAATTATCTCAAAATTTCTATAAAAAAAAATTACTTCAAAATCATTATTTTCCGAGTTGGTCCATTAAAAAAAAACAATATTTCTTCCATATAGTTCAAAATAGGAATAATTTTTTTTTCCGATTTTGTCATCCAAAAAATTTATTTTTCCCAAATTTTGGAAAATTTTCCGAAAAAATTTTTGACAGTTTTCACGAAAAATAAAAATCTCACATCACTAATGAAATAAAAACCTTCCGCATAATGAGAAAAAAAAAATGTCAAAAAAATTTCCAAATTATCTGAGATGGTCCAGCACAGCATCCCCAAAATGTTGTTCACCTCAGAGATTCTGAATACCGAAAAAATGTAAAAATTCGTGAAATATGGAAACAGTGTCTTTTCGGTGATAGGAAAAATGAGCCCCAAGGGTCAGGGTATTCAGGACCCGCCGAAGATGGAGGTCCGGGTGTCCTGTATTTCATCACCAGGGGGTGAGCCCCAGGGCATACGCGTCAAGATACCAGAGCCAAAAAAAAGACCGGTCAGTCCGGCGGATCGCGACACACAGTACACACTGCGCGGTCGGTGTCCTTCTGTTCCCGAAAAGGACTTCTACAGGAAAACATCATCAGGAGATCGTCGTGAAAGGTATACGACCTTGTCGGGTGCTGAAATTAAAATGGGAGCTAAAGGTGAGCCCTTGCCAAGGAGCAAGCGCAATCCGATGTTGGATAGGCGAAATCGTTTCCCAACGATTTCGGGAGCAGAATTGAAGAGAGGTGTTACCATTGGCAAGTGTCCACTTGACGAAGGACTCGATTTGACCCTTGCACCCTGGCCCGGCATGAAGTGGGCCTGTGTTCGCGTCCTCCATCTCTACTGCAAGGTCTTCGACCAATCCGAGCTGTTCGAGCTTATAGTTAGGTAAATAAACGAGGTGTGGCCCCGACTCTCATAGGACCAAACCAATAACTTCCCCTGTGTGGAATATATTTCCCTTGCATATTGCATAATATAGACACAATCAACACGGGAGTGGAAAAACTTGAGTATCTCGCTAAAAAGTGGATCTAGCGAAAAATGTCATAAATGTGTTTTTGTAGAGAATTCGATTTCCAATAAAATACATAAGATGACATTTTTGTCTAAGTCTAGCGGTTTATGAGATATCTCGCAAAAGGCGAGAACATGGGCGCGTCGGCCAGTTACGAGATGTATAGCGATAACAGTTTCAACGTACTATATCTCGTTACTGGAGGGTGGTGGTGAAAAAAGTTATATAACTTGAAATGTAGATTTTTGAGTTTGCAACAATATTTGTTTCGAGGTTTTTTTTCTATCTTCGATGGTTTTTATGATGGAGCGGTATAGATTATTGAATTCGGTAAGAAACATGAGAATTCAGGCAGTTTGAATCGGGCATGCGCACACACACACACACACACACACACACACACACACACACACACACACACACACACACACACACTCACCCACCCACTCACACACACACACAAACACCCACATCTTATCAGCTATTCATTTCCGTAAATTATGAATTGATATTAATTATCAATATTTGTATTGAATTATTGATGGAAAATTGTAAGAGAAAATTTGTCATTACAATAATTTCATATTCACGACTTTAATTTTTTCTGTTCGCCCACGGAAAATTTTAATTAGCAACTATTCAATTTCCCGATATCCTACGCATCCGAATTATTGTATAAGCGAGAAATCGTTAATAAGATTGTCATAATTTTTTTTTCTTCTATTGTGGTAGTCATAACTTCATTCTAAATATAAACCTGATGAAAGTATTCATGAATAAAGAGCAGTGTCAAAAATTTACTCTCTCTATGGATCGGAATTTAAGGAAATCATAGTACTCAATTAAAAATCATAGGACTCAGGAATTGTCTTTTTTTCTCTCAAGAAATTGTCTAATTTTTTTTGTTGGGATTATTGAAAGAAGGCAAAAATTATCTGACACTAGCATTGAATTCCAGCTAAATACAAACATGTTAATTAATTCACATGTTCTTTCGTACGCAAATGAGGGTGGAGCTTCTACTCGTGTGCTCAGTTATTAACTAATCGATAGTGCATCACTCTTATCAACTCGTTTAACTAGCCCCTTTCCTGGGATTTAACGCGAACGCCCAGCGACACTCTTGATATGTTACTTGTAAAAGCCACAGTGGCTGCTATGGCTCTCATTGATGCGATGGATAGCAGAAAAAAAAAATCCAGCTTTAGAAATCACCTGATTCCTAGTTTCAGAAGCACCTGATTTGTGGCCCAATAATCACCCAATTCTCGGATTTACAATCATCTGATTTTCAAATTCACAATCCACGAATTTTTCCCGGAACATCGTTCCTAGAATATCATTCCCGGAACATCGGGCCCCGGAAGATAGGTCCCGGAACATCGGTCCCGGAACATCGGTCCCGGAACATAGTTCCCGGAATATCGCTCCTGGAACATAGGTCCCGGAACATAGTTTTTGGAATATGGCTCCCGGAACATAGTTCGTGTAATATCGGTCTCGGAACATGGTTCCCGGAATATCGCTCCCGGAACATAGTTCCTGGAATATCGCTTCCGAAAGATAGTTCCCAGAACATTGGTCTCGGAACATAGTTCCCGAAATATCGCTCCCCGAACATAGTTTCTGGAATATCGCTTCCGGAACATAGTTCCCGGAATATCGCTCCCGGACCATAGTTCCTGGAATATCGCTCCCGGAACATAGTTCCCGGAATATCGCTCCCGGAACATAGTTCCTGGAATATCGCTTCCGAAAGATAGTTCCCAGAACATTGGTCTCGGAACATAGTTCCCGAAATATCGCTCCCCGAACATAGTTCCTGGAATATCGCTCCCGGACCATAGTTCCCAGAACATTGGTCTCGGAACATAGTTCCCGAAATATCGCTCCCCGAACATAGTTCCTGGAATATCGCTCCCGGAACATCATTCCCGGAACATCATTCCCGGAACATCATTCCCGGAACATCATTCCCGGAACATCATTCCCGGATATCATTCCCGGATATCATTCCCGGAACATCATTCCTGGAACATCATTCCCGGAGCATCATTCCCGGAACATCATTCCTGGAACATCATTCCCGGAACATCATTCCTGGAACATCATTCCCGGAACATCATTCCCGGAACATCATTCCCGGAACATCATTCCCGAAACATCGTAGTAAGGAATCAGGTGATTTTTGGACTGAACGTCCGGTGATTCTTCCATGAAAAATCTAGTTCAGTCGTGGATGAAGAGCTGTTGCTTTACTCAAGAATCACCTGATGCTGGAACCAAGCATCGCGTAAACCCTGGCTTCAGAATCTGTTTTCGCCTCCATCCCCTTTCTTGATTATCAAGCAAATGACAATATCCTTGATCAACTTGCAACACATACAAATTTATATTGAAACATGTCCCAACTTAGAAGCCGGGAATCCCTCTCAACAACTCCAAGGAGTTTCAATGGCAGCATGAACTTGTGAAGTTTCGACCTATCACATACAGCAGCGCGTCAATTAATCCCGGGGGTATCTCATGGAGGGGCTGTCCCTTGAGGATTTCCCTCAACCTTTTCACCTACAACATTCAATCTGATTGTTCCATTCTGAATACCATTGATCATCCTGAAAACGTCTTTTTCCGATAGAGAAACAAATTTGCAGCAATATTTTTTTTTACGAAGCTTTTTTCGTAGCTTCTGCGGTTTTTATCGTGAAATGTTATTAATGATTGCATTGAATTGTAAAAAAAAATTCGGCATTTTGTTTGGGTGATATGCAGTTAAAACAAACACACACACACCCACACACACTCTCTCTCTCTCTCACATACACACACACTCTCTCTCTTTCTCTCTCACACACACACATACACACTCTCTCTCTCTCACATACACACACATACACTCTCTCACACACCCACACACACACACACACATACACACATACAAATCCGCACATCTTATCCGAAGGGTTTGAAGGTAATGAAATGTCCAAAACAGGTAACACAAACACACACACACACTTTCCCACTTACATTAACTTTCCCCATCCATTACTCAAAAATTGATTTCCGTCTGCGACTATTTTTCTCTTGACGTTAATATATCTTTTAGCCCTATTCTTCACACCCTATAAAATTTCAATTCAGGTGTCGAGGGCATTCCAGGTCCTTGGCGCCCCCTCATAAACGGCGTTAAACCTCATTAAATCGTCCCACCCTTGGGGAAAACCACCCCGCTGCCTCGAACTCCACTTCAAATGGGGATCATTAACATTTCCACCTTACCCTTTGACGTAATTTTCCCCTCAATACTGCTCGCAAATTTTTTATTTATTAGTGGAAACCTTGACATTATCAAGATCGAGCATTTCCGGTATAATTGCAAAGCACCCTTGGCTTTATACTCACGTGCGTCATTTACGAGACGCAGAGAAAGAATGATGTCGGGCGATGGTCCAGACTTTTGATAAACTCGATCTGCCGCTATGTTGTAATTTTATCCAACGATAAATAACTCGGGGTCTATCAACGAATTTAACGGGTTTTTACACCGATTATTCATCGTTAGTTTCGAAATATTTTATTCGGGGTATCCGGCGAAAATATTATATGAGTATGCTACCTTAAAAAAATGTATTGTATAACATATATAATATTTCTAGGTACTTTACTCGAATAATTATTGAATGTTTTGTTTCAGCGGTTCTCTACAATTTTAGGGAAAATATCTGAGTGTGTGTGTGTTTTTTCCCCGTTCATCTCTCTTGTGCTCGCCAGGATAGCTGCTCTTCAGCATTTTTTTGGGAGGGACTACTGGACACCCATCCATGCGGCTGGGGCACAGTTTAGCTATTTAGGCTATCGTATTTCTAAACGCAGGGCAAACCCCCAAAAACCTGTATGCTACGGTGGCGGGCGACTATGATGGAACCTCCCCCCCCCCTGCGTCGGGTTAGGTTCCCGCCCGGCCTGGAGGTCTCATTTTATGGGTACCGTCGATAACACACACGGAATGGTCTTGCTAGAGTGTGAGTGGGTGGGTGGGTGGGTGGGTGGGCGTGGGCGGGTGGGTGGATGGGCGTGGGTGGGCGGGTGGATGGGCGTGGGTGGGCGGGTGGGTGGATGGGCGTGGGTGGGCGGGTGGGTGGGTGTGAGTGGGTGCACAACCGAAAAAAATAGAATTCAATCAGTTTTTGGTCTCAAAATCCCTCGTTAATCCTTCCTTACAAATTGAAAACAAAAGTCAAATGTAGAGATACTACGAGACGAGACAAGACAGCACTGTCCACACACACACAGCTAGCGAAGTGCGTGTAAGGTAAATCTGTCGTAACATTTCCCTCGAATGAATGTTGGCTCAAAGAATTTCGTAGAAGCCCTTTTAATTTGGTTTTTTCGCTCAATTTAATCGGATGGGAAATTTTATGGGCACCCACCCTCAATGAAAGGCGTTTCTGTAAATATTGATGTTGGACTCGTAAACCCTGAGATTTTTAATTACCTCGGAAAAAAACCTCGTGGGCTGGATGAGGGTAATCTAGTGGGGCCACAAAAAAAAATTCTCGATTTACATTTATCACCGAAGATTACATTATTATGAAATATTTTATGTGAAAGTTAAGTATCTCAACGAATAGTTTTGAAAAAACATTTTATGGAGCATTCTTCGCGCACACACACACACTCACATCCACCCACCCGCCATCTCCCACCTATCCACTTACTCACCCACCCACTCACTCACCGACCCGCCCACCCACTCACCCACTCACCTACTCACCCACCCACCCACCCACTCACCCACTCACTTACCCATCCAACCACTTACCCACCTACCCACCCAACCACCCACCCACCCAACCACCCACCCACCCAACCACCCACCCACCCAACCACCCACCCACCCAACCACCCACCCAAGCACCCACCCACCCCCAACCACCTACCCACTCACTTACTCACCCATCCACTCACACCCTTACACCCTAGCAGGAACATTCCGTGTGTGTTATCGACGGTACCCATAAAATGAGACCTCAAGGTCGGGCGGGAACCTAACCCGACGCTGGGAGGGGGGGGGTGGTGGGTTCCAATAGTAAGCGCCCACTACCGCAGCATAGGGGCTCCCAGAGGTTTACCCTGCGTACAGGATTACGATAGCCTAAATGGCGGAAGTCGGCCCCAGCTACATGGATGGGTGTCCACTACTCCCTACCGAGGCAAGCACAATAGAGAGGGACCAAGACAAATAGACATATACACGCGCTACATTGTGATTCAGCAAGTTACCGACTCGGTCGAATCGCATTCTCTTCTCTGTGTAGATGAAATAATTAATGCCGAAATAATTTGTAAATTTCAGGAAAAATTGTACGAGCTGCAAATGTCCGAAGGAGGCCCACGATGTATGTCACGAGGAGTGGGTGTCGGTGCGGGCCCGTTTGGGGCTCAAAGGCGATGTTACGAACAATTACGTTGGCTTCGAGCCTAGGGAAAGGGGACTCGCATGGGCACCACCGGGTCTACCACCAAACAAGGTGATGCTCAATTAATTGTCCTAATTCATACTAATTTCCGGAATTCATGGAAGCCATATATGATCGGGTAATCATGAAGCCATTGACCTCGTCTGTGATACACGGAAAAAGAATGCATGTGTTGAGCAAAGGGGATGGAGGGGAAATCTTTATACATAAGTGGGTGATTTTTTACACCTTTCAATTAAATTTTTTTTTTTTTTTTTTTCAAAAAAACTTTCAAAAAAATTTTCCAACACGATTTCAAGAAATTTTTTTTTTCAATTTCAAAACAAAATTTTTTTAAAAATTGAAAAAAAAAGTTCTTTCCAAATTTCAAAAAAAAATTCTCTTTCATTTTCAAAGTAATGGTCAAAAAAAATTGCAAAAAAATGGTCAAATAGTTTTCTCAAAAAATTTCCAAAAAATTTTCAAAAAAATTTTAAAAAAAATTTTCAAAAATATTTTCAAAAATATTTTCAAAAACATTTTCAAAAAAATTTCAAAAAAATTTCAAAAATTTTTCAAAAAAATTTAGCACAATCAAATTATCGAAATTCGTACGTACTGATGGAATTGAGCGAATTTCTTTCTCCGACAACAGAAGGATGATGTGCATAAACTTGAAGATATGGAAGAAATGGAGAATAAACCAATGTAGCGTCTTTGAAGCGTATGAGCCGATTAAAGTCCCACAATGAGCATTAAATCGAACGAGATTGCCAGACGGTATCCAGAACTGCCAAGTCAAACAAGTTATATTGATGGATTATGATAGATGTTTAAATGAACCATCAAAAGATGAGAACACAGAGACCAATGCAATTTTCTTCGGCCAGTATTTACTCAATCGCTTCAAACGTCCTTTGACAAATATGCCCTTTCGAACGAATATATGCAACATAAAGCGAGGTCATGCGCTGTTTTTCGAACTGGATAACATTTAGTGTAGCCGTCCCCAGATGGGGGAAGTCGAAGCTTGAACGATGAGATCAATCTTGGTCTGACCTTCGATGCCGAAGCTTGGACTTGATAGCTTCGACATAGCTTCATCCCATGTATAAGCCTAGATCAAACCAAGCTTAGTTATATCAAAGATATCCAAGCTTTGTTGGCCCAGCTTGTGCCAAGCTTGGCTCAATCTTAGCGTCCCTAGCGTTGGTCCACAGGCAGAATCCAATCTACGTCCAATATTGGATACATACATACGTCCAAGCTTACTAGAATCATCCAAACCCAAGCTTCAGAAACCACGTTGTGCTAAGCTTGGTCCGAGCTCAGCTTTGTTAGCTTTGAATCTTAGCTTTAACAAGCATAAATCCCGGATCGCTCATACCATCTAAACCCAAGCTTCTGAACTAAGGTTGAACTAAGTTGGATTGAAGCATATTTTTCCTAGTTTCGATTTACCGGCTTCAACGAAACTCTGCTTAACATTGGATTCATATATAAATCCAGGATTGCTGCACCACCTAAACCCAAGCTTGGAAACGAATGTTCAACTAAGCTTGGTCCAACCTCAATGTTCCTATCTTCGAAGTTTGAACCAAGATAAATTTTGTAGCTTGGACCAAGATTAATTTCGATGCTTCGACCACGAGAAACTTTGGAACTTGGACGAAAATGAATTTCCAGGCTTGTACCAAGATGAAGTCCCAAGCTTGAATGAAGATATAGTTCGAAGCTTGTATTAACCTACGTAACCAAGCTAGGACGAAGCTTATTCTCTAAGCTGGGATTGGTGTTACATTCGCATGTTCTGCACAGATTGACCGAGGCTTCAAGACACAGCTCTTGCTATGATTGAGTCATCTCTTTTTTCTCATACCCACTTTTTGAATTGTCGAATGGTTTGTTTGGTACATGCTCCTAGTCATAAAAGTTTCTACTAAAAATGAAGAAAATGAAGAAAATTTTGTCTCATATGGAAAATAATCGGTAATCAAATTATGAAGGATTTATGCAGCCGGTGGTTATTGGGCGAGTGCCAGAGTCGGATATATCGAGGCGGGCCGTCATAATTCACCCAAGAAATCCCCTATGACACCATAATGAACTTCCTGATGCCCCTCGCCAATAATTCTATTTTCCATTCCTCTATTAACGACTCTATACATTGCTCTTCCCAGATTTACGATTCATTGCACTTGAGAGGTACATGCCAACTGATTGATCTCATTTTTTAATTCCTGATAAGAATGAAGAATAACCCGGAAAAATTATATGAATTAATCTATGAATCAATCTATGAATCAATCTATGAATCAATCTATGAATCAATCTATGAATCAATCTATGAATCAATCTATGAATCAATCTATGAATCAATCTATGAATCAATCTATGAATCAATCTATGAATCAATCTATGAATCAATCTATGAATCAATCTATGAATCAATCTATGAATCAATCTATGAATCAATCTATGAATCAATCTATGAATCAATCTATGAATCAATCTATGAATCAATCTATGAATCAATCTATGAATCAATCTATGAATCTATCTATGAATCTATCTATCAATCTATCTATCAATCTATCTATCAATCTATCTATCAATCTATCTATCAATCTATCTATCAATCTATCTATCAATCTATCTATCAATCTATCTATCAATCTATCTATCAATCTATCTATCAATCTATCTATCAATCTATCTATCAATCTATCTATCAATCTATCTATCAATCTATCTATCAATCTATCTATCAATCTATCTATCAATCAATCTATCAATCAATCTATCAATCAATCTATCAATCAATCTATCAATCAATCTATCAATCAATCTATCAATCAATCTATCAATCAATCTATCAATCAATCTATCAATCAATCTATCAATCAATCTATCAATCAATCTATCAATCAATCTATCAATCAATCTATCAATCAATCTATCAATCAATCTATCAATCAATCTATCAATCAATCTATCAATCAATCTATCAATCAATCTATCAATCAATCTATCAATCAATCTATCAATCAATCTATCAATCAATCTATCAATCAATCTATCAATCAATCTATCAATCAATCTATCAATCAATCTATCAATCAATCTATCAATCAATCTATCAATCAATCTATCAACCTATCTAAAACTGTCCAATCAGTATAGAATGACCAATCTAAGATAAAAATCACTAAAAATGTTTTCATCACACAGGTAGAGGAGTACTTCTCAATGTTACCAGAAATATCGGTACCGCGTCTGGGCACTCAGGGTGAGCGTCACAGGGATCGCCAGTTGTCGACCCAATTACCAAAACAGGATTTAGCAAGGGCATATTGCAGACACTTGGATCCTCAGCATTCAGCGAGTGCCGATGATTTTATGGCAGCTAGAAATGAAATAGCCCTTGATATTGGAACTGTTCAAGAAGTATCAGAGAGAAATCAGGTAGGTTGATAAGTGTAAGTGAGGGATTCCCCGTCACATTCACCATCCAGTTCCATCATGGTATCAAAAAATTTCACAAGTCCAAGTTGCTGAGAACTGGTACATTTTCTAAAAAACAAAATTGAGTAATTTGACAGAGATCTGAATGTTTAAAAAAATCTGTGAAAAAAGAGACCTAATGCAATCGCCCAATTTTGTTTAACGATGATGCAAATGAGTGGTTCAGCTGGCGAAGATTCCTTTTGGGCTACGTTACTGATGCTCTTGATGATAATGCGCTGAATTATTGCAGGAATGTGGAACTTGTCACGAGCCACTAAAGTACGGCAGCCTAGTAGTGATGGCCAGCAAACTTGGACAACTTTATCATCCGGCTTGCTTTAAATGTACCCACTGCGATGAATTGCTTGTTGATTTAGCTTATTGTGTCCATGATGATGGGTTATACTGTGAGAGACATTATGCGGAGGAGATGAAGCCAAGATGTGCAGCATGTGATGAGGTAATCAATCGAATAAAATTGATTGTGTCGCTGATTATGAATCAATTGAATTTTCCGGTTGAGCGAAGTTAGATGATACGGATTGATCGCAGATCGACCACTGACTGATCGAAGATTCATCGATAATTGATCAATGATTGATCAATGATTGATCAATGATTGATCAATGATTGATCAATGATTGATCAATGATTGATCAATGATTGATCAATGATTGATCAATGATTGATCAATGATTGATCAATGATTGATCAATGATTGATCAATGATTGATCAATGATTGATCAATGATTGATCAATGATTGATCAATGATTGATCGATGGTTGCTCAATGATTGATCAACGATTGGGCAACGATTGATCAATGATTGATCAAGGATTGATCGATGGTTGCTCAATGATTGATCAACGACTGGGCAACGATTGATCAATGATTGATCAATGATTGATCAACGATTGATCAAGGATTGGACAATGATTGATTAGTGATTGACTAATCATTCATTAATGATGGATCTATGATTGATCACGGATTGATCACGGACTGATCAAGGATTGATCAATTCAACGGTGTTTGTCTATAGTGTGGTATTCTTTCGGGAGAAATCTCCACTATCTTGCCAAAAATATTTGATGATTATAGATTAAATATTAAATATTCATAAAAACTTGTAATGAACTCCAGATGAAAATGTTTTGTGATAAAAACTTTCTGAAAAGCATATGAATTTTGTAAAAGGGAATACAATCGCACAGAAGGAATCAGAAGGATGCTGTGATTTGAGCATCTTGTCTCCCCTTTTATCCGTGAATCAAGATGAGATGATACGTTTTTTCTAGCTTAATTAAATTTAAGAAATGAGAAAATAATTCTGCAGCAATGAATAATTGATTGATTGGACCATGCAAAGTTCTGGTTCCCACTACATACAAGAACAGATCGACACATAAAATGAAACATTACCCAATGGGCCTGGAAGCTTCATTAAAGTGGTGCGATCCCTGAACTCTTGGAGGATGGTAAATTACCAGCGGATACCTACATTATCCATTGCAACCTGCTGGACCAGCGAAATATTGCATTCAACTTTTAACACTCGCCGAACATAGCGCATCATCTTCCGTTTATCGAATCGCTCCCTCAAAATTTATCACTGAATAATCATTGAAAATTACGGGAGCAGGGAAAACGAAAATAGGTTTAAATGCCAGAACACTGAGAATGGAGTTGGGATGAACATTCATTCAAGTGGTCCTCTCTTCACGCTTTTCAAGCAAAGAGTAACCTCTGCAAAAAAGGTCCTAAGGGACCAAGTGTCTCCTTTCAGATGTAGTTGGTGACGCATGCAAATGCATATAGAGTATAGAGATGTAGTCTGTATGTGTGTGCATATGTGTGTGGGTGGGTGGGTGCGTGGGTGGGTGAATGGGTGGGTGTGTGTGTAGATGGGTGTGTGGGTAGGTAGGTGGGCGTGGGTGGGTGTGGGTGGGTAGGTGTCTGTATGTGTAGATGGGTGTGTGGTTGGGTAGGTGGGCATGGGTGGGTGGGTGTCTGTATGTGTAGATGGGTGTGCGGGTGGGTAGGTGGGTGTGGGTGAATGGGTAGGTGGGTGTGTGTGTTTGTGTGTAGATGGGTGGGTGGGTGTGTGTGTCTCTAGATGGGTGGGTCGGTGTGTGTATGTGTAGATGGGTTTTTTTTTTTTTTTTTTTTTTTTTTTTTTTTTTTTTTTTTTTTCTCCTTCCTCTTTTTCTTACTTTTTCCTTTATTAAACAAACTTACAGAATTAACAAATAAAACATAACGTGCAAAGGACAATACCCCTTGTCACGTACAATACAGTTCGGTTGGTCCCCAGAACACGACGGAACATCTGCTGAGCAATACTTCGTTGTGTAGGGGACGATAGCCTTGGCTTCCTCAGTAGCGAATCCTTTCCGCTCGTTGACGGTAAGAAGATCCTCCGGTTACTCTGGATTTTTCCGCAACTGCTCCTCGCGGCGCAGCTCCTGCAAAACCTCCATTGCGAAGTCGCTTGTCGCGTTCCATGCCGCCTCTGATGACAGCATAACTTCCACAAGATTTCCACCGTTGATGGGTTTGCCTGCGCTATTTTCCCATACAGCTCGTTGGACGTCGAAACGCGGACACGTAAAGAGAACATGTTCCGCGTTTTCCTTCATTCTCGGACACTTTGGGCAATCCGGAGAATCCTCATGCTTAAATTTGTGAAGATATTCCCGAAAGCACCCGTGTCCTGAGAGCATCTGGGTTAGGTAGTAATTGACTTGTCCATGTGATCGGTCAAGCCAAACATCTAGCTTCGGAATAAGTCTGTGAGTCCACCGGCCTTTGCTCGAGGCGTCCCACTGCAGCTGCCATCGCTGGATGCTGTGGTTTCGTTCTTCTGTCCTCAGTTCCACTGAGCTCAGCTCAGTTGATGTTTTGCGTGTGTAGAGTCGCCTACGCTCTTCCGCTAGCACTTCAAAAGGTAGCATCCCAGCAATGACACACACAGCATCGTTCGATACTGTGCGGTATGCGCTGACCACTCTAAGGGCACTCAGCCTGTAGACTGGAACAATTTGCCGCCGAGATGCTTGGCTTCGTAATGCATCACTCCATATAGGAATACCATATGTTAATACCGACGTGACAACTGATGATAGCAGGAGCCTTCTCCTCTGTTTTGGCCCTCCAATATTTGGCATAAGTCTTGCAAGAGCAGTCTTCACTGCTCCTGCCTTACTGCTTGCATGTTGAGCTTGCTGTCTGAAACTAAGTCGGGCATCAATCATAATTCCCAGGTACCGTATGTAGGGCTGGGAAATTATTTCGTGCTCACCGACTTGCAGTGTAATTGTCTCTATTTTCTTCCGGCTCGTAATGAGGAGTGCCTCAGTCTTATGCTCCGCAAGTTGTAACCCAATCGAGTCCATCCATTGTCGTATCTTGTTAAAAACATTCTCGAAAATGAGCTGGAGCGTGGAAAGGTGTTTGCCCACGATGACTATCGCTACGTCATCCGCAAAAGCTACTAGTTTGGCCCCCGCCGGTAATGCTATTTTGAGCAAGTCGTCATATACGATATTCCACAAAAGAGGACCCAACACTGAGCCTTGAGGTACCCCCCCAGTCACCCTATATGTTTTAGGACCAACCTCTGTGTCATATCTGAGTACTCTGTCGGTAAAGTAATTACCTACCATCTTTTGCAAATATGCCGGTACTTGCAGCTTCGACAATGCCGCGAGGATGGGATCCCACCGTACCGAGTTGAAAGCATTTTTGATGTCCAGGGTAACAACCAAGCAATACTGCTTCGTGCCTCCTTTCCATCGCCTGCCATCGATTGCTTTTTTTGCTGTTTTGACCACCAGGTCTATAGCATCCAACGTGGATCGTCGTCGTCTGAAACCGTATTGAGCTTCGGCCAATAGGGGTTCCACCACTGCCTCAATTCTCTGATGTATAATGCGTTCCAGGATCTTGCCCGCCGTATCCAGCATACAGAGTGGACGATATGATGATGGCTCGTCCGGTGGCTTTTTCCCCTTGGCGATAAGCACGAGTCTCTGTTGCTTCCATCTGCTGGGGAAAATACCTTCCTGGATGCATGTATTATACATTTCGAGGAACATGCCGGGTGCTGCATTGATGGCGGCTTTGAACGCTATATTTGGCACACCATCGAGACCGGGGGCCTTGTTGTTGCCCACTCTACTACAGGCCTGCAATAGTTCCTCAGCTGTAATCGGCGGTATTCCGTCGATAATAGCACCCTCCACCTGCTTTTCAGTCACACTCATTTGCTGGGGGAATAAGACTGAGACAATTCTCTCCAGGAGCCTAGGACAGGTTGGTGATGGCATCGGCTGGCTCTTGAGCCGCGTCATAACCACCTTGTACGGTCTGCCCCAAGGATCCTTCTCCACTTCCTCCAACAGTTCGTTCTAGCAGTCTCGTTTGCGAAGCTTTATGGCCTTAGTAAGCTTACGCTTAGCGGCTTTAAACTCCACTTCGAGACTTTCGGGGTTGGACTTCTTCCTTGCGCGTTGCCAAGCTCTCCTCGCTGCGAAACATTCCCTGCGGAGGGTCGCGATTTCACCGCTCCACCAATACACCGGTGGCCGTCGGTTTCCACTAAATTTCCTGGGCATAGTGGCATCGCAGGCGTCGGTGACTCTCCGCATGGTTTCGTCTGCTTTCCCTGTGGCATTCTTACTGTCTAATCGGGCAGTCTTCAGTGCCATAAGGAAGGTGGCAATGTCAAATTTTCGCACATTCCAGCCGACTCCATTTGTTCTTTCCGGTGTGGGTGCGGATCTCCAATCAACCGACACCTCCCAGAGTACTGCCTGATGATCACTGGCAGTGTAGATCTCGGATACTTCCCATGCACAGTTTCCTTTCATCAGGCTGCTGCTGACGAAGGTGAGATCTATACATGAGCTCGCTTGTCCTCTGCGAAATGTCGGTTTGATTCCATCGTTCAATAGGACAACATCTAGGGCCGACATGGCTTCCAGTAAAGCCCGTCCTCGTTGATTCGTCTCCTTGCTGCCCCAGTCGACTGCCCAAGAGTTGAAGTCTCCCGCAATTGCCACTGGGGAATGCTGTTTTGCATCCACGACGAGTCTATCCAGGAATGCTGTGAAGTCTTCATAGCAAAGGCTTGGTGGTGCATAGCAGCTATAAAGATAGATACCATTCACCTTGGCCACAACGAATCCAGACTGTTGGTCTCCGTCATATGCTTCAAGCGGCAGAGCACCGCAGGACCAAATGACGGCTTTATTGCTAGTATCAGTAACCCAGTTTTGGGTATATAGGTTCCTGTAAGGTTCCGAAATGACGGCAACATCAATTTTCAGGTCCCGAACCGTCTGCGTCAGCAGATCGTGTGCTGTGGTGCAGTGAGCCAGGTTCACCTGTAACACCCGCACTATGACTGTGTACGGATCTTCTGGAGTGCACCCTGGTAGACTGGACATTTGATACTACCAGTTACATGGGCATTGTCTTTCGTGGGCTCCAGTTCTACGCATAGAACGCATTTTGGAGACGCTTTACAATCGGCGCTTCTGTGCCCTTTTTCGCCGCATTTGTAACACAGGTCTGATCGGTCAATGGAGCTCTTGCAATTGACGGCAAGATGCTCGTAGTGCCAACACTTGAAGCATTTGATGGGCCTTACCACTGTCACGATGCGAGCATATACCAGGCTTATTCGTATTTTACTACCCTTACTCAGTATATTTCTTGCAGTAGCGTCAGGGAGTACCACCGTAGCAGATTGTGTTCCTCTGTAGGCCTTGCGAAGAGACTTGATGGCACTCAATGAGATATCACTATCTGCGCCATCAGCTTTCCTCAGGGCATCAAGTATGTCTTCTTTGGTAGTGACGTCATCGAGGTCTTTGATTTCGAGTTCCTGTTGAGGTCCCTTATTGAACACCTTAGCTTCGTTTTGGAGGGCTCCAACTAGTGCCTTCTCCAGCTCAACACCTTCGTCCTTCTTTCCTCTCGCTAGGATTAAAAGAACATCTCCGGAGGCTGTTTTACGGATTTTGTCCACGCATGAGCTAGCCGCGTAGACACCTTGGTCTTTCTTTATACGTCCTAATATTTCAGCGTACGTATCCTTCCCCGTGGGACGAATAATTAGCGCATCAGGGCGGATTACTGCTTTCTTCTTCGTCCGAGGCTGATTCTGGTGTGTCTTCGCCACTTTTCCCTGCCTTTGGATCTTTGTCCAACTGGAACTTTCGTCCGTATCCGAGGTAACGTTCTGGATAGTAGGGTTTCGAACTACTCGGTCATTCTCCGTGGCCTCGGTTGAGTTTGCAGTCTCAGAGTTCTCCAAGGTCATTTCCTTCCTTCTTTTCACCTGTCGTGGAAGTTTTCTCTCCTCCAGAGGTGAGATATCTTTTCTCTTCGGCTGCCCACTTAGGTGAGGTGAAGTTTGGGCGTCAGCAGTCTGCACCATTGGTTGTGGGATCACTTTTTTGTCAAGTGCCACGAAACGGTCATAACTGCTTTTCATCTTATTGACTTGCAACTTAATGTGCTTGTGAACGTTTGCCTTCGGAGTGATATACTCCAACAAGTCTTTTAAAAGGTTATCAATCTTAACCATTTCAGCTTGCCTTTTCTTCAGAAGTTCTTCACTTGGGGTAGTAGACCCATCAGAGGCCAAGTGGTCCACCTCTTGAGGGCTGCAGTAGTCGGATCTCGACGAGCTCGAGCCTGCTTCGGCACTCTCACCCGCCGGTACTGGGGTATCCCTCCCCTGCACCGTAATCATTTTTCCAATGGTTGTACTGGCCATGGTTTCTTCTTTAATATGTAGGCTGTTATAGGGAGCCCACCCTTGGCACCCTTGGTTTCGGGAGTTAGGTTTCTAACCCTGTATGTGTAGATGGGTGTGTGGGTGGGTAGGTAGGTGTGGATGGGTGGCTGTGTGTGTGGGTGTCTGTATGTGTAGACGGGTAGGTGGGTGGGTAGGTGTGTGGATGAATGGGTAGGTGGGTGTGTGTGTGTCTGTAGATGGGTGGGTCGGTGTCTGTATGTGTAGATGGGTGTGTGGGTGGGCGTGGGTGGGTAGGTGGGTGCATGTGTGTGTGTGTAGATGGATGGCTGAGGGTCTGTATGTGTAGATGGTCGTGCAGGTGTGTAGGTGTATGGTTGGGTGTGAGTGGATGGTGGTCGTGGGTGAGTGGGTCTGTGTGTGGTTCGATAGTTGGGCGTGTGTGTGTGTGTGTGTGTGTGTGTGAATCAGCTATTGGTCCTCCACATATTGGAAAACATTATGGAAAAAAAACGTTTCCGACCATAATTACGAATTCGATGAGTTAGGTTTACGTATGCCTTCTCTTCTAATTCCAACTTATTTTTCACCACATAAATTGGTAAATGCATCAGTTATTTGCCGGGGCTAAATATTTGTTATTTCCACCGATTTTTCCGGAAAAAAAACCATACTGAGACCGCGCAGAAGGCCATCAGGTTTCACACATTTATTCTTCACCCGTAGCGTAATGACTGTAATGACATTGATGACGAAGAGTGCAAATTTAAAATTTTCCGTCAACAACAACAACATCTGAAAATATCCGCGGAATTATGTGAATAATAAAGCAATGTCGGAGTTAAGTAGCTTGTTTCGGTGGGCCGTGGAATCTGCAAGTGGGCCACATACGGTCTTTATTTAGATTGTTCTAAAATAAAATTTTTGGGGTTGGAGAAATCAGAAGCTACGGAATATACCATCAATCTTCGCCGTCGTCGGGTCTTATTGCAGTAGCTGTGCAATCGACATTATGTACTTCGTAAAAAGAGACCGCGCGACCGGGCGGGAACCTAACCCAACGCAAGCTGGAGGCACCATATTTTTTTCATCCATTTGTGCACTAGGAAATATTCCTTGTCTATCAATGCATCGTCGTTTTCTATTATTACCATTTATTTTATATTCACGTATTGTCACATCGAGTGGTTCTTCCCATGCCGGCGAGATGAGCCAAAGAAAAATATATTAAAAGAGAAACATATCTTATGTAACAGTTGGAAGAGATGCCAAAATTGTCTCAAATTTGAAGGTATCCAAAAGTAATGAGAGAAGAGAGAAAAACAAAATGAAACGGACAGGTGTATTTCAATTTTTCTAGGCCCCAATAATTTCATTTCGACCAATCGCATTGGTTCAGTTGCTATCTCTAAACTAAGATCTTTCGGGAAGACATGACACAAGGTAATTAGTCTTGACCGGAAATGTACCATTGATGCCAAAGCTCCCGACGAACCCCCAGGTAGGAATTGACGATCGGGACAGGGTTGCCTCAGCCCTCAAGCAGGGCTGGGAAATCTTGGATTGAGGCTGAGTCCCAGCTCTGATTCAGGTCTGTCTCAGCCTCGAAATGATAACGCCGTTTGAGGCTCGTGAACCAAGCCTTAGCTCAGGGTTCATGGGGAGCCTCAACGCAGCCTTGAAATCCCAACGAGCATGGCCTGAGACAAGCCTCGAAAGGCATTGGTCTCAAAGACTGCACCACATTGGTAAGAGGGTTTAACTGGGGCTCATCGCCATTGGCTAAAATCGACTAATCGACGCGGTTATTATTGATATGTCACGGTCGATTATGTCATACAATTTTTCGAGGAACTGAGGAAGCAACCGTATCAATAGGCCGAGGATCAGGGAGTATGCATTGAGGAAATTGGTTAGCCCAAACTCCATCAGCAGACATCAGCGCCTGCAATAGATAAGTCTGGCAACCTTCGTATCCATTGCACTATACTGTACTAAGCGTAGATATTTTCAGCCACGAGAGCTTCAGTCTGAGGCAAGGCTGAACCAAGCATTAGCAATAGCCTTATTTGCTACCCTGAGTTTAAGGCTGCTTTGGAAGATGAGATTAAGCCTGGCGCAGGCTTGGCTTAGTCTGGCTCGGGGGAGCAGGGCCGGCTCAGGCTTGTTCTCGTCGTCAGCCTTGGGCGCTTCTACCTGGGCCATGGGATCTTCCCATCTCAGAAGTTCTGATCAGCAGCATGTCCTAATTCCATCAAGGCAACAATAATACCAAACATTGGTACAGTGGAACTTCCGGAACCACACGGGCTTTCAGTGCCACACCCCGAGCCCTTACGGAGTCCCCCCTCTCCTTGCCGACGCCTGCCTGCGAGGAGGAGAAGGCGCGCGTCTCAGACACCGAGCGAGGCTTCTCCGCTGAGGAGTGGGGGAAGCCACTTCCCCGCTAGGCGTGGAGGGGATAGCTTACGGAAGTTCCGCTGCCCTGTCCACTGGCTTCTATTCTTTCATCCTCCATTCGAAAATTTCCAACAATTTTCGGGGTCTCGTTACACGCGTTTGTTCATTGAAATTGTTAACAACTTTTGCATTGGACTCCAACGTAACTTCCGGGTTCGAATGCGTCTAAAAAAAATACAAAACATTGCAAACGATCAGTTTCACCCAAAATGGACACGAAACTTTGGTCGTCGTGTGCACTATTCATGTCATTCGTTGATTGACGATTTTTATCTTTTTTTTTCATTCATTGCATTCAACTGTCACTCTCGACAGCAATCTCGCCTCCAATTTACACCAGAATGAATTACTTGGTTTTCATCCAAAAGGAACTTGTGTTACCTTTGCTCAGACAGGTCATACTTGCTTGGTAATGGCTATTTTGAATTCATTTTCCCACCACATGCAGAAAATTCTGATCTCTTGAGAGACGGTCTTTTTCGGTTGATTATTTAGAGCCAGTCATCAAAAGATCGGTCTGCAATTGCAACATTTGGAGCTTTCATGCGAGGGTCAACGGTTAGAGCTTGAGGATTAGCTGGTCAATTCGCGCGTTTTCGCGGTTATCCGTCAGTCCACACGCGCCGAAAGTAACGAGACATATTTTGGTAAGTGTTCAATGATATTTGAGGCTACGCCATCGAAATTTTGCGAGGAAAGTACCGGACCGATATGTATGTAGGCAGTGGCGGTTGCGTTATAAAAATATGCACTTGAAATTTGTTTGAAATTTTTGAAATTTTAGACATTTTTGAAATTTTTGAAATTTTTGAAATTTTTGAAATTTTTGAAATTTTTGAAATTTTTGAAATTTTTGAAATTTTTGAAATTTTTGAAATTTTTGAAATTTTTGAAATTTTTGAAATTTTTGAAATTTTTGAAATTTTTGAAATTTTTGAAATTTTTGAAATTTTTGAAATTTTTGAAATTTTTGAAATTTTTGAAATTTTTGAAATTTTTGAAATTTTTGAAATTTTTGAAATTTTTGAAATTTTTGAAATTTTTGAAATTTTTGAAATTTTTGAAATTTTTGAAATTTTTGAAATTTTTGAAATTCTTGAAATTTCTCTTATCGGGAAGTTAATAATTAGGGTGGCCTGAGTTTTCCTGTAATGACCCATATAGATTGTTGGCCGAACAACTTTCCACAATTTCCCGCGTCAATCTCTTCTGAAAAATTGACATTTACCATTATCCATTCGGCCCATTAATTTCCCAATGTAAGTTCCTTCTTTCTGACGAGCCACCGACGTAATAGATAAATCATCCTGATTTATGATTACGCTAGTTCGCAGCCACTTGACCCAAAAGTCCCTTAACATGCGAGACTATTACGTGATTGGCGTGAAGCCCTTATTTTTTTTTCTTTTCTCACCGTAGTGCCCTTGACACGGTAACAAGCAGCGCCTGGCATCGAATAATTAGGATTCACCTTTAGTCGGCGAGAAATATTCACGTTGAGAAAAATAGATTGTGCACACATAAAGAGTTTCATTCAAATTTGGTATATTTCTTGGGATAAATGGAAGCATATCATGAATCCTTGCCCACCCACCCATCCTCACCCACCCACTCATCCACATCCACCCACTCATCCTCGGCCACCCACCCACTCATCCTCACCCACCCACCTACTTATCCACACCCACCCACTCATCCTCGGCCACCCACCCACTCACTCATCCTCACCCACTCACCCACTCATCCACACCCACCCACTCATCCTCGGCCACCCACCCACCCACCAACTTATCCTCATCCACCCACCCACTCATCCTCGGCCACCCACCCACCCATTCATCCTCACCCACCCACCCACTCATCCACACCCACCCACTCATCCTCGCCCACCCACCCATCCTCACCCACCCACCCACCAACTCATCCTCATCCACCCACCCACCAACTCATCCTCACCCACCCACCCACGCTCCGATATTATATGGGATATTTTCTAGATAACTAATTCAGGTAATTGACAAAGAATTCTTTATTACGCAATGGAAGTGGGACACCGAAAAAGCGTTGCGGCGAACAGCGCAATCGGGAATACATGGAAGGCTCATCATGCGGGTAAATACGTCAGGGGGGGGGGGGGTAGGCGCGGGCAAAGGAGGGTTAATCAACTTCAAAGGGAAATGAATGCTCGGAAGTGGTATGACCTTCTACACACTTCAAATTACGCGCCAAATACATGAAGGCGCATCTTCAAAGAGGTCGCTCACCTCACTCGGTGTAGTTAGTAAAATACTGGAATATCGGGCCAATATACACATTTGACGTATAAAATTTTGAAAACGTGACTCACGATTACGGTATATTAAATTTCATTCAGAGTATTGCCTATTATTAGATACTACTTCCTATACGATACGCCCTTCCACTGCGCTCTTTCTTTGCCCCGTCAAACTCACCGTTTTTAAAATTTTGAAACCACTAACGACAGCTTCTCTCACTCAAGCCAGCATCACCATATGCTTCTACAAGCAATCCATGTGCCACAGCGGCAGATTTCTTCAAATTAACAGAGTTAATCAAAAGTTGCCGCTAATGACGCTTATTCGGCTCAAAACTAGACATTCTGCGCACGAGCAAAAATATGTAAAGCTAATACAGAGTCACTAATATTCTGAGGTTATATTGTTACCATATAATGAAACTCAGATTGAGACGTTTAATTATGACGGTTCCGCCATGACCTTCTGGTGGCGCCATCTGTTGCGAAAACGTCGGAAACTTCTCTGCACACCTAATATCTTCCGTTTGATATAGTTTTTGATTGGTGCAAAGTAGTTTTTTCAAAACGAGTTTTCAAATAAATTGTCTCCCAAATTTTGGACATCTCCGAATTTCTTGCAACTTCTGAAGTACCAACCCCACACGCCCAGCTCTGCCATGTATATAGGTAGACTCATATGTAAGAAGAAGGACATCCATTGAATGCTTTGGTTTATTGAAACTGCCAACTGAAAATCGTTTGAATTTTCTGTAACCGTGGAAAATGTATATTTTCATGAACATACGAATTGTTCAACACGATGAATGGACGTAACTGGGTCGAATGTGCGGCTCATGGCACGGAAATAATTGAGTCTCAGCCATTCGATGCCGAATATATCAGGCGCTAAGGGTTGCAAGCACAACGAGCCACACATTCTCCTTCGGTGTTTGCACTTGACCAGTGTAACTAATATAACCAATGTCATATGTCTTTCCAAAAAAAAAAAAATTATATATATATATATATATAATTTTTTTTTTGAAAGTCATTCATATATATATATATATATATATATATATATATTTTTTTTTTCGCTTAAATTTTCGATCTATCTTCAATTTAATTTTTTTTTCCTTGAACATACATATACATATATATATATATATATATATATATATATGCGGATAACAATTCTGGGAAAGTCTAGAAAATTTTTGTTCCCTGTTTGAAGTTTCGCACTTCGCCACAGAAAATGGTGCGGTCTAAAAAGGAAACGCCACTCACTCACTGCAAAGTATATTAATGTTTCTTTTTCAATTACCCCAAGTCTCGAGAGGTTTTCATTTAGACCAAGTTATTTCTTACCTTGGGACTGAGTGAATTACAAATATAATTCTTATCGCAAGTTCAATACATCCTCGCATCATTCCCACACCGTTGAAAAGCCGTCTGCCCAATATCTGGACGTACGCCAGAATTTTCGTACCGCGCGCAAAATCACGTTTGGATGATGATCTGACGTTCGTACGTAACCCATGATGAAGTAACCGAAAATAAAATACTGTCCCACGATTCGGAGCACGTTTACGCGAAATATTTGTGCATGTCTGAATGGAGGAAAAAGAACGGTTATTTGATCTCGGGATGTTCGTCAATGGGGAAAAAAATTCGGGCGCGGATCTATGCGCGAGATGAGGGGAAGTTGGAAACAGCCGATATGAAAGTTTTGGAATTTCCGGTGCTCAGTAAATGTGGATTTTTATAATTAATGCCCCACCCAGCCACCCACTTACCCACCCGCTTATCCTCGCCCACCCACCCACTTCTCTTCATCCACCGACCCACTCACCCACCCACCCATCATCACCCAGCCACCCACCCACCCTCATCCACCCATCCACCTTCATTCATCCACCTTCATCCACCTACCCACCCATCCTCATCCACCCACTCACCCACCCATCCTCACCCACCCATCCTCACCAACCCTCATCCACCCACCCACCCACCCACTTTCATCCAGCCACCCACCCACCCACCCACCTTCATCCACCTACCCACCCATCCTCATCCACCTACCCACCCATCCTCATCCACCCACCCACCCACCCATCCTCACCAACCCTCATCCACCCACCCACCCACTTTCATCCAGCCACCCACCCACCCATTTTCATCCACCCACCCACCTTCATCCACCTACCCACCCATCCTCATCCACCCACCCACCCACCGGTCCACCCACCCACGAATCCTCATCCACCCACCCACTTAACCTGAATCAGCGACCCACCCCAAGAAAAGTAAAAGTTTCATCAATATGGGACTTGTCATTTTTGCAGCGATGACAATGCCATTGCGTATCGAATAGTTGAAAATAAGTCCACTAATCCTAGCTTTCCTCGTTACTGCTATATCATCAAGTACACACGGAGATCCAGTTCATTGATACTGAATCAAGTACATCTTCATTCCTCGCAGTATTCATCTACCACTATTTTTCGTCTCTTTCAGTAGAGTAAAATCTTACCTTCGTTGTGGTTCACCCATTCCCCAATTCGCATTTCAAAGTTCTGTCGGTCATCGTCTCGTCTCTCAGCCAGCTGCCAAAAAAATCACTAAATTGTTAATCAACTCTGAGAATAATCGATGGCTTAGGCCGGCGTTTTGACATTAAGGACATTGCTCATCCAGGGACATCCTATTTTTAGGTAGGCCAAGCCCCGGGATATGCGTTTGGCCCCGTGTCATAGTCATACAGGCAGAAACACGCAATCGTAATACCAACTTGTCCCACTTAAATCTTCAATCTGACTTGTCTCAACGAACAAAACTCGAGACCAAATCAGTTGTGGCCCGTGGTTTATATTAGTCGGTTCGCCCACCGTAATTGCTAATTACTAATTAGTCTGAATAATCGATTAATCGACAGTATGCGCCAAATGCTACTAGCTATATTAGCGCACTCTGAGTTTCTCATAAAATGACGAGTGCTCATAATGCCGTGGAATATTCAGAATATTCTCGTGTGTGGGTGGGACTTACGCAACTCGGCACCTGTGACCGTGTTTTAGAACATCATGTGAAATAGTGTTGTAGCGAAGTGGTAAATTAGGATAAGTGCAATTGTCCTTTGCTATCATTTTTTTTTTTCAATACCCGGAAGAAATATACTTGATTCCAGCATACTTTGTACTTGATTGTACTATATTTTACGTTGAAAAAAAAAGTAGTTGACCTATTTCACCGGCAACTTTTGGTTGAAGCGGTGTCGGGCGAGCTGGAGGGGATTCGGTGTTCTTGTCGTTGATTAGGTGGTTTCCGGAATTACATTTTCCTTTTGGTAGTAGCATTGATCGACAAAACTGAAGGCGCACAGTTTATTGGACCATCGGCAAACGGTCTCGTTGTTTTTGTTCTCAATCCTTTAGAAGCGTTAGCGCTTCTGTACTACTGGACAATTTGCGTGGCCGAATTCCAATTTCAAGATAGGCAGTGGCCTACAGGCTCCACGGCCACTTTTACTATTCGTACTGCCTATCTTGGAATTACCGTGGATGTACGGTAAATTCAGGTATACGCCAGAAGCATGGAGACCTTGACCTTGAGGCCAATGGTGTGAATTAGGCGACATGGTCCGCAGAACCTCTATCATCCGAACCCTCCATTATCCGAACTGATTTTGCTGTATCCGAACGTTCGGTTATCCGAACGTTAGCGCAGACTATATAGTATTGATCGCGTCACTGAGCTTCTGCACTTTGTTTCATGATCAGTTATGGGCTGCCCTCAGCAGTGTGCACTAATCTGCACCAAATCCTTGCTATTTCCTTACATTTTTTCAATTTGTGATGGCTTCAACGTCAACTTCTTCGGCTTCTATGCGACATATATCATCAGATATATTTTCGTTCCATGTAGGCTGGCTCGTGTAAATACAGACTTCCTTAGATTGGGTTCCTAGTTCAAATCCCCGACAGGGCAAGAATTTTTTAGGATTGTCTGATGAGCGGGAGGTTGCTCATAGAGTAGCCGTCTGCATCTAGAAGACTGTCCCGTCCTATCGCTATTTAAAATCTGCTATTGCTAACGGTTGCGGAAGAATGCAGAGAAATCAAAACATTGACCTCCCTTGTTTACAATTCAATCAACTGTCACTCGCCACCGCCCGCGTCGTGCCCTTGGGCGGCGTGACCTCTCCCTTGAATTCAATAAATAGGGATTTTATCAACAATAACAGAAGATAAATTCCGGGAAAAAATATATTCAGAAAACAGAATTCAGAAATGATGACTAATGTAATACCTGGAAGACGCCAGTTGATAACCTCTAATGATAATCGAACGAAAACAGAAGCTAATTCCCATTACTTATGTGGTTTCTTCCAAGCAGAATATACTGGAATCAAGTATTAAACATACTAAAATTAATAGCACTTGTCATAACTGAGTCCGTAAAATTTATTTCATAATCCTTTAATTTGTTTATAATCTTCCCGAATCTTGCAAGACCTCCAGAAAGTGCAATGGGTCTTTTGCTATCGATATTGGTGGGTTGTGTGGGTGTGATCGAGCTCCTAGCTGCCTTGAAGCACGCAGCGGGGGATGTGAGACCGGCGTTGTCCGCAGCACCATGCTTGTCCTACCACGATTCGACCATCGACATTCCGAGTTTCCACGATTCCATATGTGGAATCAGTCACTCGGGCGATCTCAAGGTATCTAACTAAAGGAACGTTGATGATGACACCTTGCAAGTCATGGAGAACCATCTCCAGACTGACTGGATTATGTACTTTGGGCGAAAACGTGTTCGTCGACGATTCAGCCAAGTCGCTAAGCGTCGTTGGTTGTGGCTTCTTCTGGAGCATATCTCAAGATCTAAGAACACAGCTCGGTTCACTAAAAACTTGAAAATTGGCCATAATCCAATCAGTCCGCCAACCATTCTCCATGGCATCCATTGCTGTCATCATTGACTATTTTCTGAATCACTACCTTAAGGTGCCCCGCGGAGCTAGAAACAAATTGGAGAATCTCCATGAGTACAGTCTCCGAGTGCGAAGTGAATTGCGATGTCATGGATATGGAGATGGAACTCTGTCCGAGATAAGCAGTCGAGATGCTCTGGGGATTTCCCGACCGGATTCTCGTCTTAGCATGGACTTTGACGGAGATGCTGCATGGGTCCAGGATCGTGCCTATAGTCCAAACAGAACGGTAGATGAAATGTCGGAGCCACCGACAGAACACAATCAGACCTCAACATCCGAATTACATCAGGATCATCCAGAAGTGCTCCCTCCTGATTCTTCTACCGACCCTGCAAGAGAAGAACGGTCGATGCTGGAAGATGCTCCAATCATCTCCAAGTACTCATCTTCTTCAACAGGCTCATCCGTAGAAGTTACTAGCATCTCCAGGAGACCGAGAAGAAAAAAAGTGTCCAAGAAACCAGAATCAAGATCGGATTTCACCATGGACGAAATCCTTCTCAAAGGAGACTTCCTCAATACAGAAGCTGCCTTGGAGCAGCAGGAAGCACCACCTCCAAAAAGACCCAAAGCCAGGGGCTCCAGTATTCTCCGAAAACCGACTAGGCTGAAATCGAAGAATGCGGAGATCAGTAAGTCAGCAGAGAATCTATCAACTAGGAAAACGAAACGCCAGAGGGATCCAGAAAGGCGGAAGTCGGAGATATCTGTTCAGACTTTGGAGAACCATCGGGATGAATGGACCAATACGTCACCAACTGAGAGTGAGGCTGATGTATTTGGGAGTAGATCAAGCTGTTCCGTTCAGGTTCAAACTAATTTCGAGGATGATGAATTCGGGTTTGCTGGCTTTTCGGAGAGTGTCAGGGATATTGAGCTGAAGCACAAGGAGAGCAGGAAGTCTTTCCGAAGCAAGAGATTCCCCAAATCGAGATCCCTGGATGATCATGGAAGCCAATTTAGGACAGGTGACTTGGAGAGGAATGTCTGGGATGAACTTGATGTCAGAATGCAAGCAAAGAGGCCTGAACGTCTTGGAGGTGGAGATGGTGAGGATATCTGTGATCATGGGGAGGAGTCCATAGATGAAGAGTTCCTGGATGCTGAGGATTCCGGACTACTGCAGAAAACTCCAATTGAATACTGCATACCTTCTAACCAAGAGAGCGACAAGGCTTTTTGGGTAAATTAATTTTCAGTTTGTTTTTTTTGATCATGAGGAGTGATTGAACTGATCTTGTACATGAAGATTCATTACCCGAATCAAGCAAGATAGAGAAAGTGATTCTTCATTGAAGAATCACCTCATTCTTGAATCAGGCACCATATTCGTCAATTAAGAATCGTATTGATATTGCTCTTCTTTATTGTGATAAATACTCAAATCCGGGAATTAATGAATATTGATATGTACGTTTCAAGGTATTTCCAACACTTTGCGACCAGTTTAAAAACCGTCTCCGTGACTGGGTTCGTGCTGATGAGCGTGCACCTGGGGGTGGGTGTAGGTGAATCGAGTGGTGGTCGTAAGTTGACGGTTGGATGAGTGGGTGGGTGGGTAGGTGCAGCTGGATGAGTGGGTGGATGGATGTAGGTGGATGGATGTAGGTGGATGAGTGGGTGGGTACAGGTTGTTGTAGGTGTATGGTTGGATGACTGAGTGGGTGTAGGTAGATGAGTGGGTGGGTATAGGTGGTTCGAGTGGTGGTTGTAGGTCTATGGATGGATGATTGAGTGGGTGTAGGTGGATGAGTAGGTCGGTATAAGTGGGTGAGTGGGTGGGTATAGGTAGGTGAGTGGGTGGGTATAGGTAGGTGAGTGGGTGGGTATAGGTAGATGAGTCGGTATAGGTGGATAAGTGGGTTGGTGGATGAGTGGGTGGGTGGGTGGATAAGTGGATGAGTGGGTGGGTGGATGAGTGGGTGGGTGGATGAGTGAGTGTGTAGATGAGTAGGGGAAGGAGTGGGTGGGTGGGTGTAGGAGTGGGTGAGTCGATGAGTGGGTGGGTGGATGAGTGGGTGGGTGGATGAGTGGGTGGGTGGATGAGTGGGTGGGTGGATGAGTGGGTGGGTGGATGAGTGAGTGGATGAGTGGGTGGGTGAGTGGATGAGTGGATGAGTGGGTGGGTGTAGGTGGATGCGTGGGTGGTTGGGTGTAGGTGGATGATTGGGTGGGTGGATGTAGGTGGATGAGTGGGTACGTAAGGGAAGACGGAATTTGATGTTAAAAAAAATGTTGATACAGTCTTTTGCAACAATTTATCCGGAAAAAAAAATTCCGAGAAATGTTCATATCATATTTTGGCATAAGTTACACAAATTGATTTAGTCACTCAAATAGCCCATCCTCCAGTGTATGTGCTCCCTCAACAGTACACATTTTTTTTCATCGGATACCGTGTTTGATTTCAATTGATTTAACGAGAAGTTGATGTTGTGGGAATGTCAACAGAGTCAATATCTATATTGCATGTGGCAACAATTGCTGTAATTAATTGTTTCACTGTGTTTATGTTTACTTCGCAAAATCCAGGGGAAATATGTGAAATTCTATTCTGACATTCTGGACAACATGAAACGTTTGTTAGCTGTGCTAATGGACGTCAATGAGTTAATTAACAAAATATTAATTTTGTTTTTTTTTTCAATTTTCAAGGCAAGATTGAAATTATTGATTTTCTCGAGTGAACTCGATTTTTCATCCGTTTCTTAGACTTTTTTCAAATGTTTAGACTGCTATTTCTTAAAAACGGTTGTAGATACGGCAAACTGTCTGATAAGAAAAATATTCCTTAGATAAAACTACACTTTTGATATCTAAAGACTTTTTGTCCTAGCTTGCATAGTTAAGGTGTAACCGCGGGTAGAATCGGCGGACGGTGCTTGAGAGACTCGGGCTCGCGCGCACTCCGCGCCTTATCCGCAGATAACCCCAAGTTATTTCAAACGAGAATGATCCATCGAGAAATTTTTTCCAATCCTCCCATGGGGGCACAAACACATTCGACCCTATGCTCAGTATGATGTCACATGCTCTCGCCTTGGACCGAACACTGCTCAAAGTGATGCTGGCTCCTCATCTCCGCGAATTTACAACTTTGCCTCCTATAACCACACGCATCTTGTGGTGCCGTGTGACTACAAACGTCGCGTGGGGAAGACAAAAATATAAATCTCGGCGATTCTTACTATTTGCAATTTTGCACGTTACGTACATTGAGTTCACCGAGTCATAAACGGAAATTCCAGTGCATCCATACTTTATCAAACTGTCGGATGGAATTTGTAATTTTTACCTGGAGAAAGTGTCACGAGAAATCATGAGTAGCTCCATTGAATCTCTAATGCTCTCATATTGTGCACTGTAGACACAACCAATAGGTCCGAAAGCCCGAAATTAGGTGCACGAATAAGTTTCCGCCGTTTTTGCAACAGATGGCGCCACCAGGAGGTCACGGGCGTGTGGGGTTGGTACGTCCGAAGTTGCAAGAAATTCGGAGAAATCCAAAATTTGGGAGAAAATTAATTTGAAAACTCGTTCTGAAAGAACTACTCTGCACCTATCAAAAACGATATCAAATCGAAGATATTAGGTGTACAGAGAAGTTTCCGACGTTTTCGCAACAGATGGCGCCATCAGAAGGTCATGGAGGAATCGTCAATATATATATGTGCCAATTTCATATATCTTGCAAAAAATATATAAGAGATATATAAGAGATACATAAAAGTGCTACTTTATATATATTTGATATAAAAAACGTGCCAATTTAGTATATAATAGATATAAATTTTTAGTTATATATATAGTTATATATTCATAATATAAATTTTTCCATGTGGGCATAATTAAATGTCTCAATCTGAGTTTCACTATATGGTAACAATATAACCTCAAAATGTTAGTAACTCTGTATTAGCTTTACATATTTTTGCTCGTGCGCAGAATGTCTAGTTTTGAGCCGAATAAGCGTCATTAGCGGCAGCTTTCGATTAACTTTGTTAATTTGAAGAGATCTGCCGCTGAGGCACATGGATTGCTTGTAGAAGCATATGGTGATGCTGGCTTGAGTGAGAGAAGCTGTCGTTAGTGGTTTCAAAATTTTAAAAACGGTGAGTTTGACGTGGCAGAGAAAGAGCGCAGTGGAAGGGCGTAAGTGTACGGAGACAAGGAATTGGAAGCATTATTGATACTATATGACGTAGGAGAAAGTTGTCTCTAATAATAGACACTACTTTGGATGAAATGTAATGTATCGTTATGTCACACTAGTTTTAACAGTATTCTTTTAGCCATGAAAAATCCAACAAATATTTGCCCTGACGCCTAGGGTGCCGAGACATTGGTGATGCGTGGAAAATAGCGACCCACTTAACCCAAAGCTCTTCGTCCTCTCTGTCTCACAACCGAAGTACCCTATTTAACACCCTTTATCCTCACAATTGGGATTATTCCAACCGACAGATAGCTTTGAAAAAACCACCTGCTTGGCAAGCCATCAAATCGGCGTGTGCTCAGTCATTGCCAGTTCAATCGTTACAATCTCTCCTCCCCCGCACGATGGTATTGTTGGTGATGTGCGAAAAAATGACTTGGACTTATTTATGTTTGTCTCCCAATCTCTTTTACCCACCCGCTGGTTTTATTATTAATCCACGTAAATAACGATTTTGTAACTCGAGTCAAGAATCGTAAAATGGTTGGGGGGGTCTATTCTTGCACGTGGCATCTGAATATCACACGCGGAATTTCTTCGGATGGCAGGGTAAGGAAGTTGGATTTTGGGATAGAAATAAATAAAGAAAACCCACACGGGTGAATGTATAACGGTACTTTTTATTAGTGTCGCGATAGACGAGAGGATTGAGACGAGATGAGAAAATTGTGACTACCATGTGAGAGAACAATTTTAGGATTATCGCCGAGGCGAGACAATACGAGAGAGATGTGACGAGAGACGAGATGTCTCGACAAGGATTCGAAAAAAAAATCGTTTTAAACCAATCAATTTCACGCACAAACTAATGATTTTTTCGTCAATTTATGGTGATCCTAAGAAATAATAATGATGATAATAAATTGCTCACACATTTAGAAAATTTCATTTATTCAACGGTGTAAAAATTTGAAGATGTATTCCTGGCAATATAACTAGCAACATGAACACCCACTCTTTGGCAATATTTTCTTTCTCAATAATTACTACGGATATTTGATGGCATTTTTCATTTTTGGTGTTAATGAATGCTGGAGCCAAGAATGAAGGCACAGAAGTATTTCAGCATGAATATCACTCAATCGATTACTGTGTTTTCGTATTAATGAGCCAGCCTTTGAGAAGAGTCGTTCTGAAGCAGCACTTGAAAAATGAAAAAAATCGAAACAAGACGAGACAATACGAGATTGAATAGCATTCTCGACTCTTGAGACAAGACGAGATGAAACCTGGCTTTATCATTTCGATAGAAGCCGAGAGAGTTGAAATTATCGTATCGTCTTGTATTGCATGGATCTTTTCGAAATTTTTGACTTTTTTGACATTTTTGAAATTTTCCAAATTTTCCAAATTTTCAAAATTTTGGAAATTTTCAGTTTTTGAAATTTTTGAAACTTTTAAAATTTTGGGAAATTTTGAGATTTATGAAATTTTAAATTTTTTTGAAATTTATGCAATTTTTGGAATTTTTGAAATTTTTGAAATCTTTGGAGTTTTTGAAATTTTTGAAATTTTTTGAAATTCTTTCACTTTTGTGATGTCAAGGAATAGCTTCTGAGTTGACATTGGGGGGGGGGGGGGGAGGGGGTTGGAGAATTGCCCTCGATTTTCTACAAATGTCAAAATTTCCAGAAAAATCACTTGTGCTCCAGACTTGACCTTGAAAACTTGGACATATGAATTCCATTCCTCGAATTCCGAAGTTCTCATGGTACCGCAACTATCATTTTCTAAAAAAATATGTAGATATGTATACGGCTTTTCCAGAAAAATAGTACATATAACTATTTTTTTCTCCACTTTCTTCGACTTCTTTTCCACCAACCCTGTTCTCCAAAACTTGAAATATCGTTCTGAAATTTTCAACCGAAGTCGTCGTTCGGCAGATCATTGCCCTTAAACCGAACCTCTTCAAATCGTTTGGTTAGTTTCCTAGCTTCCCACTTGTATATGCGCTACTTTTTTCAATTGTTGTTCACCATGAGGTGGGTTTGAGGTGGTCCCCTTCAGGACCCCACCAATGAAATTGGTAGAAACAAAAAAATCCGCACCAGAATAAATCCATTCCTTCACAGCAGTTGAGGGCCTGCCTGCGTCGGCAGCCTTCCCGATATCTGCACACTCATAAAACCTGACCCCATGAACCGAAAAATACATCCTACTTCGCTCCACTTCCTCTCCCATTTCACCAAACGAGGTCCAGTCCAAATTGCAAACGACCAACTTTCTGATGGAGGGTACCCATGGTCGTCATCCCAATCCGCTAATGTTCTCCTCTTACCATCCATACTTCTACATAGGGTGACTGAACCAATGCCCGCACGATTAACCCGTCAGCACTCGCTACTTCACGGAACGTCTTCAGTTGCGTGATGAGAGAATCTCTCACACTTGTTTTTGGGAAAATATGGCGAAAACCAGGGGAGATAGCCAAATTTTTATTAAGCCTTTTCTGTAGAGCGAAATAAAAGCTACAAAAAATGTCTGTATAAAAATTCTGTAATTTTCATAGTTTTGGATACATTCACGAAAAATGCAACGGTCAATGTTGCCAACTCTTTCCGGCGACGGCGGTATTGCGGACCCAGCGGCCCCCGTAATACGTGAAAATTCTGTCGGAGTCGCCAAAAATATTTTTTTCACTACTCAACATATTAATATATATGACTTTGATCTCCAATGAAATTAACTAGAAGAGGTGCTTGAGGCATACAAAAAGTTTTATTGATGTATTGTCATTTTAAGGGCTGTTTTCAATAACGTGAAAATTTGTGTGAGAGAAAGTCTCATAGCGCGAGTGCTGACGGGTTGAGGGCCTTGTAGGTTTTGATGGGGGTTTTAAAAGATAAAGGTCCGGTATTTTAATGTAAGGCGGGAGTTCAGCATAGAAAAATGTATAAATAATGAAAAAACAATCGATCGCGGGTGAAAAATTGAGGACTCAATTAAGTAAATGACGAAAAAGACCGGTCGTGCTCATTGTGCCAGTAATGAAACGGTCCATCCAATAGGCTACAGGGGACGTGCCAGTCCGCGGTTCGGCAGCCATTTGTCATTCCCGCCAACGATTTTATTTTTTTTGGCACTTTGAAAATTCATTAAAAAAAATTTAATCACTACCAAAATATCCTAAATTAATGATTTTATTGAAGTTCAAATCGGAAATGCTATTTTTAAGAACATTTCTTGAATAATAATGAATACTAGTTGGAGTTGTGCGAGGACTGGGCGAATTTTTTACCGTGCGAGTATTGGTCCTATCACCCTAATTCAACCAGCAAGATTGACGCATCCTCTGTCCCACTCCGATCATAATCTGCGACAAAAATTCCCCCAATTTGTTTATTAAACGAATAAATTTCTGAAGTGTCAACCTGGGGCGTTTGGTGGTGGTCTTGCACCCGGCACACTTGCATCCAACTCCACTACGACGTGCAATGGAGGTGGTACCGGCTTTTGGTGTGCTCTTAAAATCGGTAGTGGTGGTAAAAGCCACTGAATAAACGCGTTAGAATGATGGGTAGGGGTAGTGTTTTGCGTGACGAGGGGTAATGAGAGGCGGGGAGTTAATATTCTGGAGTCGTTGGGAGGGCCGAAAATAGCTAAGCCGATATGAGATGACGCCCAGGTCGGTTTGTTCCTAGATTTCAGTCAGTTGGCAAACTTCGTTAGGAACGCGTTTGCTCCTGAAAAAAATTGACGTTGTTTTTTTTTTTTTTTTTTGGAAAAAGATTTTCGTCGTTTTTTATTTCCCAATTCGCTGACCGTTATTTCCGAATCGCGAGATATTAGAGACTATGGCGGACGTAGACAGCAGTGTTGTGTTCACGACGGAGAGAAAAACCCGAAAAGTGAAGAAGACAACGAAACGCCGAGAGAGCCACGATCAAAACGCGGAGGTCACGATCACCGAGGTCGACAACACGTCGAACAACCACAACGCCATCGACGAGTATGTGCTGGCTGAAGGCTAACTCCCTTCGTAAAAGGAAAAAGAATTATCGAGAGAGAGAGAGAAAAAAATTCAGGGTCTCTGAGGCAAAAATTGAGGATATTTCGGTGGGGGGAAAGAAAGTCGCGAACCCGGGTTCGAATTCGGCTTCGAACCCGGGTCTTTCGGTTAGACGGAAATGGGAGGCAATTAAAATAATGGGGGCCAAATGCTGGCATAGGCGAAACCAACTTCGAACCCGGGTCTCGCAGTTAGAGAGAAATGCATTAGAAATTGGACCTCGGGACCTGAAGGCGATAATTGGGGATATTGCGGAGGAGAGGAGGAAAGTCGCGAACCCGGGTTCGAATTCACTTTCGAACCCGGGTCTTTCGGTTGGAGAGAAATGGGAGGCCGTTAAAATTATGGGGACTAAATACTATCATAGGCGAACCAAAATTCGAACCCGGGTCTCGCAGGCGGAGGAAAAATCGAGGTAATAGGGGAATAGGATACAAACGAAGTGAAGTATATATTGAAGAGTCCTATTCTTAATTTGATACGAATAACGCATATTGGAATTAAAGTTTTGATTTCGAATTCAGAATTTAATTGCTTCCCTTAATCGGAGCCGGCATTGAAATTCGGGACTGTAAGAAATCTGATAAACTTCTCATGCTTTCCTTGATAACAAAGGCAAAAAAAATCTAATTTGTCCTGTTTTTGAGAAATTTTCCAATTTCCAAATTTCAGAAATTTTCACGAATTTCCAATTAAAAATGAAACAAAAAAAGAGAGAAATAAAACAAAATTAGTCTGCCCTCTTCCAATGTACAAAAATGGAAAATGGCAAAGTCGATATATCGGGTTATATTCTTGGCCAAAAATTTTTTATTCGATATATATCCGAGATATATAAGTAAAACTTGCCATTTCTGAATCTGGAGCGCTCTATTTTGATCTCGTCAGTTTTCAGGAAATATCTCAAAACTGCAACGAGATAGCGGCATCTTTATATAAAACTTTTTTATAGACCAAAATGAGACCTACAAATTTGTATTAAAGCACATTTTTATATCTCTCTTAGTTTTCCCCGTGTATTAAAAAAATCAAATTTGTTTACTCGAAAATAGTGCAGTTGTCAATCGGCCAATCGGTTCCCACCTAACATCGGTTTTCGCTAAATACCTCGAAAACTAAGAGAGATATCAAGATTTCTGTTCATAAAAATTTGTAGGTCTCATTTGGCTCTACAAAAAAGGTTTTTATAAAAATGCTGCTATGTTGCTCCAATTTGCAGATATTTGCCGAGAAGCGACTTGAAGTCGTTGAAATCCCCACTAAATCGAGCGGTTTCATTTAGGAAAAATCTTGAATCTTGAATATTTGGAGATACTATTTTTGCAGAATATATTTTCCGGATTTTTTTGTCTTGAGTTTGATGATAATTTGAGAAATTGGGGTAGCGATGACGCTGAGACCGTAGCACGACCACAGGGCGACAATAACACGACCAAAGCGCGACAATAGCGCTACAATGCAGCGACCATCCCTCGACAATACCGCGACCATATCTCGACAATGCAGCGACCATAGCTCAACAATGCAGCGATCATAGCTCGACAATGCAGCGACCACATGTCGACCATAGCGCGACAATGCCGCAACCATAGCGCGACAATGCCGCAATCATAGCGCGACAATACCGCAATCATAACGCGACACTACCGCAATCATAACGCGACAATACCGCGACAATGCCGCGACCATAGCTCGACAATGGAGCGACCATAGCTCGACAATGCCTCGACCATAGCGCGACAATGCTGCGACCATAGCTCGACAATGCCGCGACCATATCGCGACCATATCGCGACAATGCCACGATCATAGCTCGACAATGCAGCGACCATAGCGCGACAACGTCCCGACCATAGCGCGACAATGCCGCAACTATAGCGTGACCATATCACATTTTTTTCTCTCTCAATCTCGACCTTTACACTCCGTAACTTTTATCCTCGTAAAATTGATTTCCCGACATCGAAATCCATTATCAGGTTACTCTGATTCGCGAACAGGATGTATTGCCTAACGATGCTCTTGAAGAGCGCCCGGTATCCTTCCGTTATCACGGGTGATTTGCCGGGTCCCCTTGACATTTCGTGATTCACGGCAATCGTCAGAGTTTACCTATCCCCAATTTGTGAGATATTCTTCGTGCTACAGCACAGAGATTCTCTCACTGATTCCAAAGTCAATTATCGCGTTATCAGTTGCAATACGCATTGTACAAATATATACTCAGCCAGCACATACAACAGCACTCATCCAAGGTACATATATATAGGGATTGAAAATTGTGAATAATGTTTGGTGGGGTGGAAAAATGTGTTTTGGTGGGTGGGTGGGTGGGTAGGTGGGTGGGGGAGCGGGGTGGGCGGAGGGGGGGGGGGTGGAATCCAAAAGAGGGGAATCTTTTTTCCCAACTTTGGATTTTTTAAATATTTCTGATATTTTGATATACTAAAATACTAAAAAATTCGGACATTGTAAAATTGATTTCCTTTCAATATTTCGTGATGCGGAGAAAAAATTTGGGAATATGTGTGCAAGTGTTATTGTGCAATTTTTTTCTAACAATTTCTGAAAATCTTGACATTGGCACATAGCCGCTTTGGAGATGTCTTATCTTCAATTTGAAACTATGGCATCCATATCCTAGGTAACTACCCCTAAATTGCGCATGATAATAAAACCATTTATCAGTCAGAAATCATTAAACCAACACTGAACTTCTGAACACACAAAATCTACAGAAGAAAATTTACCTGACAGATAAATCGCACTTCATTTAAAATTCCCATAATTTTTGGTTTTGAAAAAAAAAATAACTGTCAAAAACATCACGCCAGACATATATATATATATATATATGCAGCTGTATACAAATAGTACTACATTTGTGCGGTCATATACATATATATACATATGTATATGTATATGTATATGTATATGTATATGCATATGTATATATATATGTATGTATATATGTATATATGTATGTATATATGTATATATGTATGTATATATGTATATATGTATGTATATATGTATATATATATGTATATGTATATGTATATGTATATGTATATGTATATGTATATACATATGTATATGGACCAATGATGAGAAACTGGAAAGCGTGAATGAAAAATTGTAGTATCACCTGCGACCAATTTTTTCAGGGCTCCAACACATCTCGCACCGGTCCTTTTATTTTTTTGCTCACCTCACAGTGTGTCCCGCGATTAGGAAAAAAGCGTATTAATTTTTAATTGGATTTTTCGGGTAACAAGAAAGTGCGTTCAATTGTCAAACGAAGCGAAACTTCGCGCAATGTTTTCTTCCTCCCCTTATTGGGGATTTTTGTATGGAACATTGGAAAAGTGGGACACTGCTAGAATTCTTACCCGAGCTTTCCGTGTCTTTGTGAGCTCAGGGCTCATCGGCATCAAAAGAATGATTCAGAAAATAAAAAACTCCGTAAAAAGTGGGAATGTCAATTCAATTATTGAGCAAATATTGAGCGTACGTCCGCACCTAATTGCGTGAAAAATTCGAAAAAAATTGTGAGGTTGTCTCTCTTACCTAGAACCAATCTCAATTTTTTTCAGAATTTTTTGCAGCCGCAATAAAAATTGGTGGCTGATTAGACGGGGAATCCCCGCGAATATTCCGGACTCGTGGAAAACCGCGGATTTTTCCACACCCCAGCATCCCAATTAATTTGGTCCACTTCCTTCTGTTCCAGTTAATTTTCAGTGGAGAATACACAAAGGCGATGAACAAGGATTGGCACAGTGGCCATTTTTGCTGCTGGCAATGCGACGAGTCATTAACTGGACAACGCTATGTTCTGCGAGACGAGCATCCCTATTGCATCAAGTGCTACGAGAGTATTTTCGCAAACGGATGCGAAGAGTGCAGCAAGATCATCGGTATAGATTCAAAGGTGAGCATGCTGTCAAAAATCATATTTACTATAAGAGTCGCGGTCGTGTCTTGGTCCAAGTCGGCTTTCGTCCCGCACGACTCTTCCGCAAATATCTCCAAATCTAACTGAGCTAGCGGCATGCTCATAATGACCTTTCTTGTAGAGCAAACCAAGACCTACAAATTCGTATGAAGGTAAATTTCGATATCTCTGAAAGATTTCGAGATATTTAGCAAAAACTGACGGCCTCACCTCGACCCCTGTGCTGCGCTGCTGACGCTACCTTCCCTGCGCGCCGCCATCCAACGTCACATGGTCCCAAGACGATTGTCCCCTCATCTAAAGTGGACCGCTCAACTTTAAGCTCAAGCTTCCGGTTGAATATCGCTTCCAAGTCTAATTGCAAAAGAAATTGGAATCAATTTTCATGAAGAACAAATGCCCCATTCTTTCCCATCCACCTGTTCGCCAAAACAAATCATAATGACTAATTCGTGCCAATATCATTCATAATTCACTCCGCATAACATAATATTCACACGGCACAACGATGCTACCGGTGTCGGCTTACTCACTCCTAGAAATAGAAATATCTCCCGCGTATTGCAGACACACCATCTTTCTCCACATCTCCCATGCTATCTCGCGTATGATTATTTTAGTCTTAAGCCGCCAACGCAATGGGGAAACCAAACACCCAATGGCTGCCCCACCTACCAATGCCCAATGCATCACCAAATCAACCTGCAATTATCGGTTTTACATAACCAAAAATTATGTAACGTAAAATTTGGTGAGATCACTTTTTTCATTTGACCAATTATCAACTGGTTTGCTTTCGTTGTGCAGGATCTGTCTTACAAGGACAAGCATTGGCACGAGGCCTGCTTCCTATGCCACAAGTGTCGGGTTTCATTGGTGGACAAACAATTTGGAAGCAAGGTCGACAAGATCTACTGCGGCAATTGCTACGATGCCCAATTTGCAAGCCGCTGCGATGGATGCGGCGAAATCTTCCGTGCTGGTAGGTGTCTTGTTGATGTCCATTGGTAAACATTTAGGGGAATATTGCGATAGGATGTGTCTGTCTTACCCAACTGGTGTCTGGGTTATCTGGTGAGGAAGGTCTGGGTGAACAAGCTTTAGGAGAGGCAAAAAGGCGGAGACACCAGTGTTGAACCAAATGAGTGGCAACACAGATTTGTCCAGAAAGAAGTATTTAATTATAGAAAAATAATACAAGTATAGTAGAACATGTAGGGCGGCACGCAGTGCTTCTCTACAGTCCAATGACAACTGCTTCTCCATACAATTGAGGTACAACTCATAGCCCATACGCATTACCCACCCAGCATGGGAGTTCAAGGGGGGAAACCAGTTTAGAGGACCGAAATTCGAGTGTTTTTTGTGATTTTTTGTACCTGAGAAAACAAAGTTAGAATTAGTTCAAACTTTGGGGATAGTTTATTGCTATTTTGAAGTACACTTTTAAATTTTTGCAAGCCATTTCCATGGGCAGTAGTGGAGTTAGAGACTGATGTCCATTGACGATCGCCATCAGAGTCGACTGATGGTGGGACATCTGAAGGTCGCAGTTTTAATCTGAAATCATTATATTTTTGTGTGTTGTTAGTATCGTATTTTCTAAGAATATGAATCAAACTTGGGCCAAAAAAGTTGAATATTCTGGAGGTGTTTGAACAAAATGTCTTGTTTTTTTATCATTTTTTTTCACATTGTTTACATAAAAAACAATATTTTACTTAATAATATTGATCCAGAGTTCGCTTCATATTTTTCGTACTTAAATAAAGAATATTCACACACATTTTCAGATCAATTCGTCAATAACTTTTCGAGCTAGCATTCCCGCAAGTTGAAAAAAAGTCGTCAATGGACAACAAGTCGCTAACTCCACTACATCCGGTGGAAATGGCTTGCAAAAATTTAAAAGTGTACTTCAAAATAGCAATAAACTATCCCTAAGGTTTGAACTCATTCTAACTTGTTTTTCTCAGTTAAAAAAATCTCGAATTTTGGCTCTCTAAACTGGTTTCCCCAATTAATTCGTTCCCCAGTTAAGTGTTTGCCCGCATTTGCACAGGAGAGTCTGAATGCGCGATGCGCAGTGTGATTGGTCAGTGCGTCACGTGACATAGTCGCAGGTAGCGACACCTGTTGTATTGCAGTATTCGAAATTTCATGATTCCTATTTTTTTCTCTGAAACTAGTCTTTGAACATTTAATTGACGTGTCGGAAAATTTAGGAATGGGAAATAGAAATTACAAATCGGCAAGTTTTGAGTTAGAAACCTGATGATCTCCAGGTAGTTTTATACAGGTCAGAAACACTCAAATTACCTTCATACTCACAAATATATTCACCTAGAAATAGAATATTCAACAGTCAGGAAGTTCTCTAAGATACCGATTTTGGTCGCATCGGTTGGGCAGATTGAGGTGTCGCTCTGTTTACAAACACATTGAACCTCCGTTGATTCGACCTTGAAGTCGCAGGAATCTAGCGATGGTAGAGTCAATAACAAACCGATAGCAGGGAAATTTGAGAGAAAATCGGTTTGCATTTAGAGACAAGCAAGAACTTTTTTTAGAAGCTCTCAGGGCCGTGATGAGGTCTGCTTTGATAGAGAATGCGCCATATTCGTTTATCGTTTCTCCAATGGTCTAGTTACAGTAATGTCGATAGATTTCACATTCGACTTTGCTTGTTAAGGTAATGAAGTCAAGGCTTGCCATTGGCTGACCGGTACAATTATCGGTGTATCGGGAAGGACTCCTCCTACGTTCGGCGATTTTTACGTTATACCCGGCTGAAAATAAAGTGAAAGAAATCAGAAACCAGAGCTGATAATTCTGGAGGTGATGGTTGGATCGGTGAGGCATGGGTAGTTGTGTGTGTTTGTGTGTGTGTGTGTGTAGATGGAGAATTCCCAACAGCTCGTGACCATATCAATGAGGAACCGATCTCTGGTGTAATGTAGGCCAGGGGCCTGGATTAACCCAAGGGCGCGGGTCAGAAGTCATTGACGAGGTGTGGAATCGCGGAAGGTCCCCCGCTCTAATCCAGTGCGGTTTAATTTTTACGGCTTTATCTATTTGGGTAGCCTCGAACAACGGTGTGGGATTAGATCTGCTAGGGATTAAGCTGACACTCGTAGATTAAATCGTGATAAGGGGTTTGCGGTCGTTGGGATTTTCTGCAATTGTAACAATTTGGAATTTTTGAAATTTTTGGAATTTTTGAAATTTTTGGAATTTTGGAAATTTTTGGAATTTTGGAAATTGTGAAAATTGTGGAAATTTTAGGAAATCTTAGAAAATTTTGGAAAATCTTGGAAAATCTTGGGAAATCTTGGAAAATCTTGGAAAATCTTGGAAAATTTTGGAAAATTTTGGAAAATTTTGGAAAATTTTGGAAAAGTTGTAAATTTTCGCAATTTTGGGAAATTTTGGGAACTTTTGGAAATTTTGGAAATTTTGTAAAATTTTGGAAATTTGGCAAATTGTAGAAACTTTGGAAATTTTAGAAAATTGGATATTTTGGAAAATATGGAAATTTTCAAAATTTTGCAAATTCTGCAAAGTTTTGAAAAATTTGGAATTTAAAATTTTTCCTGACCTCCCTCAAACTCACATATCATGCAGCTACTTTTAGCTTTCCTAAATCAGCTAATTTTCTCTATTCAAGAATAGATATCGGAGGATCCTTCATCATTTACAAAAATGTCATTGAATCTCGATAAAAATCCGCGAGCCAAGTACGTCAAGTCGACCTCCCTGATTTTCACAACTAAGTGTAAATTGTTCCCGAACCTTCCAATTATTGAATCCTAGAAGAGCAAACATCCTCTATTGACAAGTGACGTAGATAAAAGTGTTGCAACCATTAAAATCCCCTTTTCCCATCCCCCTTCCCAAGCAAATGAACACTTCAATAAGAAAAAAAAACATTCACTTCAAGTTTAAATCGGGAATGCACAAAAAAAGTAATTGGAGTACGAAATGGGCTGATGGTGTGCCCGGCACAACTTGAAGCTTTCCAGTTCTAAGTATAGTACCAAAGTTATTGCAGGAAGAGTTGCGCGTGCTCGCGATAGTTTGACTCCAGTCGGAAACTTGAAATTTCACTGCAGTTATACATCGCGGTGGCGTCGAGTCCCTGTAAAATTCCCCCCCCCCCCTGCTCGCGTCATGAGCAAAGTGCCGCCCCTATTTTTCAACCTTTGGACTAGGTCATGTTTCATAAAAATTCAAACACACAAAAATTTGATCCAAAAATTGGAAAATAGATGGGCGGCAGATTGCTATACGCGCGAGTAAGGACGTTAGGGGAACGCCCGAAACGAACGATAGATTAAGAATGTCCTAATTTAGTGGATTGGATGTGTGTGTTTGTATGTGTGTGTGTGTGTGTGTGTGTGTGTGTGTGTGTCGTTAGGCAAACACCTGCGAGCGATTCCTCTCGAGCAAATTGTTTGCACCCGTCTACCGTATCAACGGTCAGAGCTACAAAAAAGTTTATTAAACAAAAGTTGTTTCTCATCTAAAACTATACATTTTATGTCATATAATATTTTTTCATAATCCTCATAGTTCGGGAGATATAGCGCGTCGAAGAATGGTAGCCGCGAACGATAAATCGCGAAGTTTGTTTATGCGCCCCAATGCGCACACACTCACTTGGCCCACTCCTTTCAACTTTTCCACTGTCATTAGATTTACTCATTAATTTTCCCCACTCGGCATCAATTAAATAGCGATCAATTAATGGCATCAATTGCGCGAGACCGCTTAGGAAGTACCATCCCACCCAGACCGCGTGGCACGCGAAAGGGGGAAGTCGCGGTACTCGCGTAAATGAGAGGGAAAAAGAAAACGTATAACACGCGAGCGCGAGTCAGTGGGAACCTAAGGAACGCCAGTTGTGCGGAACACTCTTTTCAATAAGTATCAAAGCGCATTCGCTGATGATACTTCCGTAATTAACACAGCCCAATTTCTCAAAAAAAAAAAAAAAAAAAAGATTGAATCAATTATTCTAAATTTTTATGAATTTTTAAAATTAAATTTTTGAGTTTTTCTATTTTTTCGGACAATAAAAAGTGATTTTTTTCTTCACATAGACATGGAACGGAACGATATGAAATAATTTGGCACGCCCCAAAATTCAGTGAAATACTAATAATAAATAATAATAATAATAATAATTGTAATTAGGGACAAATATTTTTCATGTGCTCCACTTCGTTAATCCGTGAATCGGTGTGAAGCACGGAGTGTTAAAAGTGGATATCATACATTGCTTTGGGATTAAAAAAAAATTGGGAAATGACGGAAGCATTGAGGGAGAGGTTGTCGAGTAATTTGCGACTAACCACGAAAACTGTGGGTGAGGAGAGAATTAAAAGGGCGAAAGAGAAGGATGAAGATGTAGCTATATTCAGCATGATTCCATTGGAGGGTGACGCCAAGTTCAGATGCAACTTGGGGAGGGATTGCAGGATGGGGGATTCTAAAAAGGCGCCTCCAGGTGATTATTCGAATTATCGATTATGAGAAATTCGATGTGTGTGTGTGTGTGTTTTTTTCTTAAGAAGGAAAGACAGAGAAGGAAGTCCAACCATCCCCCCACCCCCACACCCACCCATCGACCCACTCACCCAACCAGCCACCCACCCGCCCACCCACCCACCCACCCACCCACCCAACCACCCACCGACCCATCCACCCACCCACCCACCGACCCATCCACCCACCCACCGACCCAGCCACCCACCCACCTACCCACCCACCCACCCACCCACCCACCTACCTACCCATCCACCTACCCACCCAACCACCTACCTACCCATCCAACCACCTACTGACCCGCCCACCCACCCACACACACACACACACACACATACACCCACAGACACAACCTCCCATAGCAACACACACATAGACACACCCACACCCACACATACACAGACTTTAAATGGCCCAAAAATATTTTGCAACGTACAGCTGCTTGTATGATGCATGACCATAGTCAAGTGTCGCGTACACCAGAACATCTTGCCCTCGGAGTCCATTGAAATAACAGTTAAATGCCATGAAATCACATACATAAAAATTGAGGTCCACGCTGCGGATATTCAGTGAAGTTCTGCTGATTTTTTTTATTGTTTTTAATGAAATGCATTTTTTCCAAGTAAAGGATATTGCGAATGTGGGCCGTGAGCGCTCATAATACGTCACGAAAAAACCGGTCGGTTTGGAGTTGCGATCATAGACGTGACCTTATCGGGAGTACTTGGCTCGACACTGGCCGTATATGCCGTGTTCCAACTGCGGTTATGATGAATATTACCAAGTCTTTTCATTAGGTGATGTGTACCGGCCACCTGACGACAACAATTGGATTTTTGAGATTGCAATATATACATACGGACGAAGTGGGGTTCTTTCCTGCATTATCGAGTTGGACGTAATTTGGAAAAATCACGGTTTCCTCCAATTGCAAATTGCACACCATTCATTTCAAGCGGTTATATTGACATTAAGATTAGGAAGAGAACCACTTTGCCACTTGTCTGTGAATGAAGAGTGCATATCAGTAGCGAATGGGCCAATCGAGTTAAGATTCTTTTGGCCTGATGTAAGTTTCTGGTACATATCTCAAAATCTAAGAAACATAGCGTAATTTGCATTTAAACAAATTTGCAGATCTCACTATGCTCTACAAGAAAGGTCCTTATGAAGTTGTCGCTATGTTCCGTAGATTTTGAGATATTTATCTAAAACGAAGGCGAGGCCAAAACAGACTTAACACGATAGCCCACTACGCTACTGATATACACTCTTTGGTCACAGGTAAGTGGTGAAGTGGTTCTGTTAACAATCTTAGAGTCGATATAAACGCTTGAAATTCATGATGCGCAAGTTTCAATTGGAGCTAATCGGAATTTTGGAAAATTATGGAGGATCTGGAGGTGGAGGAAATGCAGCCAAACGCGGAGGACATCTTCGTTTGCTCAGCCATCCATCACCTATATATCGGTTATGTCAATAATCACGCCGATCAATATATCAACCTTGACTTCGCGGATAGTCTCCAGTTGACCTTTTCAGCGTTAGTTTGCCTATTGAGTTTCAGTCTAATTGATGCACACGCACAGAAAAAATTACTGGGTCCAAGATCGGCTCCTCTCAATTGTTGGTAAATTGATGGATCAATCCAAGCGACAAATTGATCCATCAATTGAAATTCTTAGGAAAATTTTGCGAATGGAAAAAGCGCAATAAAAAATTATCAGAATTTAATTAGCAGTCAGAACTTAGGTTTTAACAACTTGCAATATTTCTTGGATGTTCCAAAATTTTATCGTTTCAATTTTCTTTTTTTTTTTGGAAAATTAACTTGAAAATAGATTCATCATTTCTACCATTTTTGTCCAAAACTCTCGTAAAAGTTCAGTTAACTCCTAAACGAGTGGTTCTAACGGAAAACGTCATACAATGTTTTATGTTGAGAATTTTATGCCTGATAAAAAAGGTTATTATCAAATTTCTCTCCATTCAGGTAGTTTCGAGATAGATCTGATATTTCTGAACGGGAGGTGCGTGTGATAGCGTCCGCGCCGATCCTATAACTTTGAAATTACCGTATGTCCTAAATTATGCAACTTAGGAAAAAAAGTTGTAAAAGGTTAAATGTGTGTTCTTACCAGAGAAACAATATTTGTTAACCACTTTTCTTCCTATCTCTAACTGTTTTCATAATACAGCGTTATCAGCAATTGAACTTGTTGATGACTAAAATGCCGTTGAACCAATTATATACAGACATACACACACACACACACACACACACACACACACACACACACACACACACACATTTTATTGGAAATGGTCCAGAAAAGTTTCAAGCTTTCTTTTACAAAAAACTTTTTTTAAATACACTCAATTGTCATAGTGAATTCATTGATAAAAAATAATCAATTTTCAATTAAAAAAAAATTGTGAACAAGTCACGTTCTTATATGCACCACTTTTTTTCCTTCAGCAACAACTTGTTATCCCCCCCCCCCGAAAAAAATATTTGGGCTCTGATGTTATTATTTATTTATAAGTATGACGCATAGGGCTCTCTCTTTCACCGCCCGCGGCTTATGAAGTTAATCGCGACTATATTTATCGGTGAATTACTTCCCAATAAAATTTCAGGATAAAAAGTGCATAAATATTAACGTAGGGTTTTCCATAAATGTTTGTAACACGCGTGATAATATTTTTGTTGTAAAGTGAAACATTTGATGTTGGAGTTGTACAAATTGCTTGTCAAACAAATGGTATGGGCTGATTGCGATATCTCGTAAATTATCAAACTTGTAGAAAAAGGAATTTGACATAAAATATGCGTTATTTAAAGCAGAACAAAATTGATTAGAGGCTTTTTTTTCTATCTGTGAAAGTTAGTGATGTAGGGCGTTAGAAACAATCGGAATTATCGACAATTGACGGGACTGGAGATTTGATATACACACATACACACACACCCCACACACCCACCCACCCACACACACACATACACCTACAAATGCACATACGCATACACATACACATACACATACACATACACATACACATAAACATACACATACACATACACATACACATACACTTATACATACACGTACACATACACATACACATACACATACACATACACATACACATAAACATACACATACACATACACATACACATACACATACACATACACATACACATATGAGAATGAGAATGAGAATGTCACTTTTGATTTTTTGGACTGTGATGATAATGCTGACATCATGATCTGGAAGTCGAAAGAATTTGTGAATTCAATTAATTCGGCGCACGAATGAAAAGATGCGATAATTTTTTTTTTTCTTATTCATTTATGCGATCCATCGATTGAGCATTTGGAGGCGCCGCGATGTTGCGACACAGGGCCTTGATGTCCCATCCAACTTTATACATATACGGATATTCCTTGGACACTATGACGTCACTGCACCTCTGAGTCACGTGTAGGTTAAAAAATAAACAAATTTTGGGCAGGCCATTTCAATGTAAGACGTTGGTTGATGGAATGACGCGGAAAAAAATGCGCGGTAAGATAGCGCGCGGGAGAGGTATTGACCTTGCAGGTGGATCGCTATCAAATTTGGTGGTTTTTGGTTACTTTGGTTTTAACCATTTTAAATTTTTTTTATTTTTTTGAAATTTTTGAAATTTTTGAAATTTTTGAAATTTTTGAAATTTTTGAAATTTTTGAATTTTTTGAAATTTTTGAAATTTTTGAAATTTTTGAAATTTTTGAAATTTTTGAAATTTTTGAAATTTTTGAAATTTGTGAAATTTTTGAAATTTTTGAAATTTTTGAAATTTTTGAAATTTTTGAAATTTTTGAAATTTTGAAATTTTTGAAATTTTTGAAATTTTTGAAATTTTGAGATTTTTGAAATTTTTGAAATTTTTGAAATTTTTGAAATTTTTGAAATTTTTGAAATTTTTGAAATTTTTGAAATTTTTGGAATTTTTAAAATTTTTGAATTTTTCGAAATTTTTCGAAATTTTTCAAAAATTTTAAAATTTTTGAAATTTTTGAAATTTTTAAATTTTTTGAAATTGATGAAATTTTTGAAACTTTTAAAGTTTTTGAAATTTCTGAAATTTTTTAAATTTCTTGAAATATTTGGAAATTTATGAAATTTTGCAATGTCAATCTTGATTATAAATCGCCTATCGCAAAAACATGAACACGTGCTACTGAGCCTTAGGTCATCATTGGTATTAGACCCACAATGGCACTTTGTTTCTCATTTGAGCTTGAAAAAAAAACCGACGAATGTCGAGAGCAGTTGAAGGAGTCCTCAACGCCTACAAAAGATTGGGAGCGTTAATTTACGACTTGGTGACTCATCTGGAAATTAGCCGAACATGAATTCTGTCATATGTTCTACGTTATCATTTGTTAGCTTTGATGGATCGTTATTGCGACCTTCATCTCTCGCTTCTTTTCGTAAACAGGAAAACGATGGAGTGAATCTCATGTGTGTCCACGGGATACCAATGACCAATGGCCGGAATGTGGGCGTGGCCCTGGACGGTCCACCCCTTAACTTCTCGATGTGTGTGTGTGTGTGTGTACGGATTTTCCTCCCATGTCTTATGAGAAGGTAGTGTGATAAAGTTCTACCAATTTCGCAAAAAAATGAGTTAGCTCCTCACGGAGTGGTTTTATCGAAAAAAGTTATAAAACATTTTTTGTAGAGAATTTAATTGGTGACAATAAAGTATTTTCAAATCAAGTTTTGCCTCCGTCGACTCAGTCGCGAGATACATCCGAAATTATGATGGACGTGCTACGGTTGCGATGGCATGCGGACGCACGGGGGGCTTAAGATCCCCGTATGTCCTAAACTATGGAACTTAGGACAAAAAGTCATAAAAGCTTTAATATGTATTTTCAAAAGAAGCATAACTTTCATTCAGCACTTTTCTTCCTATCTGTAATCCTTTTCATATACAGCATTGTAAGCGATTGAAATCTCAATCTAAACTTATTTCAGAAAATTCAATTTGCCAAATATCTCAAAAACTAAGAGAGATATCGGAAATATCATCTTTTACAAATTTGTCGGGCCCATCCTGCTCTACAACAAAGGTTTATATCAAAATGTCGCTATCTGCACTTGATTTCGAGATATTCCCGGAAAAGCAACGCAAGACGAAAATCACCCAGCATCCCCTGGACCACTTTGCTCATTACAATTTTGCAGAGTGATTTATCAGCACAAATATTTTTATAAAATTCGTATAGTTATTCATTGAAGGCTTGACTCTCCTTTCGATGACGGAAATTGTCCCATTGTGTCTGCATGTCACAAGGAAAAACCTGTCAACTGGTTATGCTAATAACGGTGATACACGTCATGGTGTCTAGCGTAGGCGCCTACCTAATTTTACCATCTGTCTCCACCTTCAATGAATTTATTTTCCATTTTAAACAAAAATATGTTGAATGAGAACTAAAAATTGCGAGGCGGCACTTCCCTCACCAGGTGAGCAAGTGAGGCTCTCCCAAATTTCTTTCTCAGGATCTGTTCAAAATACAATAAAATGAATTATTACGATCAATTTGTCCATTTTTTTTCATAATTAATTCATATAATTAATAAATTTATTGATTATTTCAGGTACCAAGAAAATGGAGTACAAGACCAGGCAGTGGCACGAAAGTGTTTCTGCTGTGTTGTATGCAAGAATCCCATTGGATTAAAGAGCTTCATCCCACGTGAGCAGGAGATTTACTGCGCCGGTTGCTACGAGGATAAGTTTGCCACTCGTTGTGTCAAGTGCAACAAGGTGACTTGCTTTTAATGAATATTAATTACCCGAAAAATTAATTAGCCAACTATGCCAAGTGTAGTTCATCAAGATGTAAATATTGATTTTACCTTCCACCATAGATTATTACCAGCGGTGGTGTTACATACAAAAACGAGCCATGGCACAGAGATTGCTTTACTTGCACTCATTGCAACAATTCTCTTGCTGGACAGCGATTTACTTCACGCGACGATAAGCCCTACTGCGCTGAATGCTTCGGCGAGCTTTTCGCCAAGAGATGTACTTCCTGCGCCAAACCAATTACTGGTTAGTTAAATTAGTTATAAAATCATGGGTCAGGGTAAGGATAAATTTTGGGGGAGATGGAGTGGGTGGAAATGGGGTGGGGGTGGGTGGGCGGGGGGGGGGGGTGGATGTAGAGGATGTCAATTTTTTTGATCCTTCGTGAAGTCGTGAATCTCAGGTATAGTTCTGGAGTACTGCGACACAATATCCCGAACTTGTCGAAGCAGATAGTAAGCCGAAATTGACCAATAGTTTTCCGCAGAATTATATATACAATTTATCGAAATTTGTACGGTCTCCCATAATTAAGCAATGTAACGCTGGGCGTGCAAAGACGGTGAAATTTCAAGTCGAAAGTTCCTTTTCCATTTTTCGCTCCGAGGTCCCCCCGCCGAGTTATTGAAGTTTGAAGTTGGCCAATCAGAGCGTGGCTCCGCCCCTCCGCCCAGTGGTTCTCAACCTAATCGCTCCGAATTATGGAAAAGTGAGGTTCTACGTCTCAAGGTCAAGACCCGAGCCATCTGCGGAGACATGAAGAATCGTTCTTTGACCTTGACACTACCATTCCAGTTTTCCTCAATTCGAAATGATTACCACTGGCCAAGGGGGCGGAGCTTCGCTCTGATTGGTCAACTTCAAAGTTGAATAACTCTGCGGGGGGGCCTCGGAGAGAAAAATGGCTGAGAAACTTTCGACCCCAAATTTCACCCTCTTTCCACCCCCACCCTTTAGAGTGCACAGTTGTGGTAAATCGCGTGTAAGGTGTGGTAAAATGGACCACTGGGTATTATGGGATATGTGCTCAAACTGTCATAAACGGTATTATAGTGCACTTCTCACCCCAACCCGTTATACGACACCCACCCCAATCCGTTCTGCCCCACTCACCCAACCCGTTCTGCCCCACTCACCCAACCCGTTCTGCCCCCCCCCCCAACCCGTTGTGCCCCACTCACCCCAACCCGTTATGCCCCACTCACCCAACCCGTTGTGCCCCACTCACTAAATTACTCTTTCAGGTATCGGAGGCACTCGTTTCATCTCATTCGAAGACAGACACTGGCACAACGATTGCTTCATTTGCGCTGGCTGCAACACATCATTGGTTGGACGTGGCTTTATCACCGATGCCGAAGACATAATCTGTCCCGAGTGCGCCAAGGCAAAAATCACCACCGAATGATTCAATAACGAGCAGAAAAAAAATGCAACAAAAAAAATTAATTAAACAAAAAAAGATTAACTAACTATCTAACGACAAGGAGAGAACAAACGATCTAGAGAATTCTAGTGTCATCGACATCATGAGTCCAACAGCTTTTAAATACTGTTTCATAATCTCGCTACGGTCTAATTAATAATAATAATAATAATTAATATTTTGGATTATTATTATTGTTATTATAATTATTATTTATCATTATTCCTTACTCATCTTCCTGGATAATTAATTCAATATGAATTTGCAGTCGTAGCGATATTAGTCATTTATTATTGTAATAGTCATTTGTAATTTCAACTTTTCTCTATACTGTGTTAGATGTACGATCAATCGATTACAACTTATTCCAATGATCAATTCAATTGTCCATTGGTTTAAGATAAATAGTCGATAAGAAAAAAAAAAAAAAAAAAAAAAAAAATCTTGTTGATTATTCAAAGTGCGATAAATTAAAAAGTCATATTAATTATCATTAACGTTAATAGGGTATTTAAAAATTGCCCGAAAATGCCTTAAAAAAATTATATAAATATTCTATTAAAATTGAGGGGGGAGTGAGAGGAGTTGCGTCACTGTTAATTCAAAAGTTCCTCGGTTATTTAATTTTCTCCCTCTCTCTCTCTCTTATTTTTATCCTTCGCTTTTTTTATAATAGACAGGTACTTCGGAATTTAAAATTGCACAAAAGTCAGTGTTTGTTTGTGGTGTTTTTTTTTGTGGTGAAAAATAGTGAAATTTTTTTTTGCTACAAAAAAAAAATAATTCTCTTGTAATTGCAAAATTGAAATTAATTTATTTACTCATTGACGTTATTTTATTTCTGGAATTCTCGTGCATGCTTTACCTCGCAGAAAATAAAAAAAAATATTTGCGTGATAACCGCATTATCCTGTTTTTTTTTTTCATCACTCAATCATGTTTGATTGTTATGTTGAGGATCTATTTATTTTTCGACTTTCGGTCGGATGGTAATTTTTTTTTTTTCCTCACAAATGTCATCGTAATCTAGATAAATGAAAATCCAATAATTCGGGAAGTAATCCTGGAGGCAAATGAGTTGAAAGCCCGAGAAAGGATGTGGAAATAAAATATGAGGAAAAAAAAATATATATATATATGTATATATATATATATATGTACATATATATATATATATAAAATTGATGAGAGCACTTCAATGCACCACATACACCAACGCGCAATTGAATTATCGAATAAATATGCCTTCACGCACGAGTGGACACGCGTATTCACCCCCCCCCCCCCCCCCCCCCCACCCCCTATTCCTGCACCACCCACCCACCCGCCCACTCCCAATATCTCTTTATGGTATCAATAAAATTTGTGGCCTTATTCAAATTATTACACGACTATGAACACGAGGAAACTAACATTTTGAATAACATTGTTAGAATGAAATGTTATCTGAATTTGTAATACAGGTGAAATAATATAAATATTTAATGGCAATTCAATGGATAATATTTGGTTGTGAATTTATGTGTAGAGCGCCATTCAACCCCGAAACATTGGTGAATTGAGGCGCGGGTGAGCAAACAAAAACGTTTGCAACAGCAATTGAGCCACCTTGACCTGTGCGGCTGTCGCGTAATGAGCAAAGTGCCGCCTATTTTTCCTTCCATTTTTTTTTGTTTTTTTGTAGCAAATTATCGTTGACGGAAATTGGAAAGACGCTAAAATACTGTGTTCAATTTTTTTTTTTTCGTAGTTTCGTGACCAAGAGGTGGCAAGATTGTATTTTAGTTTCATCGCCGTCTTTCGAGAATATCTCGAAATCTGAGCGGAATACGCCAAGTTTTATATAAACCTTTTTTGTAGAGGAAAGGAAGTTCTATAAAAAAGGTGGTTTTGACAAATTCGATATCTCACTCAGATTTCGAGATATTCCTCAAAAATGTGGGTGGGACAATTCTGTGCTCGATCGGCATTGAGATGTGAGATTTTTCGCAGACTCGCGGGACTGTGTGTGTGTGTGTGTGTGCGTGAGGATGGGTGCGTGTGTGTACGTATGTGTGTGTGTGTGTGTTCGTGTGTGTGTGTGTGTGTGTGTGTGTGTGTGTGTGTGTGTAAATGCCTCTACTCTTTTAAATTCCTGAATTATTTAAAACACTGATACATATGAGAAAATTTCTTCCCTACCAACAACAAGTCAATCCACCCCCTAACAGGTGGCACCACTGGAGCTTTCCATCCACTACTGGCAAGACAACCCCCCCCCCCCCCGCCGATCAGCTGTTCGGGGGTGGTACGGTGCAAAGGTCACGCGATGCTCAATATCTCAATTTTCCCTGTTATGCTTAGAACAATCAACCCTAATTCAACCTATGACTGTGAAATGTGAAAGTAACATATGTGTATATTTATGATAAATTCTAGTTAAGAGCACATTGGACATTTTGTCAATGAAAAACCTGTGATTCTTGTGATATTCCATTATCAAATGTTGATGACGTTTTAATGAACCTGACATTGATGGATCCTGGGATTATTGCATATAGAAGGTAAGCTCTTATACATAATTTATTACATTCAATTGCGGAGCATAATTGGGTATATGTATCAAGTGTACGGTTGTAAATATGGGAATGATATGTTCGGCAGTGATCTCAAAATTGGAAATTTTTTTTTGGGAGGGCCAAATTCAATAATTGCAAAATTTGGAAAACTTGGAAAAAGTTATCAGTCGGGGTGTGTGTGTGTGTAGGTGTATGAGTATGTGTAGGTGTGTGTGCGTGTGGGTGTGTATGTGTATGTGAGTGTGTGAATGCGTGGGTGTGTATGTGTGTGTGTATGTGTGTGTGTGTGGGTAGGTGTAGGCAAAGACGAAACACATACATACCCAGACACACACTCACACACACACGTACATACCCACACATACATACAAGCACACATACACACACACATATACATACAAGCACACATATACACACACATACATAGAAGCGCACACACACACACACACACATATATATATATATATATATATACACACATAAATATATATATATATATATACACACATACACACATACAGATCGGCCTGGAACGTATCAAGGGCTCATAATGTGATAAAATATCCATCTCTGCTTGGACTCATCCCTCCCCTACCCATATATTACCCATCTGTGTACTCAACGTACATTTTGCCAAATGCTCCGTTGAGACCCCATTCATTAACGTCCACTGAGTTTGGGGTAACAACAATTTCTCAGATAGTTGTCTGACCATTGCAACACTCGACTACTTGTGGAGGTTAACGCAAACCTTCCCTCAATGCCCCACGTTTGGCGAAATAAAACGAGGAAAGTTCGCGGACACTGGTCCCCAGGCACTCGACCATGGACCCGTTAAAGTCCATCAGCATTAACAACGTAAGAACTCGAAGAATCACTGAGCCTGAAATCCCATTAAGTCCAGTCCGCCATTTTTTTTTTTTTTTTTTTTTTACACTTTGGTAATCTCAATGCTTGTCAATCGTTGATCCAACTCACGCATCCGTTGGACTTTTAGCGGATTACCCGTTCGTTGGTGTAGAAAAGAGAATGAAAAAAAAAAAATAATAAAAAAAAATTGGAGAGAATGAACGGGATCGAGGGATATGGTGAGAACGTGAGAATTTTTTCCAATGACATTCACCTTTTATTTCACGATTTTTAACGCGTATGTCACACCACCGTCTAATGAAACTTGCAGGTGATATTTCATGTGTCGCGGTGGGAGAGTCGTATGTTCCGCGTGACTGACATAAAATCTTCACGGTTTGGAAGAATTTCCGGAGAAGAATTCTTCGGATATTTCTGATGAGCATAATTTGGCATTATTTATCAAATATTAAAAGAAAATTTTTTTCAATAAAGTTAGTCGTGAAAAGTTTGTTTACGCTCCATCAATTGTACATTCTCACCAATCAGTTAAGAGGACACACACAAACACACACCTACACACACCTACACACACCCACACAGATGCGTGCGCGCCCTCATACACACACACACATCGTAGAATTATCGGTTCGAGCCGTGGGGATTTCACCCCCACCCCATTTATTTGAAAAGATTTTCGATTTCTGTGAAATTTCAAGTTCTCAATTTCTCTCCGTGATAACTGGTGAACAATGAGAGATACAAACAAATGTGATAAAGACTTTTATACAGAGAATATGATTGGTAACCAAAAAGGTTTATACGACTTTTTTCTATACCGAACGCTGTACGAGATAAATGCAAAAACCCAAAACCGAGGATCCCTGCAGTCATCTTAAGATTTTAGGACCGGTTACCCTCGTCTCCAGCGACATGCGTGCTTCCGCGAAAATTCAATCAGAGAGTGAATGGGAATGCTGATGAATTCTCCCCGACGGCCCTAGATCTTCAATGGCCTTGAGCACTTATCACGAAGGTCTACATGCAATGATGAAATTACTCTGCCCCAACATCACTTGATTTTTTAACACCTAAAAAATGGGAAATCCGTCACCATTGGGAGATGGAGTGCAATCGATATTGGAAATTGGTCGTCGGCATGACTCTTCCGCAAACCTCGTGTGCATCGGAATCTCGAGTCTCTCTTTAAATAATCGAGAGACTATCCACTGGAGCGTTCTAAACGGCTGCATGCCGTTGAATCAACTTTATTGCAACTTTTTCGTGGTGTACGTTCCACAACATCCGATCGGGGTTGTAAATTTCAAAGCCAAAGTCTACTTTTCTGTGTGATTTTGTTCCCCCTCTATCCGTTGTATCATGATTTTGTGAACTTTCTAGGATAAAAAATTGTTGTTTTTCCGAGGATTGAAAGCCATTTTTTATAGGTCAATTGCTTTCCGATAATTGTGCAGAAGTTGGTGCTGAAGAGAATGAACCTAAACTGAGACGAGTGCAGTTGATTCTCCGTGTAAAAAGTGACATGGGCGTCCGGTTGCATCGAAACCGCAGTAATAGAGGCCCCCACCACCGGCCGCCAGCGAGTGAGGGGCGCGCGGTGAGTGGTCCCCATGGAGGGGCGCGTACGCGTATTGGCGGGTAAGGCCGAGCGCCCGCCAAACTGGCGCGGAGTGGGGGGCCACTAAACGGCAGGAAACAGCGCTGCTTATATAGAACCTCGTATGGAAAAACGGGGAAAAAATATTTTCGCTAAAAAATTCTTCGACCATTTTTTTTACCGAAAAAAACTCGTCCGTCCTTGTAGATGATTTTCACAATTTAAAATAATTAATTCAAAAGCCTTTTCCTAATTCAAAAACTTTTTATCCGTGTAATACAATTTGATAAACTTCATCTGTTAAATCTGTTGGAGAAACTGCAGACTAGGCTGGTGGATCCAGTGAAAAACGGCTAGATACCCAAGACACTGATCCCTGACTAAGTCCTAATACAACGAGAAAAGTCTTGTCACGGTGGGTATGAGAGTAAAGCCGTTGGACGTTTCTTTGACGATGTCGTAAAAGTGCACTCGCCATCGGATTCGGCCTATCGATTTTTCACTCTTCTTACCCATCGTTTATTCAATGTATCCTAAACTGTATATCTATGTAGAACTGCAACTGGGGCTAACTTGCATTACCTCTTTTTTCGGTTGAAAAAACGTCGGACGTAGAGCACTGGCTTTTTAACAGAGTCACGTCAAAGCCGGATTACATTACCATGCACACAAAATACTATTGAGTAATTCTTTCTCGTTCGTCGGGTTGGAGGAGGAAAAGTCGGTGAATCCGCGGGGTTAGGATCAACAAAAATATTTTTTTTTGCCTTCCTCCGTCATGTAAATTTGTTGGGGATGTCCAGAACTCCACATACACCCCCACACACAGACACACATATAGACACACCCACTCACCCACTTCTCACTCACTCACACACACACCCACCCACTCACCCACACACTCACCCACTCATGCACTCACCCCCCCACAGGCATACAGACGCGCGCACGCAAACACACACTCACCCATTTAGACACTCCCCCACCCCCCCACTTATCCACTCACCTACTTACCTACTTACCCACTCCACCACCCACTCACGTACCCACTTCCCCACCCACCTACTTACCCACTCCCCCATTTACCCACTTATCCACTCGCCTACTTACCCATTCGCCCACTTACCCACTTCCCCACCCACCTACTTACCCACTTATCCACTCACTTACTTACCCACTCACCCACTTACCCACTCACCCACACACTCACCCACTCACTCACTTACATTCACTCACCCACCCATTAACCCACACAAGCAAACACACACACACACATCGGAAGTTGTGGAGTAAGGAATTTTGGAAAGGGGCCCATTTTCGATGGGGGAATTATAATGAGTGCGCTTTTATGGAGCTTGTGGTGGGGGGTGGGTGGGAAAGGGGGGGGGGGAGTTTTGGTAACCTCATTCAGCACAACTCCTTCATAGTCAAAACACGGATATTGGTTACCAATACTGAAATAGTGAAATACCTAATCGATATTACAGTATACTTCAGTGAATGCATTGTACCGATTCTGAGTACTTGCAGGCAGCATCCAGTGGCTTCGACAATCGTTAATACCATATCTGATACAACAAATCGTCATGGTGTTAGGGGCACCTTGCACAACGCATCTCGCCCAAGCTTGCCTTTTGTCTCAGGCTATAGAGTTGAGTGCCAAGACAGGCGTGCCTTTCAAAAACGAGTTGTACTTTAACTTTTGCCCCAACCACCGGAAATCGTCTCCACCCAAGTTTTCATAGTTGGAAGCAATGGAGACAACCAAGAGCCAGAAGGCATAAACCACGACACGAATTTTCCCCTCCGACAAATGTCGATACTGGGTGAGGATATAACAGTGTCGGCTGCTCTAGATTGGTAAGTCGTAGGTGAAATGGGTCATTCCATCATGGAACTAGTGGTTTTTTTTTTTTTTTTTCACTCTTTCTCTATTCGTATTCACCCACGTCCCCGCTGGTAAGCATTACTACATGGGCAATACTACGGATCAGAGTACCCACCCATTGCGGCTGGGGCCGACTTCGCCATTTCAGCTCATCGTATTTCTAATCACAGGGTAAACCTCCAGAAACCCCTGTGATGCGATGGCGGGCGTCTACGATGGAACCCTCCCTCCCCCCCGCGCGACGGGTCGCGTTCGGTCCCGGCTCACGGTCTCACTTCATGGATACCGCCGATAGCACACACGGAATGTTCCTGCCATCGGTCGGAGTCCGTGAGAAAATATTTTTCAGAAAAAATATTTTGCAGTGAGCGGGAATCGAACGCGGGACCTTTAGAATAGTAGGCAGACACTCTACCGACTACGCCAAAGCCCCGTCACGCCAAAGCCCCGTCATGGAACTAGTGGTGTGAGCATGTGTGCGCCCCACTCGGAGGACAAACGAAACTTCCCGATTTGGTATTTCAGCACAGCGTACTAAATTTATTCTTCTCCAATATAGCACGGTTAATCAGTGTGATCCCTATTAGTGTCATAATGAAAACTTGCAGATTTGAGAATTCTAAACTGATTCATTTATGAAGCAGATAATTATGAATATTTGAGTAGACGCATGGTGAGCATGAGGATGACACTTATGCGCGTTACTTGAGTGGGAGTGAGACGCCAATAGGGGTGCGGCCGCAATAAAGCCGATAACTTTAATATTTTACCCAGTGGAACAGTATAAACAATTGCAATTGTTAATAACATTGCATATGCTGCACGAATGCCATCCAAAATGTAATCCGCTCGATTCTGCACGAAAATGCTTCGATTGAGACCTGCATGACAGCGCTGGGTTCATTCATTCACTTATTACATACATCACTGTTGAGACGGCCATATCTCCTTAATTATGCAAATTATCGAAAAAAGTCATTCTACATAAAATACGTATTTTTATATGAGGAACAACTGTTCTTATATGAATTTTGCGCTAACTCTAATAGTTTATGCAGTAGAACATTATAAGTAATTGAAATTGTTAATGACAATATATGTACTGGACCAATTCCATCCAAAATCTAATCACATCTAAGTTACGTGAAGATGCTTCGGTTGGATCATTCAGAACCTCGATCGTGTATTTCAGTTGCGAGAAATCGTGGCCAAAAAATTTGACCACATACACACCTAGCCACACGCACACACACACACACACACACAGACATTTTATTTTAAATCGTCTAGAACTGTTACACAAATCTTGAGTTGAAATATATATCAGGCCAATTTGCATGCTTGTAAATCAGAGCATACAGCACGCCAAAATTTTGTGAATGGTTTGATAAATAAGAGTCCAGTCGACAGTTACTGTCAGCGATATAGATATGCTGAGCCGCTGAATCTTAATTGTGAGATAGACCAACATGGAAAGCAGAAGCGATGTACATGTACATTACGACATGGTAATACCATCGTAACAGTCACCAGTGCTTCCTCTTTCTCTCACCCCCCCACCCCCCCCCCCCCCCCCCCCCTCCCGCACCCCGCCCTTCCACAATTTGGTGGAGAAACCATACCAATGCCACCACAATATTGCGGCAGACTGGCGAAAAGCCAAGCCCTAGTAGACTGTATGAATAGTCTCCACTGCTCTTTCATACGGATACTTTTAATCTCTAGTCTAACTGACAAAAACTCACGATTCTGGTGGATGAACTGCCTCCGACAAAAATGAATAGTCAGACGATTTTTTCTTGAATACATTAGGAATTTATGGGAATAATATATTTGGCGAGAGATTGACGAGAGATTGGTGAGCACCTAAAAGCTTTGGATTGATGCATCTGGATGTCCATGTGAGAGGGGACTTGGGTGGTGTTGAGTTATGTGCAATCATCGCTAGATAAGATCAACTGAATAAGTTGGTTCCCTACAATGGGTTGAATGAAAGGCGCGAAGAGAAAAATGTAAATTTGTCTGCATCTGAATTCGACCAAATGAAAATGACGTACCGTCTGGAACAGTTTTCGTGCTTGGAGTTCTGCCTGGAACAGTTCCTAGAACGTAATTGGCCTCTGGAACAGATCTTGCGGCTGTTCTTCTACCTGGAGGGATTCTGACAACCCTCCTCGGAATCGAACTTTCATCTGGAACGGTGCTTAGAACGGCTTGGGGATTTGAAGTTCCACCTGGAACAGTTCCCAGAATACACCCTTCGCGGGAACCAGTTCGTGGAACTGTTCTTTCATTCGGAACTATTCCTAGAACGATTTGTGAAATTTGCGTTCCACCTGGAACAGCTCTCATAATACGCCATCGACGGGAACCAATTCGTGGAACTGTTCGTTGATTCGGGACTGTTCTTGGAACGATTTGCTGAATTGAAGTTCCACCTGAAACAGTTCTCAGAATACACCATCCACGGGAACCAATTCTTGGAACTTTTCATTCATTCGGAACAGTTCCTGGAACGATTTGCGGAATTGAAGTTCCACCTGGAACAGTTCCCAGAATACATCTTTCACGGGAACCAGTTCGTGGAACTATTCGTTCATTCGGAACTGTTCCTGGAACGATTTGCGGAATTGATGTTCGACCTGGAACAGTTCCCAGAATACACCCTTCACGGGAACTAGTTCGTGGAACTGTTTCTTTCATTCGGAACTGTTCCTGGAACGATTTGTGAAATTGGAGTGCGACCTGGAACAGCTCTCAGAATACACCATCGTCGTCAATCAATTCGTGGAACTGTTCGTTCATTTGGAACCGTTCCTGGAACGATTTGTGGAATTGAACTTTCACCTGGAACATTTCTCAGAATACACCATCCACGGGAACCAATTCGTGGAACTGTTCGTTTATTCGGAACCGTTCCTGGAACGGTTTGCGGAATTGAAGTTCCACCTGGAATAGTTTCCAAAATACACCATCCACGGGAACCAATTCGTGGAAGAGTTTGTTTATTCCGAACCGTTCTCGGAACTGGTAGCACTGGTCCACTAGGGCAGTGGATTAACTGTTCAACTTCAAATTGGAATAACATCTCCGTTCATTACAAAGTTAGGGAGAACTTGCTCCGTGAGTTCCTCAGTCAGTTCTATTATGTTTAATTTCCACATAATTTTGAACAATCCTGATTTTTTCTAATTGCAACTAGCAGACCATTAACTTGAAGCGTTTATATTGACTTTAAGATTATGAAGAGAACCACTTTGCCACTTGTCTGTGAATGAAGAGTGCATATCAGTAGCGAATGGGCCAATTGAGTTAAGATTCTTTTGGCCTGATGTAAGTCTCTGGTACATATCTCAAAATCTAAGAAACATAGCGTAATTTGCATTTAAACAAATTTGCAGATCTCACTATGCTCTACAAGAAAGGTCCTTATGAAGTTGTCGCTATGTTCCGTAGATTTTGAGATATTTATCTAAAACGAAGGCGAGGCCAAAACAGACTTAACACGATAGCCCACTACGCTACTGATATACACTCTGTGGTCACAGGTAAGTGGTGAAGTGGTTCTGTTAACAATCTTAGATTCGATATAAACACATGAAATTGATGATACACAAGTTTCAATTGGAGCTAACCGAGCGGTGGCCAACTTATTTTTTCCATATCTTGGATCTGTTTTAAACATTCCAGAATTAACCCACCTTGTTTAACCTTCACCTTTTCGTCCAATCTCATTCAATTATGCAACCGAAGTTTGGCAATGAATAATTCAAGTCCGTCGAAATATGACGAATTGATAGAATCATTAAAATACAGATATTTGCATATCTCTGAACCGCAAATACGTACCTCTATCATGTAGCAAAGAACGGGTGAATATTACCACTAAATTTGAGTATGTAGACCGAAGGAAATAAGCTGGAAAAAAATGTTAATAAATCATCAATTATCAAATACAAGTGCTGTTTACAACCCCAATATAGCCATTAGTTACTCGTGTATTTTCAACTGGATCAATAAGCCCGGGATTACCATTGCCCTGTCCACCCTTCCAGGATCGTCGCCGTCGAATATTTAGAAAGGGTTAGTGGAATTTACTAGTGATATGAAAATATAGATAGGCCGCCGCTGGAGGGGGGGGGGGGGAATTGGACGCCGCTGGACAATCCCTGTTAGCCTTATCAACAACTTCCTTGTCAACCTCCCCGTCAACATTGCCGCCAAACCTCCCCGTCAACCTCCGTGACAACCTTACCATTAACCTTATCGACAACTTACACGTCAACCTCCACGTCATGCTTCCCGTCAACATTGCCGTCAACCTCCCCATCAACTTCTGTGACAACCTTATGGTCAACCTACACGTCAATCTCCCCTTCAACCTCCCCTTCAACCTCCCGGTCAACCTGCGCATCAACCTTCATGTCAAGCTTATCGTCAACCTCCACATCAACCTCCGTGTCAACCTTATCATCAACCTCCACGTCAACCTCCCCATTAACCTTATCGTCAACGTCCACGTCAACCTCCACGTCAACCTCCACGTCAACCTCCACGTCAACCTCCACGTCAACCTCCACGTCAACCTCCACGTCAACCTCTACGTCAAACTCCTCGTGAACCTCTACGTCAACATTGGCGTTAACCTCCCCTTCAACCTCCGGGTCAACCTTCTCGTCAACCACCCCATCAACATTGCTGTCAGCGTGTCCTATCAACCTAGATGTCAACATATCTATCAACCTCTATCTCAACTTTCTTATCAAGTTCCTTGTCGAACTCTGAAGTTGAAATGGGGAAGGTGACCGACAGGTTGATAAATAGGTTGACGTGGTAGTTAATCGGAAAGTTGAAAAGCCGGTTGACGTGGTGGTTAGTCGGAAACTTGGAAGCGAGGTTGACGAACATTTCAACAGAAATGTGGACGAGGATGTTAACGATCAGGTTGACCAGAATGAATGTTGAAATTACTTCTGTTCCCATTTTTGCGCATCATAATTCATCAACTCTATTGACGCGTTCGCGGATAATTTCATTAAAAATTGCTCATCGGTGATTTTTTTTTGCAGTTGTTCCCACATTTCTATTAATTCACTCCAATTTTTAACAAAGTTATTTTGGAACAGCCTGTATATCTTTCTCAACATCCGCAAACCTTCCAGCAACTCTTACATCAACATTAGGAAAAAGCAAGTTACTATCACCTTTCAAAAATAAGGTCAAAATTGACGTTAAATGTAAATAGTCAATATGTTCATTAAGTAGAATCATTTTATTCCCTCAATCGCTCTACTAATTCTCTCCGACTATGAATTCCTCGCAAAATTCATATCGTCCCTAGGGAGCCTTTGTGTACGTTTGTTACTCGCCGGGGATTAATCATGAATTTTGCTAGGGACAAGAGTATTATGGGAAATGAGCTCAACTGAGTCACTATTCAGTGGGTGGTGCTTTCATTGACTAAAATCAATGGTGCGAGCTAGTAACATAGATGAAACGAATGCATTTATCATGGGTATGAGAAGTTTGATCCTTTAAATATTCTGACAGAGAGTTGAGATTTGAGAACATCTACCCACATATCTGCGCACATCCATCCACTCACACATCCACTCACCTACCCACCCACCCACACATTCACCCATCTACGCACTGATCCACCCACACATTCACCCACCCACCCACACATATAACCACCCACCCATACATACACTCACCTACCCACACATCCACACATCGACCCACCCACCCACCCACTCACGCATACATCCACGCACCCACACATACACCCACCCACCCACATATCCACTCACTTACCGACCCACCCACCCACTCACGCATACGTCTACGCACCCACACATACACCCACCCACCCCACACATGAACTTACTTACCCACCCACTCACACAGCCACTCACCCACCCACCCACCTACCCACACATTCACCCTCCCCCCTCCACACACACACACACAGAGTTTGAGGCTTTGCTATGCTGGGTAGAATATCTGCCGCCGCTGAAGGCCCTACCTCTCATTTTACGGGAGCTGAGTTCCGCCATAAGTGCCCGCCATCCTCACACAGGAATTTCTGGAGGTTTACCCTCTACCCAGAAATCCGATGGCCTAAATGGTGAAAGTCGGCCCCATCTGGAGGGATGGGTGTCCAGTACCCCTTTCCAAGAAAATGCTGAAGAGAGAAATATTACTTTAGAACTCTCTGAAGAAATTGCGGTAGTGTATCGGTCAAGTACATTTTTTCGTAATGACTAAAAGTCATTATCGTTAGCATTATCGCTAACAGCTTGCTGAACCCGGTTAACCTAAGCGCGCATAAGCTTTTTCTGGTATTTTTCGATTAGCCAACCACTGTTCTTCCACAACGTTAATCATATGTTGAATAAGCACTGGCTAGAATTTTCGTCAGTTTTGAATATTGGACAGTATTATGAGGGGATTTTCGGGTTTACCAATGCACTAGCATTCAACCCACTAAACCTGGAAATCGTTGGTCTGTGCACACGATGCCCACATAATGTATACAATCCATTGTACTGTTGCACGGTTGAAAGCACATGTGCATATATAGCTTCGTCGATTTTCTTTATTAAAAAAAGCTGAATTCACGTACAGTAGCGTCACTTGTGTTTGCTTTAAAAGGAGCTGGGTCAGCAGTAATGCTAGAGGAGACAGTGGCAAAACTTTTGTAAACCATTTTTAACTTTCAGCGGCGGAGGGTGGGGGGGGGGGGGGGGGGGGGGGGGGGGGGGGGGGGGGGGGGGGGGGGGGGGGGGGGGGGGGGGGGGGGGGGGGGGGGGGGGGGGCGGGGGGGGGGGGGGGGGAGGGCGGCGCGGGGCAGTGGGGGGAATTCTCTCACATGAAATGGGAATTTATTCATGTAGAGCTTTACGTTCTCTATGTGCAAGGATAATCCACCCGTCCAATTCGTCGGGGCGTCGATCATACGTAGAACTCTACGTAGTTTACGTCCGTGAAGTTTTTTTGGGCGGGGGGAAGAGGGGGAGGGGGGGGGGTGAAAAACGCAACGTCTGCGACAAGCAAAATGTACTAGATTCTGTTGTGCTGAAAGAAAACGAAAGAGCTTACTGCATGGATATATGAAAAGAGAAGAATATCTGTATACAGGGTGTTTCAAAAAGAATATTTTTCAAAGGTATACAGGATGTTTCACAAAAACCTGGTTGAAGTATATAGGTCGTTTCAAAAGAGGGTATGCAAAATGTACGGGGTGTTTCAAAAGAATCTACGCGAGGTATATAGGAGGTTTTGAAAAGAACTTGGTAACGTATACAGGAGGTTTCAAAAGATTTTTTTTTGTTTGGAAAAGTATTCACGGTGTTTCAAATATTTCTTTTTTCAAGTATACAGAGTATTTTGAAAACGACCTGTAGATATACAGGGTGTTTCGAAACAATCTGTAAATATACAGGATGTTTCTAAACGCATCTGTCAAAATATAGGGGGTTTTAAACACACCTGTCAATATACAGGGTGTTTCTAAACATATCTGTCAATATACAGGGTGTTTCTAAACACTCCTGTCAATATACAGGGTGTTTCTAAACATACCTGTCAATATACAGGGAGTTTCTAACCACACCTGCCAATACAGGGTGTTTCTAAACATACCTGTCAATATACAGGATGTTTCAAAAGAGCATATGAATATAGACTTTTGTACATGGAGATATACTGAAAATTCGAATTTTCATTTTCGGGGATAAAAACAGAAAATGAATATACACATATCAACAAGTGAATGGTTCATTCAGGTGTACACGCATTTGTTTCCAAAATATTAGTTCCATATTCGCTATATTTTTTCCCACCAGACGACAAAAGTAATTTGGAAACATCCTGTATAGGCAAACAGGTATATCTATATAGGTCCTATTGTCGTTTGTGGTAGACTATGATGGATGCATTGCGGAATTCTTCGAGTTCAAGTTCCATGAATATCCTGAGCTCCTCTCATAGCTCTAGAGATGGAAAGGTTGGGTAATTTGTCACATCTCGTGGTCTGGAGATGCAGTTTGGGCATCCATTGTATCTGGGATTTCAATACTGATGTGACTTATCTTAGGAGATTTTGGGATTTACCATTCGGTTCATATGACATGCTTTATATATGTCGATATTTCCCTGATTTATTGCTGCCATTCAGAATGGCACCATGGTTATTCGCGAGTCCAGAATTACAATTATAAATTGGTGGCTTTTGTTTTCAGATGAAGAAAGCTCGGTGATAAATCTCAGCTTACTAATTATAGATCACAATCTTCTTTAAATGGAAACCCCATTAAGAGATTAACAAACTTTATGCGTTGCCCAGATGCTTTAGTCGTTATTTTCTGCGGTATAATGAGCTCTTTTCCGTTATAGTATGCCTTTCAGAGTTTTGTATCGGCTGATATAACTCAGCGTGATGCCATTTTATTTTATGTAAAAATTTGTAATTTGTATGAAATTGAGCCACTAAAATCCGAAAAGGTACCCCAAGAATGGGGGCATAATGAGACACGGTCACAATGGGTTGGCGTCACGATGGGATAGTGTTACAATGGGGACAGTGTCACAATAGGTTGGGCGTCACAATGGGACAGTGTCACAATGGGACAGTGTCACAATGGGACAGTGTCACAATGGGGCAGTGTTACAATGGGACGGTGTCACAATGGGGCAGTGTTACAATGGGACGGTGTTACAATGGGTTGGCGTCACAATGGGACAGTGTCACAATGGGACAGTTCCATAATGGGACAGTTCCACAATGGGACAGTTCCACAATGGGACGGTGTTACAATGGGACAGTTCCACAATGGGGCAGTGTTACAATGGGACGGTATGACACTGGATTGGCGTCACAATGGGACAGGTCCACAATGGGACATGATCACAACGGGACAGCGTCACAATGGGACAGGGCCGCAATGGGACAGTGTCACAATGGGACAGTTCCATAATGGGACAGTTCCATAATGGGACAGTTCCATAATGGGACAGTTCCACAATGGGGCAGTGTTACAATGGGACGGTATTACACTGAGTTGGCGTCACAATGGAACAGGGCCACAATGGGACAGGGCCATAATATGACATGGTCATAATGGATCAGACACACACACATATACATATGTTCACTTATAAGTCGACTTAAAGTCATTTCTATGACGAAGTTTCTTCAGCAGAATGACATTATCTCATTCTGTAATGTTCTCAGTTGAGTTGGTTGTACAGAAAAATTACATCAACTCACTGTGTAATTTTGGAGTAATGTCTTGTGTTTAGCTTTCAACTGCTATTATTAGATAAATGACAGCAAACATTCGAATTTTCTTGACTAATGCCAGCACTGTTTGACCCAACGATTCCTTGAGTCCATTTCTTCGGTTTTAACGCGCGTAATGACCCCTACACCAATTTGTCTCCCTAAACAAGGAAAATAACGGGATTACAAAACGAGAGGTGGAATTTGACTTGGATAAAAAGAGGATAAGAATCTTAAATGATCATATCGTTTTTTCATTCACGGCCTGAATTACTTTTGTAGAAATAGAAGCGTTAAACTATATATATACTACGAAATTTATCCGTATACCTGCGGTTTACTGCTTCAATATATTTTCAGGAAGAGATTACCGTAATACAGTTACGATTTACGGCGATTAACGATGTTTGTTTATGGGGGTGGGAAAAAATGGAATCTAGATCAAATGCTCCAGTTTATCATTCAGAATTCTTGATTGAGTTATAGAAAGAGCTTGCAAAAAACATATATATATATATTGTATACTAGACTTCTGAATTTGAAATTTCGAAATTTTGAAATTTTGAAATTTTGAAATTTTGAAATTTTGAAATTTTGAAATTTTGACATTTTGACATTTTGAAATTTTGAAATTTTGAAATTTTGAAATTTTGAAATTTTGACATTTTGAAATTTTGAAATTTTGAAATTTCGAAATTTTGAAGGTTTGGAATTGTGAAATTTTAAAATATTAAAATTTTGCGACTTCGAAATTTTCAAATCTTCAAATTATCAATTTTTCAATTTTTGAAATTTTCAATGACCACTAAAAAATTGTCTAATCGCAAGAAACCCTCTCTGACACCCTCCTCGTCCTCGGTGAACTCGCTTCAAAATAGACAGCTTGACAACCTACTCTGGTCCCCTCCACATTATTTCCTACTGAAGTCAACTCTCGTTGTTACTGTCATTACGCTTTTTCCTTCAGATTAATTCCATTTTAATTTCTCTTCGGCAAAGAACTGGTATTCGCTTCAAGTGGCCAGTTTGAATATTTCATTCTGTTAATCAGACGCACTCTCTCACCCTTCACTGTACATTCACGTTTCGTTTTATTTTTTTTTCTTCCTTGCCACTATTCCTGGCATTTTCCACTCTATGCTTCAGTCCGCCTCAGCCTCGTGGCTGTTTCCCCCTCATGCAAACTTTATCAGCCCTCTTTTTTCAGCCTGCGCATCCCGATTCCCCTAAATTACCTCAATGCAACCAATTTATTTCAACTGAACTGAGGCGCCCCAACAAAAGTTCGGCTCATATAGCATATTCAACAAGTGCATGTTTATGATATAAATAGCGACTGAGATTACCACTAGAATGGAAAAGTCCTGGAACAAGTGGTGCTAAATGGGTGCATCCCACAAGAATTTTTTTTCCAAAAGTTCCCAAGAGCACTCTCTTTGGAGATCTTCAAGATTCAATTAGCTTCAATGGCGAAAGGAGGACAAAATTTCAGGTCAAAGGTTCCTCTTCAACGTTTCTGACGCCCCTCCCCCCCAGCCCCCCCATGGAGTTATCGAAGTTTGAAGTGTGTTTACAGCACTGTTTAACCCTAACTGGGTTTTCAGTGCTAAGAACGGTTCCGAGTAAGTGATGAGCCCCGAAAATTCTGTCCCGCGAGGTGGTTCTGGGAACTGTTCCACGTGGAACTTCAGTTCCGCGAACTGTTCCGAATAAAACATCAATTTCGGCAACGGTTCCAAGAATCACACGAGATACAAGAATGGTTCCAACATCACTTCCAGATGGACAGTGTATTCTAGGAATCAGTTCCAGATGAACATTGGTTTCTGGGAAAGATTCCAGATAGAACTTCCATGCCGGAAGCGGTTCCAAGAATCGTGCCAGGTAAACGAACAGTTCTCAGATCTGTTCCAGGCAACATTAAGTTCCAAGAGTTGTTCTAGGTAGATCCGCTATTCCAGTGAGACTAGAGAACAGTTCTCAGAACGGCCCCTTCACGTGGAATAATTCATGCGAGGGAAGCACTGACACAGTGGGCTAAGCACGGCTGTAACCATTCCACTTCAAACTTCAATAACTTCGTGGAGGGACGTCAGATTGGAAAGTTGAAGAGGAAATCTCGTTTTGAATTGATATCCTTTTTTCCTCTCAAAAATAATGTGGGCTGTTCCATCGCATAAAGAGACACGTTTTCAGGCTGAATGATTTTGTTGGGTTAACTCGCGTAATCAAGAGGGAACCACAAGTAGAACCTCAAGTGGAACCGTAGGTGGAATCGCACGTGGAACCACAAGTGGAACTGCAAGTGGAACTGCAAGTGGAACTGCAAGTGGAACTGTAAGTGGAACTGCAAGTGGAACTGCAAGTGGAACTGTAAGTGGAACTGCAAGTGGAACTGTAAGTGGAACTGCAAGTGGAACTGCAAGTGGAACTGCAAGTGAAACCGCACGTGGAACCGCACGTGGAACCGCAAGTGGAACTGCACGTGGAACCGCACGTGGAACCGCACGTGGAACCGCACGTGGAACCGCACGTGGAACCGCACGTGGAACCGCACGTGGAACCGCACGTGGAACCGCAAGTGGAACTGCAAGTGAAACCGTAACGAGAACTGCACGGTGGAACCGCAAGAGGAACTGCACGTGGAACCGCAAGAGGAACTGCAGGTGGAACTGGAGGTGGAACTGCAGGTGGAACCGCAAGTGGAACCGCAGGTAGAACCGCAAGTGGAAACCGCAAGAACAAAATGACAAATAAAAATTACAAATCGACACGTTTGTTTTTTGGCCCCCATGAGAACACGAACACATGCACACTACTATATTTCAACTTAACAGAGACATTTCCGGACAAAAGCTCAAGCTCATATCGCATATTCAACAAGTTGATATCCCTGTTTATTATATAATTGTGATTATTAGCCATCACTGTCGGAGCGACATGGGGCGTCAACGATCTGTCGGATTTGTGCGACATTTCACGAGTCACTAGTGACGAATCACTGATCGGAAACACGAGCAAGGCTGTAAATCGTAGCTGGATCGTTCGTCGCTAATGACCTAATCGCGCGGACGTCCATGTACAGCCTCGTATTTCAAATCCTCTGGCTATCACTCACTGACACTCGTCGACGTATCCCTGGAAATTACATCGGCGTATATGAAATAAATAAACTGATCGAAATTGAAAAATACGAGTTTAAAACGTGAATGCGTGGAGAGGCGAAAAGTAATATTTTTTTAATTGGAAAATTGGAAAATTTGGAAACTTTGGAAAATTTGGAGAATTTGGAAATTTGGAAAATTTGGAATATCTTAAAATTTGGAAAATTGAAAAATTGGAAAATTTGGAAAATTGGAAAATTTGGAAAATTGGAAAATTTGGAAAATTTGGGAAATTTGGAAAATTTGGAAAATGGGAAAAATTTAGGGAATTGACAAATTTTGGAAATTTTAGAAAATTTTGAAAATTTTAGAAAATTTTGAAAATTTTAGAAAAATTTTGGAAATTTTGTAAAATTTTGGAAACTTGAAAATGTTCAAAAACTTTAAAAATTCTGAAAATTTTGAAATGTTGTGAGAATTTCGAAGATTTTGAGAATTTTCAAAGCTTTGAAACTGTGGAGAATTTTGAGAATTTGAAGGAATAATTTTTAATTTTGAAAGAGTTCACTTTTGAAACTGAAACAATTTCCTCCTCTGTGAATGAACCATGTAATTTTTCAGCAGATGTAATTTTTTCTATCAGCCAAGTATTGATTGAAATGAAGCAATAAAAAAATGCATAAAAAAAGAACAGACTGAAGCAATATGTAATTTCTTTCCGTTGAGATTCGTGACGACTCGCAGTTTCACAGCTAAAGTATGGTAGTCCATGTATGCGTGAGCGTCGACGTTATTCGTGGAAGCTATCGTGTAACACGGTCACGAATAAGGTGAAGTCATATTGAACGTAGTTTCCCAAAAGCGATTATATCACATCCGGGGAATATTAACGGGACTGGCGTTATCGTTCCTAGTACGGTAGGCTCATCTTCCCACATGAACCCATTCCCCCTTTTTCGATACTCATCATCATCATCGTTTATACCACCACTTCATGCACCCCCTTATGGCTAGAAATAATGCACTGATAGAAGTAAAAAAAAAATCTGACATGACAGAAATAGCGTACTAGGCTAGCACAATTCTGATCATTATCTGTCTACGATGCTTCTCCCAAAAACAATCAGATTTTTCCATTTAGGATAATGTCCCAATTTGCAAGTTTCATAGTATTCCTTGGATAATGGTCCAATTTTCAATTGAGATGATGTCCCCAAATTTCAATTGATATAGCGTCCCAAATTTTAATTGAGATGGTGTCCCAAATCTAAATTTGGATGGTGTCCCAAATTCCAACGTGGATATCCCAAGTTTCAATTGGGATGATGTCCCAATGTTGAATTTGGATGAAGTCCTAAATGCCAATGTAGGTGATACCCCAACATCACAATTCGGATGTTGTAACAAATTCCTATTTGTATGAAGTCCCAATTTTTAACATTCATAGTGTCCCAAATGCCAATTTGGGTGACGTACCCAATTCCAATTCGGATGGTGTTCCAAATTCCAAATTGGATGCTGTCCCAAACCCAAAATTGATGATGTCCCAAATTGTCAATTGGAGACTGTCCCAAGTCCCAATTTGTATGATGTCCCAAATTCCAATCTTGAATGAGGTCCCAAATTTTAATTTGGTAATGTCCCAAATCCCAATTTGAATGGTGTCTCAAGTTCCAATTTGAATGATGTCCGAAATTCCAGTTTGGGTGATGTCTCAAATTCTAATTTTGGATGATGTCCCAAATTCCAATTTTCGGTGATGTGCCAAATTCCAATTTGGGCGATGTCCCAAATTCCAATTTGGGTGATGTCCCAAATTCCAATTTGGTGATGTCCCAAATTCCAATTTGGGTGGTGTCCCAAATTCCAATTTGGATGATGTCCCAAATTCAAATTTGGGTGATGTCCCAAATTCCAATTTGGATGATGTCCAATTTTCCAATTGTCCCAATTCCCAGTTGGACCTTGAAATTGTCATTCCAACGATTTGTCCCAAATGTGACCCCATATTCATTCATTTGTGCATTTTCTGCTTTCATCACCATTTATTTTAATGAGCGGACAACCGCTCAGAAGCGTTTCATTGGATAAACCATTTTCTATGATTGATAAAATTGCCGTAAAGCACGAGTGACAATAAAGAAAAAACGACAAAGTTTACCCTTTCTTCGAGTCTCTCATGGGCGTCTTACATTAGCGATAGCACAGCACTCTTGCCCCATCGTTATCAAAATAATTACGATTCGGTTCACGGAACTGGGACTGATTCGCCAAGTTTCCATTCTACCCTTCGGCAGAATCCACCCCCAGAAGAAACTTTACTTGTAAGCCTCAGTGACTCCACTAGCTAGTCACCCAATTCGCTGCCTTCAACTCGTCCTCAAAATCTGAGACGTTTACTATTATGCTTCGCTAGCCTCTGCATGTCTGCATGTGCAACACCACGAGCACAGTGACATGTGAGTGAACGCCTGGCTCCACTAAGCGATATGTTTGTAACGCCCCCAGGCGCATTTACCAATACTGCAATGGAGCTCGCGCACACGAAGGGGCTAACAGTATGAATAGTCAGACATGAAAGATTTTTTTTTTTAAATTTAGGGACGATCGAAAAAATTTTCAAAAACCCTAAATTTTTGCAGAGAATGCTGAAAGTAGCTGTCCTGGTCAAGCAATCGATCGGATGCTACGTGACTATTTCACTTTTTTTGACTTTCCGCTAGGGCAAGTTTTTGTACTCCCGACATTAAAAGGACGATTTCTCATCATATCTGCACGTTTCAAGGTATTTCCAACACTTGTGGGCCATTTGTAACGAAATCTGTGTGACGTAGCTGCTCTTCAGCATTTCTTCGGAAGGCCCTACTGGACACCCATCCATATGACTGGGGCCGACTTCCACCACTTAGGCCATCGTATTTATAAACACAGGGTGAAACTCCAGATAGCTCTGTGCTACGATGGCGGAAACCGCATGAATTCTCCACATTCATCCTCCCCCCCCCCCCCACCCACCTACCAATAAAAACAGATTTATTGATCTATCATACTCACACTCTACCCATTTTACCGCGGGTGATTGCTCTCTGACTCTTGGCGTGACAAATATGGCACTGTTGATTACAGAGCCAAGACAAAAGGCAAACATGGAAAAAAAATGGTGTATGTGCATATATCGAGCCGCTCTATCTTCAAACAGAAAAAATAACAGGTGGGAAAAAAATGCAACGTATTGCGAGTGGGAATCCAGCCTTGCGGCATACCTGCAGGGAAAAGGAACAGAAAACGAGTTTCTTCAATATTAATCATAGCTACTTTTATTATTAATGTTATTATTATGCCTAAAATGAGGTCACTAAATGGGTCTTCGAGGTCTCCGAATTTCAAGGTCACGCGAAGCGCTCCATAGAAAGTTTCATGGAATTTTTTTTCCCCACAACTGCCGCCGAAAATTTCGATCAATTTTTCCTTTTTGTGTAATACGGAGGCCGAGGTTAATGGCACTAGTGGGGTAATAAACCATGGTGTTACAACGATTGCGACACGAGAGGTAGTGTACAACTTTTCGAATCGAGGTGCGCAATAACTCTAAATATCGAGCCAACTCGCCTCGTTCCCCTTGGCGAGATTACTGCAGTCCGATTTGCTGTGGTTAACCGCAGTTTTGGGCCGCACTGATAGGCTGATATTTCTGGGATCAATTTTAGTATTTGGGCATTGTGAGAAGTATGGTTATTTGGAATGACAATGTAATTTGTACTGGTGGAGTGAATCAGTGGGAGTTATGGGGGTCGCAATGAAAACTGGTAGATTGCTAATTTGCACATCAATTCATACACACACACACACACACACACACACAGGCACAATCACCCACTCACCCATCCATCCACCCACACACACCCACCCACCCACCCACACACCCACTCACCCATCCACCTATCCACACACACCCACCCACCCACACACCCACTCACCCATCCACCTATCCACACACCCACTCACTCACCGACCCACCCACCCACTCACCCGCCCCTCCACACACCCACTCACCCATCCACCTATCCATACACCCACTCACCCACCGACCCACCCACCCACTCACCCGCTGGGAGAAACCTAACTCCCGAAACCAAGGGTGCCAAGGGTGGGCTCCCTATAACAGCCTACATATTAAAGAAGAAACCATGGCCAGTACAACCATTGGAAAAATGATTACGGTGCAGGGGAGGGATACCCCAGTACCGGCGGGTGAGAGTGCCGAAGCAGGCTCGAGCTCGTCGAGATCCGACTACTGCAGCCCTCAAGAGGTGGACCACTTGGCCTCTGATGGGTCTACTACCCCAAGTGAAGAACTCCTGAAGAAAAGGCAAGCTGAAATGGTTAAGATTGATAACCTTTTAAAAGACTTGTTGGAGTATATCACTCCGAAGGCAAACGTTCACAAGCACATTAAGTTGCAGGTCAATAAGATGAAAAGCAGTTATGACCGTTTCGTGGCACTTGACAAAAAAGTGATCCCACAACCAATGGTGCAGACTGCTGACGCCCAAACTTCACCTCACCTAAGTGGGCAGCCGAAGAGAAAGGATATCTCACCTCTGGAGGAGAGAAAACTTCCACGACAGGTGAAAAGAAGGAAGGAAATGACCTTGGAGAACTCTGAGACTGCAAACTCAACCGAGGCCACGGAGAATGACCGAGTAGTTCGAAACCCTACTATCCAGAACGTTACCTCGGATACGGGCGAAAGTTCCAGTTGGACAAAGGTCCAAAGGCAGGGAAAAGTGGCGAAGACACACCAGAATCAGACTCCGACGAAGAAGAAAGCAGTAATCCGCCCTGATGCGCTAATTATTCGTCCCACGGGGAAGGATACGTACGCTGAAATATTAGGACGTATAAAGAAAGACCAAGGTGTCTACGCGGCTAGCTCATGCGTGGACAAAATCCGTAAAACAGCCTCCGGAGATGTTCTTTTAATTCTAGCGAGAGGAAAGAAGGACGAAGGTGTTGAGCTGGAGAAGGCACTAGTTGGAGCCCTCCAAAACGAAGCTGAGGTGTTCAACAAGGGACCTCAACAGGAACTCGAAATCAAAGACCTCGATGACGTCACTACCAAAGAAGACATACTTGATGCCCTGAGGAAAGCTGATGGCGCAGATAGTGATATCTCATTGAGTGCCATCAAGTCTCTTCGCAAGGCCTACAGAGGAACACAATCTGCTACGGTGGTACTCCCTGACGCTACTGCAAGAAATATACTGAGTAAGGGTAGTAAAATACGAATAAGCCTGGTATATGCTCGCATCGTGACAGTGGTAAGGCCCATCAAATGCTTCAAGTGTTGGCACTACGAGCATCTTGCCGTCAATTGCAAGAGCCCCATTGACCGATCAGACCTGTGTTACAAATGCGGCGAAAAAGGGCACAGAAGCGCCGATTGTAAAGCGTCTCCAAAATGCGTTCTATGCGTAGAACTGGAGCCCACGAAAGACAATGCCCATGTAACTGGTAGTATCAAATGTCCAGTCTACCAGGGTGCATTCCAGAAGATCCGTACACAGTCATAGTGCGGGTGTTACAGGTGAACCTGGCTCACTGCACCACAGCACACGATCTGCTGACGCAGACGGTTCGAGACCTGAAAATTGATGTTGCCGTCATTTCGGAACCTTACAGGAACCTATATACCCAAAACTGGGTTACTGATACTAGCAATAAAGCCGTCATTTGGTCCTGCGGTGCTCTGCCGCTTGAAGCATATGACGGAGACCAACAGTCTGGATTCGTTGTGGCCAAGGTGAATGGTATCTATCTTTATAGCTGCTATGCACCACCAAGCCTTTGCTATGAAGACTTCACAGCATTCCTAGATAGACTCGTCGTGGATGCAAAACAGCATTCCCCAGTGGCAATTGCGGGAGACTTCAACTCTTGGGCAGTCGACTGGGGCAGCAAGGAGACGAATCAACGAGGACGGGCTTTACTGGAAGCCATGTCGACCCTAGATGTTGTCCTATTGAACGATGGAAACAAACCGACATTTCGCAGAGGACAAGCGAGCTCATGTATAGATCTCACCTTCGTCAGCAGCAGTCTGATGAAAGGAAACTGTGCATGGGAAGTATCCGAGATCTACACTGCCAGTGATCATCAGGCAGTACTCTGGGAGGTGTCGGTTGATTGGAGATCCGCACCCACACCGGAAAGAACAAATGGAGTCGGCTGGAATGTGCGAAAATTTGACATTGCCACCTTCCTTATGGCACTGAAGACTGCCCGATTAGACAGTAAGAATGCCACAGGGAAAGCAGACGAAAACCATGCGGAGAGTCACCGACGCCTGCGATGCCACTATGCCCAGGAAATTTAGTGGAAACCCGACGGCCACCGGTGTATTGGTGGAGCGGTGAAATCGCGACCCTCCGCAGGGAATGTTTCGCAGCGAGGAGAGCTTGGCAACGCGCAAGGAAGAAGTCCAACCCCGAAAGTCTCGAAGTGGAGTTTAAAGCCGCTAAGCGTAAGCTTACTAAGGCCATAAAGCTTCGCAAACGAGACTGCTGGAACGAACTGTTGGAGGAAGTGGAGAAGGATCCTTGGGGCAGACCGTACAAGGTGGTTATGACGCGGCTCAAGAGCCAGCCGATGCCATCACCAACCTGTCCTAGGCTCCTGGAGAGAATTGTCTCGGTCCTATTCCCCCAGCAAATGAGTGTGACTGAAAAGCAGGTGGAGGGTGCTATTATCGACGGAATACCGCCGATTACAGCTGAGGAACTATTGCAGGCCTGTAGTAGAGTGGGCAACAACAAGGCCCCCGGCCTCGATGGTGTGCCAAATATAGCGTTGAAAGCCGCCATCAATGCAGCACCCGGCATGTTCCTCGAAATGTATAATACATGCATCCAGGAAGGTATTTTCCCCAGCAGATGGAAGCAACAGAGACTCGTGCTTATCGCTAAGGGGAAAAAGCCACCGGACGAGCCATCATCATATCGTCCACTCTGTATGCTGGATACGGCGGGCAAGATCCTGGAACGCATTATACATCAGAGAATTGAGGCAGTGGTGGAACCCCTATTGGCTGAAGCTCAATACGGTTTCAGACGACGACGATCCACGTTGGATGCTATAGACCTGGTGGTCAAAACAGCAAAAAAAGCAATCGATGGCAGGCGATGGAAAGGAGGTACGAAGCAGTATTGCTTGGTTGTTACCCTGGACATCAAAAATGCCTTCAACTCGGTACGGTGGGATCCCATCCTCGCGGCATTGTCGAAGCTGCAAGTACCGGCATATTTGCAAAAGATGGTAGGTAATTACTTTACCGACAGAGTACTCAGATATGACACAGAGGTTGGTCCTAAAACATATAGGGTGACTGGGGGGGTACCTCAAGGCTCAGTGTTGGGTCCTCTTTTGTGGAATATCGTATATGACGACTTGCTCAAAATAGCATTACCGGCGGGGGCCAAACTCGTAGCTTTTGCGGATGACGTAGCCATAGTCATCGTGGGCAAACACCTTTCCACGCTCCAGCTCATTTTCGAGAATGTTTTTAACAAGATACGACAATGGATGGACTCGATTGGGTTACAACTTGCGGAGCATAAGACTGAGGCACTCCTCATTACGAGCCGGAAGAAAATAGAGACAATTAGACTGCAAGTCGGTGAGCACGAAATAATTTCCCAGCCCTACATACGGTACCTGGGAATTATGATTGATGCCCGACTTAGTTTTAGACAGCAAGCTCAACATGCAAGCAGTAAGGCAGGAGCAGTGAAGACTGCTCTTGCAAGACTTATGCCAAATATTGGAGGGCCAAAACAGAGGAGAAGGCTCCTGCTATCATCAGTTGTCACGTCGGTATTAACATATGGTATTCCTATATGGAGTGATGCATTACGAAGCCAAGCATCTCGGCGGCAAATTGTTCCAGTCTACAGGCTGAGTGCCCTTAGAGTGGTCAGCGCATACCGCACAGTATCGAACGATGCTGTGTGTGTCATTGCTGGGATGCTACCTTTTGAGGTGCTAGCGGAAGAGCGTAGGCGACTCTACACACGCAAAACATCAACTGAGCTGAGCTCAGTGGAACTGAGGACAGAAGAACGAAACCACAGCATCCAGCGATGGCAGCTGCAGTGGGACGCCTCGAGCAAAGGCCGGTGGACTCACAGACTTATTCCGAAGCTAGATGTTTGGCTTGACCGATCACATGGACAAGTCAATTACTACCTAACCCAGATGCTCTCAGGACACGGGTGCTTTCGGGAATATCTTCACAAATTTAAGCATGAGGATTCTCCGGATTGCCCAAAGTGTCCGAGAATGAAGGAAAACGCCGAACATGTTCTCTTTACGTGTCCGCGTTTCGACGTCCAACGAGCTGTATGGGAAAATAGCGCAGGCAAACCCATCAACGGTGGAAATCTTGTGGAAGTTATGCTGTCATCAGAGGCGGCATGGAACGCGACAAGCGACTTCGCAATGGAGGTTTTGCAGGAGCTGCGCCGCGAGGAGCAGTTGCGGAAAAATCCAGAGTAAACGGAGGATCTTCTTACCGCTAACGAGCGGAAAGGATTCGCTACTGAGGAAGCCAAGGCTATCGTCCCCTACACAACGAAGTATTGCTCAGCAGATGTTCCGTCGTGTTCTGGGGACCAACCGAACTGTATTCTACGTGACAAGGGGTATTGTCCTTTGCACGTTATGTTCTATTTGTTAATTTTGTAAGTTTGTTCAATAAAGGAAAAAGTAAGAGAAAGAGGAAGGAAAGAGAAAGAAGGAAGTGTGAGGAAGGAGGTTGACTTCCTTCTTTCTCTTTTTCTTTCTTAATAAAAAAAAAAAAAAAAAAAAAAAAAAAAAAAAAAAAAAAAAAAAACCCACTCACCCGCCCCTCCACACACACACCCACCCATCCACACACCCACTGACCCACCCACCCACACACCCACTCACTCACCTACCCACACACCCACTTACTCACCTACCCACACACCCACCCACCTATCCACACACCCTCTCACCATCCATCCACACACCCACTCACCCACCCACACAATCACTCACCCGCCCACCCACTCATTGACCCACCCACTCACTCAGTCACCCATCCATTCACCCACACACATACAATCATCTATCCCCCCCCCACACACACACAGGCATACACACACACAGACGGAATTTACCATTGTACCATTTGGCTGCAAAAAAGTAGGAAAAAGATTGAAAGCGATGTACTCAATGACTACTCAACTTTGTTTTTGGATCCTACCCATATACGATTACCACTATTCAACCATATGAAGGGGTGAGCTCTCGCGCGGATAGCAGGGGCATTGATCAAGTTCTTGGCCGGTTGCTTTGGAGAGCTATAGCCGGTCGATATTACCTTCCGCTCGATTGTTCGTTCAACCGAGCGTGTGCCACTAAGTCAAGATATATACTTGCTACTAAAGACCGCAGTATCACTGAACATTTTCACTGGCTAATTGTGACGGCAATATCCGAAGCACTAGTCACTCCATGATTCAATGATACCATGAGGTCTTACGAAAATAGCAACGTGGAGAAACTGGGAGGCGGCTGCTGTGGCCCATTCGGGTCACATAAACAACCTTTCGACCTGGAATTTTTAGCATAAATGCTGATGCTGATTTTCAACATAAATAGCTTCTTTAGTGTTTCACAAAAAAAAATGGTGAGACATCTGTATCCGAGAAACAACAAGTTGAGTATTCGTATTGATTTTTGTTTCTTTTAATTAACTTCCCAATTTTTCGGAAAGGCATTGTAATGAGCACTAACACAATGCCCAATGGGCATTATATTCCTCGGTCCATCCAGTAATTGAAGGAAAACCATGGAGAACCTCAATTTGTACAGCCGTTTCTTTGACGAAACTCCCGCTCGACGATGAATCCGTATGAGTTAGAGCCCGGACAATTCCACTCTTCTATACCGACAGGAGACTCCCCGTACCGGGATTCGATCCTGGACCTCGCGTGCCAAAGGCTAACGCTCCCGCCACACGACCATCGTAACCATTGCCAAATCCTCTAATTGACTCACCCCTAATTTTTCAACTGAGACGTTAGTTAGCTATCTACGCACCATCCAGCAGTTTCTATTGATTCATTATTTTTTTTATTTACACTTCGATCCAAATTTAGGATATACCGCGAGTCATCCTGGCGGTGCCAATGGACACCGACTTTTCCCAAACTGTACAACATTGACACTTGTTCCATCCAGTAATTGAAGGAACACCGGGGGACAACCTCTTTTAACGAAAGCTTCGTTCGACAATGAATCCGTATGAATTAGAACCTGGACAATTCCACTCTACTGTACCGAAAGGGGACTCCCGTACGGGGATTCCATCCTTGGACCTCATGCGCCAAATGCTCCAACCACACGGCCATTGCTGTGGGTGGCCCTGTTCATACCAGTTTCACTCCAAGAGAAAGGTGATTCAATAAGAACATTCTCCCGTGTCGTCGCTGGGGATAAAAAGCAGCACAACCTAATTCAGCAAATACCTAATGTTTACTACTCATAAACAAGATTCTACAAGCGCCACCCAGCAGCCAACTGTGCACCTTTCAATTAGCCCAAACTTTTATTGACCATGTAGAGAATTCCAGTCACACATCGTACACAGCTCGTGACAAAGCAAAAACCCTCTGTTGCCACATGGATGGCCCCCAGGCGTGCTAAGAACCTCCTACCTGCTAAAAACTCGAAAATCCTTTTATCCAATTCCCATTGTACGGCTTCATCCGAAAATGCCCGAGCCCTCGAGGGCTTGCATGTGTCCACGCTTCCACTGCCACCAGCAACTATCTTCACTGACAATATGCCCAGTACATATGTATGTATTCTAGATAGCGGTGTGAAAATTTCACCATATCTCCACGTTACAACCTACTGCCAATCGTTTAAAGCTATTGTAACAAAAATGTCTGTATGTATGTAACGCTGTATGTGTGTCCGTATGTATGTGCTATATATTTTTGTCCAACGATTTCTTCAACACCAATGAAGCGATTTGAGCAATTTTTTTTTCATCGATGCGTTTTCACGTAACTAAGAGCTGATTAGATTTTGGATTAAATCGATACAGTGGTTTCAAATTTATCCAGAAAAGTATGATGCCCCAGAACCATGAAAATTTTGAATGGATCAGCTTTTCTTAGCGCATGTTATGATCGAGTTAATGAAAGTCATGATTGGACGATAAATGCGGTTTTCAGGGTTGTGTGAAATTTGGGCGAAATTCATCTACACATTTAATAGTTATTCACTTTTTGCAAGTGGCGCGAAATTTGTCTTCACATTCAAACTTGCAAAGTCCCATATGCGCCATCTGGAGAGAAAATGACTCTCAACTTCTACCCAAGAACTTCTCTTTGGCTTGGGGCCTAGTGTTTTCCGATACAGCAAAGAGTATCGATACTCTGCAGTGAATCGAATCGAAGAGTTCCGTATCGATTCGCCAATGTATCGATCCTGTATTGAAAAAGACTACTTGGGCCGGTGTAACTGTGGCGTGCTTTGTACAATTTTATTTTGAAAAATTTTGCGATAAAACAGCCTACTTGAAAGTGTCAGTGTCAATGCATCCATTAACAGCATCAGAAGAGATTACAAAGTTTGAAGCTGGTGATACAGTCGTGTGGGTAATGTAGCTATCGGGAAGTTTTATGGGTGTCCCCGATGGGGACACATACATCGCCCGCCACTAGTTTTATCATATGTTCATCAAAATGTACAGGTCGTTCATGGAAATCACAGTGCCATCAGTGCTCTCTTTGTTGCCCTCTACTTGTCAAGTATTCACCGGAGCCTTCCACCGTAAGCCAAATGAATTTTACATGAATACGCCCCGGCAGTGTCGAGGGCCACTCAGACGAAAGCTACTGAAGAGATGGACGATGAGTTAATGTGAGACAAAAAAAAATTTGCCAGTTGGGCAGACTCTTCACCCAGGGCCAACCCCCTCTTTACACAGAGCGTCAGGGCTATAGAAAGTCCTATGAGCTATCTAAAATACATAAGTGCATGAAGCAGAGTTTGACAAAAACTACCTTTCCCTATTTCGTGAGAATTTCCATTAACGCGATTTGACCTTTTGTCTTCTCTCGACTCTTTCGTCTTCTCTCGATTCTCTCATCTTCTCTCGATTTCTCTCGTCTTCTCTTGACTCTCTCGTCCTCTCTCGATTCTCTCGTCCTCTCTCGATTCTCTCGTCTTCTCTCGACTCTCTCGATTCTCTCGACTTCTCCCGATTCTCTCGTTTTCTCTCGACTTCTCTCGGCTTCTCTCGATTCTCTCATCTTCTATGGATTCTCTCGACTTCCCTTTATTCTCTCGTCTTCTCTCGATTCTCTCGTTTTCTCTCGTCTTCTCTCGATTCTCTCATCTTCTATGGATTCTCTCCACTTCCCTCGATTCTCTCGTCTTCTCTCGACTCTCTCGTCTGCTCTCGATTTTCTCGTCTTCTCTAGACTCTCTCGATTCTCTCGACTTCTTTCGTCTTCTCTCAATTCTCTCGTCTTTTCTCGACTTCTCTCGACTCTCTCGACTTCTTTCGTCTTGTTTCGTCTTGATCGCGGCTACATTCGACTCACTACTTTGCACCAAATTTATATTTATGTTTTTCCTGTCCCTGCAGTATTTATCTGAAACGAGACATGAAAATAGTCCAATCACACAGAAGTGGGCTCCATGAGTGGTACAATCTAACCATAGCAAACTTAATCGCACCCTCATGGACACTAAGGAAGATATACCATGGTGAAAGGTAGCAATTTAGCCGTCTTACAAGTTTTAAATCGTTTACACGGAGATATAATACGCCAAGCAATATACATACATTTAAATTTGCGAATTCAAGCGGTGCACAGTGAGGGCCAGAAGCGAGAGAGGGAGAGGGAGAGAGAGAAGACTTATCGTTGTCGGAAGTGAGTTACCCATTTTCCTTCTAGCAACACTCGAGGTTTCCATTCTCGTCTCCTTGAATATTTACTCGCTCTAACGCTTTCAGCGCTAATAAACTAGTCCCAATTCCCCCACCACTCGCTAATTAGCCCTCTATGCTGAGGTGGTTGCATCATTCCACTAGTGTTGAAATATCAACGCCAATTTTATTCGTATTATTCGCTGATTTTCGGTATGCACCGCCCGCATTAATGCGCAGTTTGCAATGATCTAACTACCAAATTTACATTCTTGTAAGCTCCAACATCTTCAATGACTCGTGGCTTCAAGAAAAAGTGAGGCGTCATGGGACACCTGGTAGATGTGAAACATGGAAACACTAATTTTGATCTAAATTGATCCAAAATTTTTGACGATTTCTCCAGAATTATTGGAAATTTTCTAATACTTAGTTTTTTTTTAAATTTGAGAAGTCTTTCAAAATTTTACAAAGTTTCCCCAAATTAAAAAGAAAAATTTAATTTTCCAAACATTTCCAAAAAAAAAATTCTCCAATTTTTTTCAAAATTTTTTCAAAATTGTTCCATATTTTTTCTAAATTTTTCCACAGTTTTTGAAAATTTTCAGAATTTTTTTCCATTTTGCTCGAACTTTTTCCATTTTTTTTTAATTTTTAGAAAAGTATTCCAAATTTCTTCGAACTTTTAGCAAAACTTCAGTTTAAACATTGATTCATTGTTCATTTCCATATTTACTAATCCAGTTGAAGTTCACGGGTCATTGGAAATAGAAGGAACAATACTATAAGATTGTCAATTCACGACGTTTCGATTTATTCTAAATCTTCCTCAGGCTCTAAAAACAAAACAAATATAAAATATAAAAATTAGAGCTTGTCCACATAAAAACAACCTCCAAAAAATTTCTTGAAAAAATATAACAATGCTGACATAAAAATTGAAAATTATACTAATTTACCTTGACAAACACTCCAGTATTTGGTACTTCAGTTTGAAAAAAAATTCCAAATTTTTTCAAAATTCTTCCGAATTCTTACAAAATTTTCCAATTTTGTTGTCAATTTCTCTGTAAATTTGCTGTAAATTTTTCATAATTTTTGCACATTTTTCCACAGTCTGTCAAGATTTTACAAAATTTTTCCAAACATTCCCAACATTTTTCAAAATTTATTGAAAATATTTCAAATTTTTTGCACATTTTTTCAAAAATTTTCCAAATTTTGTTAAAAAATTATCCAATTCTTTTCAAAACCTTTTGAAACGCGTATCTTGATATGTACATACAACTCGTGCGCATCGCGTTTGCGTCGGTGGCAGAGGGGGGGGGGCGATGGGTAAGCAGTGGAGTATATCTATATATATTTGTCATGTAAACTGCCTATCCCGAGAGCAAATTTTTCCGATCCATGCGCCGTATTAGATGCGCGCGCATCTCCTCAAAAATTCTCGAAAAATTTCATGTGGAGATTCTACTTGCGATTACGTCATAATTATGGAAGGTAGGGAAAATAATCAGACGATATAATGTCTCGTTTTCTGTGAAGGATGAATAAGCTCCTGGATGAGTGCGGTCCCAATGACTCGTGCTATATAGGTGCAATTAATCCTGGACATTACCAGACTTTTGTTCACCAATAGACACTTCCGGTTTGACATTGTCCATTGAATGCCAATAATTCTCCTTTGACCGAAGAATTAATTTTCACAACGACTTCTCATAAAAACTTAACACCAAACTTGAACAATCGCGGAGAATTTCAATACCATTTGATTGCAAATTGCGAAACTGCAATGAGCGAAGGCAAGCCCGTAGTTTTTCATATTCTTTATTTCTTATGATAAGAGAAACAACTGAAGGTTCTCGTGAAATTTCCATGATTGGAGAATGCCGATGAAAGAATTTCACTGTCTAAGTTGGAGAAGAAATGTAATAATAAGGAAAGTTCAATAATTAAGAATCAGAAGTGGAGATCGAGTCGCGTTTATTCAACTATCTCAGCTAAGGCGCTCGTTAATATTAAATTTCACAAAGTTGTTATATTAATCTGGCAAACTTGGCGCGTTGAAGCGAATAACTTGTGATTATCATATGATTTATTGGATGAAAATTCGAAGTAGTGTTGTGAATAGAAATATGCATTTTTTCCTATTATGCCAAACATTTTTAAAGGGCTGTATGATATTGGGAAATTTGAGATTGCTAAAAAAAGCGCGTGTGTCTGTATATGTGTGTGTAGGTGGGCGGGTGGGTGAGTGTGTGGGTGGGTGAGTGAGCGAGTGAGTGTGTGGGTGGGTGAGTGAGTGTGTGGGGGTTTTTTTTTTTTTTTTTTTTTTTTAAAGAAAAAGAGAAAGAAGGAAGTCAACCTCCTTCCTCACACTTCCTTCTTTCTCTTTCCTTCCTCTTTTTCTTACTTTTTCCTTTATTAAACAAACTTACAGAATTAACAAATAAAACATAACGTGCAAAGGACAATACCCCTTGTCACGTACAATACAGTTCGGTTGGTCCCCAGAACACGACGGAACATCTGCTGAGCAATACTTCGTTGTGTAGGGGACGATAGCCTTGGCTTCCTCAGTAGCGAATCCTTTCCGCTCGTTGACGGTAAGAAGATCCTCCGGTTACTCTGGATTTTTCCGCAACTGCTCCTCGCGGCGCAGCTCCTGCAAAACCTCCATTGCGAAGTCGCTTGTCGCGTTCCATGCCGCCTCTGATGACAGCATAACTTCCACAAGATTTCCACCGTTGATGGGTTTGCCTGCGCTATTTTCCCATACAGCTCGTTGGACGTCGAAACGCGGACACGTAAAGAGAACATGTTCCGCGTTTTCCTTCATTCTCGGACACTTTGGGCAATCCGGAGAATCCTCATGCTTAAATTTGTGAAGATATTCCGAAAGCACCCGTGTCCTGAGAGCATCTGGGTTAGGTAGTAATTGACTTGTCCATGTGATCGGTCAAGCCAAACATCTAGCTTCGGAATAAGTCTGTGAGTCCACCGGCCTTTGCTCGAGGCGTCCCACTGCAGCTGCCATCGCTGGATGCTGTGGTTTCGTTCTTCTGTCCTCAGTTCCACTGAGCTCAGCTCAGTTGATGTTTTGCGTGTGTAGAGTCGCCTACGCTCTTCCGCTAGCACTTCAAAAGGTAGCATCCCAGCAATGACACACACAGCATCGTTCGATACTGTGCGGTATGCGCTGACCACTCTAAGGGCACTCAGCCTGTAGACTGGAACAATTTGCCGCCGAGATGCTTGGCTTCGTAATGCATCACTCCATATAGGAATACCATATGTTAATACCGACGTGACAACTGATGATAGCAGGAGCCTTCTCCTCTGTTTTGGCCCTCCAATATTTGGCATAAGTCTTGCAAGAGCAGTCTTCACTGCTCCTGCCTTACTGCTTGCATGTTGAGCTTGCTGTCTGAAACTAAGTCGGGCATCAATCATAATTCCCAGGTACCGTATGTAGGGCTGGGAAATTATTTCGTGCTCACCGACTTGCAGTGTAATTGTCTCTATTTTCTTCCGGCTCGTAATGAGGAGTGCCTCAGTCTTATGCTCCGCAAGTTGTAACCCAATCGAGTCCATCCATTGTCGTATCTTGTTAAAAACATTCTCGAAAATGAGCTGGAGCGTGGAAAGGTGTTTGCCCACGATGACTATCGCTACGTCATCCGCAAAAGCTACTAGTTTGGCCCCCGCCGGTAATGCTATTTTGAGCAAGTCGTCATATACGATATTCCACAAAAGAGGACCCAACACTGAGCCTTGAGGTACCCCCCAGTCACCCTATATGTTTTAGGACCAACCTCTGTGTCATATCTGAGTACTCTGTCGGTAAAGTAATTACCTACCATCTTTTGCAAATATTGCCGGTACTTGCAGCTTCGACAATGCCGCGAGGATGGGATCCACCGTACCGAGTTGAAAGCATTTTTGATGTCCAGGGTAACAACCAAGCAATACTGCTTCGTGCCTTCTTTCCATCGCCTGCCATCGATTGCTTTTTTTGCTGTTTTGACCACCAGGTCTATAGCATCCAACGTGGATCGTCGTCGTCTGAAACCGTATTGAGCTTCGGCCAATAGGGGTTCCACCACTGCCTCAATTCTCTGATGTATAATGCGTTCCAGGATCTTGCCCGCCGTATCCAGCATACAGAGTGGACGATATGATGATGGCTCGTCCGGTGGCTTTTTCCCCTTGGCGATAAGCACGAGTCTCTGTTGCTTCCATCTGCTGGGGAAAATACCTTCCTGGATGCATGTATTATACATTTCGAGGAACATGCCGGGTGCTGCATTGATGGCGGCTTTCAACGCTATATTTGGCACACCATCGAGACCGGGGGCCTTGTTGTTGCCCACTCTACTACAGGCCTGCAATAGTTCCTCAGCTGTAATCGGCGGTATTCCGTCGATAATAGCACCCTCCACCTGCTTTTCAGTCACACTCATTTGCTGGGGGAATAAGACTGAGACAATTCTCTCCAGGAGCCTAGGACAGGTTGGTGATGGCATCGGCTGGTTCTTGAGCCGCGTCATAACCACCTTGTACGGTCTGCCCCAAGGATCCTTCTCCACTTCCTCCAACAGTTCGTTCCAGCAGTCTCGTTTGCGAAGCTTTATGGCCTTAGTAAGCTTACGCTTAGCGGCTTTAAACTCCACTTCGAGACTTTCGGGGTTGGACTTCTTCCTTGCGCGTTGCCAAGCTCTCCTCGCTGCGAAACATTCCCTGCGGAGGGTCGCGATTTCACCGCTCCACCAATACACCGGTGGCCGTCGGTTTCCACTAAATTTCCTGGGCATAGTGGCATCGCAGGCGTCGGTGACTCTCCGCATGGTTTCGTCTGCTTTCCCTGTGGCATTCTTACTGTCTAATCGGGCAGTCTTCAGTGCCATAAGGAAGGTGGCAATGTCAAATTTTCGCACATTCCAGCCGACTCCATTTGTTCTTTCCGGTGTGGGTGCGGATCTCCAATCAACCGACACCTCCAGAGTACTGCCTGATGATCACTGGCAGTGTAGATCTCGGATACTTCCCATGCACAGTTTCCTTTCATCAGGCTGCTGCTGACGAAGGTGAGATCTATACATGAGCTCGCTTGTCCTCTGCGAAATGTCGGTTTGATTCCATCGTTCAATAGGACAACATCTAGGGCCGACATGGCTTCCAGTAAAGCCCGTCCTCGTTGATTCGTCTCCTTGCTGCCCCAGTCGACTGCCCAAGAGTTGAAGTCTCCCGCAATTGCCACTGGGGAATGCTGTTTTGCATCCACGACGAGTCTATCCAGGAATGCTGTGAAGTCTTCATAGCAAAGGCTTGGTGGTGCATAGCAGCTATAAAGATAGATACCATTCACCTTGGCCACAACGAATCCAGACTGTTGGTCTCCGTCATATGCTTCAAGCGGCAGAGCACCGCAGGACCAAATGACGGCTTTATTGCTAGTATCAGTAACCCAGTTTTGGGTATATAGGTTCCTGTAAGGTTCCGAAATGACGGCAACATCAATTTTCAGGTCCCGAACCGTCTGCGTCAGCAGATCGTGTGCTGTGGTGCAGTGAGCCAGGTTCACCTGTAACACCCGCACTATGACTGTGTACGGATCTTCTGGAGTGCACCCTGGTAGACTGGACATTTGATACTACCAGTTACATGGGCATTGTCTTTCGTGGGCTCCAGTTCTACGCATAGAACGCATTTTGGAGACGCTTTACAATCGGCGCTTCTGTGCCCTTTTTCGCCGCATTTGTAACACAGGTCTGATCGGTCAATGGAGCTCTTGCAATTGACGGCAAGATGCTCGTAGTGCCAACACTTGAAGCATTTGATGGGCCTTACCACTGTCACGATGCGAGCATATACCAGGCTTATTCGTATTTTACTACCCTTACTCAGTATATTTCTTGCAGTAGCGTCAGGGAGTACCACCGTAGCAGATTGTGTTCCTCTGTAGGCCTTGCGAAGAGACTTGATGGCACTCAATGAGATATCACTATCTGCGCCATCAGCTTTCCTCAGGGCATCAAGTATGTCTTCTTTGGTAGTGACGTCATCGAGGTCTTTGATTTCGAGTTCCTGTTGAGGTCCCTTATTGAACACCTTAGCTTCGTTTTGGAGGGCTCCAACTAGTGCCTTCTCCAGCTCAACACCTTCGTCCTTCTTTCCTCTCGCTAGGATTAAAAGAACATCTCCGGAGGCTGTTTTACGGATTTTGTCCACGCATGAGCTAGCCGCGTAGACACCTTGGTCTTTCTTTATACGTCCTAATATTTCAGCGTACGTATCCTTCCCCGTGGGACGAATAATTAGCGCATCAGGGCGGATTACTGCTTTCTTCTTCGTCCGAGGCTGATTCTGGTGTGTCTTCGCCACTTTTCCCTGCCTTTGGATCTTTGTCCAACTGGAACTTTCGTCCGTATCCGAGGTAACGTTCTGGATAGTAGGGTTTCGAACTACTCGGTCATTCTCCGTGGCCTCGGTTGAGTTTGCAGTCTCAGAGTTCTCCAAGGTCATTTCCTTCCTTCTTTTCACCTGTCGTGGAAGTTTTCTCTCCTCCAGAGGTGAGATATCTTTTCTCTTCGGCTGCCCACTTAGGTGAGGTGAAGTTTGGGCGTCAGCAGTCTGCACCATTGGTTGTGGGATCACTTTTTTGTCAAGTGCCACGAAACGGTCATAACTGCTTTTCATCTTATTGACTTGCAACTTAATGTGCTTGTGAACGTTTGCCTTCGGAGTGATATACTCCAACAAGTCTTTTAAAAGGTTATCAATCTTAACCATTTCAGCTTGCCTTTTCTTCAGAAGTTCTTCACTTGGGGTAGTAGACCCATCAGAGGCCAAGTGGTCCACCTCTTGAGGGCTGCAGTAGTCGGATCTCGACGAGCTCGAGCCTGCTTCGGCACTCTCACCCGCCGGTACTGGGGTATCCCTCCCCTGCACCGTAATCATTTTTCCAATGGTTGTACTGGCCATGGTTTCTTCTTTAATATGTAGGCTGTTATAGGGAGCCCACCCTTGGCACCCTTGGTTTCGGGAGTTAGGTTTCTCCCAAGTGTGTGGGGGGGTGGGTGTGTGGGTGAGTGGGTGAGTGAGTCAGTGGGTGTGGGGGTGAGTGGGTGTGTGGGTGTGTGGGTGAGTGGGTGAGTGGGTGAGTGAGTGAGTGGGTGTGTGGGTGAGTGGGTGGATGTGTGGGTTGAAGGGTGACTGTGTAGGTGGGTGGGTGGGGAGGCGGGTCTGCGGGTAAGTGGATGTGTGGGACAGGTGGGTGGGTGAGTGACTGGGTGGGTGGGTGAGTGAGTGGGTGGGTGGGTGGGTGAGTGAGTGGGTGAGTGAGTGAGTGGGTGGGTGAGGGAGTGAGTGGGTGAGGGAGTGAGTGGGTGAGTGAGTGGGTGGGTGAGCGAGTGGGTGGGTGGGTGAGTCACTGGGTAAAGGGAGGGTGGGTGAATGGGTGAGTGGGTCGATAGGTAGATGGGTAAGTTCGTATCTGATCATTTTGTCTATTGTGATAACACATAGACCCACACACACATACACATACATTGACGGGGCTTTGGCGTAGTGGGTAGAGTGTCTGCCTACTATTCTAAAGGTCCCGCGTTCGATTCCCGCTCACTGCAAATATTTTTTTCTGAAAATATTTTCTCACGGACTTCGACCGATGGCAGGAACATTCCGTGTGTGCTATCGGCGGTATCCATGAAGTGAGACCGTGAGCCGGGACCGAACGCGACCCGTCGCGCGGGGGGGAGGGAGGGTTCCATCGTAGACGCCCGCCATCGTATCACAGGGGTTTCTGGAGGTTTACCCTGTGATTAGAAATACGATGAGCTGAAATGGCGAAGTCGGCCCCAGCCGCAATGGGTGGGTACTCTGATCCGTAGTATTGCCCATGAAGTAATGCCTAACAGCGGTTACGTGGGTGAATACAAATAGAGCAAGAGTAGAAAAAAAAAAATACACATACACTACCTGTTTATTGTATTGACCATGACATGTATTGAACATGCCACTGACAGGTCACAATTTGTTTTTTACACCTAATCCAAAGTATTGGTAACATGACACATACATGGACACAGTACTAATCGAATATGCTCTACATCCTAAAGCTGCCGAATGATTATACATCTCGAACAGTAAGCGTTATCGATTGATTTTCTCTTTGATGTCTCCGGATGGCACTCATCGTCCATATCCTCATAGACTGCAGCTTATCGGCTTGTAGCAACATGCATCTGAACATAGGATAATTGACCTCGTTGCATCGCCGAATTCAACTATACAATATGTGGATAATGCTAGACGGCTTTCAAGTACAGAGTCACAATTGAAATAATGCTCTTCAAGCGGATTCAGCTGAGAGCTGTCATGAGAGATATGGACGAGCATGGATAGAAATATTTTCTAAGATCACAAACACCATGTTCTTGGGGATCTGGTTCTGCAGTCCACTATCCCCATGGAAGTAACTATATCTGTAAAATATATTGGTCCTCATCCCAATGATTAGACTAGTGGTGTGTACATGTGTGTGCCCCACTCGAGGCACAAACAAACTTCCCGATTTGGTTTTTCAGCACAACCTACTAAATTTATTCTTCTCCAATATACTACGGTTAATCAGTGTGACCCCTGTTATTATCATAACGAAAACATGCCTATTTGAGAATTCCAAACCGACTCATTTATGAAGTAGATAATTATGAATACTTGAGTAGACGCATGGTGAGCATGAGGATGAGACTTATGCGTGTTACTTGAGTGAGAGTGAGACGCCAATAAGGATGCGGCCGCAAAACAAAAACTTTAATATTTTACCCAGTGGAACAGTATAAACAATTGCAATTGCTAATAATATTGCATATACTGCACAAATGCCATCCAAAATGTGATCCGCTCGATTTTTCATGAAAACGCTTCGATTGGGACCGTCATGACAGCGCTGGGTCTATTCGTTCACTTATTACATACATAATTGTGGAGACTGCTATACCTCCTTAATTATGCAAACTATCGAAAAAAGGCATCCTACATAAAATACGTATTTTTATATGGCAAACAACTTTTCTTATATGAATTTTGCGCTAGCTCTAATAGTTTATGCAGTAGAACATTAAAACAATTGACATTGTTAATAACAATATAAGTACTGGACCACATTTACTCAAATTTAATCAGTTATAAAATATGCTTAGACCTTTTAACGGTGACATTGAGTACCTGGATTACAACATTTTTGTGTGAATGAACGTTCATTATCACTATTTTCGATTTTTGCTCAACATGAATTTCTCAAAAAACAGGGGAACTACTCGATGGATTCGATCAAAAATCTAATGAGCTCCAAGTTACACGAAGATGCAACGATTGAAAAAAAAATTAATCGAATCGCACAATCCGTTTCCGAGAAAACGTAAACGAAAAATTTTGCCACATACGGACGCGCACACACACACACACACATACAGACACTTCTCTGAAATCACTTCTGGATGATGCAAAACATCGAGAAACGTGAAAGTTTCATTGATCTGGCACTTTTCATTTTCGGGGTCATTACAATAACTTCCCTAGATCGGAAAGTTAATAAAATTGAGAAAAAAACCAAACACGATTTGCCATTTTCATTCCATCTATGAATGATACAAAAATATTGTCCATCAAATATGAATATGCAGCTGTATTTATATGCGGCCGAGTCTATTTCAATAATCCTCCGCATGTTACGCGAATCAATACTTCGTCCAGCATGTAACATACGTAACGTACTGAAATGAATAGAGCCAGGTAGAATCAGCCTAGCCCTGGAAGTGACTTCTAGACCGGAAGTATACGATCTTTTGAAATAGCCTGGACTTTCATAAAGCCCGAGGCACACTGCCAATACTGTTGGGCTAATGTTACCGAGCATGCCACAGCCTATATAGGTGCTATTGTGCTGATTCTGGATTACTATATTCAGATAATATCAAAGTGAAAAGCCTATGGCCAGCAAAAAACCGGAGCTAGCTGGTTGGTCTCTGGGAGACATCAAAAAGATTCCGTGTATCCTCTGGAATTTTTGGAATGTAATATTTTCGATTTGTGAAGTGAAACTTCTTATGGCGCGAAACAGAAAATTCGATGCAGCGTGTTTAAGGGAAGGGGTTGCAACGCGAGTGGTGGAGGGGGGCGTTACGAAAATTCCGACACGCTACAAGTTTTTGACAGAAGGTATATCGAAAAAAAAGCGCGCGCAATTTTTTCAAATAACATTTCAGAGGAATTTTGTAAGAGTGCATAAGGCAAGTTTGCACCCCGTTCGGTATTCAACCCCTATTTTCTCAGAAACTATAGCAGATAGCGATATGATTCATATGACCTGAATCATTTGCCATGAAACACCGATTATTTTATATTTAGACCTTTTTCCTCTATCTCCATTACTTAATCAAATAGAGTCGAAATTACCAATTGAAAAATATTCGACCAGCCTCCATGAGTCACACGCACACTTGTTGATTTTCAAGTGAAACTTCTTATGTCGCGTAACGCAAAATTCGATGCAACGTTTTTAAGGGGAGGGGTGCAGCGCGAGTGGTGGAGGGGGGCGTTACGAAAATTCCGACACGCTACATGGCACTGTAGCGGAGTGGAGAGAAGAACGTGAACCGAGTGTATTGCTAGTGTCAATTATGGGGAAAACCAATGCAGAACGTTGCAAAGAATATCGTGATCGTTTACGTGAAAAGAATGCTTGAAAACCAAAGAAAACAAAACCAGTAGGCAAAAGTGCGGCCGGACGTATGAGGGATCATGGGGTCAGGGCAAAAGCAAGCAATGTCAACGTTGAGGAGCATAACCACTCACATGTAAATCAACCGAGCAATGATCAGAATATTGACACTGTACCAGAGCATGTCATTTCGAATTTTGTCGGGACAGTTACAAGAGTAAGTGAAATAAAACTTAATCATGATTGTAATTAATTACTTCAGTCGATGAGTAGTTCAGGATAGAATGGTAATCAGCAAAAATAATTTTAACCCACCTCATTCTGTCACTTCACGCCAGCTGAATATGTCTGCAAAAACACAATATATTCTATAAATATCAGATATACGTGCGTATATTTTTAGCCAGGGTGGAGCAGTGTGTCGGTGGGAGGAGAGAGCGGGGGAATTGCAAACGGAAGATTGGGATATTAATCCAAGTGGTAACTCACCGCATAGTCGCGCTTGGACGCTCACTCCCAATGGGCTTTCCACCCTCTCCCTCCCTCTTTATACCACAAAACTCATCATCCTCTAGTGATTTATACCACCAAGTACACTCGGTAACTTCTAGACCAGGTTTTTGGTACTAGACCATTCAGCTAATTGCAGCGAAACCGTGTTTCATCACTCCTGGATTTTCAATTTTTCACCGAAACTGCTGAGAACAAGTTTGGGAATATTTTCTGATCTAGCATGTGTTTACACAAACAACGATAAGTGTCATGCAGAATTGCCATTTTGGGGGTTGTATTTTACAATGTTGATGTACTTAATCATGGCAGTGGCACGCGGCAAATGAGAATTGGAAAAAATTTTGGGGTAAAGAATGAGCGTTTAATTTAATTAGTATTGAGGTGAACAATGGTGGGTGGGTTGGTGGTAAGAAGAGAAGGTGGGTGGGTAGGTGGGTGGTAGGGAGGGTAGGTGGGTGGTACAGAAGGCGAGTGGGTGGTAGGGAGGGTAGGTGGTTGGAACAGAAGGCGGGTGGGTGAGTGGGTGGTACAGAGGGTGGGTGAATGAGTGGGTGGTAGGGAGGAAGGGTGAATGAGTGGGTGGTAGGGAGGAAGGGTGGGTGAGTGGGTGGTAGGAAGGGAGGGTGGGTGAGTGAGTGGTAGGGAGGGAGGGTGGGTGAGTGAGTGGTAGGGAGGGAGGGTGAGTGAGTGAGTGGTAGGAAGAAAGGGTGGGTGAGTGGGAAGGAGTGCAAGTGGGTGGTAGAAAAGGAGTGCGGGTGGGTGGTAGGGAGGAAGGGTGGATAAGTGGGTGGGTGGTAAGGAAGGAGTGCGGGTTGGTGATAGGGAGGGAAGGTGGGTTGGTGGGTGTTTGGTAAGGTGGGTGAGTGAGTGGGTGAGTGGCAGGGAGGGAGGGTGAGTGGTAGGGAAGGAAGACGGGTGGGTGGTAGGGAGAAAGGGTGGGTGAGAGAGTGGGTGAGTGGGTGAGTGAGTGGGTGGGTGGTAGAGAGGGTGGGTGGTAGAGAGGGTGGGTGGTAGAGAGGGAGGGTGGGTGGGTCGTAGGGAGAGTGAGTGGGTGGATGGTAGGGAGGGTGAGTGGGTGGATGGTGGGGAGGGTGAGTGGGTGGATGGTGGGAGAGAGGATGGTAGGGAGAGAGGATGGTGGCTAGAGATGATGGTGGGGAAAGAGGATGGTGGGGAGGGAGGATGGTGGGGAGGGAGTATGGCGGGAAGAGAGGTGGGTGGGTAGCTTGAAACCCCAATGATCATATTGGATGACAGTTGATAATAGGATGTCAAGTATGGACCGATGGACGTCGACTGATAAAGATATGAATGTAGCTCACACCAGTCGTGAAATACTAGACGGCATACGCATAAATTCCACGTCGCGTATGATACCGTATGCACGTACCAGCAGATGCAATAATTCCTTATAATTAATTCAAGCCCTGTGAAAGGCTGAAATTTGATGGGCAGAATGCATCCTGGAAAATAGGTCCAATGCAACTGTATTGATATTCAGGGCTTGTATACAAATCCTTTCAATCTCGATTGGTATACGAGTACCTTCAGGTGAGAATCCGTACATCAGGGGCCTCTATGTGCAATCTGCAATTCCCCCACCGTCTATTTATGTATGGCTGCATAGAGACTATAGAATTGGTCCTTTAATATAGAGTAGGTGTATATGGTTGCTGCACAAAAGCCTAAATTGAAAGGACGCTTGACGTAAGAGGCTTCAGTAAGGGGCGGAGGGGGGGGGGGGGGGGGGGGGGGGTTCAAAGGTTCGTTCATCTTTTATAACGGCACGGTATCTCTCGAGTATCGCTGACAATAGCTATCATTAACGAAACTGTAATATTATAGTGAGGCAATTAGTGTCTGCTATGAACGGGTGCATGTAATCCTTGGCGAACCAATAACTGTTCAGTGTGTGTGTGTTGGTGGGTGGATGGGCGAATGGGTTGGTAGGTAGGGTGGGTGAATGGGGGGATAGAGTGGGCGGTGATAGACTGGGTCAGTGGGTGGATGAATGGGTAGTAGAGTGGGTGGGTGAGTGGGTGAGTGGGTGGGTGAGTGGGTAGGTGAGTGGGTGGGTAGGTGAGTGGGTGGGTGAGTGGGTGGGTAGGTGAGTGGGTGGCGGAGTGGGTGAGGGGGTGAGTGGGTGGGTGGCTGGGTCCGTCGGTGGCTGAGTGAGTTAGTGGGTGAATGGGTGGGTGGATGGAAGGCTGGGTGAGTGGTATGGGGGACGGTTGGTTAGTTGGTGGTCGGATGGGTTGGCGGCTGGGGGGTGGGAGGTGTAATAATTTCAAAACCAGAAACAAAATTGAAAATCGAACATTTCAAGACCTTCCCCTCCCTCCCGCCACCAAACTTCACCCCTAAATCCTTGATAAAATAATTGTTTCATACCAAAGCAAATGATATATCAAGCTTGATACAATTCACGACTAAAACCCACTCATTCGTAATGCATTAGGTGAAATTACCTTGACTGGAGTGAATCCAAGGAAAGTTGAGAAAGATTCACAGTTATGTATGAGTAGGCGAGTTGAAGCTGATGAGTTTTCAAATTTACAACTTTAAATAACAGTCTGACGATAGTTATACACTACAGAAGAATAATACAAGTTGGAAGTGAGCAGAGGGCGGGAAATGAATTTGAGTATTGAGCCAATTTCTCCTACACCTTTCGTACCTTGTCACTAGGCTCTTCTTGTTTTTCACTCAGCCCATACTATATATATATATATATATATATATATATATACATATATATAGCCTAATGGTAAAAGCTCACCGCTTCTCTCTACATCCGGAAACTCTTGCCTGCGCTTTGTACCTTTTGTTTGAGTTGAACTCCTAACTACTCGTTCTACTATCCAACCTTATATTTTACTTTTCAACCCGTCCACCCACTTCTGTTGACTGGCTGAAACTATTGGAAAGTAAGTATAGCATCGTTGGGACTGTCGGGTACTTTGCCGTCGTTGCGTACGGTACTTTATTTAATTCGCGAATTAATTTGGAGGGCGGCGGCCTCGTGGCGGGGGGGGGGGGGGGGGGTGGCTGGTGGGTGGTACTAGTTTTGTTTGACTAAAGCTCATTTGAACGCGATCTCTGGACGGAGTCTACTCATCAATGAAAACACTTTGCATCTGGAGCACCACCCCCCCCCCCCCCCCCCCCCCCCCCCCCACCCACAACCTCCCAGACCGAAAGAGTTGAAATTCTCCTCTTGTTTCGCGGCTATATTGTAAGACTATAATTGTTAAGACATGGATCTTGTGTATTATTTAGTACTAAATCATCTTTCAGAATTGCATGAAAACTTCTGCACAGAAAATCAATCAGCAATGTATTTTCACTTTTCATCCATTATGCAATACTTCCTCATACATGTTTGATTAGGTATAATGTTGTTTCACCGAAAGTTAGAAGTGGTAAAGTTTTGTAAGGCTGCATTAATGAAACGCACCTTGGAGCCATGCGAACAAATAACTTGAGACTAGTGCGGTGAGAAGAGGACGAATTTTTCTTACCCCTCGAGGACACAAACGTAATCCAAGTGGAATAAGTACCTTTTCCCTTGGTGAGTTTCTTCTTCCGTCCGCCTTGGTTCTCACGTAATCCCAGCGTCAAACTCGCCCGACATTTTTTTATGATAAAAGAACGAGGGAGATTTGCAAATTCCTTCAGAAGTTAACCCCATTTAGGTAAATTCATGGGGGAATCATTTGAATTCCGGGGAAGTGGGGACATTATTGGGGTGTCTTAAAGAATAATGAATGCGAATGAAAAAAATGTGTATACACCCCCACCACCATACTTATGCATAAGTAGATGGAGTCAATTGACCACTTCATTACTGATTCCTGATATATCATTCTATGAAATGGCGAAGTTTTTTTAGAACCTTGGAAATGTTGTAATTCTGTAAACTTGTATTTTTTTGTAATTTTTGTAATTTCCGTAATTTTTATAATTTTTGTTATTTTTGTTATTTTTGTAATTTTTGTAATTTTTGTAATTTGCGTAATTTTTTGTAATTTTTGTAATTTTTGTAATTTTTGTCATTTTTATAATTTTTGTAATTTTTGTAATTTTTGTAATTTTGTAATTTTTGTAATTTTGTAATTTTTTTAATTTTTGTAATTTTTGTAATTTTTGTAATTCTTGTAATTTTTGTAATTTTTGTAATTTTTGTAATTTTTGTAATTTTTGTAATTTTTGTAATTTTTGGTCTACCCGGCGAAAACAATACATGAGGAGAAAAAAATTCAAGTTTACAAAGTAGAATATAATTATGCAAATTGAGGAATAATAACATAGATTCAGCATTTTTCCCTGCAAAACCTAAAACGTTCCGGTCCAACATCCTGAAGGAGTAAATGAGGACAAATTAAATTCATAATTTATACCGAAAACACTTCTCAAAATATTTTTCTCATCCATAAGATTCATAATTCATGAACCGCGAGTTCGGTTCCATCTCATGAGCGGGTCAATGTAGAGAAATTTCGCCGATATCTTTTTTGTCAAAAATAAAATTCTCCACAAAAAGGGTTCTATGATATTTTCTCTTAAAACCACTCAGCAAGGAGCTAATTCATTTTTCGCAAAAATGTTCTCACGTTAAAAATACTCCATTGGGATTTTTTGTTCGGAGTCTTTTTACTTCTGATTATTCATGACCAGCATCCGAGATAGGGGTCCATATTTTCCCTCGACTGATCATCACAAATTCTCAATTTTTGACATTTTTTTTTTACCCATTTTTGTTGAGTTTATGTGCGTGGCAATGCGGCTGAAAAAATAAAGGCTAGACATGTGTGAAAAAGTGGTGAGCTACCCCAGTGCTGATAGATTCCTGATGCTCCAGTCGATATATTTTTTCGCCGTTCGCCGAAAAATCCTTCGTAACCGTTGAAATGGAAGAGATACCACACCAGCCATGCAGAAGCGTATAAATAAATTGTCTCCGGGCAATTCCATTCCTCCACCCGTTTCCCTTTGGAAATCTACTCCCAAAGAATCTCCTTAACACTGATCGTATCGAATTCCTGCATTCATGCATGAAATGTGGAACTGACGTTTCATCACTGGAAAAACTAATGTCTGCCCTTCAGATGCTAGCGTCTATCTTTCTTGTAACACTATCAATTATTTTTTCTGGCGCCCTTCACTTTGCTCTATTTTGAAAACATAAAATATTGTATTGCAAGATGTTATTGTAGGTGAAGTTGAAAGCAAAGGGGGTGGAATCTAACAGGGAGTATAATGGGAGACGAATTTTTAAATGAGACGCGGTTTGGCCAATTGTGTGTGTGTGTGTGTGTGTGTGTGTGTGCATGTGGGGAGGTGAGTGGGTGTGTGTGGGGATGGGTGGGTGGCTGGGTAGGTGGGTGGGTGGGTAAGTGGGTAGGTGGCTGGGTGAATGGGTAGCTGAGTAGGTGAAGGGGTGAATGGGTGGGTGGGTGTGCATGGGGTGGGGGTGACTGGGGATGGGTGGCTGGGTAGGTGGCTGGGTAGGTGGCTGGGTAGGTGGGTGGGTAGGTGGGTGGGTAGGTGGGTGGGTAGGTGGGTGGGTAGGTGGGTGGGTAGGTGGGTGGGTAGGTGGGTGGGTAGGTGGGTGGGTAGGTGGGTGGGTAGGTGGGTGGGTAGGTGGGTGGGTGGGTGGGTGGGTAGGTGGGTGGGTAGGTGGATGTGTAGGTGGGTGGGTAGGTGGATGTGTAGGTGGGTGGGTAGGTTGGTGGGTGGGCGAGTAGGTGGGTGGGTGGGTAGGCGGGTGAGTGGGTAAGTGGGTAGGTGGGTAAGTGGGTAGGTGGGTAGGTGGGTGGCTAGGTGAGTAGGTGGGTAAGTGGGTAGGTGAATGGGCGGCTGGGTAGGTGGGTGGATAGGTGTGTGGGTGGGTAAGTGGGTATAAGTACCATAACTTTCCTAGATCGGGAAACGAATACTCTTTATCGCCTCCCGTGTCGACGGCTCTCAAACTTGATTTTTTTCACAATCCCTCGGCTCGTGAAATTTCGGTGAGAGCTTACTTAAATTTAACCTCATCCAGGACTGCGGAAACTCCACCATTTTCCTCACGATTAACTCAGTGTAGTAAGTCCAACCATCCTTCAGTCTTGGTCCTGTCTCCGCCCCCTTTCCTCTCATTTCACCATGTGCGTGGGTCCATTTTTCTCGACTAATGCACACTCGCATTAGCGTCACGAAGTGACTCTTTACGAGAGGGAAAATTATAATTTCCTGGTGGAAAAGGTTTCCACCGTTAAATTTACCGTTACCACGATACGTTACAACCACCCCAACCAGAGCATTTGCGGGTGATAGAAATGGCCGACTGTTTCCCGTCTCGCATTCTCATATCACACGACATTAACTTATCTGCCCACCGTATGGTAATATATGTGTGTGGGAGACGGCGACGATGTATTATTGAAAGAAAAAAAACATCGAACATATGAGTTTATTGTGAATTACGTTTTCGTTGTAATTCCGTCTACCATCGATTTTGGAGTACTACAGCTTTCCCAAAGTTCCCTTGGGTACCATTCAGAACTTCCATCGGTACTTTTGGAAAGCTCCTTCGACGCGTTCCCATCGAAAAAAAGGTCTTTCGGTATTGTTGAAATAGCAAGGAGCAAAGCCCTATTCCTACATGTCTTACTTACCAGAGGCATAAAGTCGGGTCTTCGGTCATGATCCGTTTCGGTACTTGGAACAAGTACTGTACTTTCGGGAACTCAGCACAAAGTACTATTCCGCAATTTCTGACGTATCAAGACCGTAAAGTCGGACCTTGCTTTATGATGCATTTGGGTACTTGGAATAAGTACTGTACTTTCTCGAACTCATCACAAAGTACTATTCCAACATTTCGGACGTATTAAGAACATAAATTCGAATCTCGGGCCATGATCCGGTTGGGTACTTGGAACAAGTACTGTACTTTCTCGAACTCATCATAGAGTACTATTCCAACATTTCTGACGTATCAAGAGCCCAAAGTCTGATTTTGCTTCATGATGCGTTTGGGTACTTGGAACAAGTACCGTACTTTCTCCAAGTCAGCACAAAGTACTATTCCAACATTTCTGATTTATCACGAGCATAAAGTCGGATCTTAGTCCATGCCCCGTTTTGGTACTTGACACAAGTACTGTACTTTTCCGAACTCATCACAAAGTACTATTCCAACGTTTCTGACGTATCAAGGGCACAAAGTCGGATCTTGGTCCATGATCCCGTTTGGGTAGTTGGAACAAGTACTGTACTTTCTCGAACTCATCACAAAGTACTATTCCAACATTTCTGACGTATCAAGAGCATAAAGTCGGATCTTGCTCCATGATCCGTTTGGGTACTTGGAAGTACTGTACTTCCTCGAACTCATCACAAAGTACTATTCAAAAGTCCATTTATTCCAAAGTGTAGATATATCGATGCGACACCGCCACACAATTTTTGTTTATTTTTCCTTCTAAAGTCCCTCAACATTGAGAGTACTATTTTAATCTACCCTGTTGGATTCCCATGTATAAATTCATAAAACTCTCCACTGAATAATCCAACCTCATTACTTATTGCTCAGGAGCACGTCAGTTTTAGTCATAATAGAGAAATGCAGAATTTTTTCCTCCGTCTTTTTTTTTGGGGGGGGGGGGGGGGGGGAGGGAATGAGTACCTCAAGCTGAACGAGAGCTTTTTCAATCTCCCTGTCTACTTTTCCATTCTGGCGAGAGGCCACGTCGTAAACACTGCCCTAGGATTCGATAGGGCTACACTGGAGCAAGTGAGGAAGATGGGAGGTAGAGGGAGTTTGATTCAATTTAACTTTGAGGAGAAGTGCAGGAGAGAAAGAGGAATTCAACGTAATTTAGGGATATGCCGAAGGAGCCCGCTGGCCATAGCAGGGTAGAATATATACCAGAATTATTAAAGGGAACGATCATCACATGCACACTAAGTCTGAACTATCTGTTTCAGTATCGAATTTATAATCACCTCATTAATTTTGGATAAATCGAGTAGGTACGGATTATTATCAAGGAGCCCTCGCTTTTCATTTTCTCACTGGAACCGTGGGGAAATTTCTGATTGGACATAAATATATTTTTACGAATGCTCATCCAGCTGTAGTGTCCACTGAAATTGAATTAGAGCACCCTTTGTGGATTGCGCAAAAAAGTGTGGAACATAAAATGTGTTTTTTTACATGAGGAGCAATTTTTATTCACTGGTTCCGGGTGGTCTAGCATGGCGGGGAAACAGGTTGGGGAACGGTTCCAGGTAGTGGAACCGATCGGGAAGCGCTTTCAAGTGGTGGAAGAGGTTCGGGAACAATAGCAGGTGGCCCAAGAGATTGAAGAACGGTTTCAAGTGGTGGAACAGTTTGCAGAACGGTTCCAAGTGGTGGAACTAGTTGGTGAACAGTTCCAGGTGGTGGAACAGGTGGAGGGTCCGGGTGGTGGAACAGGTTGGGGAACGGTTCCAGGGGGTGGAACAAGTTGGTGAAACGCGTTGGGGGACGGTTCCAGATGGTAGAACAGGTTGAGGAACGCTTGCAAGTGGCGGAACGGGTTAGGGAACAGTGGCAGGTGGTTGAACAGGTTGGAGAACGGTTCCAAGTAGTGGAACAAGTTGGTAAACAGCTCCAGGTGGTGGAAGAGGTCGAAGATCCGGGTGGTGGAACGGGTTGGGGAACGCTTTCACGTCGTGGAACAGGCTGGAGAACGGTTCCAGGGGGGGGGGGGGGGGGAACAAGTTGGTGAAACGGATTTTGGGACGGTTCCAGATGGTGAAACAGGTTAAGGAATGACCCCGGATGGTGGAACAGGGTGGGAAACGGTTTGAGATGGTGGAACAGGTTGGAGAACGGTTCAAAGTGATGAAACAAGTTGGTGAAACTGGTTGGGGACGGTCTCAGGTGGTAGAACAGGTTAAGGAACGGCACCGGTTGGTGGAACAGGTTGGGGAACAGTTTCAGTTGGTGGAACAGGTTGGCGAAACGGGTTGGGGAACGGTTCCAGGTTGTGAAACAGGTTGAGGAACGGCCTCGGGCGGTGGAACAGATTGGCGAATGGTTTCACGTGGTGGAACAGGTTGGAGAACGGTTTGACGTCGTGGAACAGGTCGGAGAACAGTTCCAGGTGGTGGAACATGTTGGTGAAACGGGTTTGGGAACGGTCCCAGGTGGTGGAACAGGTTGCGGAATCCTTCCAGATGATGGAACATGCCCAGAATCGGTTCCTGATTGTGGAACTAGATTTGGAGCTTCACGAGAAATTTCTAGGTACAATAACTGACCAAGTGATCAGTGCTTTACTGTTCTGTACACTTGCCGTGGGCGAGGTGAATCAACTTTAATGTGGAATAAGTTTACAGGAATGCAGCATATAGAAACGTAAACGTGAAACTTTCCACTTCAAAATTCACCCTTTCTCCATCCATCAAGGGCAGCTGAGCAGTCTTGGAACATTCTTATAGGGAATTCAAGTAGCCTCATGAATGACAGAAATTTGAATTGCCACTGAAAGACCGAATTGGCCTCTGTAACTTTGGATTCCATCACATATCTGTGAATAATTCTTCTCAACTTTAATTATTCAAGGTTTATATAAATACCATTTTATTCAGAGAATTGTCATGGAACTCAATATGAGTCACGTCCCCACCCTTCTAGCTTTTATTAAATGTCCAATTTTGTTCAGGTCACCGACATACCCCGACTAATTAAATTCTATTAATGGGAATTAAATTAATTACAGTTACCGTAAATGAATCGTCATTTTCATGCAACACAGTCAACGGAGGATAACGGAAGAATGAAAGCCTAGTGGAGGACATCTACATGATGTCCGGAGGATATGTCCTACTTCACCTCTTTTCAGGACAGTCTGTCATAGTCACACGGACATTGCATAACCTGCCATAGGCCTACTTTATCAGTGGCACACTCTATCCCACTATGCCCCACTGTCCCCATATCCAAGCAAATGGTCTTATCCTTAGGCACTCCATGGAGGCTCTGCAACAACCAGCTGAAAGTGTTTCGAATTCATCCATTTATTGTTCCAGGGAGCTCCGCTCAAACGTAAAGCCAGGAAATTCAAACTCATCAATTTATACTCGTCGTTTTCCTCGGAGTATTGAGGTTTCCCTGCTAATGAGGGCAACAATTCCACCCAAAACGGGAAACTCGAATATGTGTTGAGGGAAGTTGCACAACTGGCCAACATGTAAGCTTTCATCTTGGGACAGGTGGGGTGGGCGGGGGGGGGAGCAGAGAACAGGATAGTCGCTCTGATGGTTTCCAGGAGCAACCAACATTGAGGATGTCTCTACAACTGAGACAGACGGCTGCTTCGCCAACGTGTACGCTATTAATTCGGATTCGCCCCAGTGCGGTAGTTTACCATGCGCAAATAGCACTTTGGCGGGCGCGTCTGGTCCACCACGGGACACGCGTTACACTACCGCGTATGACCGACTATAACCAATAGTCCACGCATGTGTACCCGATACACACGGCCACCAGTGCATTATTAGGGCGTACATATGTAGTCTTTTGTTTGCCATTATCATGTTGCAAATCAATTTTTTTCGCCAGCAATATGTGGATGTATGATATAGGCATTGTGAAAAAATGTGTTGTTTTTGGCTTAGTTTTAAGAGTCCCGCAGTATAGGAATGTTCAGAGAGAGTATTGCTCAGAAAGCAAGGGCAATTGCTCACCCACCTATTCGCCTACCCCACTCACCCACTCACTCGCCCACCCACTCACCCACCTACCTACTCACTCACCCACCTACCCACTCATCCACTTACTGGCCACCCACTCACTCACTCACCCACCTACCCACCCACTCACCCACTCACTCACCCACTCACTCACCCACTCACTCACCCACTCACTCACCCACTCACTCACCCACTCACTCACCCACTCACTCACCTATTCACTCACCCACTCACTGACCGACTCATTCACCGACTCATTCACCCACTCACTGACCCACTCAGTCACCCACTTACTCACCCACTCACTCACCCACTCACTCACCCACTCACTCACCCACTCACTCACCCACTCACTCACCCACTCACTCACCCACTCACTCACCCACTCACTCACCCACTCACTCACCCACTCACTCACCCACTGACTGACCGACTCATTCACCGACTCATTCACCCACTCACTGACCCACTCAGTCACCCACTCACTCACCCACTCACTCACCCACTCACTCACCCACTCACTCACCCACTCACTCACCCACTCACTCACCCACTCACTCACTCACTCACCCACTTAACCACTCACTCACTCATCTACCCACTCATTCACTCACCCAGCCAACCACCCCCTCAACCCACCCATACCTTCACTCACCCACCCACGCACCCACATACACACATACTCAGACACACTCAAACATATTACAATAACGTTGTTCTCATGCTAGTTTTTAACCGACAGCTCAGTTTTTTTCGCTCTTTCCTCTCCGCATAATTCTCATATATTTAGAATGTAACAATTGACACAACTTCTGCTGTAAATGCAGCCCTGTACAATCACACAAAAATAATAACCGAGCGCTACAAAAAAAAATTATGGTATTATTCTAAAGGGAATCATCTCACTGTCCATAGGACTGTTTGACGCAGCCTGCGCCAAATCCAATTGCATTTAAACTACCCGATTGCATTCAAAATGATATGGAATAACTGAAACGTGGATGCGGGATAAAAATATTCATTCGATTAAAGAATATGTCTTGGAGTTGAATTTTCCGACTTATCAAACTCGGCTCAAGTGGCATTATCGATAAAAATGAAGATATCGAAGTAGTTCAACTCCATATGCTGTCAGACCCAGCTTCTTTTATTATGGACTTAGAAAACGAGCGAAATGAAGAATTTATATCTTTCAATATTGACTCAGTATCAATTACTCACTGGCTCATATGTCTGAGAGGTTGCTTCTACAATGTGCTTTTCTTAGTAACAATGTGACGGATTAATTCCGTTTCGGAAATTGTAGACAGTCGGGAAATTGAAAAATCCTTGAAATTTTTACATATTTAAATTTGTGCATTTTCAACTTTTTAAATTTTTGAATTTTAAAATTTTAAAATTTTAAAATTTTTGAATTTAAAATTTTTTGAATTTATGAATTTTTGGATTTTTGAATTTTCAAGTTTTGAATTTTTGAATTTTTGAATTTTTGAATTTTCGAATTTTCGAATTTCCGACTTTTTGGATTTTGGAATTTTTAAAATTTTTAAATCATTGTATTTTCGAATTTTTGAATTTTTGAATTTTGAAATTTTTGAACTTTTCAATTTTTGAACTTTGAATTTTTGAACTTTTCAATTTTTGAACTTTGAATTTTTGAATTTTTGAATTTTTGAATTTTTGAATTTTTGAATTTTTGAATTTTTGAATTTTTGAATTTTTGAATTTTTGAATTTTTGAATTTTTGAATTTTTGAATTTTTGAATTTTTGAATTTTTGAATTTTTAAATTTTTAAATTTTTAAATTTTTAAATTTTTGAATTTTGGAATTTTTGGATTTTTGGATTTTGGAATTCTTAAAATTTCAAAAATTTTTGAATTTTCGAATTTTTGAATTTCTGATTTTTTGAATTTAGGTTTTTTTGAATTTTTGAATTTTTGAATTTTTGATTTTTTGAACTTTTGATTTTTTGAATTTTTGATTTTTTGAATTTTTGAATTTTTGATTTTTTGAATTTTTAAATTTTTGAATTTTTGAATTTTTGAACTTATGAATTTTTAAATTTTTGCATTTGCCATTTTTGAAGGTCTCCTAAAGACTTTCGAAATCGTTCAACTTAATTTTTGCATCCTGAAATTGAGATACAAAAAATTGTAGAACCGTTGAAATCTTGAAATAATTTTTTTTCGAATGCTGTTACAGTACCTCTTTTATGGTAACTGACTTCTCCTATCTGCGCAATTAACCCTCACAGTGCAATAATAATTTTTCCATCATGTGTGTCGGCCATTTTTACAAATATTTTCCACCAGAATTACCCCACCGTATGTTTGTACATGAACTGCAACGAGTAGAATGAACCCAACTTGAGTCCATAAAAAAAAAGTCGGTCAAGCGGCAGTTAGTCGCTCGTTTTAATGGAATTGCCGTGTGAGAGCCAACGAAACTTTTTCACCCATGACACATTCTCCACAACTTTCCAATGTACCATGAGTATATTCCATTAATAATAGCGAGTGGAGTTTTCTTTATTACTACACACTTGTTGTTATCATATTTTTTATTCATCCGCTGCAACTGTTCTTATTTTTATTTCTTTTTACAAAAAAAAGTGAACTTAATTTGAGAACTTTTGGTCAGTTAGCTCTAGTCATTATTTCAATACTTCAGTTTTTTTCATCCTTTTCGATAGGAATTGTAATTGGAACTCGATTGATCTTTCGATTTTGTTTATCCCCCGAAAATCGAAGAAGTCAGACATGTGTGTGTGTGTGCGTGTATGTGTGGGTGGGTGACTGGGTGGGTGACTGGGTGGGTGGATGAGTGGGTGGGCGCGTGGTTGGGCGACTGGGTGAGTGGCTGGGCGACTGGGTGGGCGGGTGGGGGGTGGGGTGGGTGGGTGGGTGAGTGGGGAGGGAGATGGGGTGGGGGGTAGGGTGGGGAGGGAGATGGGGGTGGGGGGTAGGGTGGGGAGGGAGATGGGGGTGGGGGGTAGGGTGGGATGGGTGGATGGGGGGGGGGGGGGGGGGTAGGGTGGGATGGGTGGGTGGGTAGGTGGCTAGAGAGGTGGGTGAGTGGGTGGTCAAATTAATGAACTATTCCAGTATTTCAAAATCTCCTAAATATGACAATTGATAAAGCCCTCCACATATTTCCCAAAAAATCGGCGAAGTTCTTAATTGAATTCAACTGGCCAAACCCTCCGTTGATGAGTTAAAAAATTTGATCACCATTGCCACTAAATATTCCACTGCTGTCGGGCGTAGATATATCCTCACAACGTTTTTTTTCCCCTGTTCAACTTGTACCTAGACTAAAATGGCTCAGGTGGTGTGTACTACAACACCGTTTTTTAAATCTTTATTTATTTCCCCTTGTTGTTTTTCCGTCCAGCCACAATCCAATTTCACTGTGGTACAAAAATAAAACATGGAATTGGAATAAAAAAAAGGGGGAAAAAAAATTGGGGAGAGAAGAAGCAGATGATAAATAACTCGCGGGGACGATGAAACGGGCGAGTCGCGAGTGAATCATGGAAGTGCGCACATGGCAATTTTAAGCTGAAAAACCATTGCATGGGGTTTACCCACGTGTCACACATGAGGAACAAGGAATACAAGTCAAGCTGCAGTCTGGCCGAACGATGGTAACGTGTTTGAAACTAGTTTTCTAGGAACTGTTCGCAATTGGAAATGGTTTCTCCTCCCCCTCTCTTATCAGGAGTAAATACGTTTGGAAATTTCTCAGTCAAGTTCTGATGAATATGTGGTGAAAATAGGGGAAAAAAATATTGTACACGTTATTCACGAAATTTATATTTTCTCTCATATTTTCACCAAAAACATTTCAATTACGTATGTATATATGTATGTGGCTGGGTGTGTGTGTGTGGGTGGCTAGGTCAGTGGGTGGGTGAGTGGGTGGGTGAGTGGGTGGGTGAGTGGGTGAGTGGGTGGGTGAGTGGGTGGGTGGGTGAGTGGGTGGGTGGGTAGGTGAGTGGGTGGTTGAGTGGCTGGATGGGTAGGTGTGTGTGTGGGTGGGTGAGTGGGTGGTTGGGTAGGTGTGTGTGGGTGGGTGAGTGGGTGGTTGGGTAGGTGTGTGTGGGTGGATGTGTGGGTGGATGGGTGGGTGGGTGGGTGAGTGGGTGGGTGGGTAGGTGAGTGGGTGGTTGAGTGGCTGGATGGGTAGGTGTGTGTGTGTGTGGGTGAGTGGGTGGTTGGGTAGGTGTGTGTGGGTGGATGTGTGGGTGGGTGGGTGGCTGGGTGGGTGGGTGGGTGGGTGTGTGGGTGGGTGGGTGGGTGTGTGTGTGGGTGGGTGGGTGAGTGGGTAGGTAGGTGAGTGGGTAGGTAGGTGGGTGGGTAGGTGAGTGGGTAGGTGAGTGGGTGGGTGGGTGGTATAAGAGGGAGGGGTGGAATTCTCCGGAACGACAGCATCAACGAAACCATCAGATCCAACTTTACAGCATCCGCTTCTAACTTTTCATTGGAAAATCGCCCTTCCATCTTTCATCAGAATTCGACCGAATTATTTACACACTTGGCAATCACGTAAAAATCAATATTTCGAAATTCCCCTATGTATCTCCCGATTTACGTTCATGTAGATTAATTTTTTTTTTTGTACCAGTTCAAATTTACGTTAGCGGTGCTGCGCAAATCGTTGATAATTAAACACCCCTCAGGAGAAATGACTGTAAGGCCAACATGTTGCAATTCTCTTCTGCTGAGTTTGCGTGCGCTAATTTTGCGTAAGACTCCGCGCTCTCCTTTAGGCGTCATCCAGCATTTGTCTTCAACTTCTCATGAATTTACCTTAATTAAAGAAAAAAAAACATGTCACTTTTTCTCCGATATTTTTTCCCATGATTTTTCTATATATAATATTTATTATTTCCTCATAATATTTTTTAATAATATTTCAAGCGGTGACCACTTCACCGAATCGAGTTTCGTTGACGAAAGTTAAATCACAACCAACGCCTCCCTATCATTACTCTACACAATCCATGAATGGAACTACTTTCGTTAACGAAACTCGATTCGTTAAAGTCGAGCATAGGACCCCAGGACCTCTGGACTGTTGAAAATTTTCATCTGAACTTTCCGTATATATTACCGAAAGTTTTGAACAAGTGATTTTTTATTGGAATTTCTGAAATTATTAGGATTAAAAGAACAAAAATTGGAATATTTAGTGATAAGTGGGGATAGCAGTGCAATTATTGAGTACACACACACACACACACACACACACACACACACACAGATGTCCAATTTTTTATGAAATATTTTCCCATGGATTCCGACCGATACCAGTACCATTCTGTGCGTTCTATCAGTGGCACCCCTAAAATGAGACCGCACGGCCGGGCGGGAACCTAACCCGACGCGGGAGGGGCCGTCCATTATAGGTGCCCGCCATCCTAGCACAGAGCTTCCTGGTTTACCCTGTGTCTATAAATACAATGGCCTCAATGGCGAAAGTCGGCCCCAACCGTGTGGATGGGTGTCCACTAGGCCCTACCGAAGAACTGCTGAAAACCGGCTACCATTAACGGAGAAAAAAACCATATACACTTTGTGTTTGGTAGCAAAACGAGTACATGTAAGGGAAGCATCGCGAATAAGCTGACGGGGGGAGGGGGAGGAGGAGGGGGAGGGGGGAGGGGGAGGGGGAGGGGAAGGGGGGAGGGGGGGAGGGGGGAGGGGGAGGGGGAGGGGGGGAGGGGGAGGGGGAGGGGGGGGGGGTGTCTAATGCATAAGATCAAAAATTTCTATTTTTCGAAAATGTCGCGGATGAAAAATCCTAGTAGCCATTTCATTGCGCATTGTGTCGCGAACCACGTTATCGTCAGTAGGAACGCGAAATCGCGGATCCAACCTCGCGTCGCCCGCGATTGCGCTTCAGCGGTCCACGTGACAAAAAGAAGCGTTCGCCATTGGGAAAAATCTCTTCTTTTAACAGAGTCTTGGCAAGTCCTTCAGAGTTTATGACGTAAAGTCCTACTACGCACGCGTCGAAGAACACTTGACCGAAGGGGGGGGGGGGGGGCAGGGGGGGGGGGGAGGAAGGGGGGTAACCCATTAAAATAGGCAATTCAACCCATCACATCCATCAGCAAAACCCTGTTACATTGAAATCTATTGTCTTTGCCAAGTATATACAAGTGAATGGTGCACCCATGGGGGCATTTCTCTGACGGAAATCCCAACGTCCCGAGATCTGACCACAACAGAGTTCCACTCTAGACGTAACACAATACCGAGCTCTGACGCATGTGCTGACGTAGAAAAGCGGCACGCGCGTTTACCCAACTGGGTATTTACGCAGCAAGACAAACGAGTCAAGATTGTATACAAGCGAGGGCAGAGAGTACCAAAGAGATCGTGCAGTGATGTTGTATGGGAATGTCAGTGTGGAATGCCAACGCTTTTCCTTGGTGTTTCCATCAGCAAAAGGGCCTGGCATTGGACCTAAATTTCCTTCATGGAAGCCCATGACGAGGGCTTGGGCTCGAGATCCCTTTTCCAACTGTCTTCTTGCCATCGTTTTCAAGATTAATTCATTATACATGAGATGGGATGTATGGGGATGTTCGGGGGAAAAGGGACCACTTTGTCGGTACCGTTGCCAAAGGACGGTTCGCCAAAAAAAGTTCATCAGATAAAAATGAACGTCTTATTGAGGCGATATAAATTTGGCAATTGGATCTTTTTGCACCCACACAAACACACACACACATACTCACCCACCCACCCACCCACACCCACCCACACCCACCCACCCACCCACACCCACCCACACCCACCCACACCCACCCACACCCACCCACACATACACACACATACACACACCCATCCACACAGTCGAGCTTCCCACATGGAAAAAATATATCTCGTGTAGTGACTAGAGTATCTGTTTGCTATGTTCGCGCTCGGCCTCCGAAAAATGTTTCACGTAATAAAATATTTACCCAAATTTCAGCAATTCCTGAAAAACTTTTGCAGAGATAAAAGAAAATCCTGCGATTTAGCTGAATTGGATAAAAAAATATCTGCATTGAAAATGTCTCATCAAAGAGACAAATCAAACATTCTACTCCATGAAATACGCTAAATACCCGAGTTACATTGTTACAGGGATGAATAAAATTGAATAAATATTCCCATCATTTCCACGTGAGCGCCGTTTATATCCATGAAATTGGTGGGATAGTAAATACACGTATATAGAGAAATTTTGCACACTCTGTCAGCGAGATTTCAATTTATCGCATCCCAGAATATAATGGCAGCATTCAGGGTGGGGGGTGGGGGGGGGGGGGAGGGGGAGGGGGCGAGGGATATACGAGGGCAACGTGTGGGAATTATTTAGTAGCGGTTAACCGCGAATGAATTATGAAAAATTGATTCATTCAGGGCAAAGAATCTTTCACGCACACATAGCAGAAAAAAAACTCCATATTTGGATGGAGAGTTCGAAAAAAATTGAAACAATCTTTCATTTTATGGAAAATTCTCGATTTGCAATTTCGGTTTGCCCTTCCTAGATTTCATGTTCAAAGACTGGTCTTTGTCTTCATACGTACACCGTCAGACACACACACACACACACACACACACACACACACACACACACACACACACGCACACACACACACACACACACACACACATACCAATACATCTTGTTGAAAATGCTCTAAAATGGTCAGGAATGTCATGAAATGTGGAGATATTGAATACATGCATTGAAAACTCCGGGCGGGTGGGGGGGGGGTGTCGCGGTTGAAGAAGGGTTAAAAAAATCCGCCGTTTACATGCTTGTAATTTGCAACAGAACTCGTGCCGTCAGAAGCTTCTCATATTACCGCAATACTGCATTACAGCCTCCAATCCTTTCATATCGAACATAATGAACTGCAATTTTGGTGTTGTAGATTGTTGGTGTTGGGCGCACTACTACTATGTGTAGAGAGGGATAAATTCACGGACAATACACGGGGATATAGTCGTTGGGTGTTATTTGAGGTCCACTTGAATTGTTGGTTCACCAACGAATTCACTGTACTATCATGCGTTCACTTGCTGATGGAATTAGTCACCCTGTGTACACTGCCTCTGGTACTAAATACTGCCGCTCTGGGGTAGCAAAGAAAAATTACGATAGCCAAAAAATAGCGTTAGTTTTGCTGGTGATTAAGTTTTATTTCACTTAGTCTTGTAACTGTCTCGACAAAATTCGAAATGACATGCTCTGGTGCAGTTTCAATATTCTGATCATTGCTCGGTTGATTCATATGTGAGTGGTTATGCTCCTCAACGTTGACATTGATTGCTTTTGCCCTGACCCCATGATCCCTCATACGTTTGGCCACACTTTTGCCTACTGTTGTTGTTTTCTTTGGTTTTAAAGCATTCTTTTCACGTAAACGATCACGATATTCTTTGCCACGTTCTGCATTGGTGTTCCCCATAATTGACACTAGCAATACACTCGGTTCACGTTCTTCTCCCCACTCCGCTACAGTGCCATGTAGCGTGTCGGAATTTTCGTAACGCCCCCCTCCACCACTCGCGCTGCACCCCTTCCCTTAAAAACGTTGCATCGAATTTTGCGTTACGCGACATAAGAAGTTTCACTTGAAAATCAACAAGTGTGCGTGTGACTCATGGAGGCTAGCCGAATATTTTTCAATTGGTAATTACGACTCTATTTGATTAAGTAATGGAGATAGAGGAAAAAAGTCTAAATATAAAATGATCGATGTTTCATGGCAAATGATTCAGGTCATATGAATCATATCGCTATCTGCTATAGTTTCTGAGAAAATAGGGGTTGAATGCCGAACGGGGTGCAAACTCGCCTTATGCCCTCTTACCAAATTTCTCTAAAATGTTATTTGAAAAAATTGCGCGCGCTTTTTTTTCGATATACCTTCTGTCAAAACCTTGTAGCGTGTCGGAATTTTCGTAACGCCCCCCTCCACCACTCGCGTTGCACCCCTTCCCTTAAAAACGTTGCATCGAATTTTGTCTCCGTCGCTGGACCGCAGCCTCCCAAAGTATCTCGATAAAATCGATATGAAATTCCCAATTGAATCCCACAGACATCTACATTTCCATTATGCCGGTGGGTAGATTCAACAGATTGAAATCCATATTTAAATTCAGCTATCCATGTCACTCAGGATTTCCGCGTCTCCCGCGGACCACAACTATTTCGCATGCAGTATTTTTTTTTACAGCGGTTTCCGAATGAGATTCGTCTTATCATAAAAGCCCCTTATCAACTCAGTTCCTTTACGACACGATATTTTCTTTTATGCTCTTTTGCCCCGCGCCATCACCTTCTAGCCAGATTTTCGGTGAGCTCAAATGGCCCCTTGATATGACTGACTATCGTCATTTATTCATGATCACGCGTGACTCCAAATGCCTAGGGAATTATTATTCCTCGTTGGTACTCCTACGATGGAGGACAATTTTTTTTTTCTGAACACGTCGGCACTTTTACCTCCGCGTAACAGAGAATATTCAGCTTTTTATTGGAATTTTTTTTAAGTCATTTTACCTTGCGGTATATGTTCTACAGTCGATGGATTATGATCGGCGAATGGAAAAGGAATTTTTGAAATTGCTGCAGGAACTAGTTCAATGAATTTTCATTGATTGTGAACTTCCCCATAGGAAAAGTGATATTTTTTTCCTGCGTGACTCTCTCTGGTACTCCGTTCGATAGCTGCTCTGAAGCGGTTCTTTGGTAGGGCCTACTGGACACCCATCCACGCGAGTAGCGCCGATATTCGCCATTGAACCCACCTTTGCAACCCATTCCCTCCGCCTATGATGGACGGGCGAGTAGGTGGCAGAGTGGGTGGGTGGGTGGGTAGGTGGCGGAGTGGGTGAATGGGTGGGTAGGTGGCGGAGTGGGTGAGTGGGTGGGTAGGTGGCAGAGTGGAGAGGTGGCAGAGCGGTTGAGTGAATGGGTAGGTGGCAGGGTGGGTAGGTGGGTGATTAGGTGGCAGAATGGGTGGGTGGGTAGGTGACAGAGTGGGTGGGTGGGTACGTGGCAGAGTGGGCCAGTAGAAAGCAGAGTAGGTGAGTAGAAGGCAGAGTGGGTGAGTAGGTGGGGGAGTGGGTGATTGAGTGGGTAGGTGGCAGAGTGGGTGGGTAGGTGGCAAAGTGGGTGAGTGGGGGGGGGGGGGGGGTAGGGGGCAAAGTGGGTGCGTGGGTGGCAGAATGGGTGGGTAGGTGGCAGAGTGGGTGAGTGGGTGGTTGGCTGGCAGAGTGGGCGGGTGGGTATCAGAATAGGTGGTTATGACGTGAGCGACATTTGGCCGCGCCTCATCTCCAGCTTGTCCTCTTCCTTATGCTGCGACCTTTCCACCCGCTTATCGCCCTCGTGACCCAAATCACTACTTCCCCGACAGAAATTCCACAGACGCGAAGAAACCTGCTTGAACCCCCGAATTTTTAGTGGCTTCACCAGTCTACAACACAAAACTCCCATTTTAAAATGTTCATTTTGTACAGTGACGAAGGTGAATTATTGAGAGGCTTTTGGGGGTGAAAATTTTGCCAGTTGCATTAGTGGTGCAGTTGACATGGGAGAAAGAGTGGAACAATGTGGTGAGTTTAGTCACGCGCGGCTGAGCGAAATGGTGGTAGGGCCTATATAGGTTATGCGGGTCATACCGAGCGATATAAAACAAGAGAGAGGCCAATGAACGGCTGTGTGAGAGAGACAGTAATGGCTAGTGGTACCCTTAAGCCGAGATAATAATTACCGTACTGTAATTAGAATAAATTGTGCAGTGCTAATTGCGCTATTTATTCGCGGCTGGGTGTAAAGCTCTAGCTGGCCCCTCGTTGCCCTGTGTCGCGTGGATGGGGAGTCCAAGCCTCTTCCCGAAGATATACGCAGCATTATTGTACAACATAATCACGTGGAGAGTGTAGGAGAGAATTTTGGGGATTACTGGTAAAGGGGTGTCGAAGTCCGCCGGTTACAGTCTCTGATGATCGACTCTTGTGGTAAATATAGGTCATACGAGAGAGGCTCTCGAGACGAGACGAGATAACAATTGGCTTTATAATTTCGATACAAGACCACAGTCAATGTCGGAAGGCGATACTGAGTCAGAACGTTATTGGTTCCACTCCCTCTTGAGTTCCACTTGCGCCGCAATTTTATTTCGTAACCCATCAAAAATTGAATTTTTTCATTTTTCTCGAGAACAACTCAATTTAGAGGAAAATCAGAAAAACACAAATTTGTGTCAAATTGAATTCTCTACAAAAAAGGTTTTATAACATTTTGTCATAAAATCGTTCGTTAACGAGATTTTTCACTTTGTACAAAAATATTTGAAAGCAAAATAACGTTGAGCAAAAATTACGATGAGAAATTTTTTCACATCCATTCAGCGGCACTTTTATTTTTGTCCTTACAAGTTGATACTGTTACAGTTTATTTTAATGCTGACGACTACATAATGTGAATGAATGCGCCGAGTAACTGGTCAATGTTGATGGCATTCATGGCTACCAAACAGGTGCTAATACAATTAAACTCGGTTACGGTTATGCTATTGTTTTGTTAAAATGCCACGGTTCTAGTGTTCTCGGCTCTCTGTTCCTTGTTATCTCCCCGTCTTTCTCCCTCATTCTCTTTCGTTGTTGTGCGGCATTCTACCGCGGAAAACTTGACTGCGAGGTGGAAACAATAGGACGGATAATTTTACCATTGGTTATTTATGACTCGTCCTACGTCAGGTGGAGAACAAGCCATGAAATTAAATTTAAAAAAAAAATTGAGTATTGAAACTTCAATCTGTTTTAATTTCTTTATAAGTTTGAGGTGTGTATGGTATTGGTCTCCGTCCCTCTCAACTATACTCCACACGGTGGTTGGTCTTCAGCAATTCTTCGATAGGGCCTGTTGGACACCCATCCATGTGGCTGGGACCGACTTTCGTCATTTAGGCCATCGTATTTCTAAACACAGGGTGAACTCCCAGAAACTCCTGTGCTACAGTGGTGGGCACCTACTATGGACAGCCCTGGGCGCGTCGGGTTAGGTTCCCGCCCGGCGTTGCGGTCCCTTTTTATGGGTACCGCTGATAGCACATATGGCATGTAGATATTCTATCCATTGCACCAAAGACCCGAGTGTGTGCATGTGTAGGTGGGTGGGTCGGTGTGCGGGTGGGTGGGTCCGCGGGTGGGTGGATGTGGGTAGGTGGATGGGTGGTTGTGGGTAGGTGGGTGGGCGGATGTGGGTGGGTGTGGGTAGGTGGGTGGGTGGGTGTAGGTAGGTGGGTGGGTGGGTGTAGGTAGGTGGGTGGGTGGGTGGGTGTAGGTAGGTGGGTGGATGGGTGGGTGGGTGCCTGGATTTTCTTATTTAGAAATAATAGATTTTAATTTTTTATTGACGCATTTTCTTCGCTGCTGAGACAAACCAAGGGTCGACATTTCAATGAATCACAGCCATCCTTTCCTGTTCCCTTGGTTTTTACCAATTAAATTGCAAATTAAAGCGCATATTTTACTCCCATTCCAGCCACAAAATCATGGTAGTACTCCGCTCGTATTTCCTGAAACAGCCTCTCCAGAGGCAAATTAAGTTTTCCGTTTTCACGGTTCAAAATTTTCTCTATTTTCATGTCATTTTCCCTATCGTCGACCTTTTATAAATACTTTTCGCCGCGTGAAGTGAGTCGACGATTATTATCAAGGGTGAAGGCAACGCTACCTAACGCGACGAGCAATTTATAAGATTTTCATAAAAACTCAGAGAATCAATCTTAATAAATCCATTTGGAAGTGCATTTTCAAAGTGATTGAATTTTTGAATTTTTGAGATTTTGAATTTTTACATTTTTAAATTTTTGAATTTTTGAGATTTGGAATTTTTGAGATTTTGAATTTTTGAATTTTTGAATTTTTGAATTTTTGAATTTTTGATTTTTTGAATTTTTGAATTTCCGAATTTCTAAATTTTTTTACAAACTTTCTTATTGCCAAAATTTTCCAAATTATCGAACGTCACAAACTTTGGCGCCAACCATTCCCTCTCTTACCTTCAATTCTTTCATATAATTTTCGTCCAGTAGCACCTCGATCGTCTCATTATTGCGGAAATTTTCTTATGACGTCAGCCCGAGCTCTTAATCTCGTCAACGGCTCTGTAAACTTCACTCTGAGAAGAAAATCGAATTTTTCCACTTAACCACTGGTTGGCGCCAGTCGTGGAGCAATAGTATGAGCAACTGGATGACAATTCCCTCTTGTGAATACCTTAATGACATTTACGTACCACTTTTTTTCTTCCATTTTTAAACTAAAACGTAGAACATCTGATTCTCCATCGAGCATTCCCCAGGGATGATCGCTTCTTTTCATATGAAAAACTAAAATACTTAACGCAGAATCCAAAAGAATTGACAGAAAGTCGACCAAATTTCGCAAGAACTTTCGCGACTTCCCAAATTTCAATAATTTAAATAAGAATTATAAATTGCACAAAATTGTGAACATTCCTCCAACAATTATTACCATTCCCTAAACCTTCTCGCAGTATTCCAAATGTCCCAAGCTTAGCAGACACAGTGGACTTTCCATAATTCTCGCAGCGCCAGCGAGGAGAGGGGAACGCGTCCCCACTCCGCGTGACCTTGGAAATTGCGCTTGAGGGGTATGGCCGTCCCGTGGGACTCGTTGCCGCGATGCGATACAAGGCGACAAATTCAACTCTCTCGTCTTGTATCGAAATTACAAAACCAATTGTTATCTCCTCTCGCCTCGAGAGTCGAGAATGCAATGCAATCTCGTACTGTCTCGTCTTGTCTCGATTTTTTTCATTTTTCAAGTGCTGCTTCAGAACGACCCTTTTCAAAGGCTGGTTTATTAATACGATAACACAGGAATCGATTGAGTGATATTCATGCTGAAATGCTTCTGTGCCTTCATTCTTGGCTCCAGTGTTCATTAACACCAAAATTGAAAAGTGCCATCAAATATCCGTTGTAATTATTGAGAAAGAAAATATTGCCAAAAAGTGGGTGCTCATGTTGGTAGTTATATTGACAGAAATATATCTTCAAATATTTACACTGTTGAATAAATGAAATTTTTTAAATGTGTGAACAATTTATTATCATCATTATTATTTCTTAGGATCACCATAAATTTACGAAAAGATCATTAGTTTGTGAGTGAAATTGATTGGTTTAAAACGATTTTTTTTCGAATTCTTGTCGAGACATCTCTCGTCACATCTCTCTCGTATTGTCTCGACTTGGCGATAACCCTGAAATTGCTCTCTCGTATCGAGTCATAATTATCTCGTCTTGTCTCGACTCCCCCACTCGAGCCATCCTGCTTTCTCCCTTTCTGTGGCCACGCCCAGTGCAAGCGTGGAGGGGATACTCTGTAACTCCGCCCCCACGGAAACCTCAGCCCGGAAACTGGAGAAGCATGAAAAGTGCACAGCATGAAATATTTTAAAATACTCAATTGTATATATTAGCGTCGATTGAAAAATACGAGGAAAAAAGAAAACCAACTCCAAAATATCGAAATTGCGAGAGCAGTGGATGCACAATACGCGTTCTCAAGAGACGGCCACGAGAAGGTTGAGTGGGGGGGGGGGGGGGGGGGAGGGGAGGGGGATCCATCAAATTGAAGTATCGTTTCATACCGATTGAGTGCTTGATTTTGTCACAGCACAGATAGATTCAAGGGATTGCAATATAAAAATAGGAGGAATATCGCAAGTGAGACATATCTGAGTATGCATAAACAGTTCAGCGAGTTTACCGTCACTCGAATGAATGCAGTTACTCCAATGAGATATTTTTATTACAGAAAAATGCTGAACAATTTTTTTTCAAAATGTAAGAAAAAAGCATAATTGCAAGAAAAAATATCAATAATTTTTATGATTTACACACACACACACACACACACACACACACACCCACACCCACCCATTCGCACTCACCCACCCACCCACACCCACATCCACACATGCCCACTCACACACACGCACCCTGCCACCCACACCTACTCACCCACACACATACACACACACACATACACACACACACACACACACATACATACATACACACATAAATATTACATATTCATAGAAATTATGAAAATGTGAAAATGTTTCGTGAAAAAACTTTCTGAAAAGCATATGAATTTGGGAAGAGAAAATACAATGGCACAGAAGGAATCAATGGTCTTGCGCCAGTATCGTCATCACTTCATAGGAGACTTACCTTAGATACAGCCGCACACTGTTGATCCAGCAAAATCAAATTTTTCTCTCAGTGTATGGATTTTAAACACACTCATTCACGAGATTTTTGCGTTCCCTTGCCTCGATCCCACTGAATTTCACTTCAGACCTGCGACTAGTATTTCGGTGACATATCTCTACAGATACATATATTCCTTTGCGATACCTAAGAAATGCTGGATACATGTTTTTTCTATACCCCCCAGACGATCCCTCGACTGCGACTGGGAATGCAAATATTAAAAGAGCTAAGTCGATTCACCGCAGACAAGATATATGTACACAAGTGTATTGCATACTTGCATATAAGGAAAGCTTCAACGAATAAGCGACTGAGGTACCTTTCAGGATTTATATAGCTTTTTATTGTTTACTAAGTTGTGATTCCCGGTATTCTGATGCTATTCTCATATTTATGGAAGCATTCTCTGTTTTAGCATTATATTTTTCGGTAACTACTCTTCAGCAGTTCGTCGGTAGGGAATACTGGACACCCATCCATGCAAACCCACTACACCAAAGCTCCGGCTGTGTGTGTGTGTGTGTGTTGGGAGTGGGTGGGTGTGTGTGTGTGGGGGGGGGGGGGGGGGGGGGGTGGATGTGTATAGGGGGTGGGGGGGTGGATGTGTATAGGGGGTGGGTGGGTGGGTGTGTATCTGTGTATGAGTGGGTGGGTGTGTATCTGTGTATGAGTGGGTGGGTGCGTATGGGGGAGTATTTGGGTGGATGTGTATGGGTGGGTGGGTGAGCGGGCGGGTGGGTGGGTGGGTGTGAATCTCTGTATGAGTGGGTGGTTGGGTGGGCGGGCGGGTGGGTGGATGTGCATGGGTGGGTGGGTGAGTGGGTGGGTGTATGTGGGTGGCTGTGTGTAGGCGGAAGCTTACCTGCAAATTTCGCTTATCTCAATATCTAATACAGCTTGTTAATTGAGTTAATTCGAATTTGAAGCTACTCAGGATTTATCTAGATTTCTACTGTTTACTAAATTGCAATTTTCGCTGCTCTTATCACTGTGCAGCCACAGCCGTCTTTTTTCCCTCTTACTCTTTTTTTTTAAACGTTCTTATGCAAATTTTCGGATCTCAATCCCTTCTCCGCCACTTTCGGGACGGACACGTACAGCGTAAATTGTTCCCACCCACCCCTTAACGGATAAAATTTACGGAAACATGCCTGAACTTCTAATCTTCATTTAAGCATAGGGGGGGAGGGGGGGAATTGTGAAAATTTATTGCTCAAATGGGTCTTATTTAGGCAAATTAAAAGCTTCTTATTTATGGGGTAATACGGTAATATTCCATGGTATGATACAAGTGCTCTCATGCTTGTAGAAAATTGAAATTGGTGTTGCCGCGATACACGAGAGAATCAAGACAAGACGAGATAATTATGACTCGATGCAATTCGAGAGAGCAATTTCCTGATTATCGCCAAGTCGAGACAATACGAGAGAGATGTGACGAGAGATGTCTCGACAAGAATTCGAAAAAAAAATCGTTTTAAACCAATCAATTTCACTCACAAACTAATGATCTTTTCGTAAATTTATGGTGATCCTAAGAAATAATAATGATGATAATAAATTGTTCACACATTTAGAAAATTTCATTTATTCAACAGTGTAAAAATTTGAAGATATATTTCTGTCAATATAACTACCAACATGAGCACCCACTTTTTGGCAATATTTTCTTTCTCAATAATTACAACGGATATTTGATGGCACTTTTCAATTTTGGTGTTAATGAACACTGGAGCCAAGAATGAAGGCACAGAAGCATTTCAGCATGAATATCACTCAATCGATTCCTGTGTTATCGTATTAATAAACCAGCCTTTGAAAAGGGTCGTTCTGAAGCAGCACTTGAAAAATGAAAAAAATCGAGACAAGACGAGACAGTACGAGATTGCATTGCATTCTCGACTCTCGAGACGAGGCGAGATAACAAGTGGGTTTGTAATTTCGATACAGCACGAGGGAGGTAATCGTGAAATAGGTCTCTCGTATTGTTTACAATATTTCTCCTGCATATTAATAAAGTTAATGTGCCGTATCGACAGAATATCAATTGAATTACAATGGCCAAATTTTTTCCCAATATTTTCTACAGTTTCTTCGGCAAATTAATTACCCGAAATTGTCAAAGCACCAATAGCGCGTAATATCCCGAATTCGTAAAAAAAAATGAGTAATGGAATAATTCCAATAAAGTGGGCATTGTAAAGTCGATAATTTATTTTAGTTATTAATTATCGTCTCGCGCTGGCCATTGTATTGAAAACTAATTAGGCACTCGGAAATTTCTCCATTATGATGGTGAGTTATCCACGGGATAAACCTGTGCATGAAAATTCAAACTATTTTACCCCACCATGTTCGCATAACTCTAAGACAAAAGTTTTCACGTACACACGAGCAACCAGATATTTACCCTATATATGTAGAACATAGAAATTGCCAATGTTACTAACTTGGAGAAAAGACGCGCGCCTAGAATCACACTGTCATACACACGAGTTTATCTAAACTTGAATTTCGCCTCTTGCACTTATACGAGGCTGCCCTTCGGAGTAGAAAAACTTTCAGACAATTTCGCAAGTAAAAAGATACCATAACAAACTTGGTGTTAATATCAAAACAATTGCGCCAACTTTTTTATTGCAAGTGGAATTGTGCGAAAACATTATGCGGCATTCGTAAGATAATATTAACGTGGATGATGTTTTTTTATTTTTCGGGTGGACAATAGGTACATAGTTACAGAACATTTGATCGCACCACACCCACCCGTCCAAACCCCCCCCCCACCCAGCCACACAACCCCCCCCCCCCGCCCACCTACCCAACCCCCCCCCACCCACCCACACAACCCCCGCCCACCTACCCAACCCCCCCCCCACCCACCTACCCAACCCCCCCCCACCCACCTACCCAACCTCACACAACCCACCTACCCGACCGCCCCCCACCCACCCAAGCCCACCCACCCACCCACCCAAGCCCATCCACCCACCCACCCATCCAAGCCCACCCACCCACCCACCCACTCACCCAAGCCCACCCACCCACCCGCATACCCAACACAATCCCACGGCCATTCACTCTCATGCACACACACAGACACACACACACACACATACACACACACCGACGTATTTTCCATGAAATAATATGTACACTTTATACAGACAATTTTCAACGCATGTGTTCTCCATCGGGATATCTGTAAATTTATAAGCCAACCTTTGAAGCTCATGCGAGTAATCACTAGTTCCGACTAAGACCAAGGCAAACCACATATTTCCTCCAGAGTTTATATTTTCCCCTCAAAACTGTAATGATGGCTAAACGCTGTTCACTTCTCCTGTCTTATAACCGGAAATTGAAAAAGAAAAAGCGTGACCCTTCCGGGTCTGCCTCTCGTATACTTGGCCACATTCCCATTTTGCTTTTACCAGCATTGTTCCACCGTTTTTGTATTATTTTTTTACCTCTTGACATATATATATATATATATATATGTTTTTTTTTATTCTCCTCCTCTCATCATTTCTGTCTTTTTCATTCCATGAAAATTCTACGGCTCGTCTCATCTCCAACAGTTGGCATGCACATTTTGTTTTTCTCCACGTTCTTTTATCAACCTTCCAGCAGAATTTCTCGAAATCAGCCGCAGTCACTTTTTAATCTAGCCAACGAACGTTGGCGTTTGGTTAATAGTTTATTGTGAATATACTAGTGCTCCCAGTGACGAGGAATTCTTTGCCAGCTTCCATATACAAATAGACAAACTTGGTTGATAGTATAGAGGCTTGGTATCAATAACCAACTGATGGAGTTATGCCACCCACACCTACCCTATTACACCCATCCACACGCACCCAGCCACCCACCCTCTCAACCAGCCACCCACCCACTCAAGCACCCACCCACCCACTCAACCATACACCCACCTACCCAACCACCCACCCACCCCCTATCCGCCCACCCACACCCGCCCGCCCACCCACACCCGCCCGCCCACCCCCTATCCGCCCACCCACACCCACCCGCCCACCCACCCACCCACTCAACCCCTACCCACTCATCCACCCATCCACACCCACTCACCGACCCACACCCACTCACCCACCCACAACCACTCAACTACCCGCACCCACCCACACGCCCGCCCACACATACACACACCCACTCACACACACACGCGCGCGCACACACACACACACACGCAAACACACACAACACATATAGGATGGAGCGCATTGAAATGCAAAATTTCTACCATGAAATCCTCACCATTGAGGTCAAGACGACAAGTGCCAATTTCAATTCCACGAAACTAGCAATTCCAGTTACCAGTAAATATAAAATATAATACACATGGGTATTGAGATCACCACTTGGATATAACGACCACGGCTGCTACCGACAATATCATTTGCAATTTTCATTAAAATGAATAATATATATGTGAATGTCTGAGGCGAGCCGATTGAATCGTTGACCAGCGTTGTAAGTGCTAAAGCCGCCTAGATCCAATAACTGTGGATATAGCTTTATCGCTATTACTAGTCTTTTTGACCGAGAATGAGGAGTCGATAAAAGCCACACACCCGCATCTCGACTTGCGGGTGGGAGAGCGGCGTGGGGTGGCAGGGGGTGGGGGAGGGGTGGGTGAGAAAATGCCTTCAAGCACAAAGTAGTAACATTTCCAATGGGGTCAAATGTCTATTCTCACTCGTATATTTCTGAAGATTCCTTCCTAACGTCAGCGGCCGCCGACAATTCCAGACGACAATGATTTTGGCCCATTGCAGCACATGAAAAATCACATTAGCAAGAGGGCCATTCAGGAAATATGTGCCAAGTCCATTGTGCTTTCGATGAATGGGCTTTTTTCTCAAGCTTTTTAGGTGAATGCAAACTTGCTGGAGCCAAGGAAAAATGGACATTCTACAGGGAAATTATGATCTCCATCTAGGAGGGTGGGAGATGACGCGACGATGGATATACGCGTGAAACAATTATAGCCATATAGGGCATCTTATGGGGTTCCTAGGGGGGTAAGACAATAGGGAGGTGACATGAGTGGAGCAGCAAAATTTGGTAAATCGGAATGAAAACATGGTGAAGGTGAAGGAGATGAGTGGATTCACTAGTGAAAGCTGCTCAGGGCGATGGATGCCCACGTGTTTGTATTTTTCTCCAGGTTTACTGTCTCATCCCGAAATTTCATTTCAGAGCAAATTGCTTCTCAAAATTCCTTCTCAAAATTTCCCTCTCAAAATTCCTTCTCAAAATTCCTTATCAAAATTCCTTGTCAAAATTCCTTCTCAAAATTCCTTCTCAAAATTCCTTCTCAAAATTCCTTCTCAAAATTTCCCTCTCAAAATTCCTTCTCAAAATTCCTTCTCAAAATTCCTTATCAAAATTCCTTGTCAAAATTCCTTCTCAAAATTCCTTCTCAAAATTCCTTCTCAAAATTCCTTCTCAAAATTCCTTCTCAAAATTCCTTCTCAAAATTCCTTCTCAAAATTCCTTCTCAAAATTCCTTCTCAAAATTCTTCTCAAAATTTCATCTCAAAATTCCCCATCATAATTCCTCCTCAAAATTCCTTCTCAAAAATTCTCCTCAACATTCCTCCTCAAAATTTTTCCTCAAAATTCCTTCTCAAAATTCCTCCTCAAAATTCCTCCTCAGAATTCCTCCTCAAAATTCCTCCTCAAAATTCCTCCTCAAAATTCCTCCTCAAATTTCCTCCTCAAAATTCCTCCTCAAAATTCCTCCTCAAAATTCCTCCTCAAAATTCCTCCTCAAAATTTCTTTTCAAAATATCTCCTGAAAATGACTTCCGAAAATTCCTTCTAAAGATTTCTAAAAATTTCTCCACACCTAGCAAAAAAGATGAGGTGAGGATTCAAGAAATATCACAACGCCGTATGAGAATTCCTCACACAAGTTATCCGCGTTATTTCCTTATCTCAAGTCCATAGGTAATATAAGTTCTTCGAAAAGTTGTGCGGATAGCTGTACCTTCACTTATACCTCCCTTTTTATTTCCTTCATCCCACAGGAATTTTTCAGTGAAACTTTAAAATGAGCAAGTACAACATTATGATTTTATTATTCATCCATATTCGGTGAAAAATCACCATGAATTTCCCTTACCACTGTATTTTTCCCTATTTTTACATGCTTGAAATATCAGCTCACGTATGGTTTATATCATCCTATAACACGTCTCAAGGGCTATACAACATAGGGGTGAATTTTGAAAAATATGTAAGATCGTGGGAAAATGCAGGGCAAGGAGGTGGACTTGGACTAGGGTTGTACAAGGTGGAAGCCAAGATTATTGCTTCAATATTGCCTGATGCCAAGACGACGTGGTGGCACGTTCTCAACGTGTACTGGTGCGATCTACAAAACGATGTATATGATGTTTGTGTGAAAGAAGGATAGGGGGTGAGTTTACACTGCTAGTTTTAAGATGAGCTTTGCACTAGCTCCGACAATATTCTACCATTATTAAGCCATTTTTCAACCTTGTCATATTTGTACCGGAATTGAGACAGTGAGTCCATTTGGACTTGGCTCCAACATGCTATTAACCTCTTGGAGATCGCACTGTGAACAAAGCACCGCTTCGAATATTTGTTGATTTTTCTGTCTGCTTAAAATTTGAATGCTCTCTGTTATACACTGGAGTGGGCGGGAGGAGGGCGGGGTGGGTGGATGGGTGGGAGGAAGATGGAGTGGGGAGGGTGGGTGGTAGGAGGGCGGGGTGGCGTGGGTGGTTGGGAGGAGGACGGTGTGGGTGGGTGGGAGGAGGACGGGGTGGAGTGGGTGGATGGGAAGACGACGGGATGGGGTGGGTGGGTGGTAGGAGGATGGGGTGGAGTAGGTGGGTGGGAGGAGGGCGGGGTGCGGTGGGTGGTTGGTAAGATGACGGGGTGGGGTGGGTTGTGTGAGAGGAGGACGGGGCGGGGAGGGGGTGGGTGGGAGGAGGCCAGGGCGGGGAGGGGGTGGGTGGGAGGAGGACGGGGTGGAGTGGGTGGATGGGAAGACGACGGGATGGGGTGGGTGGGTGGTAGGAGGATGGGGTGGAGTAGGTGGGTGGGAGGAGGGCGGGGTGCGGTGGGTGGTTGGTAAGATGACGGGGTGGGGTGGGTTGTGTGAGAGGAGGACGGGGCGGGGAGGGGGTGGGTGGGAGGAGGCCAGGGCGGGGAGGGGGTGGGTGGGAGGAGGACGGGGTGGGTGGGAAGTTAACGGGATAGGGGGTGGGAAGATGCCAGGATAGGGGGTGGGAGGAGGACGGTGTGGGTGGGTGGGTGGAGGACGGTGTGGGTGGGAGGAGGGCGGTGTGGGTGGGAGGAGGACGTGTAGGTGGGTGGGTGGGAGGAGGGCGGAGTGGGGTTGAGTGGGTGGAAGGAGGGTCGGGTGGGGGTGGGTGGAAGGAGGAACGAGTGGGGGTGGGGTAGGGGAGGGAGGAGAGGGTGGGTGGATTCCGTCATAGGCACCCGCTACCGTATCACCGAGGCATTCTGAATTGTCAATGTGTGATTAGACAAGCATGGTAGCTTGAATGACGCAAGTCGACCCCGTTGCATTAGCTGGATACTCGTCTCCGTTGCATTGCCCGTGACCCGGGACCTCGCGTCGGCTCCAGTTGCTCAACACGAATAGAAAAAGAGTCAGAGAAAGAAATACATGCACACATATATATTAACATGGACATGAAAATTTGTGGGCAAAACAATAACTTACCCTGTCAGAATTTAAAAAACCGAAACCTGATGCAAACTTCGAAATCAATATTCGCGTCCAAGAAGTTCTTCGAAGATTTCAAGGGAAAAAGAGCAAAGTTGTAATGAGGACCAGGGATGTGTTTTATCTTGAGGAAAAACTATGTTCTCCTCAAATGTATTCAATGGATACCATCGAGACTGGTAGTTTGATTTATTGGACAGAATGCCAAGTTCAAATTCAATATATCTAAATTTAATCACGCACTTTAGAAAGTATTGCGTTATAGCTTTTTCTTTACACACCCGCAGCTTCGTCACATTATTGTTGTTCAACTTCCAGGGTGGGCGGGTGGGTGGGTGGCTGAGGAGGATGAGAGTGAGGAGGGTGGGAGGGTGGCAGGATGGGTGGGTAGGTGGGTGAGACGATGGGTGGGTGGGTAGGAGATTGGAAGGGAGGGAGTTTGGGTGGATGAGTGGGTGGGTGGCAGGATGAGTGGGTGGGTGGGAGGGTGAGTGGGTGGGTGGGAGGATGAGTGGATGGGTGGGAGGGTGAGTGGGTGGGTGGGAGGGTGGGTGGGAGGGTGAGTGAGCGGGTGGGAGGGTGAATGGGTGGGTGGGAGGATTGGTGGGTGAGTGAGTGGGTGGGTGGGAGACGGGTGGGTTCGAAGGTGAGTACGTGGGAGGGTGGGTGGTTTCCAAAATTGCCCACACAAATTTCATATTTCAAATAAATCATCAAGTGCGGAATTTCTCCTCTTCTCTTTTTTCACATTTTTCTTCCCAACAAAATTCCATTCAGTCACCATATATCAAAATTTTATAGCCTCTTGAAATTAGAAGGAATGTTAATGAAAAATTTTTCACAGCTCAGCTGAATCTATGGTGAAAAGAAAAAAAATAGATATTCGTGATACTGGGTAACGAGAGTGGAAGGCCTTTTGAGACGTGATAATCCAGTAACCAAGTATAAAAAGCGAGAGAGATAGATGAATATATATAGTTCGTGAGAACTCGAGGGCTCGCCCGGTGGGCACCAAGTGAGTGCGGCATAATTCAAAATCTCATTAGGCCGTCGGCATGAAGTATCATTTTGTCCGTACCCTGAGATATAAGAACATGTGAGGTAGAATGTCAAGTAAGAAAAAGAAAAAAAAATATGGCAATAATCCAGAGGGAACGACACCTGATGCTACATCGTTTGCGTCTTAAGCCCATATTTTTCAATATACCATTCCAATTCAACTTTCATGATGAATGGGATTCAAATGGGATACTGAGAGTGGAGCGGAAGATACCCCAGTTATCGAAATGCGTTTCAAATTGATCAGCATCTTCCCCTACCGCCCTGACGAAGAATTATCGAGATGAGAGAACCATAAAAAATTTGAAGTTCCAATACTCGAGCACCATCTTCAGTTTCGACCCGCGATTGCGCCTTAACTATGCAACTTAAGGCAAAAACGTATATGACATAAAATATGTATTTTTACATGAGGATCATTTCTTATTCAGCCCATTTTTTTCTAGGTGCCACGGTTTTCGAGATACGATGTTACAAACGTTACATTAGCTAAATGACACCACAAGGCCGGGCGGGAACCTAACCCCCAAAAAATTATTACAATCCCATTACCTTCTCAATAAATCGTGAAGATCGTAAAAATGATTAAACCACCATAACCGAAGACATTTGAGCCAAGCATAAGGTCAGGGCCGCCCATTTACCCCCCCCCCCCCCCCTCCCCCCACCCTTAAACATTAAAGTATACATTTCTGCGTCAACTGCGTCGAATGAATGGAATTCAAATGGGGTAATAGTGTGCGCCAAGCAGAAGATATTCCACTTTCTCGAAATAATGCATTTTAAATCTACACCTATATTTCACTGACTTTTCTATATGTCTGTGTGCACACTAACCCAGACCAAATAGCTTATGCTTTATTTCAAAGTGCCTAAATATCTGCCGCCCCATCGGAAGGGGCGTTTTCATCTTGCGCTCCAAGAAATCGCCGAGTGCCACCATTCTCTTTCCCTCGATTTACGAGGGAAACGGAAACGCCGAGAGCCGACGTCGGCTGGTGCCAGACGATGGCTCAAAGAAGGAGGTCTGATGCCAAAATCCCGAGCTCTCTCTCTTTTCCTCCCTCGCTCTCTTTCTCTCTCTCACTCTCGCTCCCTGGCGTTCTCTCTACAACGACCCCCTACTCTTGAAATCTCTTCCAAGGAGTTTCCCCGCGCGAAATGAATGCGAGGGAAACGGAGAGATGCGTCTCCGAGGAGAGAACGAAGAGGACCCACCGAAGTTGCTTATTCAATTCATTACACAAATATATAATTTCAATTATGGTGATACAACTCATATGTTCAAGTGTTTTTTCATTGGATGTTCACGTTTCAAGGTTTTTCTAACATTTCTAGACTGTTTAAAACAAAATGTGTGTGTGTGTGTGTGGATGTGTGTATATGTGTGGGTGAGTGTGTGTGTGTGTGTGTAGGTGGGTTTGTGGGTGAGGTGGGGTCGGTGGGTGGGTGGTTGGGTGGGGTGGATGGTTGGGTGGGTGGGTGGGTGGGGTGGGGTGGGTTGAGTAGGTGGGGTGGGTTGGGTGGGTGGGGTGGGCTGGGTGGGTGGTGTGGGTTGGGTGGGTGGGTGGGTGGGTGGTGTGGGTTGGGTGGGTGGGTGGGTGGGTGGGTGGGTGGGTGGGTGGGGTGGGTTGGGTGGGTGGGTGAGTGGGTGGGGTGGGTATGTGGTCACTATTTTTCGTTCACGATTTCTCGCAACTGAATTATGCAATCAAGGTTCTGAATGATTCAACCTAAGCGTCTTCATGTAACTTAGACCTGATTACATTTCGGATGAAATTGGCCCAGTACATATATTGTCATTAACAATTTCAATTGTTTATAATATTCTACTGCATAAACTATTAGAGTTAGCGCAAAGTTTACATAAGAAAAGTTGTTCCCCATATAAAAATACGTTTCTTATGTAGAATGACTTTTCTCGATAATTTGCATAATTAAGGAGGTATGGCCGTCTCAACAATGATGTATGTAATAGGTGAATGAATGAACCTAGCGCTGTCATGCAGGTCTCAATCGAAGCATTTTCGTGCAGAATCGAGCGGATTACGTTTTGGATGGCATTCGTGCAGTATATGCAATGTTATTAACAATTTCAATTGTTTATACTGTTCCACTGGGTAAAATATTAAAGTTATCGTCTTTATTGCGGCCGCACCCTTATTGGCGTCTCACTCCCACTCAAGTAACACGCATAAGTGTCATCCTCATGCTCACCATGCGTCTACTCAAATATTCATAATTATCTGCTTCATAAATGAGTAAGTTTAGAATTCTCAAATCTGCAAGTTTTCATTATGACACTAATAGGGGTCACACTGATTAACCGGGCTATATTGGAGAAGAATAAATTTAGTACGCTGTGCTGAGATACCAAATCGGGGAGTTTTGTTTGTGCCCCGAACGGGGCACACACATGCTCACACCACTAGTTTAAAAATTAATAAGTAATTGGACGTGGCGGTCAAAATTTTTATTTCAGAGAAAATTTTTTTTTTTTTTTGCGCGGGTCATTAGATGGATGGGTGGCCAGTATTATCCGCTGGGCGCAGCAGACGATGGCTCAGGCGGGGGGAGGTCGGATGCCAAAATCCCGGATTTTCCCTCCCTCTCTCGAGTCTACTATAACCCCCCCCCCCCTCCCTCCCCCTCCACCCCCCACCTCCTCAAGTCTCTTCCAAGGAGTTTCCCCCGTGCGAGATGAATGCGAGAGAGAGAGAGAGAGGTGCTTTGGCGAAAAGAGAGAACCAACTGAGAAGATAGCACCAGAAGTTTACTGGAACTTGGTGCATTGTTGTGGTACAAGCCATGATTCTAAACTCTGGGAAAGGCTTTGTCAAAGGCCACGAGCGAAATGAGAGGTTAAATAGCGTTCGGCATATACAAGTAATGCCTAAAGGGCTTGATTATGCTAAGAGGATTGGACCTTTTTGAATAAGGCGATGGTGATTTTAGAAAGAGTCGAGGTACAATCACTGTTTCAGCGAGATTGCGTTGGCAATTGCTGGAATAAATATTGTCGGACTTGTCCTGCCAATTGAATATCATTGGAGGTGTCCAACACTGGCAAATGAATTTGGGGCAATATATGTGACTGATTTTTGGAGTGAAACTTCTTATGGCGCGTAACGCAAAATTTGATGCAACGTTTTTAAGGGAAGGGGTGCAACGCGAGTGGTGGAGGGGGGCGTTACGAAAATTCCGACACGCTACATGGCACTGTAGCAGAGTGGGGAGAAGAACGTGAACCGAGTGTATTGCTAGTGTCAATTATGGGGAAAACCAATGCAGAACGTTGCAAAGAATATCGTTCACGTGAAAAGAATGCTTTAAAACCAAAGAAAACAAAAACAGCAGGGAAAAGTGCGGTCGAACGTATGAGGGATCATGGGGCCGGGGCAAAAGCAATCAATGTCAACGTTGAGGATCATAACCTCTCACATGTGAATCAACCGAGCAATTATCAGAATATTGAAACTGTACCAGAGCATGTCGTTTCGAATTTTAGGGACAGTTACAAGAGTAAGAGTATGTCATACAGTAAAGATAACTATAAGACACTGCCAACGAATGGTTTTATGAGTCAGGTAAAATGTTGGAAAACATCAAGAATTCGCTGAGTCTATACCCAACATTAGGTACAAAATGTAAATTTACCAATAAATTTTCGTATTTGTCCGGTTTCGTAATCCTGTTAATTCAGAACTCACTTTATATTCATCGGTCCATCCAGTAATTGAAGGAAAACCATGGAGAACCTCAATTTGTACAGCCGTTTCTTTTACGAAACTCCCGCTCAACGATGCATCCGTATGAGTTACAGCCCGGACAATTCCACTCTACTATACCGACAGGAGACTCCCCGTACCGGGATTCGATCCTTGGACCTCGCGTGCCAAAGGCTAACGCTCCCGCCACACGACCATCGTAACCATTGCCAAATCCTCTAATTGACTCACCCCTAATTTTTCAACTGAGACGTTAGTTAGCTATCTACGCACCATCCAGCAGTTTCTATTGATTCATTATTTTTTTTATTTACACTTCGATCCAAATTTAGGATATACCGCGAGTCATCCTGGCGGTGCCAATGGACACCGACTTTTTCCCAAACTGTACAACATTGACACTTGTTCCATCCAGTAATTGAAGGAACACCGTGGACAACCTCTTTTACGAAAGCTTCGTTCGACAATGAATCCGTATGAATTAGAACCTGGACAATTCCACTCTACTATGCCAAAAGGGGACTCCCCGTACGGGGATTCCATCCTTGGACCTTGTGCGCCAAAGGTTAGGGCTCTAACCTCACGACCACTCACGTCGGTGAATAGCAGGATTACTAGTGGATGTTGATTGTGGATGCTTCGTTGGAATGCTGGTGTTTGTAGGAAAACGGTAATGCGGAAATTATCATCACTGCGTGCAGCAATGTTCACGATGTCAGCAAAGGGAACTGGAGATTTACAAGGACACGAAGGATTTCATAGATGTCCTAGATATCTTGACTTCAATCTCCCTTTCCATTTTTTTTTCGTTCTTTTCATCAACTGGGGAATGTTGCATATGCTCATGTCCAAAGAATTCCCCAAGTATTTCCAGCCACCCCCTACCCCCCCCCCCAACTCCCCCCACCCACTTGTGCCAATTCGCGTCAGGTGTACAAAGTGGAATACGTATGTCAGAAATGCCTTTGAAGACGTCGATTGCATACCACGCACGAGCGCCAGAAGCTCAATGGAAATTGCGTGATGAAATACTCTTTAATAATTAAGCCAGTAGCACAATCGCCTATATCCATCAGCAGTGAATACCAAGAAGCATTGACTGAATTGTAGAATATAAATTTCAATATGGATATTTGATTTTTATCATCTCCACGTACGTACTCTTGAGGATTATGTCACCATCCGGGAATTCTCGGTAAAATTAAGCAGAATAAAATTGACTTTTTTCCAATTTCCATTCCAATTTTTCACACGTCTGGAGAGACTGCGTCTATTTTTTATTTTTCTATTTTTTTTTTTTACCAATGGAAAAATAAAAAATGGAGAAAAAAATCTGACGGTCCTATTGATTTGGAGGGACTACGATCGACATTCTGTGATTCCCCGGGTGCATTCAATTATCTATACGTCATATAGTTGGACAGGTTCACTAGTAGCCCGTCAATCCCCAGTGGCAGCCGCCGGGCTTTGATATCGCCGATATCGATGGGAAAATAATTAACGTAAAGAGGAAATTGAGGAATAAAGTTACGTAATTATGATGTAAGTGGTGAATGGCTGATGTAGATTTTTGTATGAAAATTCGTGGAACTTTCCATTGGAACTTTGACTTGCCCTCCGTCCCGCTCTACTATACTGCCCGCGCTAGCTGATCTGCATTTTATCGAAAGAGAGTTTTGGAGGCTCATCCATGCGACTGGGTGGGACGTTCGCCATCTAAGTCATCCTGATGTCAAATACATTTAGGTCATCGTATTTTTTAACACATTGTAAAGCTCCAGTAGGCAGATACTCTACCCGCTACGCCAAAGCCCCGACTCTGTGTGTGTGCGTGTGTGGCTAGGTGGGTGGCTGTGTAGGTGTGTAGGTGGGTGGGCGTGTAGGTAGGTGGGGGGGGGGGGGGCGTAGGTGGGCCGGTGGGTGGTGGTATAGGTGGCTGGGCGTATAGGTGGGTGGGTGGGTGTGTAGGTGGGTGGGTGGGTGTGTAGGTGGGTGGGTGGGTGTGTAGGTGGGCGGGCGGGTAGGTGTGTAGATGAGTGCGCGGGTGTGTGTGTGTGTGTGTAAGTGGGTGGGTAGGTACCGGAGAGTGGGTGGGTGAGTGGGTAGGTACGGGAGAGTGGGTGGGTGGGTGGTTAGGAATGGGAGGGTGGGTGGTTAGATATGGGAGGGTGGGTGGGTAGGTATGGGAGAGTGGGTGGGTAGGTATGGGAGGCTGGGTGGGTAGGTATGGGAGGGTGGGTGGGTAGGTATGGAAGAGTGGGTGGTTAGGTATGGGAGGGAGGGTGGGTGTGTGGTTAGGTATGGGAGGGTGGGTAGGTGAATAGGTATGGGTGGGTGGGTGGCTGGGTAGGAAGGTGTCTAGGTGTGGGTGAGTGGGTGGGTACGTATTGATGGGTGAATGACTGGGTAGGTGTGGATGGGTGGGTGGGTGTGTCTTCATATATTTTTGTTTTCAATTCCTCTGCAGCGATTCTGATGTATTCACTGGAGGATGCGTCAAACTTTACCTCCAGAATTCATCTCTTCTTTTTTTTTGCGCGCGGTAGTGGGCGCAATTTGACGACGTAGGGTCACGCGCATTTCACCCGTCACGGTCTGAGAATTTCTACGGGCGGAAGCGTGACCTCGTCTGCACCTTACCACCATGCCGTAACTCCTTCCTGAATGCCACAACTCTTGTCCCGTGAGTGTGCGTGGCGGTTGTCATCATACATATTCAGTGGGTTTTGCTGTGCACGCCAGGCGCGTTATCTCTTTCGGCAGATAGGGGCGGGGAGGAGGGGGAGGTGGGTGGCAGTTAGAATCCACTTCAATGTAGGTACACCGAGGGTAAATATCCTTCCTCGGACAAATCTTATTTGCTTCAGCAATTCTTTCATTCATAATCATCCAGGATGGGTTATAATGTGTTGGTAATTTGGAGGATGAAGTGAGAATTTTAATTAGTGAGATTTTGTCACGTGGATATTATGGTAATTGGATCGTGGAGACTCTGTAAAACAATAGTGGGAAATTGGAAATTCACACGACGTTGCGGTTATAATTTAAGCTTCATCAAACTATGACACCATCAGCTTGCTTGGGTTATCTATAGATTGCATTCAGAAAGATTGTGTGCAGTTCGATTTTTGGAGGTTTGAGAGGAAGACTCTTTGCGGTTCCAGGGAATTCTTTTGAATGTTGGAAAGTGTCGCGGGAGACCTAGGCTCGGTCAGGTGGGCAACGAATTGGTCACGCAGAAGTCTAGGGTTCAGACCTTCCATTCCTTCAGTTACCTTCTTAAGCAAGCGACCAGTATATATGCTACAAATTTCGATGGAAAATTTCGGAGGTGCTAATTGAAATCTGTCAAGTTTTTATTGAGCTTTGAACCTCTTGTCTGACAGCACGTCTAGAAAACTACTGTCAAAGAAATCTGTTTTCCCAAATTTTCCAAATTTTCAGGCTTGCCGAATTTTTCGCAAGCACTCACGCATCCACTCACCCACTAACCCAGCCACCCACTCGCTGACCCACTAACCCACCCACCCACTCACCCACTCACTCAGCCACCCACCCACCCACCCACCCACTCACTCACCGACTAACCCAGCCACCCGCTCACTGACCCACTCACCCACTCACCCACCCACTCACCCACTCACCCACCCACCCACTCACCCCCTCACGCACTCCCCTGTCCCCCACTCATCCACTCACCTACTCCACCCACCCACTCACCCACTTACCCACTTACACACGAACGCACACAAAAACACAGACGCATTCGGGTAAGACGACCAAAATGTCAATTTCGGCGTCATTCCAATAACTTCCCGAAACTATCTAAATTCCTTGCCGAATTTATTTTAAAATCTCCATCATCTGGCCATTATAATTCTCTAAAAAAAACTCCTCCAAGAAATTCATCGGCCCCTCCCCATACTGGAGGATGACATATACACACACACCAATGAATTTGCCGCAGTAATATATATTGCAATTCAATCTGGTGTGAGCATCTAGAGCATTAATTAGCTTCAAACTCGCATCAGCCAAAGTGGCCCGTATCTACAGGTTTGCATTCGTAACTGGTCTGATAATCACGGATTAACGCTCACCATGACAACGGTTTCTATTAACAATTTCTAATACTCGAGCGACAGCAAACGTTGACTTTACCCTCGATCCAGGTTAAATCCCCTAATTATATTCATTCCAGTGTTTCAAGTAGAGCCACTGTACCTATGTGGATGGAAAATTTTGTCCAACTATAGCTCACCATCGAATCCACTCGAAGTGAATTTCATCTCGATATATCGCACATATGTATTACATGTACATTCATTTTATGGAGGAGGACTTTAGTACCAGTGCCAGACAATTTTTCGTCAATTTTGTACCAATTACATTTGCACCCCTGGGGATCCAGCTAGTTCCCCGGATGCCGGTGGAATATGATGATGCTAATGGAGTACTCTCTGGGTATTTCGCTCGTACGATTTATTTTGCATTTTGCATTTTGCATTACCGAGTTAAAAGGAAAATTGAATATTACAGGTACGTTTGAATTCTTCATTACACTGGGTCTTCACACTCTATGGAGCGCTCCAATCCGTGTATGTGGCTTTTTTCCTCCGTCCCTATCTCTTGTGCTCCCCGGCGTAGCTGGTATTCAGCATTTCTTCGGAAAGGAGAGAACCTAGGACCTTTAACATAGTAGGCAGATATTGTACCCACTTCAACCAAGGACCGACACGTATGTGTGTGTGTGTGTGGCTAGGTGGATGGGTGGGTAAGTGGGTGGTAGATAGGTGGGTGGGTAGGGAGGTGTGTGCGTGTGTGTGTGTGTGTGGCTGGGTGGATGGGCGTATATGGGTGAATGGATGGGCGTAAGTGGGCGGGTGAGTGGGTAGGTGGGTCGATAGGTTGGTGGGTGGGTGGGTGGGTGGGCGCGCATGGGTGGGTGGGTGGGTGGGTGGGCGCGTGTGGGTGGATGGGTAGGTGGGTGGGTCGGTGCTTAGGTAGGCGGGTGGGCGCTTAGGTGGGTGGCTGTGTGCGTGTGTGTGGCTAGGTGGATGGGTGGGTAAGTGGGAGGGTGGGTGGGTAGGTAGGTGGCTAGGTGGGTGTGTGCATGTGTGTATGTGTGGCTGGGTGGATGGGCGGGTGGATGGGTAGATAGGTGGGTGGATAGGTGGGCGGCTGGGTGGGTGGGTAGATAGGTGGGTGGCTGGGTGGGTGGGTGGGTGGGTGCGTGTGTGTGTGTGGGGCTGGATGGATGGGCGTATGCGGGTGGATGGATGGGCGTATCTGGGTGGGTGAGTGGGTGGGTGGATGGGTAGGTGGGTGGGTGGGTGTTTAGGTGGGCGCTTAGGTGGGTGGCTGTGTGCGTGTGTGTGTATGTGGATGGGTGGGTTGGCATATGTGGGTGGATGGGTATGTGGGTGCGTGGGTGGATGCATGTGTGCATATGTGCGTGTGTGTGTGTGACACATTCCGGCAACTCTCATTTCTCATCCTTCTTCACATTTCTCGGACCAACTACAAAAACCATCGCCATTCGTTTAATTTTTATTAATCATTCACTTAGTATTAACCTCTGTGTGTAAAAAAAAATTTCATTCCTGCTCGCATCATTCCACCGACAATAGGAAATCTCATCGCCAATTACTTCAAAGTCAAGAAATAATGGGAATCACTTCTGTTGGCCTCTGTGAACACAGTAAAATGTTTCTTTTGAAATTGCTTTATGACCTTACTCAAGAGTACTTCAAAGTTTTGTGCCCTTGTTTTTATACTTTCCAAACCGTTGCTTCATCATTTTTTATTTCATACACTTTATTCAGAATCTGTATCAATTTACCTCTTTGGTAAAGCTCTCAAATATTTGACATTCCATGGAAATCATTATCAATAGCATCCTGCCTCTGAAGAATTCTGTTCTTGTAAGATGTGGAATGGTGTCGCTTGAAAATCATGTGTGTGTGTGTCTGTCTAAGTGGGTAAGTGGGTGAATGGTTGAGTGGGTAGGCGAGTGAATATGTGGGTGGGTGGGTGGATGGCCGGGAGAGTGGGTAAATGGGTGAGTAGGTGAGTAGGTGGGTGCGTGAGTGGTTGAGTGGGTAAGCGAGTGACTGGGTGGGTGGACGGATAGCCGGGAGAGTGGGTGAGTGGGTAAGTGGGTAAGTGGGTGAGTGGGTGAGTGGGTGGGTGCGTGAGTGGTTGAGTGGGTAAGCGAGTGACTGGGTGGGTGGACGGATAGCCGGGAGAGTGGGTGAGTGGTTAAGTGGGTAAGTGGGTGAGTGGGTGGGTGCGTGAGTGGTTGAGTGGGTAAGCGAGTGACTGGGTGGGTGGACGGATAGCCGGAAGAGTGGGTAAGTGGGTAAGTGGGTAAGTAGGTAGGTGCGTGAGTGGTTGAGTTGGTAGGCGGATGAGTGGGTGGGTGAGTAGGCCGGTGGGCAAATACCCAAAGACACGGTCTAATGATAAAAAAAATTCCGGTGACAAGTCAATAACTTCCTATGGAAGTGGAACAAACTGCAGATTTTATTCATAATTGGCGGAACGGTCCATATATTCGGGAATGCCTATAACAAGATTCTACGTATTGATCGGCTTGCAGACCGTGAAATTGATTCAATCCCGTGTCATGAAGGCATATTGTCCACGAAAGTATCCTGTATTCTATTGAATATTTGCGTTCATACGTTTCAAGACATCATTTTGAATGCACTTTCAACATACACAGTTTATATCGATCCGCCTTGAGCGGTGAACTGACCAAATGCGGAAGTTCATAGCGGAAGGGAGGGCGAAGTATCGAAAAGGTTAGAACACGAAAATAATCGAGGTTAGACTTGCCGATCAAGAATAGATTGCTGGGAAGATTGCACGGAAATGAGCCGACCGGAGCTGCGCCGCCCACCACCAAATGGTGTAATCTTCTTCAATATGATTTTCCACGATGATTGGACCATTTCCACGGCTTACCACTCTAAGGATATTCGCTCTACATTTTTTTAAGTAGGGAAAAAAATTGAGATTTTTAAGTGAAAACGTCTTTATCGATAGTAGGGGATTGCGCTGGTGGTTCTGGGATTTTTTATTCTCTAGAAAAAAAAATCGCGAAATGTGTTCACGGAAAAATTTTCCTGAGACAAAATTTTCCCTGGAAAATCTCGTCGAAAGGAATTTTTCCCGGAAACTTTTCCCCAGAAAAAAAATCTCCCGAGAAATTTTCCTCGGGAAAAACTTTCCCTGAAAAATTTTCCTCGGGAAAAAATTTCCCTGGAAAATCTCTTCGAAAGATATTTTGCCTGGAGAAAGCATTTTCTGAAAAATTTTCCTTAGGAAAAAATTTACCTGGCAAATCTCTTCGAAAGGAAATTTTCCCTGGAAAATTTTCCCCAGAAAAAAAGTTTTATGAAAAATTTTCCTCGGGAAAAACTTTCCCTGAAAAATTTTCCTCGGAAAAAAATTTCCCTGGAAAATCTCTTCGAAAGGGATTTTCCCCGGAAAATTTTTCCCGGAAAAAGAATTTTCTGAGAAATTTTCCTCGGGAAAAACTTTCCCGGAAAATTTTTCCTCGGAAAAAAATTTCCCTGGAAAATCTCTTCGAAAGGAATTTTCCCCGGAAAATTTTGCCCGGAAAGAGAATTTTCTGAGAAATTTTCCTTGGGAAAAAATTTCCCTGGAAAATCTCTTCGAAAGGAAATGTTCCCCGGAAAATTTTCCCCAGAAAAAAAAATTTCTGAAAAATTTTCCTCGGGAAAAACTTTCCCTGCGAAATTTTCCGCGGGAAAACTAGCCCCGCGCATTTTCCTCCAGAAATAACGTTTCCTGGATAATTTTTTTCCCACACAACATTTCTCCTAGAACACTCTTGGCGTGCAAAGGGCGGTAATCTGACTTGCAAAAATTTCCCAAAAATGAAATTCTGAAAATTTTCCTGGAAAAACCTTTTCTGGAAGAAGCACTCCTCGAGAAACATTTGCCTGGGATAAAATTCGCCTCTTACACTCGAGAGCATTTAATACATTGCGAAGCGCGGAGGAACTCGGAACGCCTCAACTAAAACACCCCCTTGACAATTGCTCATCCGGAATTACGTTACTCCACATATAGACACTAAAAGGAGGGGAGAAAAAAAAAAGAAAAAACGTAGAATATTGCCAGCAATATATATCATTCGCAATTTTTCCTGGGGAAATAATGGCCAAGGGTAATTTTCTCCGGGGAAATTATTTCCGGAGAGGAAAAACCAAGGCGAAAAATCTCATGGAGAAAACTCTTCCAAAAATTATTTACACTACTCTCCATCTTCCAAAAATACAGCATCACAAACTACACAGCCTCCATACAGTTTAAAGCGATGATCACAATGCCCAATGGGCATTATATTCCTCGGTCCATCCAGTAATTGAAGGAAAACCATGGAAAACCCCAATATGTACAGCCGTTTCTTTTACGAAACTCCCGCTCGACGATGAATCCGTATGAGTTAGAGCCCGGACAATTCCACTCTACTATACCGACAGGAGACTCCCCGTACCGGGATTCGATCCTTGGACCTCGCGTGCCAAAGGCTAACGCTCCCGCCACACGACCATCGTAACCATTGCCAAATCCTCTAATTGACTCACCCCTAATTTTTCAACTGAGACGTTAGTTAGCTATCTACGCACCATCCAGCAGTTTCTATTGATTCTTTATTTTTTTTATTTACACTTCGATCCAAATTTAGGATATACCGCGAGTCATCCTGGCGGTGCCAATGGACACCGACTTTTTCCCAAACTGTACAACATTGACACTTGGTCCATCCAGTAATTGAAGGAACACCGTGGACAACCTCTTTTACGAAAGCTTCGTTCGACAATGAATCCGTATGAATTAGAACCTGGACAATTCCACTCTACTGTACCGAAAGGGGACTCCCCGTACAGGGGGATCGATCCTTGGACCTCGCTGCGCCCTGACACAGTCGGCAACTATGAAAACTAAATACCTTAATTGACTCGCGCAGTTTGGAAAACCATCAAACTTTCCCATACTCAGCAACGTTCAAGCGTCATGTTCCAAACCATAATTTTCCACAATGATTGGACGATTTTCCATGGATTACCACTCAACCTGGTATAGCGAATTCTATGGTATAAATATGAGGCAATAAATTGAATGACTGGTATAACAGAATTAACATCTTTGTGGGTCTCATGGGCGTCATCTGTTACGTACAGACCGTTAACCACAAATCACCGAACGTAAAGCCGCGCAAGAGACGGCATTTCTGCTTTTCTGAAGGGCGAGAATCATAAAGTTTATGCGTACTCCACTTGGGGGAGGGGGGGGAGGGAGGGGGGGGAGTAGAATTCTGTGGCTATAGATTGCAATCGCTGGGATATATTTCCGCCCACAATTACTGCACGACTTTTCCATCAAAAACACCTGACGATTTTTTACCGAGGAAAATAAAACGGACAATTTGCAATTTACGCACTTGGGAATGACTAATCATAGTCGATGGGAAAATTTACCTCAGGTGGTTATTGCATGAAAGAAAAAAGTCTATCAGTCAAGGATTATGTCAGTTTGCCTTATGGCATGAGTGGTGGAAAAGATCCCCCTATATCATCCTGCGATGATGCATCTCCACTTTGCGTAGCGAGCTCGTAGAAACCGATTAATCACCCTGTTTGTTTTTCTTCTGGAAGTATCATTCTGGATTAAGAATTGTTTTTATACTGCACATAAAAGGAAAGTGATCTTCGGCTTTGTTGAGAATTGTATTGAGACAGGATTCTTTCGTGGTGATACATTAATATCTTATTTGTGGGGTGTGAGTTTGAACAGAAGATTGCCCTACTCTCGTACCCACTCACACTCACCTACCCACTTACACTCACCCACTAACACCCACCTACTCACCCACTCACACCTACCTAGCCCCTTACATCCACCTATCCACCTACCCACTTACCCACTTACCCACCTATCCACTCACACCCACTTACCCACCTACCCACTCACAGCCATCTACCTACCCACTTACACCCACCTGCCCATTCACCCACTTACTCACACCCACCCACCCATTCACTCACACCCATCCACCCACCCATCCACTTACCCACTCACACCTACCCAGCTACTCTCCCCCACTCACAGAACTCACCCGCCCACTCACACCCACCCACCCGCCTACTCACACCCACCCACCCACCCACCCACTCACCCACCATCCACCCACACATACAGACGCACACACAGTCCGGCCTTCGGTGTCACAGTGTAGACTAACATCAAAGAACATCTTATCAAGAATAGCTTTCACCGTAGTTTCTTCCATAGTAATTTTCTAGGACAAACTTTTTAATCTTATTATAGAACGATGCATCTACTTCCTCCAGCATCCCCAGAAATTCAATAATACTGTAGTATCCTTGCTTTTTAATATGCTAAGGAAAACAAAAATCTGTCAGAGAGAGGCCAATTAACAGATTAATCTGTCCACATTTTTTAATTACCAAAAAATGTGTACACACAAGATTAACTATACTCAATTTGCGTACGTATTTTTCGCATATTTTTGAAAGCACCCGATCAGGGTCATGCAGCTCATCCCCAAGGTTCTGCCGATTGGCAAAACGACGTAAGTGCATCCATCGGTAGCCCGAGTTTTTGCTAAATATTACAAAATCTAGAAAAGTTGAAATAATCTTTATTAAAGCTTTTTTCAAGCCCTTCATTTTCTCTACAAAAAGTTCATTATAGCATTTTCCCCATCTCTTCTTGATTCTGAGATAGTCCGCAAAAAGCAAGCGCTTTACGATCCACGCTCAACCACTTCGTTTAATAACTCAGAATTCCACCCCCTTTGGACGGATGCTGTTTCATGTTTTCTCGTCATATTTTCTCTACATTAGTTCCCCGGTTTTTAATTAATGAAGTGTATGTGATATTTAATTTAGAAGATGGTTGTGACACTCCGCATACGACCTCATGGTGACATATATATTTAATTCCCACTGGTGCTGCTTCTTGTTCAAGTTAAGGGGATCGAAAACGAATGTTCAAATTAATTTAAAAAACCACTAACCATATTAGTTTAGTTGGTAGATATACTGCTTAGGTGTCCCGAGGACTTATGCTTGTCATTAGTCTCCAGAACAGTGTGACACAGGTGCATGGAGGCCCTAATATTTTATACTAGCCACTGCCGGCACGGAAACCCAAGCGGGACCTCAATTCCACGACCGGAGATCCTACGCAGACCCCCCTCTCCACGCTGACGCGCATGTGCGAGAGAGAGACAGAGCGCGTTAGGCGGCGGGGCGAGCGTGCTCTGCTGAGGAGTGGGGGAAGTTTCTTCCCCGCCAAGCGGAGAAGGGACGCCGAATAGAATTCCCTCGATTCACCGAACCAATTGGGACCAAGCCTAGGTCGGATAATCGGAACACAATTTTTCCTGAGAAGGTTATACATAGTAAAAAATAAATGAGCAAAATGTTGTCGTAGAAGCGTGCTAAAGATACACTGGTGTCACTCTTGTCTAACTTGAAGAGAATTTCAATTTTTTTCTCCTATGGTCAGAACTTTACGCTTCCGCTTAGAAGCCGAAGAAGTTGACGTTTAAGCCATCACGAATGGAAAAAATGCAAGGAAATAGCAAGGATTTGGTGCAGATTAGTGCACACTGCTGAGGGCAACCCATAACTGATCATGAAACAAAGTGCAGAAGCAAAGTGCCGCCATCAACACTATATAGTCTGCGCTAACGTTCGGATAACCGAACGTTCCGATACAGCAAAATCAGTTCGGATAAATGAGATTTTACTGTATATGGAGACCCCCATAGCCTCTGATTGGGAAGCTGGAGACTTCAGGTGTGGAATCGGAGCGAGCTGTAGACATGAAGAAGTATGTTAAATAAAAATTTAAAAATGACTATTTCGCAATGGAAGTTGCAACAGCGCAATCGGGAATACATGAAAGGCACTTCGTTCATCATGTGGGCAAATATGTTGGGTGGAAGGCACGGGCAATGAAGGGTTAATTGAAATTCCTCAAATAAGCGACCCCCCCCCCCCCACCCCTCCTCCCCCCTTCCTACATGTGTTTTGCCCATCGGCCTGGGTTGTTTTGGAGATGGTGATTGATTCCCGCCAAATTTGGTTAACTATTACTTCCATTTGAATAACAATTAATGATGGTCAAAGAGGTCAATAAGAATTTTATAATTCGATACTTGAAATGGAGTTGTTAGCAGAATATGTTAAGGAATATGTCATCCCTTATGTGTGGCGCAACACAATGTTCGAGAGTTAACAACACATTGAATAACATTTAGATGTCACGGAATTCGATTAGATGACGTGGTACATCTAAGAAGTTCATCGTAGCCTTGCCGCGATAGACGAGAGAATCAAGACAAGACGAGATAGTTATAACGATACAATACGAGAGAGCAATTTTATGACTATCGCCAAGTCCAGACAACCCGAGAGAGATGTAACGAGAGACGAGATGTCTCGATAAGAATTCGAAAAAAAATCGTTTTAAACCAATCATTTGCTATGGCACGTTGCTATGGTGCGTTGCTATGGCACGTTGCTATGGCGCGTTGCTATGGCACGTTGCTATGGTGCGTTGCTATGGCACGTTGCTATGGCGCATTGCTATGGCGCGTTGCTATGGCGCGTTGCTATGGTGCGTTGCTATGGTGCGTTGCTATGGTGCGTTGCTATGGCACCTCAGCGTAAGTGTCCAGACAGCGTAACACCTTCAGATAGTCCCATAAGCAGTTTCACTTCCATAATAATGATGATAATAAATTGTTCACACATTTAGAAAATTTCATTTATTCACCAGTGTAAAAATTTGAAGATATATTTCTGTCAATATAAATACCAACATGAGCACCCACTTTTTGGAAATATTTTCTTTCTCAATAATTACAACGGATATTTGATGGCACTTTTCAATTTTGGTGTTAATGAACACTGGAGCCAAGAATGAAGGCACAGAAGCATTTCAGCATGAATATCACTCAATCGATTTCTGTGTTATCGTATTAATAAACCAGCCTTTGAAAAGAGTCGTTCTGAAGCAGCACTTGAAAAATGAAAAAAAAACGAGACAAGACGAGACAATACAACATTGAATTACATTATCGACTCTCGAGACGAGACGAGATAACAATTGGTTTTATAATTTCGGTACATGACGAGAGAGTTGAAATTCTCGCCTCGTCTCGTATCGCAGCAACACGAGACTTCGTCGTTCGGACCCATTTGAGGCACTGCTAAGATTAGGAAATTCCGTATGTGTTCTTAATGGACTACCGTTCTACTATGAATGATGTCGAGGTTAAAACTTGATCTTTGAACCCGTCGGATATACCAATTGCCAACAAAATTGGAAATTGTTGGTCCAAAAATGATCCTGCGAGGCTATGGACTAAATACCTTAGACCTTTGACTTGACCGCTCCATCGCAATTTTTATCCCATTTATACTGACATCATTGTGCTACATAGATAGCATACAACGAATATCTGGCATAGTTTCATGCTTTCACATTAATTGATCTCAATCTCATCATCACTGGTGCACCAGGTGCGAAAGCAATCTACGTGTGCAAATGAATGTAGGAAAGATTTCACCAATAATTATTTCCGGGAATTTTCTATATCTATATATCTATATATATACAGAAGTCCCAGTATATATATATATATATATTATTAACCGACAACCATGGCCACATGGGATACCCACGACCCCAGTGGTCCCCCACGTAGAGCACCGACAAGTCAACTCTGAACATGGATGGGTGCCCGCTGAGCCCTACCTACTCTGTTTGGATATTTGGATGATTGGTGAGCGGCACCAATGTGAACACTCTATGTAGGCCCTCCATCAGTGTGGCAAAAGAAAGCCGGTCGCTATGGCGCAGCAACGGGGGGGGGGGGGGGGGGGGACTTTTAAGATCGTGATATAGTAATACAAACGAACAGAAAAAAAGCAAAAGATGAAGGTATGTTGCATTTCTCATGCTGCGCTTCCATGCTCTTCGCTTGATGTACTCCATCGGCCAAACTCATCAATTCCACTCAATAACTCGGAATTTCATCCTCTCTTCAGGAATATGAACCCCGGGTACTTTCATGCTTTCATATTAATTGCCAAGGGCAAAGTTGCCAGACACATTGGTGTACCCCCAGAACGTTTGCAAAAGTAGATTCTTATGGACGCTTCCTGTGGTATAAAGTTTCTGGTTGAGCCCGCCCTCACTCCCAATCTAAGACAGTCCAGAATGTTGGGTATGGGAGCAAACTGGAGTCGGATTCCAACATCCCTAAGGGGCATAGACCAAGGATGAAAGACATGGTAGTAGTGAGAAGCCTGTAGGTGGTGGGAGGGGGGGGGATAAAGAGTGGGATTTTAGAAGAGAAGGGAGTGGCGGTGTATAAAGTCGAAGCCAAGACGAAGGGAGTGGAAAGAGGAACTCCTGGCGTTGGTATAAAGCTTAAGCCCTCTCCGCGGGAAATCGTCGAAACTTTTCCATGAGGGGGTAAATTAACGAGGCTAATAAAACTCGGATCGCACCCGACGCTTTACCGTTCTACCCTTTTTTCGAACCTGCCCCCCCTCCTCCCCCCCCCCCCACCCTCCGCCACCCACTAGGTTTATTAGACAAGTCCTTCCGCGTTATCCTTCTCACCTCTGTAGTCGACTTTCAAGGAAAAATAACAAATAAAAATATGTTGTTAAGTGAAATTGAGAGGCGTTAGGCGCACCGGGATTCTTCTTAAGGGGCATAAATGACCTGGGGAATTTTAGATTTTATGTAATATACAAGGTTGACGAATTATTCACACACACACATACACCTACTTACCCACACGCAACTACATACACATACACATACTCATACACATACACATACGCATGCATACACACATACACATACACATACACATACACATACACATACACATACACATACACATACACATACACATACACATACACATACGCATGCATACACGCATACACATACACATACACATGCATATACGTATACACATACACATAGACACGCGAACATACATACACACACACACACTCGCGCCCATTATGTCATAAATCTGTCCTATTTCAAAGTACCCGGCGCACAACCGGAAGTCTCGCATTCGAATCCCGACTAGAACTATTGAGATATTTTTTCTCTCGAAAATTGATTTATCTTTGATTTTTTTGAAAATAGACTTGCCAAATTTGTCACTCCCTATGCCTGCATTCAGGACAATTGATCAAACATCAAACATGAAATTTTGTATTATTAAAAATATGAAATTTTTCGCAGCAAATAACAATCCCAGTGTTTTGGTAATTTTTGCAAATTGTTGGGCATTATAAAACTCGGAAGCTTCGAGAATTAGGAAAATACAAAAGATGAGTGGGGCTAATAAAACTCAGATTACACCGGACGCTTTATGGTTCAACCCTTTCTTCCCGAGAACATCCACCAGGTTTATTAGACGAGTCCATTCGTGTTCTCCTTTTCACCTCTGTAGTCGAATTTCAGGGAAAAAGAGCCAAGAAAAATGCGATGTTAAGCTGAATTTAGGGGGCTTTCTGAATCAGTGATAATGCCTTCATGTACTCGGATGACCTGTGAAAATTTGCATCTTTCAGGGTCCAGCGGATTCATTTTTGAATCTGGAAAAAATAAAAATTTTGAAACTATTACTGTACCCATAAAATGCGACAGGAAGGCCGGGCGGGAACCTAACCCGACGCGGGGGGGGGGGAGGGTCCATCATAGGTGCAGGCCACCGTAGAAGGGGGGTTGCTGGGGGTTTACCCTGTGTTTAGAAATACGATGGCCTAAATGACGAAGGTCGGCCGAGCTCCATGGATGGGTGTCCAGTGGTCCCTCTTGATCAAAATGCTGAAGAGCGGTTACCATGGAAGGACAAGTGAGGACGAAGGGGAAAAATGAAACCCGCAAAAAAATTGTTGAAATTGAAGAATACCCACGAGGGAATTGACCATGCGATGAAGCTTGATCAAAGCTTGGACGAGGCTTGACTAAGCTTCGCCAAAGCTGTGTTTTGAAGCCTCGGTCAATCTGTGCAGAACATGCGAATGTAACACCAGTCCCAGCTTAGAGAATAAGCTTCGTCCTAGCTTGGTTACGTAGGTTAATACAAGCTTCGAATTTTACCTTCGTTCAAGCTTGGGACTTTGGCTTGGTACAAGCCTGGAAATTCATTTTCGTCCAAGTTCCAAAGTTTCTCGTGGTCGAAGCATCGAAATTAATCTTGGTCCAAGCTACAAAATTCATCTTGGTTCAACCTTCGAAGATAGGAACATTGAGGTTGGACCAAGCTTAGTTGAACATTCGTTTCCAAGCTTGGGTTTAGATGGTGCAGCAATGCTGGATTTATATGAATCCAATATTAAGCAGAGTTTCGGTAAAGCCGGTAAATCGAAACTAGGAAAAATATGCTTCAATCCAGCTTAGTTCAACCTTGGTTCAGAAGCTTGGGTTTAGATGGTATGAGCAATCTGGGATTCATGCTTGTTAAAGCTAAGATTCAAAGCTAACAAAGCTGAGCTCTGACCAAGCTTAGCACAACATGGTTTTTGAGGCTTGGGTTGGGATGATTCTAGTAAGCTTGGATGTATGTATGTATCCAATATTGGACGTAGATTGGATTCTGCCTGTGGACCAACGCTAGGGACGCTAAGATTGAGCCAAGCTTGGCACAAGCTGGGCCAACAAAGCTTGGATATCTTTGATATAACTGAGCTTGGTTTGATCTAGGCTTATACATGAGATGAAGCTATGTCGAAGCTATCAAGTCCAAGCTTCGGCATCGAAGGTTGGACCAAGATTGATCTCATCGTTGAAGCTTCGAATTCCTCACCTGGGTAGGAAAGAACAAATAATGTAATAAAAATGCGGTATTAAACTAAATTTGGAGCGGTCACTGACCCACTGATAACATCTTCAGGTACATGGCGATGTCCAGACCCATGGAAATTTGCATTTTAACATCCCCTGGGTTTGTTTTCGCACCATCAATGCACCCCCATCCCACCATTCTACAGCAGCAAGAGAGTCTAGCTATTCCAGAAATACAATTTTCCATTCTCTTAACAGTTATTGCAAGCACTAACTTTTCTCCTTCCTCCGCTGATTTAATCGTCCCGGAATTCTTGAAAGTTATTTTTTTTATTCTTCGCACATGATGCGAATTCATTTTTGCACAATTATTCTAGAAGTATTCTCGGGCCATTATGGGGGAGTCATTTTTCAGAGTTGTCAACCGCGCGCAAGCGAACCGTCTATCAACACGTGGAGCAGAATTGCTGATTGAAGAAGTTGAAGAGGACTGACGTGTAGTTTTGAAATTCGGAAAAAACATTGAAAATTTCGAAAATTTTGAAAATTTTAAAAATTTTGGAAATTTTGGAAATTTTGGAAATTTTGAAAATTTTGAAAATTTTGGAAATTTTAGAAATTTTGAAAATTTTGAAAATTTTGAAAATTTTGAAAATTTTGAAAATTTTGAAAATTTTGAAAATTTTGAAAATTTTGAAAATTTTGAAAATTTTGAAAATTTTGAAAATTTTGAAAATTTTGAAAATTTTGAAAATTTTGAAAATTTTGAAAATTTTGAAAATTTTGAAAATTTTGAAAATTTTGAAAATTTTGAAAATTTTGAAAATTTTAAAAATTTTGAATATTTTGAAAATTTTGAAAATTTTGAAAATTTTGAAAATTTTGAAAATTTTGAGAATTTTGAAAATTTTGAAAATTTTGAAAATTTTAAAAATTTTGAAAATTTGTATATTTTGAAAATTTTGGAGATTTTGATAATTTAGAAAATTTTGAAATTAACGCAATTGGTATCATTTCCAAAATACAGAAATTGTGAAAATATTAAAATTGCTTTTTTTTGTTCCAGGTAGGAATGATTAAGACGGTGGAAAGAGCCGTAGTGTGATCTGAGATCTAGGCAGCAATGCCAGATATACCAAAATTCAGGCAAGTGTCTATCTTCGCTCATTGTGCTTCACTAATTAAGCAATACTGGTTTAAATCTCAATGCAAAGCATAATTAATTCAGACCTGAATTAATTTTCCCGCTTCAATTTCAGAAATTCAACAAAAAGTTCCACTCCATCGGAGAATCCAAAATTAAAACTTCGATTGAGCATTAATTAATTATCCGAATAGCACATATATGGCCAACTACAAGAAAAGGGTCCACTTTGTCGATACGAAGTTCCGCATCCAGCGATGAACGTGACATCTTTCGGGACATTTTCCGTCCAAAATAACACTCATAACATGAAAAATGAGGCCATAACGGGCAGGACCTAGAATCGACAAAGTGGGCCTTTTTCATGTAAAACTCAATGTTCGAGCCTTTGGCAATTACCAAGCAAACTGACTCGCTAAAGTCAATAATAAAATCATGTGTAATCCTCCTAATTGGAAATATCCCGTGATAAATCAATAAGTGGTGATAAACGAACTTTATACGACATATTACGGTCACAAAGTACATAACTCGATAATGATGTCGTATTATCGAATTACATATGGCTTTGTGATAGGATCGGGGGTTGATGTTCATGTGATGCCGCTTGTCACGAGTTTCAAACGGATCACGTTACCTTTGTCTAAGCGCACGACAGTTTCAGGAACATTTATTCAATCTATAGAAGGCATTCCATCAAATGTGGAACCGCGACTGTGCGCGGATTTTTTTAAAGCATATATGATATGTCGTTTCATCGTGAAAATTAAAAGAGCTCGAGTTTTTCATTATAAATGATCATTGGCGTTTCAACGACACATTGGATTTTCGTCAGGATAAATAATTCAGTCGAATTTCCAATGGACACGAGTTTAGCGAGGAAACGTTATCTGAATTTTCCGATTGTCTGTAATTATCATTATTTTATTCCTCTGCCACTTCAGATTTAAGTGATTATTCAAGACTATTGGGTTTTGTCGCGAGGTGAAAAATTTTACATCTCCGAAATCCGAACACTCCGTCTTGGGTGGGATCGCCATCCGCGACGAAGCCGCGGATGGCAAGGTTGTGGCGGAGGGTGCATTTGCCCGGCATGCCCGGAAATGTACTATCACTGGCCCTCGGAAACTACCCTCTCCCACTAGTCACGGCCACCCCCGCCGCGGATTGCCATCCAAGGCGAAGCCGAGGATGGCAAGCTCGCGGGGCTTCACGTGACATAACCGGGACGATATTTTTCCGCTCACGGAAAAATCAGTTCTTGATCTGAAACATCGCAAACGCGTCCCAAATACCAAAAAAAATCCATAATTTAACGAAATTGATAAAGTTAAAAAAACTCAGATTTGTCAGAAACTGTAAAAGTTTAAAATTACAAGAATTTTAATATATTTCGCGCTCAATAAAAATGTGATATGAGCTTCATGAAGATGACAATACGAGGAATTTATGGTCCATCAAATAAACGAGCCATAGAAATTTTGGACCTGGAGATTTCGATGCTGGGAATTTCATTGGAATTTTGGCCTATCACCACCGTTTATGCACCCAATCAAATATCTTCAATAATTACAAATTTTAATTAAATTACCGGAGAAATTCGCACACAGCATCCCCCACGCAAATTACATTTTCCCACATATTTTTTGGCAACGTAAATGCATAATGTAAATGACATTCAAAAAAGGGGGGGTCCGGGGGGCGAAGCCCCTCTCCCCCCCCCCCCCCGACTCACAAACCGGAATAGCAAAATAAAAAAAAAACATGGTGCAGTAAGCGGGTGCAGATACTCCCAAATACATAGACTGGGAGAGTTACTTGAGGCAAAATTTTTTTGCTCAGATGTTAGGCGGTTTGAGCGTCCAATTGAATACCACGTGTTATTTCTACTATTGAAAAATTTCTCATTTCGACTTGGAAAATTCTCACACCACTTCACATTGGATATCGCATGTTTCTGTGTACATGGACTCGTGCTTCGAATCCCAAGGTTTATTGAGAAATTTAGTTCGAGTCGGAGGAGGTGTACTCCGGTGTCACTGGGGCCCTTGAAGAATCTCCAGCTCAGAATGTCTCCGGAGGTATTCTATACCCATTATTACAATTCCAAAGAAATTGTCTATGGCAAATTCCGATTACACGGAATTCGGGCAGACCACGGGGGGGGGGGGGAATACTTGCATTGTCGAGCTGCCCCTCCGAGTGTAAATCGATATCTTCGTGTTTTCCCGATTTCGTGAACTCCGAGGTGATAATTTAGGATTTAAAGGAAAATGGTGTTTTTTTTATTTTTAACAGTTGACTTTTTTTATTTTATTAGAGTTTTGAAATTTTTGAAATTTTTGGAAATTTTTGAAATTTTTAAAATTTTTGAAATTTTTGAAATTTTTGAAATTTTTGAAATTTTTGAAATTTTTGGAATTTTTGAAATTTTTGAAATTTTTGAAATTTTTGAAATTTTTAAAATTTTTGAAATTTTTGAAATTTTTGAAATTTTTGAAATTTTTGAAATTTCTGAAATTTTTGAATTTTTTGAAATTTTTGAAATTTTTGAAATTGTTTTGGAAGTTTGGAAATTCTGAAAATTTTGGAAATTTTTGAAATCTTTGATATTTTTGAAATTTTCTAAATTTTCAAAACTTTCAAAATTTTCGAAATTTTTGAAATTTTTGAATTTTTTGGAATCTTTTAAAATTCAAAATCGAAAATTGACGAATGCATGGGGCGGCGCATCGCTCACCACGCGAGCAGCACCCATATCGCAGATTTTTAAAAATTGCACCTGAAGCAAAAACCCCTCTCACTAAACCTCGCGCTAATTATGCGCAGATATTCCACATCAATTAACTTCAATCACCCTTGTCGATAATGACAACGAAATGACGCCCCGTTTTAATTTAATTGCGAAGTAAATTTGGAACAGCATATATTCAACATTATGACACAGGCGCTATATATACACACTGTAATTTAACACTGATTGAAGACTAAAATGCATCACATGTTCAATTAGGAATTGATGAAACGCGTCAATCACAGTGGATCAATAATGACATTACACTCTGCATGTTAACTATAAAGGAGTTGTGACTCTTGACGGATCATTACATTAACGCCACGCAATTAAGAGGAGATTGGCGGAAAATGGAATAAAGTTCAACGCACCTGAGACTCAAATTTACGGGACCCCATGCATACGTAATACGACGTACAACCTCACGAATCCTCCAAAAATGATATCATCGTAGCGCTCACTGGTACGTGCCCTCCGGCATAACCGATAAGAAAAATCCCATTTCCCATTTTTTTGAGTGAAACGAAAAAAAAAAATCCCCGTTCAACATGAATTTAACCGGCACCTATGTCGACAACTTGCTGGAAAAAAATCTCTGTAAATCTAAAATTGTTAAAATTCTCAAAAAAAAAATTATTTTATTTCATTTTTTTTTCTTAACAATTGAAATTTTTTTCATGACTCTGCACTTTTCATTACACAAGTCCGGCCGCGCGTGCTTCGCACGCGCACTTCCTGCTTCCGCCGCGCTGTCCGGTGGCGCGTCGGTTCCGGTCTTACGCGTTTCGATAATATCGATATATTCTTCGCCCTCGCCTTTTTACTATAGAACAAACCCGAATGGGCGCTCCGCGCGCTGAATTGCAATTTGAAATTTGAAGTAACAGGATCTTGGTCCGAGATCAATCTTGGTCCGACCTTCGATGGCGCAGCTTGGACTGTATAAGGCTACATCAAACCGAGCTTAGTTGTATCAAAGATATCCAAGCTTTGTTGGCCCAGCTTGTGCCAAGCTTGGCTCAATCTTAGCGCCCTAGTGTTGGTCCACAGGCAGAATCCAATCTACGTCCAATATTGGATGCATACATACATCCAAGCTTACTAAAATCATCCAAACCCAAGCTTCAGACACCATGTTGTGCTAAGCTTGGTCCGAGCTCAGCATTGTTAGCTTCGAATCTTAGCTTTAACAAGCATGAATCCAGGATTGCGCATACCATCTAAACCCAAGCTTCTGAACGAAGGTTGACCTAACCTGGATTGAAGCATATTTTCCTAGTTTCGATTCACCTGCTTCAGCGAAACTCTGCTTAACATTGGATTCATATATAAATCCAGGATTGCTGCACCACCTAAACCCAAGCTTGGAATCGAATGTTCAACTAAGCTTAGTCCAACCTCAATATTCCTATCTTCGAAGTTTGAACAAGATAAATTTTGTAGCTTGGACCAAGATTAATTTCGATGCTTCGACCACGAGAAACTTTGGAACTTGGACGAAAATCAATTTCCAGGCTTGTACCAAGCTAAAGTCCCAAGCTTGAACGAAGGTAAAGTTCGAAGCTTGTATTAACCTACGTAACCAAGCTAGGACGAAGCTTATTCTCTAAGCTGGGACTGCTGTTACATTTGCATGTTCTGCACAGATTGACCGAGGCTTTAAAACACAGCTTTGGCGAAGCTTAGTCAAGCCTCGTCCAAGCTTTGGAGATCTCCAATGACCCTAAAATGGTCCAGAGGAGGAGCCTCCTGAAATTACCCAGAAATTCATCGATGTCCTACCAACAAATCCAACATTGCTACCAAGATCCGCCAATTCCATCTCCACCATCGCAACTTGGCTTTCCCAACCAACTCATCTCCCCCCCCCCCCCCCCCACCCTCCATCCTCTTTATTCCCATCCAATGCAAACATTTCCCCGAGTAACAAAGGATACAAGTCAACATCTGAGCATGTCGAATAAGACACCCCTGTACCCACACGCACGGAGAAGTTCACGGCTGTTGCCGACGCCTTTCGCATCATCATGATTGCGAGATGCACAAGCGCTTCAACGCTTCTGTTAATCCACGTGTACACACAGGAGGGCGCCCCCCCCCCATCCGCCCCCTGGAGTTTCCGTATATATTCATCGTCTTGAGACATATTCGTGTTATATGTATGTAGGTTTAACGCTATCCGGGTATAACTCTCCCTGCACTACCGTATATCCTCGTTTTCCTTAGCGCCCCAGGAAAGTGTCGACACGCGAATCACGTTGCACACCCGGGACAACTAAGTCTAAAGGAAAACTTGAGGGGGGTGGCTGGGCGGGTGGTGGAGGGGAGGTAACGTCGTGTGCACTAACTCGCATTACCCTGGCGTAGTTTTCCTAGCACTGGCTGTGGCCCGCGACAGCCTGGGTTTGATAATGGCTCAAGTTTCGAGGTCGGCATTCCGTTCTTCTTAGTAAAACCCATAAGGACCACGCGACTTTAAAGTCAGGGAGAAGGTGAAGGGGGGGGGGGGGAGGCGTCGGTGAAATATTGTAATTAAAATTGTTATCAAAGGTCACTGGACCTCCCCAAATCATCTGCTTCCGTAATGGAAAGCTTTCTATCATGGATGGGTGTCCACTAGGCCCTACCGGATTGATGCCAAAGAGTGGCAGTTGAATACTGAATATTATCACCACGATAAGTCTTCTTTTTACTTAATAAAAACATTGGACCAGGGAATGACATGTAATTTTATGACTTATCTTCCTCAAATAATATAGGTTTGGTAATGGCTCAAGTTTTGAGGTTGGCATTCCGCTCTTCTCGCCGAAACCCATAAGTGCCACCTGACTTTAAAGCACGAATAAAGGTGTGGAGGGTAGGGGGCGTCGTTGAAATATTGTAATTAAAATTGTTCCCAAAGGGGCGGGGGGGGGGGGGGGGGGGGGGGGGGGGGGGGGGGGGGGGGGTGGAGCGGGCCGTTTGCCGTAAGTTACAAGACAGAAGCCAACCGGTCGTGACCCACGACGGTAATTTGTCGCTGCTCTTGTTCATTTTTGACCCAGAATAGATATTCATCCCTTGTTTCTCGGACAAGTATCTCGGTATCTCGAGGTCCCTTTGCAGCTGCGGCAAGCATATCTATAGGTTATAAAAAGGCTAGGCTGAGGTCCTCAACAGTAGACGGTCTGCCCAGCAAAAAAATGTTTTTGGCCATCAACAGAGCACGTAAATACCGCTAACAGTAGAATCGACAAAGTGGGACCTTTTCCTGCGGACGGTCACATTTGAGCCAAATTTGGCTCGTATACATATATATATATGTAGTTTGTAATACCGAATGGAATGTTTCAAAAAAATTATTTAGTACCTCTTAAATTAATTATATTGTATCAATTATTTAGTCGTGAAAGTCAACTCCAGTTAACTCAATTAGTACGAATTATCGAATACAAATGGTTCTTTTTTCAGCAATAGCTAGATGTTGCATCAATTCTGAAAACCCGGACAATAATAAAAACTTTAGGGGTTAATTATTCTTTCATTAAAGCGCCGAGTCGACAATCACAGGCGGCAGGCTTCACCAAGTACCATAACGGTGGGAAAAATTCTTAAGATACTTCACGCATTGCAGTGGAAATTAGCAACATCTGGGTACTCCAAGAAATTCCGTATTTCCTCACTGAACTTCTTGGGGTGAACTTTTGACGACATTAATTGTATTTTTAAATCACCGAAAAAGGAGGTTATACGGATATCACACCCGGGAGTGCATATCACGGTCTCGTTTAATGAAACCTCAATGATACATTCAACGTAGGTAGCTGCAATATTTCCTTAACGATGAGCGCTGGCGACCTACCCACCCACCCACTTCTACTCATACCCGCTCACCCACCCACCCACTTCTACTCATACCCGCTCACCCACCCACCCACCTTTACCCACCCACCCATACCCCCCCACCCACCCACTCACCCATACCCACTTACCCACCCACCCATATCCACTTACCCCCCCCCCCCACCCACCCATATCCACTTACCCCCCCCCCACCCACCCATATCCACTTACCCCCCCCCCCCCACCCATATCCACTTACCCCCCCCCCACCCACCCATATCCACTTACCCCCCCCCCCCACCCACCCATATCCACTTACCCCCCCCCCCCCCCCCCCCCCACCCACCCATACCCACTTACCCCCCCACCCATATCCACGTACCCCCCCCCCCCACCCACTCACCCATACCCACCCACACCCCCCCCCACACACACACACACACACAGCCCATCTACAAGGTATTGGTGACGGAAAAACTGCAAAAATAAAAATGCCATCAATCTGACACATTTCATTTTCATGGTGATTAATTTTCACCCCCTCCCCCCCCCCCCCCCCCCCCCCCCCTCCGAAAAATTCCAAACATTGAAAAATGATCACCCCTGGGTGTTAAAATTCCACTTCCATTAATTACACATCTAAATCACCGAAAAGCGGCTGATACCATCATAACACTTGAGCGCACTTGTTACCCGCCTCAACAATTGTTTTTAATTGGCGTGAGAAATTCATGAGTATACGAGTGTGTTCACTCGTGTGTCGCAATACCCTGAATTAATTGGTGGAATTGAAAATGTCAGAAATCAGTAGAGCCATTCGGTGAGGATCGTTTCTGGCGTTGCCTACCGCAGTTATAGCGTCACCAGTTGGAGTAGAACTTTGTTTGATAATTATCTCGTTAGACAATAGTTGAGTTTATTTCGCTCGTTATAGTGGAGACGTCTGGCGTTGGTAGAAATTATCGTATGCAATTTCGGGGTAAAATGAAATTTCACAAAATTTTAGGGCACATTCAGTGGTGGAAAAAGTGATTCACCCATTGTCCCATTGTATTTATGACTCTAGTCACATTGTTATGATGTACACTGTAATATTGCAAAGCCTCAAAATAGGAAACTCGCAGTGTCAGCTGTGCGAACACGTTTCATGAAAACATAGTTACGTATCAAAAGCACTGAAGGCTATATTTCTCATTCGATGCAATATTACGCTTGAACCATTTTCCCACGCTAGTCAGTGAAATATAAATATTCACAAAAAAATCGGAAAATACTTTGGTGTTGGTGCCTGAAGGTGTGGACATTTTTAACTTAGCGATCCCGGAGGGAAGTTATTGTAATCACCCCGAAAATGAGAAGTCGACTTTCCAAGAAATTTTCACTCTTCTCGATATTTCACATCATCCGGAGACGATCTTAGAGAGGCGTCTGTATGTGTGTGTGTGTGTGGTCAAAACTTTGTTTAACGTTTCCGGCGGGACCACTGGACCGATTTATCTTTTTTTTCTGATCGACGCGTCTTGCTGATCTCCAGGTCCGAAAGGAGCGATTTGTCGAAAAACTGATTCTTTCAATTGTTATTAACAAATTGAATTGTTTATATCGCTCTATCGCAAGAACGGTTCGAGATACGAAAAAAAGTGTTAAATGAAAGTTGTTCCCCGTAAAAAAATACACATTTAATATTTTATCACTTTTTTTCATAGCACGCATAATTAATTAATTAATTAATTATCTTACACGGAAATCAAACTGGAACTTTTCATTTTTTTGGTAATTGACACGTCTCACTCGTGTTCAAGTCCGAAAGGAACGCTTCTCCCAAAAACTGATGCGGTCAATTGTTATTAACAAATTGAATTATTAATATGGCTTCACCGTAAGAACGAAGAGATACGACAAAAAGTGTCAAAGAAAGTTGTTCCCCACATAAAAACACACATTGAGATCGGGAAGTTATTGAAGTTCTACATATGGAACTCCAAGGTATTGAAGTTTGAAGTTGGATAGTTACAGCACTGGTCACCCCACTCGCTCAGTGCTTTCAGTTCCAGGAACGGTTCGAGATGAAATCTCAATTCTCGGAACGGTTCCGAGAATCGCGCCAGGTAGAGGAACAGTTTGAAGAACTGTTTAAGATGAACATTCAGTTCTAAGAGTCCCTCCTGGAACAGCTCCTAGGACTTAATTTCCATCTGGGGTAATTGTTAAGAAAGTTCCTCCAGATGGAGTAGTTCTTAACACTGTTCCCACATCTGGAACCGTATGCCGGGTTTGAATGTCCGTCTGGAACCGTGCCAAAACCGGTTCCCAAAACTTAAGTTTCACCTAGAACAGTTCCTGCAACTGAAGTTCCACCTGAAACAGTTCTCGGAATTGAAATTCCACCTAGAACAGTTCCCGGAACTGAAGTTCCACCTGTAACAATTCCCGGAACTGAAGTTCCACCTGTAACAATTCCCGGAACTGAAGGTCCACCTGGAAGAGTTCTAAGAACTGAAATTCCACCTAGAACAGTTCCCGGAACTGAAGTTCCACCTGTAACAATTCCCGGAACTGAAGTTCCACCTGTAACAATTCCCGGAACTGAAGGTCCACCTGGAAGAGTTCTAAGAACTGAAATTCCACCTAGAACAGTTCCCGGAACTGAAGTTCCACCTGTAACAATTCCCGGAACTGAAGTTCCACCTGTAACAATTCCCGGAACTGAAGGTCCACCTGGAAGAGTTCTAAGAACTGAAATTCCACCTAGAACAGTTCCCGGAACTGAAGTTCCACCTGTAACAATTCCCGGAACTGAAGTTCCACCTGTAACAATTCCCGGAACTGAAGGTCCACCTGGAAGAGTTCTAAGAACCGAAATTCCACCTGGAACAGTGCCCGGAACTGAAGTTCCAACTGGAACAGTGCCCGGAACTGAAGTTTCCCCTGGAACGGTTCCCGGAACTGAAGTTTCACCTGGAACAGTTCCCGGGACTGAAGTTCCATCTGGAACAGTTCTCGGGACTGAAGTTCCACCTAGAACAGTTCCCGGAACGACTCTTACACGTGAAACGATTCTTGGAACTGTTCGATCATTTGAAGGTTGTTCTCGGAACTGGAAGCACTGACCGCGTCGGCTAAGCAATGTTGTAACTATTCAACTTCAAAATTCCATAACTTAATAAGGGAGCGTCAGACAGGGAAGTTGAAGAGGGACTTTCAACTTGGAATTTCTCCCTCTTTTCACTCTCAAAGGTAATTCCGCCATTTCGCGACGCTAGGTAGTTACTTTCCGAATTTTTCATTGACATTTCCCGAAAGTTACACAGGTCTCACTTCGGTGGTACTTTTAGATACACGGAGGGTTCAACAAAAAATACTTTGTGCAAAGCAATCTGCCAGTGAAATGAAATTCTACAAGTGGATTATAAGTGTGAGAGTATACAAAAAAAATTCACAATTTGTTATTTTGGGTATACATAGACACACTTACCCACACACATCCTCCAACCACCCACCCATACACACCCACACCCACCTACCCGCGCACCCACACCCACCCACCCACACCCACCCACCCACACCCACCCACCCACACCCACACCTACCTACCCACTCACCCGCCCACACAGACCCACACACACCCATCCACCCACCCACACACACACACACACCCACCTACCCACACACATCCACCCATGCACACACACACACAAACACACCTCGGGATATTCACCACTCATCATCAAGTTTCTGCCTCCGTACATGAGCTCTAGAAATCCAAACGGTTTTTATATTTTAAACTATTTCGCCCCCAGTGCAACCACTCAATAAATACACAGATTTGCTTTTTTTTATTTGTATTTATTTTAGATACACTTTTGCCTCATGCAGGGAAACTGTTGGCGCAACGGACGCTCTGTTAAAAGCATTTTGCAAATCTCATTTCCTTCCGTAGATTCCAGGGATCAAGGGAGTACAGGAGAGTACGTGGCAATCTTCCGGCAACCGTGAAGCTTCTGATAATGAAAATTTATAGATAGTATCATATATTGAAGCATTTGCTAAGTGCAATAACGTGATCACTTCTATGGAAATAAATATATGTTAAAGGTGTCCAATATTACCCCAAAATCAATCTGGTGTTCGATGAACCTGCATTCCAAATAATCCCCATATTGCATAACGAGAAATTCGGCACACTATGTGCGAGTAAATAGTGGTGGAAAAAAAAGTGTGTATGTTTACGCATGATATTACGATAGCAACCACTCGGGTTTCACTAACCCGCTTATCTGCACGGGGAGTCGCTCATTCCATTTCCAGTTTTACAGTCGTATCGAGGCTCATTGAGTATCCATTAATTCCTGGTTGAATTGGTACCAAATGTTCACCGGAAATTGAACCGCATGTCATTCGTGCTTAACGCGTTGTATACTAACGGACATTTTAACTACATACGTCAAACATATTCCTTTATCGATGGGTTATGCTGGAGATGAATTTTTTGCCGGATGAAAAAGTGTGGCATCATGTGTGCAAACTTCATCTGCACGGTGGAAAAAAAAATTAATTCATTACAACACTCACCCACCAACCCACCCCGCCACCCACTCACCCACCCACCCACCCCGCCACCCACCCACTCCCTCACTCACCCACTCCCTGAATCACCCACTCTCTCACTCACCCACCCACCCGCCTCGCCACCCACTCACCCACTCCCTGACTCACCCACTCCCTCACTCGCCCACTCACCCTCACACCCACCCACTCACCCACCCACCCACCCCGCCACCCACCCACTCCCTCACTCACCCACTCCCTGAATCACCCACTCTCTCACTCGCCCACCCACCCGCCTCGCCACCCACTCACCCACTCCCTGACTCACCCACTCCCTCACTCGCCCACTCACCCTCACACCCACCCACCCTCACATACACCCACCCACCCACTCTCACATCCCCCCACCCACCAGCCTACCCTCACACCCACCCGCCTACCCTCACACCCACCCAACCTCACACACACCCACCCATCCACCTACCCACACACACACTTGCCCACACACCCACACACACGCACACATCCATACAACACACACACATACATAGAGGAGTTTTCAGAGATTTACCGTGTATTTTAGAACTATGATGGCCTAAATGGCGAAAGTCGGTCCCAGCCGCATGGATGGGTGCCCACTACTTCCTCATGAAGAAAATGAGAAAGGTTCAGAGGAACAAACTCATAAAAACACTACTTCTGAATAGTGAAATTTTCGAATCACAAATGTCCATATTTCTGCATGATTTCAACCAATTTTTACTCCATTTGACAAAATTCCTTTGCCCATTATACATTCAATATAAGTCGCTGGATGAAATATGAAATGTGGGCCACCACTACATGATCCATCAGATATATACGGAAGGCACTGAGTGGCGCACATCAGTGAGAAACAGAGAAGTCTCGGCCGCAGAATTGACAGTTCACCGATACGTTTCCAATGATCGACGATACCGTGCTCTCCCAAGGGGATGAGATAGACCGACAGTCGCGTTCAACGTCAGCCGTGGAAAAATATTTATCATTTATTGAGAGCAGTGTAAAATTTTTTCACAGACTCCCCACTAGTTAACCTAATTATTCTATGATTGAATTTTTACCACAAACTTTACGATTTGCAATTCATGTCTGACATTTTTTTCCAAGCTTTGTCAAAAGATCAAGTACTTGTGGATAATCCGGCGAAGCATGTAAAACCAATGCATATCCAAAAATGTTGATATATCTGTCCCAAATAACTCAAAAAATCTGCACGCGTGTGTGTGTGTGTGTGTGTGTGTGTGTGTGTGTGTGTGGGTGGGTGGGTGGGTGTATGTGTGCGGGTGGATGTATGTGGGTGGTAGAGAGGGTGGGTGGGTGGATGTATGTGTGTGTATGTGGGTGGGTGGATGTGGGTGGGTGGATGTGGGTGGGTGTATGTGGGTGGGTAGGTGGGTGGGTGTGGGTAGGTGGGCGGGTAGATGGGTCAGTGTATGTGGATGGGTCAGGGTATGTGGGTGGGTGTGGGTGGATGAGTGGGTTTTCGTGTATAAAGACCTCCTGTAATTTTTTCAAACTTGTCCCAAAGCTCTCATGGAAATGGCTCCAAGGAGAAACCCCATAACCCTAAACATGATAATGCTTGGTCCAAGATGATCATTACACCCATAATTTCCCATAACCCAATATACACATACAGTCATTAAGCCGCGAGTTTGCTATACTCGTTGATCCAATCCCAGGCCGAGCAATAGGATCCAACGTCACCAGCGGCCAAGTGGACAGGAGTGGCCTATAGTCCAATTCTCAAGCCTAGATACTGCGCTTATGGCATCCAAAGCACGTACAAGCGATAATCTACGAGTCGATAACTTACTGGTCGAATGGCTAGTCCAAGAGGCCAAATTGTCTCAGCCTCAACACCCTGGCATTAAGTACCCCAGTAACTAACCACGTGCTTACGACTATCCTTGAACACCGTGTCTATTAGAAACTGCGGTGAACCTGTACCGTATAATATAGTAAATTTGATTCGATCAATCATTCCCACGTAATTAAGCATCACTAGATTACAGTAACAGGATGATCATAATGATTAAGGATGTTATTACGAGACTTGCTTGTAATGTGAATGATTAGATCACGCTGTATGTTCCCGTAGGCAGAAGGAGTAAACTAAGTCTAAAACTTAGCAAGTTTTACGAACTATTTTATCGAAAACTTGCGACTTTACACCCATTCCAAGTCAATGTCAGAGACTTCAATTGAGTTTGTTTCAGTCAAGTTGGCCTCAGCGTAATTCAAGTCGAACTTTACTTGAGTCAAGTCGATCATCACTTGATTCAAGTTGCACATGAATCCGCTCGAGCCATCTATACTTGATTCAAATCAGTCTCTACTTGAGTTGAATCGACTTGTACTTGATTTGACTCGACTTCAATTTCAAAGCAATGTTTACTCCATACAAGTCGACCATTATTTGATGCAAATCAATCGAAGTCGATCTCTGTTGGTTTCCACTTCATCTATACTTGATTTGACTTGACTTCTACTTGACTCAAGTCGAGCTGCACTGGATTCAACCCGATCACTGCTTGATTCAAGTTGACTTCAGCTTGACTCAACTTGATCTTTACGTAACTTAAGTTAACTTTTAATTGACTCAAGTTGATCTCCACTTGAGTCAGGTGGAACTTTAATTGACCCAAATCGATTACGACTTGACTCAAGTCAACCCATACGTGACTCAAGGTGAGCTTTAGTTAACTCGAATTGATTTTTACTTGACTCAAGTAGAACTCTCATTGACCGAAATCGATCACGACTTGACTCAAGTCAACCTACACTTGACTCAACTGGAGCTTTCATTGATTCGAGTTGATCTTTACGCGACTAAACTTGAACTTTAACTGATCCAAATCGATGTCGACTTAACTCAAGTCAACCTAGACTTGAAAAAGTCTACGTCGCGCGACAAAGTATCTAAGGCGGCGATCTGCTATACGCGCGACCACAATCGTTTGTCGAGCAAAAAATTAAAAAACTACATAAAAAAATTTCAGGATATATTCTCGATGACGTCAGAATTTCTCATTTTCACTTTTGAAAACTGGTATTCTTGAATTCGATATATCGAAAAAAAAATCTCGATACCAGATACCCGATTTTTTATTACGTGCAGCATATACACGTTAGTCAAAATAATTGGGACAAATCCTTTTCAAAATTTTCCCAAATTTCCCTCCATTTTTTCTTCACAATTTTTCGTCGACTCCTGGAGACAAAAATCTCCAGAATTTTCTACAACTAACCACGTGACTACGACTATTCTTAAGCACGAAGTCTATTAGGAGCTGCGGTGAACCTGTGCCGTATAATATGGTAAATTTGATTCGACTAATCATTCCGACGTAATTAAGAATCGCTGGGGATTACAGTAATAGGGTAATCAGGATAATTAAGTATGTTATTACGAGGATACCTTCAGTTCCAGGTGATGAACGGAAATAATATATCTCACCACTGTGGACCTAGTGGAAGTCTCGGTGATAAATATTGTCAATATTGAATAGCACTTCAGTTGAATTATCGGATGCAATTTCAACCAAGTCACGATTATTTCGAGGCATCCAAATCTGCAAAAATTCAACTTATTTTTGTGCAAAAAATTTCTAGACGACACTTTCAACACTCAGAGGAATCATGAATCCCCCAGGGTGTCACAAGACAATACCGCCTTTTTTTTCTCCGTCTCTGTCATTTGGCCGCAGTATAGGTAGCTGCTGTCTTAGCATTCCTTCAGGGGGCATAACGGACACCCATCCATGCGACCGGGGCCGACTTTCACCATTTTAGGTCATCGTATTTCTAAACACAGGGTAAACCTCCAGAAACCGCTGTGCTACGACGGTGCCTATGATGGACCCCCCCCCCCCCTCTGGGTTGGGTTAGGTTCCCGCCCGGCCGTGCGGTCTCATTCTCGTTCCTCACACACGAAACGTTCCAGCTTCGGTCGGAATCCATGAGAAAATATTTTTGAAAAATGATTAATCATAATAATAATAATAATAATATCCCTAGGACTATTGGTATCGGTTGAAATTTGGCGGGAAAAAATTGCCGTCCAATAGCCTCGAGCTGGGAAATTTGTCGGGTGTTGCCCCGCGAGTTTCCTCACCCATCAACATGCGCGTGAAGTTTGGCATGAAATTTCTCCGGCTTCGCCCACGAAATTTCGATGCTGTCAAACTTCACACACATGTTGTGGGCAACGAAACTTTTGGGAGTACATCCAATAATTTCCACGTTCTTGAGATACTATAAGTGATTAATTTTGCAGGTACGAATAGTGGTGAAAGATCAAATGATGATCAACCCATACCACCCACAAACTCTAACCCAACCACCCACCCACCCACTAACACATACTAACCCAGACAGCCACCCACCTACACAGACCAGCCCACCCACCCACCTACACAGACCAGCCCACCCACCCACCTACCCACTTACACACACGAACCCACCCACCTACCCACTTACACACACTAACCCACCCACCCACCCACTTACACACACGAACCCACCCACCTACCCACTTACACACACTAACCCACCCACCCACCCACTTACACACACCAACCCACCTATCCACCCACTTGAACACATCAACCCACCCACCCACCCACTTGAACACACCAAGACACCCACCCACTTGAACACACCAAGACACCCACCCACCCACTTGAACACCACCAGCCCACCCACGGAAAATTATATATGTCACAATCACATATATGTCAGATATATCTTCGCGTATATTTCCTCTCCACGAAGGCATAACAATTCCGACAAAGCGGTCCACTTTACCTCCACATCGTTACTGAACGAGTGATTGAAAGTTCGATTGAATACTCCCGTCTCCCCAAGCGTTGAGTATTCTCCTTACTTTCATCTGCAATCCTGGAAATGTGGGAAATTAAAATACCAATCTTCTCTTCTTGTACTCCAATGAATCGGAGATAAGATTTTTTTCAATAGTAAAAGCCGCACTGATCACAATCGATGCCAGTTGGGGTCTGCGGTCTCTCTGGTCATAAATTACTAAGGGATGAGCGTGAAAAACTAGGGATTCAACCCAAGTACCGCGATGCCAGATACGTGATGAAAATCGAGCCTTATCCAACCTCCACTCTCCCCTCTCCCTCTCCATCATCTTCTCCACCGACTTTAGTACCATTTTCTCTGGCAAAGGGTGTAAAAATAATGTCATAGGAAACTTGCATAATTACTTTTTAATTTCCCGACAGGGAAAGTTGTTGTAATGAACGCAAAATGAAGAAAAGTGTATCGAGGAAATGTTCTCAACCATTCATGTCATTTTTTTTTCTATTATCTTTAACGCCTTCGATCCAATCGATCGACAATCCGAAAAAATTCTCGCCCCATCGGGGATTTGAACTAGGGCCCTGAGCGGCAGCGCTAAGACTGCGCGCTTAGTCCACTCAGTCATTCTTGACTTGACTTGAAAATTGTTTATTAAACATTTGTCATATATACATACTATATACAGTATTAATATCTTAAATGCTTGGCCCTAGATCTCTCGGTCATTCTCATGTCGGTTTCATATCATTTTGTGTATGTGTATGCATATGTAGGTTGGTTTGGTTGGGTAGGTTAGTATGTGTGGGCGGGGTAGTTTGTATGGGTAGATGCGTTAGTGTGTGTGGGTGGGTGGATTAGTGGGTGTGTGTGCGCGAATTGGTGAGCGGGTTAGTGTATGTGGGTGGGTGTGTATGAGTGTAGGTGAGTGGGTGGGTGGGTGGTTAGTGGGTGAGTGGGGGTGGGTGGGTGAGTGGGGGTGGGTGGGTGGGTGGGTGAGTGGGGGTAGGTGGGTGGGTGGGTGAGTGTGTGTGGGGGGGGGGGGGGGGGGTGAGTGGGGGTGGGTGGGTGTGTGAGTGGGGGCTTGTTTGTGAAGTTTCCAGCTTGATAGGGTCTATGAAATAGAAATGAAAGAGATGGACACATACATACACACCGATGGAAATTATTGATTCGATCCATTGCGAGTCACATTCATAAGTCGTTCATTATTTTCTTGGTTCTACCAAAAAGATAAGTACTTGATCCCTATGAATGAATTTTAAGGGAGGAATCCTGATATTTGACCATGTAAATCTGATTCAACGTAGATATTGTAATATTTATTGCGTAATAGTTGGTACAGAATGAATTAAACATGGCTAAGTCCATGTATGCAGTTCAGAAAGCGGATTACGTATGGTAAAAATGGGACCTCGCTCTTTCAAGAATACATTGTCCATACATTGAGAAGTTAATTTAATCATCAAAATTGTCAAAATTTTCAATTGTTCAAAATTTTCAAAATGTTCAAAATTTTGAAATTTTTTTTCAAATTTTCAAATTTTTCAAAATTTTCAAATTTTCAAAATTTTCAAATTTTCAAAATTTTCAAATTTTCAAATTTTCAAATTTTCAAATTTTCAAATTTTCAAATTTTCAAATTTTCAAATTTTCAAATTTTCAAATTTTCAAATTTTCAAATTTTCAAATTTTCAAATTTCCAAATTTTCAAAAATTGTCAAATTTTTTAATTTTTGAAAATTGGAATTTTCCAAAAATTCCCAAAAACGCAAAAAAATTTGAAACTTCCACAATGGCGGTAAAATTTTTGGGGCTTAAAAATACATTTTCCGGAATTCCCATTTTCTATGGAGATACGTGATGAAAATGTAGTCACTATCTCTCTCGACTTTACCCCCTCCCTCTTCGCCATCTCTAGCAACCACTTTACCCCCAGTCTCCCCCTTCATCCCTTTGGGCACCGCCCCCTCGTTCCACCGATTGGAGGCAATAGCGTCAAATTCGCGGCACGAACACACACTCATGGCTCGCGACAATGTTTCGAGCGGCTATTTCACTCGATCGTGATGCATGTTTGACACGTTTGTGTGCAGATGCTGCAGCCAAATTCAGAGAGATATGGAAAATACAGCGAGACATGAAAGTACAATTGGTAAAATGGGGGGCTCATATTATACGGCGTTACTGGTCCGTTGGATTAATTTAATGAAGCATATATGCGGGCTCTAATGCTTGTATCTATATCCATGCAACGATAATTTTTACTCGCATACTCAAAGAGTTTGATCAAAATTACTATTCCATTTGTCAGAGCTGTGATAATCCGTTATAATCAGTTTTATCAAAAACTACTGATAATACTGATAGCATATATCCCATGGGAACCAAAAAAAAATTCCCGAAAAAATAATTTCAAAATAACAAGTATTCATGGGTAACGGAAGATGCGCGCGCACCTAGGCAAGCGCGCCAAATTTAAAGGTACAAGCTTTGCAGGTTCTGATTGTGATTCAGCCCTAATTATGCAAGTTACGAAAAAAACACATATAACATAAAATGTGTAGTTTTACATGAGCAACATTTTTTGTTATATACTTTTTTTTCTACCTATCACCGTTTTTGAGATAGAGCATTCTAAAGATTTAAAGAAAAGTGCAGCCAACCGGAAATGTCGAGCGCCCCTGTGCTTCGCTTACCGGAAACCCAACCAATATTATACCCCTCGGTTTTCTTATCACTGGGAGATATCAGCGACTTATGTACTGTTATACAAATACCCTTCGAATTTCTATGGAAAATCTTGAAGCTCTTCGGAATAATTTTCATGTAATTTTCATAAATGTTATAATTGTAAAATTCGACTATCGTTCTTGAATATTCAATTGAATCCGCGTTTTCAGATCAATGCGATAATGGAAATTACTGGAAATACTAAAATCGTCTTCCAAATGTCATATCCATTCAAAATTCATTATTCAATGTCATACTAAATGTTCGCCCTACTGATCGTCCAAAATGAAAAATTCGAGGCTATTGAATTTTCAAAATACGTAATCTCATGAACAATTCAATCTGAGCTGATCGGCAACATTAAAATATTGAAAATCCAAGTGCATTTCATACTGAAATGGTCAACACTGTTTAACTTTATAACCATGTGTGCATAAATTTGTCTAGATTTCTATGAATTTGGTATATCAGGATTATAAGATTACTACTTTGATTTGGAATTGAGTGGAAGTTTGATTTTATGGAGTTTCTAAATTTATAAATAAATTTTACATATTCTTTTATTTTTCCACACAAAAAAAAAAAATGCAGAGGGTAGATGTTCAACGAATTTGTAAGGATTGATTGATAGATCGATTGATAGATTGATTGATAGATCGATTGATAGATTGATTGATAGATTGATAGATTGATTGATAGATTGATAGATTGATTGAAAGATAGATTGATTAATAGATTGATTAATAGATTGATTAATAGATTGATTAATAGATTGATTAATAGATTGATTAATAGATTGATTGATAGATTGATTGATAGATTTATTGATAGATTGATTGATAGATTGATTGATAGCTTGATTGCTAGATTGATTGATAGATTGATTGATTGATAGATTGATATATTGATAGATTGATTGATTGATTGATTGATTGATTGATTGATTGATTGATTGATTGATAGATTGATTGATTGATAGATTAATTGATAGATTAATTGATAGATTGATTGATTGATTGATTGATTGATTGATAGATTGATCGATTGATTGATCGATTGATTGATCGATTGATTGATCGATTGATTGATCGATTGATTGATCGATTGATCGATCGATTGATAGTTTGATTAATAGATTGATAGATTGATTGATAGATTGATTGGTAGGTTGATGGATTGATTGATGGATTAGTTGATTGATGGATTGATTGATCGATGGATTGATTGATGGATTGATTGATCGATGGATTGATTGATCGATGGATTGATTGACGGTTTGATCGAGTGATTGAAGCGATCTATAGATTTTCACCTTAACCATTTCGTTAACGATCTTCGTACAAATTTTCTCAAGTTACGCATATAATTTCAGATTTTTGTTGTCATTTTCCCTTTTCAATTTTCAATTTATAATTTAGAAAAGGGGACAGAGGGAGAGGTGCATTGAAGCATATCCAGATACGCATATATTCATTTTCCGTACGTGTGGAGGTACAGCGTTTTGTCCAACGCTGGTAAAATTTATCGCTGAACGCATCAACTACATATATTCCTGTAAAATCAAAGCCATGTCTGGAAACTCATCCAAATGGAAATTGATAATTTCGTATCTCCCGCACGTTTTCATAAATCATTAAAAAAAAAAAAATTTGTTGCTTTGAAAATTTTATTTGAGATTGTATGTAGGCCCTTGTCCAACAGGAATAGAAAAAATCGGCTTTTTAAATTAAATTTCAGAACATTAACACTTCGATCAAGTCGTCAATTCTTCAAGAATATTGGAAAGGTTCCACGAAAAGGACAAAAACTTGGACACATTGGATAACCTAAAAAATCCAACCAGAGAATTTGCAAAAATATTTTGAGATCTCTTCGCTCCTTGGATTCCTTGCACAATTTACTTTACATTATGCTGATTATTCGCATTTCCCAATCCCCCTGATAAATCGTCTTTCGCGTATAGGGGATTAGACTTGTATTATAGCATTCAAGCTGTAAGGCTGCGTATTAAGGTGGTATAGTGTTGCGGGAGATGCAGCTTAAAGAGCGTTTGAGGTATTTTGGATCGCGCACTCTACTGAACCCAGGATTCATGACTATGCCATGGTCTTATTTCATATTTAGTTAAATTTTCTGCCGACGAAGTTCAACGCAGTGCAACTTCTCCATTGATTCACTAATTGATTGGTTTATTAATTGATTGATTATTCAAATTATTGGTTGATTGGTTGATTAATTGATTGGTTGATTGACTGATTAATTGATTGGTTGATTGATTGGTTGATTGATTGGTTGATTGATCGATTGATTGATTGGTTGATTGATTTGTTGATTGATTGGTTGATTGATTTGTTGATTGATTGGTTGATTGATTGATTGATTGGTTGATTGATCGATTGATTGATTGGTTGATTGATTTGTTGATTGATTGGTTGATTGATTTGTTGATTGATTGGTTGATTGATTGGTTGATTGATTTGTTGATTAATTGATTGGTTGATTGACTGGTTAATTGATTGGTTAATTGATTAGTCGACTGGTTGATTGATTGGTTGATTGATCGGTTGATTGATTGGTTGATTGATTGGTTGATTGATTGGTTGGTTGATTGCTTAGTTGATTGACTGGTTGATTGATTGATTGATTGATTGATTGATTGTTTGATTGATTGTTTGGTTGATTGATTGGCTGATTGATCGGCTGTTTGGTTAGTTGATTCATTGGTTGATTGATTCGTTAATTGGTTGGTTGATTGATTGATTGATTGATTGGTCGATTGATTGGTTGATGGATTGCTTGATTGATTACTTGACTGATTGGTCGATTGATCAGTCAATTTATAGTTTGAGAAATTGATTAATAAACCTCCCTCGTACAGGGATCTTATGGTCCGGGCTCCATTTAGAATTACTTACGTCTCAATTTAAGCTGTATTCAAAAGTCTTAAAGTTCTCACGGATGACTCAATTCAAGCACTTATCATGGCTGGAATTGACATGCCCAAGTCTTAAAACCCGTTCCTCGAGAATTTTAAATTAAGGCTATTCAGATTTTAAATCAAGTTCGTGTTTTTTCGGGCATACGCGTATGCGGGATTAAAGTCGCTCACATTGAGATTGTAACCCCTTGCTATTAAGACCCTGTAGCGTTGCGGTAGAGGAGGCTTAAGAGTGCGCTCAAGTTGCACAAGGCAACATTGTGGGCGATCTCATGGAGTTATCTCAATTTTCGAATGTACTGTCACAGGAGAAAGCGCAAACCCGTACGACAGTATGGGATATGGGGCGTTTGGATTGAGAGAGAAAACAGCGTCGGGTGAAGCGGAGCATGTACGGCGCTTTAACTTTATCGAAACTCGTTTTAACAAACTGCAACCGAGGAATACTCCGGGCGTCGCGTTTCCAGGACGTCGGACAGGGAATTGAACGAAAATTAGGATGCGTTAATTTGGAGTTAAATTACGAAAGCCGCACCGTCAGACTGAGTGCGGCGGGGGGGGGGGGGGGGGGGGGGGGGGGGGGGGGGGGGGGAGGGAATGGTTCCCTGAATGCCAGTGGCTGGAGCTCATTCATTTCATCGTTTCATACGTATATGCAAGGGATAGGATTATTTGATCTATGTTTGCACTCTTGTGAGAGGGAAAATTCATTTTCCATGGTTGTTAATAAAACTTTAGACGGGCAAAGTCGGGAGAAGGGGGGGGGGGCGGGAGATTTTAATGCTATGATCAATCTGATGTGGTGACTAAAAAACGGATTTTATGGAAGTTACACTGTAGTTCAATCCGTGAAGTTAAGTGAGCTTTTGCGAGAGTGGTAACAAAATTTGGAATTTTTAATTCAATATGTATGGCGAATAAAAAATTAAGAGTCAAAGTGGGTTAGGCCGAGATTTTAATGCAATGATGCAATGACCCATCCACCCAGACCCACCCACCCACCCACTCCGCCACACCCACCCACCCACCTACTCCCCCACCCACACCCACCTTCCCACCCACCCACCCACACCCACCTTCCCACCCACCCACCCACACCCACCCACCCCCACCCACCCACCCACCCATCCACACCCACTCACTCACCCGCCCACCTACTCACCCACCCACACACATACACACACCCACCCCCCCCCCCCCCACACACACACACACATACATTTCCATCGGGAAGTTATATATGTAGCCCAAAACTGGCATTTCCACAAATTATGCAGAATTGAAAAATAAATCAATTGAATCCAACCTTTTGACCAATAGTGTAATCCAGCGGAGAGGTGGTACAGCTGAAATCGATTATTTTCGTCAGTGTAGGTTGAGATTTGATGCAAACTTTTTATATCTCAACGCCTATCAACTCCTCAACTTTTTAAATTTGCCGGGCACACGAGAGGTGGAGCGCTCGGCCCCTGTCTCCTTTGTACAGCAAAAGCTCTCCAGATGCCAATAAAAAGGAGAGGCGCGTGTGGCCTGCATTATTTATGCCGCAAGCACAAGCGCTTGGTCCCACCAACTCGCCTCCCCCAACCACCCCCACCCCATCCAAAGAAAGAAAAGCTCGTCTGGACGTGTGCATGCACCTCTAGCTCACAGCGATAACCCCAGGGTACAACACACCCCGGAAATGCTGTATACTTTTCTGAACTTGGAGAAGTTTTTGACGGAAACCACCGGGCGCGGCAAAGCGGAAATTTATGGATTTTGTTTGGAGTCCTTGGCCCCAACTCGCCTACCACACTCACCCTCTGATTTACAACTCAGCCATCCTCGTTTATATTCCAACCGTGATATCGAGTGCAGTACAATCCTGTATATCTTGGGAGTTTTGGGACGAAACCGACTGACATTACGGTGATTTTTTTTTTTTTTTTTTTTGGAAATATATTTGAATGGGGCAGAATCAATTGGAATCGATGCATGTAGCTTGAAGGAACTGGAAGAATTTATAATGAATGTTCAATGATGATTCAAGAGAGCAAGATTATGATTATCGCCGAGGCAATAAGAAACCATGTTGTGCTAAGCTTGGTCCGAGCTCAGCTTTGTTAGCTTTGAATCTTAGCTTCAACAATCATGAATCCCGGATTGCTCATACCATCTAAACCCAAGCTTCTGAACCAAGGTTGAACTAAGCTGGATTGAAGCATATTTTTCCTAGTTTCGATTTACCGGCTTCAGCGAAACTCTGCTTAATATTGGATTCATATATAAATCCAGGATTGCTGCACCATCTAAACCCAAGCTTGGAAACGAATGTTCAACTAAGCTTGGTCCAACCTCAATGTTCCTATCTTCGAAGTTTGAACCAAGATGAATTTTGTAGCTTGGACCAAGATTAATTTCGATGCTTCGACCACGAGAAACTTTGGAACTTGGACGAAAATGAATTTCGATGCTTGCACCAAGATAATGTCCCAAGCTTGAATGAAGATAAAGTTCGAAGCTTGTATTAACCTACGTAACCAAGCTAGGACGAAGCTTATTCTCTAAGCTGGGATTGGTGTTACATTCGCATGTTCTGCACAGATTGACCGAGGCTTCAAAACACAGCCTTGGCGAAGCTTAGTCGAGCCTCGTCCAAGCTTTGATCAAGCTTCATCACATGCGGCGGAAACTTATTTGACCCCTAATATAATCCTATATTAGAGTGTATCCAAAGTGTATTACAGAAGTGAAATTTGATTTTTTTTCCACCTGAATTAACAAACATTCTTAGCAGACATCCGCAGAGAACTCAATTTAATTCACTGATCTACATGCCCGCCAGTAATTCCATTACCCAGCGATTGAATTAACCAGTTTGAAAAATGTTTCTTACACTTTGATAACTGATAGTCTACTCAGTTAACGAGAAAGCCCACTAAGTTGCCGCAGGCGTATTCCCTCACAGGGAAGTAAACTTAGCCCCCTACTCCTGGACCATCGCTATCGTCAAACCCCAACCTCTGCTCGAAACTTGTCACCCCAGACATAGAGCGTTTGGACAAATCCTTGGAGTGGTTTGCTACGTATACCCAGGTGAGCGTATATGGCCCGAACATCCAGCTATCCCTCAACTTTGGGGCAATAGTCACCATCCACCAAAATTTGTCGGGAATTTTGTACAACATAAAGGAGGCGGGTAAATCCTCAACTTATAACTATATGCGCCCAATTGCATTTTCTGGAATTCGGAAATTTTAAAATTTCAAAAAATCTTAAAATTTCAAAAATTTCAAAAATTTCAAGAATGTCAAGAATTTTGAAAATTTAAAGAGTTATAAAAACACGTATTCCTATTTTGAATATTACATTGTTCAACGACTTATGAGAAAAAAAGTGAAAACCCCCTTAGCTGACAAAAGTCACGGTGAACCCATATTCCCCGTCAATTCGTATAACTTAGAAAGACAGAACGAGACAAACCCCTGATCCGAACGCAGAGCTATACTCGATGAATACCATTTACATATTTATGTCATTACAGTTTCAATTAATTGACAGAATATCGATTGTATGAATAAACATGAATGTTTTAATATTAATATTTGCATAACTTGCATTTGCATCTTTCAATGTCTGATGAGTTAGTGGATTCGTTGAGCCTAAAGAAAGCAAAATGGGACAAAATAGAGTTGCAATTCACAATTGTTGGACAGTACTAAGGCTGTTCAGTCGCTGATCTAAAAATGTAGTAACGGTTACATGTTTATGTGTGTGTGTGTGCCGGGGTGAGTGGGCGGGCGAATAGGTAGGTGCTTGGACGGTTGAGGCGGGTGGGTGTTTGGGAAGGGTGGGTGGGCTCTTGGGAAGGGTGGGTGGGCTCTTGGGAAGGGTGGGTAGGTGGGTGGGCTTTTGGGAAGGATGGGTGGGTAGGTGGGTGGGCGGTTGCGAAGGACGGGTGGGTGGGTAGCTGGGCTATTGGAAAGGGTGGGTGGGTGGGTAGCTGGGCTATTGGAAAGGGTGGGTGGGTGGATAGGCTATTGGGAAGGGTGGGTGGGTGGGCTATTGAGAAGGGAGGGTGGGTGAGTGGGCTATTGGGAAACGTGAGTGAGTGGGCGAGCTATTGGGAAGGGTGGGTGGGTGGGCTATTGGGAACGGTGGGTGGGTGGGTGGGCTATTGGAAAGGGTGGGTAGGTGGGGAGGCTATTGGGAAGGGTGGGTGGGTGGGTAGGCTATTGGGGAGGGTGGATGAGTGGGTGGCTGGGCTATTGGGAACAGTGAGTGGGTGGGTAGGCTATTGGGAAGGGTGGGTGGGTGGGTGGGCTATTGGGAAGGGTGGGTGGGTGAGTGGGCTATTGGGAAAGGCGGGTGAGTGGGCGGGCTATTGGGAAGGGTGGGTGAGTGGGTGGCTGGGCTATTGGGAACAGTGAGTGGGTGGGTAGGCTATTGGGAAGGGTGGGTGGGTAGGCTATTGGGAAGGGTGGCTCGGTGGTTAGGCTATTGGGAAGAGTGGGTGGGTGGGTGGTCTATCGGGAAGGGTGGGTGGGGAGCGTGGCGAGCGGTTGGGGAGGAGCGGTGGGTGTGAAAAATTATATTCCTACAACTGACCGAGCATTACGCCTCTAAATTAAAAAATACATTGAGCAGCCCTGTGCTCATCATGCAACCAGCGAAATAATTACTACTGATAAGTCGTTGGATTTCCTATCTCCAAATGGCCTCACCCGGCACTATAGTGGAGAATGCCAACACAGTAACAACTGCTATATATTTGCCTCTCTGTAGCGCGTGATTGGTGTCGTTAAAACAAATTCGACAGGCAAAACTTATCGTGTTTTCATGACTCGCGCCTGGGGAAGGTGAATTACTCTCGAACTTCGAAGCACAGAGAAGTTATTTCGCGGTGTATAATTCGGGTGGGGGGAATAGAACTGTTGGATTTTCGAGCAACATCTGCCAAGCACTGATTTCCCCGGAATGATAAGACCCCCCACCCACGCCCCCCCCCTCTCTTTTCCTCAATATTATAGCCAACTCCGCGAAGCTCATGTTTGGAGTTTATTCGTCAACCGTCGAGACAATTCAACTGCGACAATTAAAGCTGACGGGGCAGCCAAGAGACAGATACATAATTCGCGAGTTTCATCGTTAAATATGATGTCATGGCGTGCAAAATAGATTTTTTCCCCCAACTAATTTTGGGCATTGGATACCCGAAAATCTGGAAAGTCTTCGAATAGTTCAAGCCCTGAGAATGTGAGGTAACAGTGAAAGTTTCGGATCAAGAGGTAGTTATTGATCACCAGGTTCATGTATTAACGCCGATGTTAACTTGTCGATTCCACGACTAAAGTGTTCCTCAACAAATCTTGGGATGTATGTGTGTGTGTTTTTTCCGTCCCTATCTCTCTCTGGCAATCCGCACGAAAGCCATTCGTCAGCAATTTTCTTGAAGAGGGAGCACTGGACACCCATCCATATAGTATCCGGAGGCCGGGTGCGGATCTAGGACCTTTGACATGGTAGGCGGATATTGTAGCCACCATGTCAAAGCTCCAAAACCGTCTGTGTGTGCGTGTGGGTGTGTGGGTGGGTGGGTGAGTGGGTGGATGTGTGAGTGGGTGAGTGGGTGGGTAGGTAAGTGGGTAGGTGGGTGAGTGGATAGGTAGCTAAGTGGGTAGGTGGGTGAATGGGTGAGTGGGTGAGTGGGTGGGTAGGTAAGTGGGTAGGTGGATAAGTGGATAGGTAGGTAAGTGGGTAGGTGGGTAAGTGGGTAAGTGGGTAAGTGGGTAAGTGGGTGGCTATGTGTGTGTGCCATCGCCCTGTATATCATCATAAACTCTCTTACCACAGAATCCACTCATCAACTCGACCAATAAAAAAAATAGCAGAAAAAATGAAAAAAAAAAAATCACCAACCAATTGTACGTTTTAATTTCCAATGTTGGAATAACGCAGAAAGACTTTCCGGATTCACAATTAGCAAGTTCGCCCCATCTCTCTGTTTGCTCAGCCGTTATGAGTTTCTTCTCCACACTCAGCATCATGACCATTATGCAAATAGCACTGTTAAAAAAAAACGAGTGTCTCCAGCCGATGGAAAAATGGACGATTCTCGCTGGAAAACGAAGGAGATAATCAAACAGAATTGCAGTGATGTTTCAGATCGTTGGTTTCAGATCGCACCAGTCAACGAATCAAAAGGAAATGGCCAAAATCCTTTTGCTCCGTCAATTTGTCAATTTACGAAGAGCAGCACGGGTTATAATACTGAAACAAATTATCCATTAAATGATGAAAATTTGGGGGCTTGGGGAGGGTGGGTAGAGTATCTGGCTACATGGATGGGTGTCCAGTAGGCCCTTTCAGTGAAATGCTGAAGAGGAGCTAAGGAGGGGAGTGCAGGAGAAAGAGACGGAGAGAAGAAACACACACACACAGACATTCCATTTTCGGTCCAATCACAATAACATTCCCCCCCCCCCCCATCAGGAAGTTAAAATCTTTCGTTCGTCAATTTGTCAGTTTACGTACGACTAATGGTTACAAACATCCGGGTCATTCCTTCAACTCCGCAGCCAAACTGTAATTTCAAAGAGGCCATTTCCCCCCGCGAAAAAAAAGACTAAATTTGACAGACAGTGTTGAAAAAAAAAGAGATGGAGAACTCGCGACACGAGTTGGTGACCCTCAGGGCGCCAGTGGCACTTATTTCCGAGTGCAACGAACGTCAATATGACGATCACAGTCGTTTTGGGTGCGACCGCGTGTCAGGAGTATACACATCACTGTGCAACCAAACCAATGAAGAGTGAGATAGACATATCATTGGTGCGCATGCGCATAATGTGTATTCGTATTTCTGGTAGTCTCTTTCTCGCTGTCGTAAACTCGTGGACTGTTGCGAGACTGTTGGGCTCGTATATGGAAGAGTGAAAGGGAGGGGGAAACACTGGCCAACGGGGAGGGGGGGCAGCGAGAGAGGGGAAGTGATCGGTGGAGGGGAAGTGAACGGGGAAAGGGAGAGAGAGAGAGTAAATACTAAGGGTACAACTAATTGATGGCTCAATGTTTCACGATTTTTATTGATATCCTAGAATACAAGAAAACGAAATCTTTAAGTCATAAGATTGAACAGTACTATACGGAGATATAGTAGTTTGAAGAGAATTACTATTTTTACAAAAAAAAGTGATTTCCATACAACATTTTTTTTCAAGATATTTTAAGATGATGCTTTTAATTCTCCTTACCAATTACGATAGTTTCTAAAGTTTACAAAACTATAATGAAATTCAAAAGAAATTTTTTTTTAGAAATTTGGGAAACTGAAAAAGCGAAAGTTGGAAATTCTGGTAATACTAAAAATATTGAAGATTCCAAGAAAAAGGTAGGACCTTCAGAAACCGATTGGAAAATTCTCCAAAGCAGACAGGCGGAAATGCTCACCACTATACCACCGGAAAAAACACACACACACACAGATATGGACTCAAAATTGGTCGAGAATTATTTTAATGTACTCAACAGAATACTTACATAGCAAGAATATAATTTTCAAAAATACACTGGCTACCATAACTTGCGGAAGTTAATTACTAAAGTGTAAGCCGTGTTCGGGTCGTCTGTGTGTGGATCGGGCAAGTCCCTTCTTTCATAAAATATTAGCTACCGGCATTACAAACATACTGACAAAAAATTCTCATCTGTACAACATGTTGTCTGAAGAAACTCATGTACGTTTATATTTTTTCTCCACTTTGTGTACTAAACAATTCCACGAAAGGGGCAGCGAAACTCAAAAAACGATACAATTTTATGTTCATCCTGTACCTCTTGCGCTGAAAAGCCGCACAAAAAGCACAGGAGTAACCAAAATATATAAAGTTTCTGTCAGTATAATGTTAAATACTGAATGCGATCTCGGAGGCAAATTATTCGAGCAATACGCCTTAATATTTACAATTTAAAATTTTGAAACCACTAACAACAGCTTCTCTTACTCAAGGCAGCATCACCATATGCTTCTACAAGTAATACATGTAATCTCGTCAAATTAACGAAGTAAATCAAAAGTTGCCGCTAATGACGCATATTCGGCTCAAAACTAGACATTTTGTGGACGAACAAAAATATGTAAAGCTAATACTGAGTCACTAATATTGTGAGGTTATAATAAGCTTCTGGTGGCGCCATCTTTTGGCAAAACAGCGGAAACTCAGTTGTACACCTTGTGCAAGAATTTTTTTCAGTATCTTAATTGATATCCAATTGGTAGCTCAAGTGTATTTTGTGCTATCATACTTTTATATGCAGTGACTCCGGCATAACTACTCAGTACATATCTCATTCTGCCGAGGCAACGCACTTTGTGACTAGCGTTACTGATAATCTGTCGAACGTGATCATTGAACTCCAATTTTTTATCAATAATAACACCTAGATATTTTGTTTTCTCGACTTCGGTAATTCCAACACCATCAACTTTTATATTACATTGCTCACCAGTTAGTGCTTTTGTACTATCATGAATTAACATAAATACTGTCTTTTTGAGATTAATTATCATTGAATTTTCACTCATCCACTCTTTCAATAAATCAAGCGCATTATTTAGACAACATTCAATAACCTTTGAATCGATCAATACAAGAAACATAAGAGTAATAAAAAAAAAAGCCAGTTAGGGCACTAACGAACGTTGGTAAAATAGCGCGACTATTCACAGGTTGAACATTCACAAAATCAACAAGGAACGTCTCAAGCTGAGCACAATCACAAATCCGTTGTTTACGACAGTTCTACCAGGCGCCTTGCTTCGAATGCACTTCAGGAAACTTCAAATACGTTTTTCCAAACGACATTTTTAAAATCGAGCCAATCGATAGCGGCTACAATTCTTCTCCGGTTACGTCCGAGTTTTGGAGGTACTTTTCTACGCGGTGAAGTACACAAGGATATGTTGTTATGCTGCAAACTTTAGATTATAAACTTGGCCTCACACCGTATTTTTCAACTTCCCTAAATATGTACTTCACTAGTCTGCGGTAGCTGCTGGAAGAAATGTTCCTGGGTTATGATCTATGACGGAAATTTCATATGCAATCGGTACTTTGGGAGATAAATTAATACCCGCCTAATTTTGCGACAGTTGGATAACTAGTTTGCACGACCGAACTAGTGAAGGAGTTTTCAGAACTGAGTGGATGACAATATTTTTTGGCGATTTCGAATTCAACGTTTTGAAGATAGGGCATACTGGACACCCATCCACGCGACCGAGGCCGACTTTTGCCATTTCGGTCATCGTATTTCTAAACGAAGGGTAAATCTCCAAGAACCCCTGTGCATACAATGGCGGGCGCCTATCTTGGACCCCATCCCCCCTGAATCGGGTTAGGTTCCCGCCCGGCCTTGCCGTCTTATGTTATGGGTTCCGCCGATAACACACCCGGAATATTTCATCATGCAAAATATTCGCCAGCGGCAGGACGCGAACACTCTGTCTGTGTGTGTGTGTGTGTGCAACATGTTAATGAACAATACATGACATACGCCTATTAATATAACACATTTTTCTATATATTCAAATTCTATAAGCCTTGTAATTACATATAAAAACAAAATTACCTTCTGCCGAGTATATTTAATACTAAAACGGTAAATTTAATTCTGTGAAAAAAAAACGAAGAAAAATTCGACCTCAATTTGAAAAAAAAAATTGTGAAAGATTTTCCTCCCCTGAATTCAATTCCTCATTGAAAAACGCTCAATAAATTTTTATACATAGCGTCCCCCATTGACGAGATATGAATTTTCCGGAAATTCCGGGAAAAGCAGTGATACTGAAGGTGAATACTAAATCGAGAAGTTATGGGTGTGACCCTCGCAGGGTCCACCCGAAAATTTCCAAGAGCCGAAAAAATGTCTCCAAAAATTTCCCTGAATTTTCGGGAAGTTGCACTGAGCGGTGAAGAGCGCGTGCGATAGAGAGAGTGCGCGCGCGTGGGATAGAGAAAGCGCGCGCACGTGCGACAGAGAAAGCGCGCGCACGTGCGACAGAGAAAGCGCGCGCGTGCGAGATAGAGAAAGCGGGCGCGTTTGAAGGAGAGAGAGATAGAAAGAAAATGAGCGAAAATAGTGGGGATGCTGTTCAGTTCTGGTTGTTCCATCGTGGGCGCCGGCTTTCAGGGTGTTGGCAAGAATTTTCATGACTGGCGCGCAACGAGTGCAAGCGAGAGCGCGCCACAGTGTTACTCAATGAGCAAGCGAGATGGGGCTATAGCCGAGGGGACACGTACCCTCAATGTGTTAGTCACCGATGGATTGGTATTAGTGCTCTCTCTCCCTCACGCATTCACAGTGCGATTGGCGGGGAAGTAGGGGAAATAAGTGGGGATAACTCTCGTCCCCGGCCACTACACAGCTTTCAAATGCCTTCCTCCACAAACTCCCCCGCTCTCTCGATTCCACAATTCCTCAGTTCAACGCCGGTCGCGCAGCTAGCACCATTCCGTCTTTCATTATTCGAACTTGCAAACCTTGTTTTTTTTAAAGTATCGCGACAACAATAATGGAAATATGAGAATATATTGCAATTATATTATCCATTTTGTCGACATGCCATAATAGTTTCTACACACCAACTTTCACGTTGAATTGTTTCCGCGCAATTCACTAGTTTCGATTAATCTCGAATCTGTTTGTGTAGCAACGCCAGATGTATGAACATAACCTGCAAGAAACAAAGAACAAAGTTGTTAGTGTTGTTGTTGACGTGTTAATGGTGGGCTTGGAGAAGTGATTTTGTGGTGGATTGCCGGATGTTGGGATTTTTTTTTTTTTTTGCCCAGTGAAACAAAACGAGTTTTAGGGAATTGTGGAGGGGGGAGAAAGGGGAAACGGGCAATTGTGGGGAGATTTACACGTGCGGAAGAATTGCTGTGATTGGTGAGTTTAATTGGCTCATAATTATTTGTATTGATTTCATTGGGAAAATTCGGGCAATATAGATATAGAGTTTGTACGCGTGTCACGTGCCGGGGATCTAGCCGGGAGATCTATGAAAACGTTTGGTAGATTATTGCGGCGTCTGATTGTAATCAGGCAATTGCTTTTTTTTTCTCTACTTTCCGAGAGAGGATTGTTTTCGCGCCAAAATGATGAATTTTTCTGGTCCAGTGGAACTGAACAATGATAATAGCCCGGGGGAATTGAACAGTTTACGAGTTTGAATTTTAGCGGGAAATTTGAAAACCAGTTGACAGATTTGAAAAATAGGGTTTTGAAAACATTTTTTAATGATTAATCCTTCGGGCGCAGTTAAAATTATGCCTACAATACCCATTGCATTACACAAAACAGACCTTGAACTAACTTTAGTTCAAATTGCAAGTTATATGTCAAGTTGAGACCACGTGACAACAACATGTCGGCTAGATGGGCCTTTCGGACCCAGCCGTACCGTTATGTTATTTTGAGGTGTGACCGTTACGGGTTAATTCAAAATTGCTGATAACGATGGGAATATTTTGACATTGTGACGGGGATTGGAGTATGCGGCAGGTAGTGTCATAAAATTTCGGTCGCGTTAGAAGACGTGAGGGCGGGAATTGATTTTTAAATGTGGATTTAACAGTTTTTGGGCCAATGGGACGAGCGATCTTTGGGTTGTCAGGAGTCAAAGTCTGTCTAACGGTTTGTTTGTATGTATGTATGTGTGTGTGTGTGTGTGTGTGTGTGTGTGTGTGTGTGTGTGTGTGTGTTTGTGAAAGACTTGTTTCCAGAATAAAATGCCGCACAAAAAATCTTTAATAACATCTTATCGAAAAATCGTTCACGAGAATTTTTGCGACAAGTTTTGGAAAAAATAAATATATGATTACGCGGGAAAATACAACATTGGGAGGTTAGCGACGCGACTCTGCTGCCGACTCATTTGGCGCGCTTTTTTCGTCCAGATGTTGTATATATATATATGCGATGCTGACGGTGATTAATACCAGTTTTCCGGATATTTATGGATCACTTCCTTGCTCTGTTTTGCCAATGTGCGCGTCACATATGGATGTTAAAACAGCACGTGTGATTCATGTGTTCTTGAATGGTAGCGAAATCGGTGATAGGGGGCTCGTTTTATTTTTTGATTATCGCCAAGTCGAGACAATACGAGAGAGATGTGACGAGAGATGTCTCGACAAGAATTCGAAACAAAAATCGTTTCAAACCAATCAATTTCACTCACAAACTAATGATTTTTTCGTGAATTTATGGTGGTCCTAAGAAATAATAATGATGATAATAAATTGTTCACACATTTAGGAAATTTCATTTATTCAACAGTGTAAATATTTGAAGATATATTTCTGTCAATATAACTACCAACATGAGCGCCCACTTTTTGGCAATATTTTCTTTCTCAATAATTACAACGGATATTTGATGGCACTTTTCAATTTTGGTGTTAATGAACACTGGAGCCAAGAATGAAGGCACAGAAGCATTTCAGCATGAATATCACTCAATCGATTCCTGTGTTATCGTATTAATAAACCAGCCTTTGAAAAGAGTCGTTCTGAAGGAGCACTTGAAAAATGAAAAAAATCGAGACGAGACGAGACACTACGAGATTGAATTGCATTCTCGACCCTCGAGACAAGACGAGATAACAATTGGTTTCATAATTTCGATACAACACGAGATTAAAAGAGCCACAAAAAGTTTCTCCGATAGTTCTTCCACTCGAAATTAATTCATCTAACTCACCATGTACTGACTTCCTCTATTTTTCAATTATTCAAATTCCAAAATTAAATTTCAAATGTTAGCCTGAAACATGGAATATTCACTTTGCACTTGAATTTGTGGTAGTGACCACATCCGCAAATAGAAATAATGAATGCAACTATAATTGAGAATGAAAGATAACTCATCAAATTCGACTGTATTGTTATAAAGCCAGGCCATCATCACTAACGAGCCGGCGTAATTATTTTCGACTATTATATGTACTCATAACCGATTAAATGGTGAATGTTTATGAAATTTTCAGCGAAGCGTAAATTTTGATGCCAAGTGCATTTCACACAGGGAAAAACAAATAATTGCATCGGAATTGTACAAGTAATCGTTTGAATTGATTTACTGGAGTGAATACAATTGCACGGGATATATATTGTGTGTGTGTGTGTGTGTGTGTGTGTGTGTGTGTGTGTGTGTGTGTGTGTGTGTGTGTGTGTGTGCGACTGCAAAACTAATCCGGCAAAAATGGACGCACCCGTTTTTCTCTCCACATTTTCTGAATTTATCTCGCTACCAATGCGGTTCAGAGAAAATATCAATAAGTTGTTTTTTATCAGAAATTAAATTTCCTACAAGAAACAGTCTATAACATTTTTGCCTAAACCCACTTGTGAACGAGATAATTATTTTTTCGTTTAATATCCATCTTGATCATATTTATAAGATACAATGGAAAATATATACATACACACACGCACACATACACACATCGCGAAATCATCGGATTGTCTCGTCGAGGTAACCCCCCCCCCCCCCCCATCCGGTTCAATTTAATTAAATTTGGACTGAATGAAATTGAACGATTCCGTGGGAAAAATCGCGGAATATTTGGAGCTTAACCCCAGGAGGTCCATAGCGAACTGCCTCTTTAAAATTGAATATCCGGCGATTTCGAGGAAAAATGGTACGATAGATTTCTTCTACATGGTTCAGAGTAGGTGTAGAATTTTTTTCAGATTTTTCTTGTCTTTAGTTTCACTAAAACCTGGAAAAGATCGAAAGCCGAAGGCGCTGGGAAAGACCGCGACCTCTAAAACGTTAATTGCGCGCCTGATTCGCGACGCTCGCGTAAAATTCTCGTGTCTCATACGCATCGTTCTGCGCATGCATAGTCACTTGGTTGATAGTAAATTTCAATTACTCGAGATGATATATCCTTAGCTAAATAACAAGGATGCGTATCTCAATAGAGCGCTCCAGATAGATACGCGTCTTCGTTATTTAGTTAACGATATGCAGTTTGGAATTTCAATTACCAGTTCACTGCGACTTCGGTATGAATATTAAGATACTTCCTCGATGTTCGCGTCATAAATAGAAATTTTAATACTCCGCAATGATTCATATATAGTCTTGGATATGGCTCAAAACAATTCTCAAGATTTGCAGTAATTTTTCGTTTTTCGCTTAGCACTTTCAGCTGCTCATCATGCTCTATCGTGGAAACTATTGGAGATAGGATGAAAAGTGGTTAATAAATATTGTTCCTCTGTTAAAAATACATAATTTATGCCTTATGACTTTTTTTCTTAAGTTACATAATTTAGGACATACGGCGATCTCAATGTGAGTTCGGTCCGCTATCACACCTATATCTCGGTTATCGAACTTTCGGGTGTAGCGTGAAACAGAGCCGCCAGAGCGACATTTCGCCACAACCTTTTTTGTCACAAATCAAATTATCTACAAAAAGTGTCTTATAACATTTTTCGTTAAAACCACTCGTGGAGACGCTAAATGAATATTTACGAAAATGTAGAAAAAATGCCCTACATACAAATCACAAATATTGTCGATAACATATTTATAATTTTGAAAAACACTGGTGGTCAATGTCATTTAACCAGTACATAGTAACGATCCATAATTCAGTAGCCACGTGGTCAACCCTACTTTGCCCGCGCCTCTCCGGACGTACTTGCCCGCACGATGAGCGCTCCTTTCATGTATTTCCGCTTGCGCTGTTGCCTCAGCGCTTTTTCGCTCTCCAACTTCCATTGCGTAATAGAATTTTTTTTTTCAATTACCTGAATTGCTCATCTCGAAAATATCCGGGCAATCCGCCATTCCTGGGCGCGACATTTCAAAACAATGCAACGCGCGGCAACAGCGCTCAGAATTTTTCTACTGCGCATCTGGTAGCGCCGCGAGCGCTGCGCCGTCTTTCTCCATCCGCACTATCCATTCAAAAATTAATAACTAATTACTCTGCGATTATGTAAGCATGGAATCGTCATTTCTGGATGGCAGACATATCCATTGAGGATCTCATAAATCCTGATTGCACAATTCATGTTATCTGTAGCCAAAAAAATTGTCCCTCCTTTTCGTATCCATGATAATTTGCCTGTTGAGAATTTCAAATGCTCAGTTCGGGCTGCGCCCTTTTTTTCTTCCATAACAAAATCGAAACGGGGAAAACGTTCCTCACGACGGAATTTCCACTTCTTCATGAAGCCCACTTTCATGGAAAGACGTATGTGAATTTGGAATACCGTGATGTCTCCTTTAAAGAGCAACGGGCGAACTGCCTTTAAGGCAACCGTGTAGAAAACCCTCGTCAGGACTTCCATACCAAGGGATTCCTGCAAAAATTCCACATCTATGGGGGGCGAAAGGGGGGGGGGGGGTTGGGGGATGACTGGATGGAGAGGGAGAACGAGGCTGAATACCTCGGTTTTGCACCCATGGGGGGTTAGAGTTGAATGGGTAACACGGAGGAAGAGAAACGAAGTGGGATAAAAGTGGGGGCAACAGAGAAAAAATAACGGGAAAGAGCCAATAAAAGGAGAGCCCTGGGAGTTGCCGAATGAGTGTGTTGAAGTAAATAAAAATATACAAAAAACAAAAATCATTTGAGAAATGTTTGTATTTGACCCCGTCAAAAAGGAGGAATGAAACGGAGATATTTACAAATGAAACGTGGACCTATGTCGTTCAATAGTGCTTTATTTATTTTTATTTTTGATCCCAAAGAAAATCTTATCTTCAAAGAAAGAAAAAACCATTTCGTCCAATAAGTTCTCCTTATGACAAGAAATTTGTTTCTTCATGATGTTCAAGTGCAGTGGAGAATTATTGCGGGAAAAAATGTGAGAAAAATTATGGAAACCAACTAATGATCAACCATGTAGTAAGGTGATTATATCTAACTCTCCGATAGATCTGTAAATCAATTTATTTCCGTAAGATCCACAATTGTTAGCTTAATGTGTGATAGTTCGCTATATATCCCCTCGTCAGCTCACAACCGGAATGGGGCCCTTCCTTGCTAGTCCTCCCGTGCTCAGTCCCTTGAGGGTCTCCTAAGGCCCATTACTCCGGGAAGGGGGGCAGGTAGTTGTCATCCCATGACTATCATAAATGAGTGTACCCTTCATAGAGCTCGCGTCGAAAAAACGTACTGCTACAAACATATGAGTGAAGTGGTATGATTTTTTTCATTCCGATTTGTGTGGATATGATAAGGATAGTTACCGTAGAGACAAGGACCAACGATTACCTGACACCCCCGACCGACGGGCCTAAGAGGCCCCCAAGGCACCGAGGAGTAAATGGGCCCGGACGCAGGCCGGCATTCGGTCATTGACCAAGCAACAGTTGACACATCGGTCCTCATTCTTATCACTAACTTTGCATCGTTCCATATCAAGTAGATTTCACGTGTACACTCTTAATAATTAAAATGCAGTTAGTTAGAACTATCGAAAGGAGACTCATTATTTAATCTACTACATGAGGGACTACCGTACCCGAATGTAGGGCCCCGAAAGAAGAAAAGTTCCAAGGAGGTCGGATATATTGTCGTAGATTATTTTTGTACCGAATATTTTGTCGCCGAGTGAAATTGTCGAATATTTTGTCGCAGTGATAATATTACATGGAACCCTGAATATTAGAGGAGTAAAGTGTATACAGAAGTCTCTTGCTTCAGGAAATCGTCTAATTGTACTGGATGCGAATGTTCTTCGATTGAATGATATGCCACTTATGGCAAAGGAGAAAATAATAAAACTAATAAAACGCTACTGGTTACAAATATCTAGATGGGAATTCCAGACGAGTTTTTTGCTTCTTGGGGCCTAAGAAAGCAAATCCCGCTTTCTTAGAAGCTTCCTTCTGAGTGTACCACAAAATTTGAGCGACAATTGAGCATATATAGACCCCACGAGGGCTCCAAAATTTGTCCGATTGTGTGGATGTTGCAATCGATTCATTCTACGTAATGATTAAGTTTTATTTTGCTTACTCTTGTAACTGGGCCGACAAAATCTGATCCTTGCTCGGTTGATTCACATGTGAGAGGTTATGATCCTCAACGTTGACATTAATTGCTTTTGCCCTGGCCCCATGATCCCTCATACGTTCGGCCGCACTTTTGCCTACTGTTTTCGTTTTCTTTGGTTTTAAAGAATTCTTTTCACGTAAACGATCACGATATTCGTTGCAACGTTCTCCATTGGCTTTCCCCATAATTGACACTAGCAATATACTCGGTTCACGTTCTTCTCCCCACTCTGCTACAGTGCCATGTAGCGTGTCGGAATTTTCGTAACGCCCCCCTCCACAACTCGCGTTGCACTCCTTCCCTTAAAAACGTTGCATCGAATTTTGTGTTATGCGCCATAAGAAGCTTCACTATACAGATTCCCTTTACTCCGAATTGATCTCAAATTTGTCCAATTTTTGTCAGAATTTGAGCAATTTTCTAATATTTTTCTATAATTTTGCATAACTATCCTGAATTATCCATAATTTTGAAACGCTCACTTGCTATTGTCTGAATACTACGGTTTTACACACATGAGGGTTAGAGTTGAATGGATAGGACGAAGGAAGAGAAGCGAAGTGGGATAAAAGTGGACAACCGACAAAAAAAGGGCGGGGAAGAGCCATAAAAGGTGAGAGTTCTGGGAGTCGAATGAGTGTATTGACGTAAATAAAAATATCATAAAAAAATTGAACAATGCACTTTCATTTGACCAATCTAAAAATGGAGAATAAGTCGGAAATTTATAGAGACAACCCATGAAAAACTAAACCTTTGTCCAGGTATTCTGCACTGCCTTTTGTCAGGTAATTTAGGATTGTAACATTGTTTTTTTTTCCTTTTTGTTAAACCGGATACTTAGAGTAATAATTTAAAACATTTCTGAAGATCATCTGAGTTTTCGTGCTGATTTTTCGTGATTTTCTAGAACTTCCTTCATCTCTTCAGAGAAAGTTCTGCATCACAATGAATCCCCTGGAATGGCAGAAAATTCGAAGCAAGTCAGTTTAATTAGTAAAGTAGATGTGAAACTCCTGTGGAAAAGGTCTGAGATTTTTTAAAATTACCATTAAATTGCACAGATTGGAGTAATATATCAACCTTCCTTTGGAATATCGGCAATTAAAGAAGTGGCTACTCCGGTAATGGGATAAACCCCATTTCCGTTAAGCAACTTACCACCAACTACTAACAAATTAAATGAATGAAAAATCATTGGCTAGTTCAGACTGCCTCATTATCATTTAATCGAATGAACCTTTCCAAGCCTTGTTGCCTTTTAATATGCTTCGACTATGAAATAGTATGTAGCAGGAAATATTGATTACGTTTTTAGTTATCTCTCATATTATTAAACCACAAGTTCATGGAGATGGAATTATCCAAGTTGAAATCTCGTCATGAAATCTTACAATTGACGAGGTCAGCCTCTCCTTGAGTACTTGCAAGTTGCTGTACTTTGATGTGTCCCCCATCAGGGCATCATAGGGCTAACCTAATCCGTCGATCTAAGCTGACGAGCGGTAAGGGCATGATGAACCTCTCATCGGATACTTGTGAGTTGGTGGAACCTGATGAGTACCTCATCAGAGACTCGTAGGGCTGGCTCGATCCACTGGGCCAATTCGACGACCAGTTACGGCATGATTAACCTCTCGTTGGATACTTACAAGTTGGCGTAACCTGATGGGTGCCTCATCCCGGACTCGTAGGGCTGGCTCTGTCTACTGGAACAATCCAACGACTAATCAGGGGATGATCAACCTCTCGGTGGATACTTGTAAGTTGGCATAAGCTGATGAAGGCCATCAGGACATCATAGGATTATAACTTCATGGTGACCGATCACCCACAATACAGTTACAGGGCTCTTGCCATGCCAGCTTGACAGGGAGATGGCCGCAAACTTATAAGTAGGTCAATTCCTTTATTTCTCAATCGAATATGATTATAAAGCCACATGCGCCAAAAAATCCTCTTCTCCCCTTACGCCATAAATTACTATTTCACAAAGTTAGAAAGCAGGAGGAAAAAAACTGAAAACGAAACGAATGAAAGAGCCAATAAGAAAAGAGTCTTGGGAATTGCCGGACAACTGTGTTGAAGTGAATAAAAATGAAGGAAAAATATTGGAGAAGAAATGGTGGAACGAAATGAGGATAGAACTACGGACAAGCGTTCTATGGTGAAGTTATGGTGGAGCCCTTGTTGAGCTCCTGTGATTTACCGCGACGCTCGCCAGATCCCTCAGGCTTGACCCTGGGAAATGGAAATTTCCATTACGAATTGCCGTGCAGTCTCGTCACCACGTTCTCAACAAATCAATGTAGAGTCGAGAAGTGGTGGGGGAAATTTAGACGGAATACCGCGTCGAGTTATTGAATTTCTTGCTGTCAATTGATTTAACTTTGAATGGAAAATGCGATATTATTGGGGTGAGAATTAAATGAAAACATCTACATTTATCGATAAAATGCTGCTTTAGACATATTATGCGCTCAGTTTCCGGGAACATGGTAAAGCGATCTATACGAGATAACCTCGTTTTCACGAATTTCGTAGCTCCACAACTAAGTTTCCACTGTTTTTACAAAAGATGGCACCACCCAGGTGGGAATTGACCATGCGATGAAGGTCGATCAAAGCTTGGACGAGGCTTGACTAGGTTTCGCCAAAATTGTATTTTGAGGCCTCGGTCAATCTGTGCAGAACATACGAATGTAACGCCAATCTCAGCTTAGAGAATAAGCTTTGTCCTAGCTTGGTTACGTAGGTTAATACAAGCTTTGAACTTTATCTTCATTCAAGCTTCGGACTTTATCTTGGTACAAGCTTCGAAATTCATTTTCGTCCAAGTTCCAAAGGTTCTCGTGGTCGAAGCATCGAAATTAATCTTGGTCCAAGCTACAAAACTTATCTTGGTTCAAACTTCGAAGATAGGAACATTGAGGTTGGACCAAGCGTAGTTGAACATTCGTTTCCAAGCTTGGGTTTAGGTGGTGCAGCAATCCTGGATTTATATATGACTCCAATATTAAGCAGTTTCGCTGAAGCAGGTAAATCGGAACTAGGAAAAATATGCTTCAATCCAGCTTAGTTCAACCTTGGTTCAGAAGCTTGGGTTTAGATGGCATGAGCAATCCGGGATTCATGCTTGTTAAAGCTAAGATTCAAAGCTAACAAAACTGAGCTCGGACCAATCTTAGCACAACATGGTTTTTGAGGCTTGGGTTGGGATGATTCTAGTAAGCTTGGATGTATGAATGTATCCAATATTGGACGTAGATTGGATTCTGCCTGTGGACCAACGCTAGGGACGCTAAGATTGAGCCAAGCTTGGCACAAGCTGGGCCAACAAAGCTTGGATATCTTTGATATAACTAAGCTTGGTTTGATCGGGGCTTATACATGGGATGAAGCTATGTCGAAGCTATCAAGTCCAAGCTTTGGCATCGAAGGTCGGACCAAGATTGATCTCGTCGTTCAAGCTTCGAATTCCTCCCCTAGACATTAGGTTACGGAGGGATTGTCATGATTCATCTAAGTTTAACCTCTATAATACATCCGGAAGTCGAACTAGAAATTTCAGACCAATACTTTTAACACTGTACGGGAGACTAGGGTATTATGGGACGAGGGGCATAATGGGACAGAGGGGTAAAATGGGTCAGCACTCATTTTACCATTCTACCTCGAATCCTCGTTTAATCCCATGTCCCATTATGCCCCACTCTCCCCTAGGTACAGCTGTGCAAAATTCCATTCTTTTGCTTTCGCTATGCCCAGTATTTATCGTGCAATTACAATGTTCTCAACAATTCAATGGAGAGCCGAGACTGGTGGGGAAATTTAGACGGAACAACACGTCAGGTTATTGAATTTCAGCGTTGGCAATTTGCCGATAAATAAGTGAAACTTGCTACTCTGTAATCGCTAATTAAAAATTCAATTTCCAGTCGTTGCAGTGGCAATTGAGAGGGGTGACGTTGATCAAGCTCATTTTGTAGTGAAAATCAAATGGGAAACAGAATATTTCCACATAACATTATAATTGTGTGTGTGTGTTTACTCAAAATTCTCGAACAAAATAATTGAAAATTCGTTCTACTCGCTCGGTCAATTTTTATTGAACCTTCTCTTCCAGGAAGGATTAAAACCAATTTTTTCCCCTTTTTTTTCTCGCATATGCTGGGCTTTAAAAGCTCATCAGATCTCTCCTCGACTACTTTCTGAGGGCACTCTGTTATTTACCAGAATGACCTAATAGTCCTGACTAGTCTAACGGGGCAAAGCCTGTAATTCCATTGGCCCATTGGCGACTCTGTATTTTTGCCCCCCCCCCCCCCCCTCAAAAAGAGATAAATAAAATGCTGGAGAAAACGCTATTCGTTAGGAATCGTGGTAGGGAGGCTACACGGAGCATGTATAAATCCGGAAAATTCCATGGAACGATTTATGACCGTCGTACGATGTGTGGTTGGACGGGACCATCCTGGGACGATCTGTTTCCGATGCTTAAACCCCCCTCGGCATACCACAGTTTTATGGCGTGTCCGGTTTCTTTGAAAAATGCAGAATATTCCATTCAGTATTGTAAATACAGAGGTGCAAAAAAATACGACTCTTTGAGATTTATATACCCCCCCCCCCCGCCCCAATAAAACATTTATGGGATTTAAAAATTACGTAATAGGGGATGTAGAATTTTTTTTACCCTCTCAATTACATGGTCCATTGAGTACTTAATAAAACCTTGCGTTTATTGCTTTTTGAAATGAATGAAAAAAAAATTGGTCAGCAAATTGTTTTGTCGGTTGATAAGTGGTCGGTCGGGGTAACCCTATTTTCGTCCATTGTCAGTTATTAGTAAATATATCGAAATTTAAGGCAGATAGAGAAATTTGTGTAGGAACAAATTTGTAGCTCTAACTGCTCTCTATGGAAGTGGTTATCATCAAAAACTCGGTATGTGTCTTAGATTTCGAAATATTTAGCGTTAACCGACTTGGGACGAAAACAGATTTGAGCTGTGAGAAATCGCTTTAAGATTCTTAAATGTTGATCATTTTCATGTCTACCGGCAACCAGCCGAACCTCCTCCCTACCAGCCACCCACCCATCCTTCCACCCATTCACCCACCTTTCCACCCATTCACCCACCCACTCATCCATCCTCACAAACCCACCCATCCATCGTCACCACACCCACCCACCCACTCATCCTCACTCCACCCACTCACCCCACCCACGCACTCCCTCATCCCCCCCCCCCCACCCCGCACACACACACACACCAATTGAACTAAATAAATATGCTGTCCCAAACTTCAACTACTCCTTCATGATAAAAAAGGTTTTTTTTTTCTTACGAAAGACTACATGTGCCAAACATTTTCTTCCCTCACCCACACCCCAAAATGGATATATGCAAAGACTTTGCCCTGGGTGTGCATAGGGATATGAGGAAAAATTCATGTGCAAAGGCGCGACCGATGCATCATCGAGACGATGCGAAAACGTGAGTAGCATAACATGTCAGATAGGCGAAGTGGCATGTGTTATATGTTGCTGCATTTGCTATAGCTATTTATACATAAGATAAAACAGTGTGATGGGGGATAACCACTGTAAAGAACAGGCATTGTGTACATCGAGTTATATCCGTTGCGTACAACTATTGGAATTCAATTGAATGGCAGACCTCAATATGGCGAGTAGCCTACTTTTGAAAAGACCAATGCAGCATTTTTTCCATGAATTCATTCAGCTACAATATGCATATTTCTGGGAAAAAGTGACCGATTTCCATTACCATGGTTCCATTTTTTTTTATCCCGGTAGAAAGACTTATTGTTTTCCCCACAAAATGAAAAAAAGATGTTAAAAAAATTCGACAAGGTCGGTTCTTATTTCAAAATGTCAACTTTCGAAAATTTTAAACATTCGTCAAAACAAAAACAACTTTTGAAATTGTGAAAAATGAAGAAAACAACATCCCACAACTCAAAATTCACAATTTGCAAAATGTCAAGTCCCTCAACAAGCCCTTTTGATGCTCGAAGTCTTGTCAAGATCGTCCTATTGAATCGACGTAAAACGAGGAACCTCTTGGAAAATTCAAAAGTGCGATGTGACGAACATTGAAGAGGGCTTATAAGATATCATCCTGATAGTAATTGGGCCTCCTAACGACGTTCTGGGGAATTTTTTACGGTCTAAACTCAAGTTGAAGCCCCCGCGACTTCCATGCGACACTGATGCGACGTTCAGACTGCCAACGTCGTACCAATCGTAATTTCTAACCAGCTGATCGCCGTATTTGTTTGGCCTCCGTCTTGATGGTATGTGCAAAGTACTGGAAAACCACACACACACACACAAAGCGAGTAAGCCGACCCAATTCAGTTCAGAACTTCACAAAAGCATTCATTGATAACTAGACCTAATCGCAGTACACTCATCCGCTAGTTGATTATGATAAATCTTCCGCGTGACGCAAACCGACCATCGTTCCATACAACTGAGCATTTAGCAATAGTTATCAAATCGAAGTTCATCCAACGCACTTCATCTAGAAGTTTTGTGGTCAAAAAAATACCAAACTAACCGCCAAACTAGTAAAAAAAAAAAATAGAAAAATGCAAAAGTTGCTGTTGCTTTTCATAGAACGCGTTAGCGATGGATTGTTTCGTTGTTACGTTTTGAATGATTAGGAACTCATAAAGTCATGGCCTATGACACCCGTTGTTCAATAACAAACAACCAAAATGATACACCGACTAATGATTCGGTAACTATCACCAAATCCTCTCGTTACCTCAACCTTAACCTTTCATCTGAGTCATTAGGTAGCTATATCATTCAGTTGCTCTTATTAAACTCCGACATTACATAATAGTTACCGCGTCTATGTAATGCATATGTAATATCAACCGTATTCTTCTATCTGAATTCGCCATGACATCTGCATCAGCGGAATGCTTTGATGATGAGGCAGCTACAACAGCGGTGGGAATTTCGCTCCACTTTTCACGTCATATTCGCAGGTGGATCTCGATTTTTATCAAACTTTGATCCAGCTTAGGTCGAATCTGCATAATTGTGATTGTACCAAATCTACCTGATGAAGTCTATCGTTGTTATAATATCCATCGTATTCCTTGGTGTAACCAGAAATCGCGGGTACACCATGCAAAACCTCAATTCGTTCAGTTGTTCCTCTCAGGGAACTCCCGTTCGATGATGAATCCGTATGAATTACTGCATGGATAATTCCACCCCACTATACCGGAAGGAGAATGCCAGTATAGGGTTTCGATCCGTAGACCTCCTGTGCTAAGGCTAGGGCTCCAGCCACACGACCATCGTAACCATTGCCAAATCCTCTAGTTGACTCACCCCTAATCCTTCAACTGAGACGGTAGTTAGCTATTCACGCACCCATCCAGCAGTTTCTATTGATTCATCATTTTTGTTATTTACACTTTGATCCAAATTTAGGATATACCGCGAGTCCTCCTGGTGCCAATGGACACCGACTTCTTCCCAAACTGTACAACATTCACACTTGGTTCATCCAGTAATTGAAGGACAACCGTGGAAAACCTCTTTCACGGAAGCTTCGTTCGACAATGAATCCGTATGAATTAGAACCTGGACAATTTCACTCTACTATACCGAAAGGAGACTCCCCGCACCAGGATTCGATCCTTGGACATCGTGCGCCGAAGGTTAGGGCTCTATCCTGACGGCCACTGCCGTCGGTGGTCTAATAATTTGGATTTGACCGGACGGTGGTGGAAAGGGTATGGGATTCATCTTGCCTGCTGCCACATGGGTTCTCTGCCGGTTTCCCTCATCCAGGAACATCGACAGCAAAGTTAGGACTCAAGATGCTGGAGTGGCTGGAGACGCAAAGGTGGGCGGACCAACACCTGCAAGGTTCTATGTCTATGGGTTTGCTGTTATCACACAGCTATCCCAATCAGTCGGTGTTTTCATTCACCTCCGCCATTAGGTAATAGCTAGCGAGCCCGGGCCGTATCAGCCGAATCCTTCTAGCCCTGCAGTCATCATCAGTGTAATAATTGCTACCATCGCAGATTGATATACCGTTCATTACCACAGTCATACCACACGCAGCCGCTGGTCACCAAACGTGAAAGAATACAATGCAAATGCTGTGCAATATGCCCGCCACAAAGGACAATGCACACCCTTGACGAATTCACTATTTTTGTGACTTCCATTGTATAACAAAAAAAAACTATAAAAAAAAGTACTGATGGAGGAAAAAAAAGTGGATCATCCCACGTAGGCTTGCATACGTAGGCGAAGTTTTTCTCGCTCACCATGACCTCCGATGGGATTGGATCGTTCACCCATACATGAAACTTTATACATGCCTTCCAATATTACTAGATTGAAGCTGTACTGCATGGGATGGGACGTCAACTGCATCATAAAAGAGAGAGAGTTTACAGCGCCAAACCACCACACTCCATACTTGTTATATTTCGCTATCATCAGTGAAATTCAGCATATTCATGAGATGAGAAATAGTTGATATTTTGGAAGAATTAATGGGAAATTTAGGTTTTATTATAAGCCCGGCTGCTTTTCGATGCACGTGATGAAAAAGGAAAGGATGGTCAAATTTTGGAAGATTTTTGGAACTACAAAATTTTAATGATCTCCATGATCATGGACATCAACATGTAGGGTTGTCCGAATATCGTTGGACCACCTGGAAAAATATTGAGTTACGTGTGTGTGTCGAAAATTTACCAATCTGGTTATTTAATTGTCGCCTCTATTTTTCTATTATGCAATATATCTCTCATTATCTAATGCGGATGTGGAATAGACGCATTGGAATGAGGCGGCAGCAGTACCATTGACGTTTATTTGAGAGAGTGCCAGAGGGCGTGGGCGACCAACGCAAACATGCGTATTATCGAGCGCACACGCCCCACGAGGTGTACGGGTCGCAGGCGGAAAAAAGAGGTGGCCAGTGTCTGAAAGTCACGCTCACTCAGGATCCATGCTTATCCCATAATTCCTGGGAGAGGAGTAAAAAGGAGTAACACCAATGGAGGATGGAAAAAAAATTCCTGACTTGCAATTCTGACATATTTCCCCCCCCCCCCCCCCCCCCCCCAAGATTTTCAAGATTTAAAACGTCAAGTAGTTGTGCTGCTTGGAGATACTACCTGCGGTTATGCCTTAATTATGCAAGTTGGGGGGAAAACCCATAGGACATAAAATGTGTACTTTTAGATGAAAAACATTTTTGTATCCTTACTGATTTTTTTATCTGTCACCGTTTTTGAGATACGGCGTTGTAAAACTTTCAAATTATCGATAACTGTACCCCCCCCCCCCCCCCCACATACACACACGGGCACACATCCGGAAATTCAAAAACGCGATACCCAAAATTATTAATGCCAACAATTATTGAAATACGTGTACAGGTTCTTTGAGGGCACCTGCTCTTATAATCGTTTATAAGAACTTTCGCTCTATCATTAAAGTTGTGAAACATGGTCTCCTTCGCATGGATCAATGAATTAATTATTGTTCGGCTAAAAAGTAATTATGAAACTAGTGGCGATAAATGAGCATGAGCCATTAAAGCCACCCGGAAAAGTTCTGTAAAACTGATGTCTATTTTTGTTTTATTCTCAAGCAAAGTCAAATATATCGTTGCCAAGTCGTTCCTGGAGAAAACGCTATAGAACATTTTTTGTAGAGAATTTAACTTAACATAAGAACAATTTTTCGTCAATTTCACTCAAAGCCTGAGCGGGATTTGTTACGTTTTTCATTCGAATTTTTGTTTTAAATCCACTTTCAACCCAACGTTAATTTGATTTTTCCCTCTTTTACACCGATATAATCCTCCATATTGCTAGTTTTCTACCCTGAAACTGTAGAAAACGCCACCAAGATTACGAAACTATGATTAACCCAATACCGACAAAGTGGGCCCTTTTCAGATGGACGGTTACATGCGCGGGATTAAGGTCCCCAAAGATGATAGATAATAGAAAGCATGCTATCCCCTTCATCTACGCTATATACACAACTTTCTACTAATGGAACTCCCCAAAAAGGAATTTGACCTATCACTTTATTTTTTTCCCCAATTCCAAAACGTCCCAAATTGATATATTTCTAAATAACTCAGTTTATGCATCCCATGTTTGTTTCACTTTTTCCATTCGTCACATGTCCAAACTCGTTCAAATGTTGACATTTCTTTTAATGTGAAAAATTTTGCAACACTATCCATCAATATTGATAACACTAGCATCAAAAGCGTATCAGGTGTATAAATTCGATATCCCTATAAATTCCTAGATAAAAATCCAAGGGTAATTTCAACAAGCCCAAAAAGTGCATTCATCCTAACGAGTTGATAGCCCATTGGCAACTTCATATGGAATATCAAATGAATTTGAATGTATTGATCATTGTTGGTATTATCCGAAATACACTCTGGAATACCTTCATCGCTTGCATCAACCATTGACACCAATCAACCTAAAACCGTTTCGAGCGTGACAAAGTTGCCTCCAATTACTTTGATTGGCGCCCACATATATATACATTCGCCGCAAGTTGCTGGAATTAACCTATGGGATGCATGACAATTCATATTCAAATGAGGGAAATGAAGCCCTCATTAACATCTGGATAAAAGTTATTGCTATCGATCTCGAAAAAAGTGCGTTTTGGATCAGATAAAAATATTTGCGTATTGATTCCATCGCAATCCATTGAAGGATAACTAATGAAATTATTTAAGCTGTGTTCTTCAACATATTTGCTGTCTCATTAGCCGTCCTCACCCGAATTAATCACCAGGGGTGCTTCTGATCAAAGAATGGAAGAGGCCTTTTCTGTTCATAATCACCCCCTCAACATGCCCCTTTCGCATCGACATCTACTTCTGAAACATCCTGTATATATTTACAAATATAGGCCCAATCGACAAAGTGGGCCCTTTTCATACGGACCTCCACATATTGACCTTTTACAATCTTCTCAATCCTCAAGGCGTCATATGTTTTCAGAGATACGTACTTGAACGTATAAGTGTGTATAATAATTTATCAATAGATTGGAATGGATTTGAGAAACTAGAAAATTTCACAAAATTCGAATACAAATGAAGAGCTAGATAGAATTTTATGAAATTAAAAGATCATCATCAAGCGGCAAAAAATTTCGTCAGTCTGAAAATTTGTTGAAATTATCAAAACAAATTATTATTTCAAAAAACACTAAATCTCTCTCTAAATCTGACTTCCTACTGTTCCACGAATGAGAGTTGCATTTCAATTCATCTCAGATGAATCAAGCTCTCATTTATTTCTCATATTCACTCCATTCTGCATTTACCCAAAAAGACGATGTAAATTGAAATTAGAGATTCCTGTGAAAGAAGCATCTACCTTCTTTCCTGTACTTTCATGTACTCTCATTTTTCAAATGAGCAGACATAAATTTGCATCAAATTTCGTTCTACCCATTAATTTAGTCTAGTTAATGAAAAATTCTTCTCTGCACGGTGCTAAATTCTTCCTTCAAAGTACAGAAGCAGTGTATCAGAAAAATATTTTTCAACCTATGCTGCATTTACTCCAAGTACATTATGTATGCTTCTCAATATGGACTACCGACAATAGGAGGCAGAACTTCTGATGAAACCATCATTTAGCAGAGAATTATTAATGGAAGGATGATCCAGGAAGGAACCAACTTTAATAGGCTCGCATTGGCCTTCATCCTCACAAAAAGTGAATTCTCCACCTCATCCTTCAATGGTTGAAGAACAACTGTGTCAATCTTGGAAACTTCAACATCTTTGGATTTGCCTACTTCCTCTTCTGATTCATCTGTTCAACAACGCTGATATAGCAACTCCGAGACCAGCTCGACGTCTCTTCCTGAGTCTCAAACTTAAGCTTCGAAATTCTCAGTCGAAAATACCTAGAAATCAAATCCAAAATATCCTTGAAATCACAATGTTTTCCTTCAACCACATCCATCATTTACCACCGACAGTCGACGATATTGCATTAAATATATTGTTTCAGATAACTGTGAATTCTAAACTTGGCCTGGGCATTGAGCGTTTATTATCGAATACAGATCTGGCGTAATTCCAATCCGATTAGCCTATAAGAACACGAGAATCATGGAGCGGTAAAAGGGTATTGTACCATACTCCGACAGTAACAGGGGGAGTTGCGATAGATTTTGGCTGTATTGGTGATGCGGTTGATTCGCTCTAGCATTGCGTTAGGATGGTACCACACGTAGCCGATCGGATTAAGCCAAACGCTAACACCCAGCTTGCTTCGATAAACCATCTACGTGTGTATACTGACATGCTGCTCAATGCGTAACAGTAATGGATCTGAATTGAATCAATTCTCGTTGGGGTTTCTGGTTGCTGGGCGATCAAAGTTGGGGCCAAGTGTTTGATATAGCTGTAATTAGGTTTTAATATCAGAGGAAATGTCGAGACCCATGTGCAGTTCCTATTTTAAGTATATTGAATCAACTCCTTGATAGTAGAAGTTATTGCGATGCGTTTTTTCGTGATTCAGGGTCGTGCTGACATTCCTCTTTTACGCTGATACATGCACATACACGCACACGAAAACCTTACAATTTAAAAAATCCCAAAGTATAACAATCGTCGACAACCCCCCACGAAGTTAAGCTTCATTTCCCGTGTGCACCCATTCCAGTTGGTCCAGATGCACCTGTCCCGAGAGTTCTTTTTTCCCCATGTATACAGTTCACCAGATCGATCAAACGCTTGAATTGAACTTGATTATCACGTGGTTTATATCGTTGTTGGTAAAATGGTGCTGGGTTAACTCGACGGTGGCGGCGCTCGACACGTATCGGGTGAATAAATTTTCACGTCTACCAGTTTCTGCGGTAAAGTGAGAAAGGTGAGGAGGAGGAGGAGGGTGGTCGGGCTACCGTGGAGGGATTGGGTGAGAGAAAGCGAGCAAGTCTACACCGCAGTTGGGCATAGACGGAACCCCAACCCACACAACCGGGCTCACGTCCTTTCCGTCTACCCTCTGCCCTCCTTTCATGCTCCTCCACTTTCATTATCGTTGTTTCCGATCGCAGTAGCATTCATAGCTTCACATTACCGAAAAATGGAGAAGGAATGTCTGACGTGGCAAAAAATGGTCTCCAACAGCAGCGGGTTAAGTGCTGCTGACCCCTCAGGACCACACCAATAAGTTCCCCATTCAGGATTTGGCTCCAGCATATTGATTCCCCCGACATTTCTGCAAAAACTCAATTATCTTGTAAACAATTGATTTTACGAAAGCATACGAACACACCTCAATCAATAGCTTCTTACTTTGGCGGCTTGAAAAAGCAGCATTCGCCTGACAAAATATCGACATTATTCCACTCACTTCAATCCCACAATCTACCCATGCCATTTACTTGTCACGCACATTTCGCTTCATATAGAAACTATCAACAACTGGACTAATTGAATAATTTATTACTTAAATCTTAATCGCTGTTATTATGACTGGAATGATGAATGATAGATGGCGGAGCGATAAGAATATGTGAGGTATTCATGTCAAATCGACCTTTCCCTGATCACGAAAAATGTCTGCGATTTTTTTACTGATTGAATACTATAAAAAGCGGTTCTCTGATTTTTTTCTGATTTTTTCACTGCTTATTGTTCGCCTCAGCAATTAGTCATGAGGGTGATTCATCATATTGTGCTGATGTAAACAGAACACAGAGGTGTCTGTAGTTAGAGATCTAATGTACAAAGGGAACTAGGAACTGAAAAATGGCAATAATGTAAATAGTAAACAGCTCAAAGGTCGTGTTTTGGTACTCAAAATTCGTTTATTCCACCGCGCGCGGACCGACAAGTCCCACTGTTTGGCCCTGGGGATTCCCGGAAATGTTCGGGCCTCAATGAATCATAACATGACATCTATATGTTTGTCTCCAAGAAAAACTGAACAGTGCAAATAAATACAACGTGCTAAAGTTCTGTAAACAAGTAAAGAGTGATTAGAAGACTTAATGTTGTTGTTAATTAATGAAAAATCCGTTTCAAAAATCAGTTTACGAACTATCATTTTGCGAATCACAAATTTAAAACCCATCAATACGGTAATAACAAAACTGGACCGAATTTGGCATCGAGGCGGATAAAGGATATGCTTCGAATAATGCAATTTGATCTTCATTTAGCAACATTAACTGCATTTTCAGATAAAAAACCATAAACAAATGGTGCAAATGGCAGCTGCACCAAACGAAAGGGTAATTTATGTGGAATCTGTGTCTTGCTAAAATGCCAGCAATTTTAAACGAACCGCGATTACATTCACCCAAAAGAATGTCCTCATTTTACTGAGAACAATTTATTGGCGTAAAAAACTCACTGTTCAATGCATATTTTGAATTAAATCAGCCCCACAAATGCGCACTAATTAACACACACCGCACGAGGAATTTAACGCCTCAATGAAACTGGAAGCTTGTTAACGCCCGCACCCGGTGGTGATCACACGAAATCACGTGTTTACTGCAAGTTCTACACATAAGCATACAAATGTAGATATCTAGGGGAAGTGTGAGCGCGTCAGGTGCAAATTGCTCACGGAGAGTCATCATTATTCCTCAATTAAGGGATTTTGTTTTTCAATTCGATGGAGTCCAAACAAATGCAGCAATCCATGTCCAATTATCGAACAACTAGCGTATCAATTCGTATCCTTTTCTGGTAGAAATTGAGTTCGGGAACTCGGAAAATTGACTGCATTATTAATTACAGGTTTATGCAGAAAATAATATCATCATTTTTTGTTGAAAATTCGGTCTCTTGCTGAACTTCCTCAGTATTTTTGAACTGTTGGACAATTCTTCATACGATAAAAGTAGTTGATAGAATCATTTTGGCCTCAGCAATCGTCAGAAAGATTTAAAAATATTTTGTACGTATCACTAATTTTTCTCCATTGCAGTATAAATTTCACTGCACCTAGTTTTGGGGGAAAAAAGAAAAAATAGAGGAAAAAGTTCGTATATGTTCATTAGAAAGAATGTGCATGCGGTCAGTAGTTTCTCAACATGCGGTCAACGGAGAGGTTATATATCCATTGCACATTTGTTTTTATTTTCATGTTTTTCAGTCGGCTGCTCTATTCCTAATTTCCGCCTTGGACAGTTGATGACCTCCTAAGTAGGTCAGCAATCACTGCGAGAAAATTGGTAATTGATATCTGTAATGAACTGCTAAAAGAAGGTATGCTACCTGTCTACTCGTTTTGACAACTATCCGGAAGCAAAGAGAGCCGGAAAGGAGTGGACATAACTTTTTCTGAAGACAATCAAGTTCTACAAAAAGTCCTCAAGAAGGTTACCTCAATTCCCCCAAAGCATAAGATATGCATCGAAAACCAAGGCCACCGATAACTAATAACCTCGTTTTATCGCTCAATATTGATGTGTTTACAGTGACTGATAACATTCAATCAGTTTCCCATGTCTGCACTGGCTGATACCATTGACCTTAAAAAAACAATACAAATTTTCCTGTGCGATAATTTATGGTTATTGATACAATCCATCTCGTCTTTGAAGGCGCAAGACGAAAATTTGGGGTTATCCGTAGCTTCAGCAGAACAGATGCCATAACCTAACGAAGCTAGAATTCATCAAGGGCTCAGTCAGAAGCATTTGGACGGTCTAACTCGTTGCAGAAGAGATATCAAAGTCTCAGGACAATCTTGGCAATTCCATAACCTGGCCAATTTGCAACAGTGCAATTTTATAGGGAGAAGGGCTCGTATCAACTGTAAATTCAATTGGAATTGAACCAAATGTCAATTACATGAAGAACTTGGAATTCTGCAAGGTTCAGTGCTGACCAATCCATATACAAAAAACTAGAAAAATTAATGCAAGTGCTAAACTACTGCTAGCCTTCGAACTCATGAGGTTATAGCGGTGTCTGGACACTTCGCACGCATGCGCATACGCACTCTGGTTCCGTACCACTGCCACCACTCACCAATATTTTGCGTAATCAGAATTATGCCCAAGAGGCTATTCAGTATGAAATCAAGTTAGTTAGTTGATATTTATTAACTGTACATTATGTTGTACAAAAAAATACATGACCAAATGGTCAATTAGGAATTGAGACAGAAAAATGACATAATTTGGATTGAATGAAAACTGGACTGTTTTCCTTTTGGTGGCATGCGAAATTAAATACAGCTCTTTGACGAATAGACCTTGAACATAACTTTTTTTCAATTTTGCAAATGCTCAATTAATTTTCCCCATCATTATAATGAATCGCTTGGAGAGGAAAGTCAATGAATCAAATGTAATTGGGCTGGATCAGGGGATGTCGTCGAAGAAACCTCAATGACACTTCCTTCCTACTGTCGCGAGTCACTGACCTTTCTATTCCCCTGCTTCTCACTCTATAGCATTACAACAACTACAACCAGAGAATCGAACTGGTTGCTCGATTATACCACACCATAGTGTGTAGATATATATACGCGCCAATGGGGAATAACTATCGGCAAGATACAGAGGTTCTCCACATACTTTGACTTTTCAATTCTAACGCCTTTAACCCCAAGTTTCTACCGTCAATGTTGCACAAGTATTATGGAACTGAAAGTGAAAACTTGAGTGTTTCGTCGATTTGTTCTTTTTGAGAATGGTCTAGCGAGATGGAGGTTACTGAAAAAATGTAGCCCAGTCATCAAATTTATGAAATAGTACGTTTAAAACAATTTGACGCGTGGTAGCAGTGGACCCTCGTTAGTTGCAACATCAGCTAGTTGTAACATTTGCCTCTTGTATTTTCTTCCAGGCTTGAGGTGCTGCCCCCACTCTGCGTCCAATTCGCCGAAAGACGTGAGGGTTACCGTCGGTCGTGTTTTGTTTACATTCGGTCATTCTGAAATTCGGAATTAAATGAGATTGAAGGTAGAACATTATTTTTTTCTTTTAACTTCCTAGAACTGACGACGAGCGTCTCGAAAGAGTGGGGGTAACTTTTTAGTTGCAACACTCCAAGTTTTACCCCCCCCCCCCCTCTACTGTCGTAACCGTGTTGCAACTAACGAAGGTTCATTGTACGTACCTGTTAGCACTACGAGCGCTGCGCCATTTTTCTCTATCCGCATATAAATAAAAAATCATTACACACACCGTTACACACAATTTGGAATTTCGAGAATTATAAATATAAATGTTTGCTCAAATCGATTTATTAGTAACTAGGTCCACCTTTCAGCAGATTGGTAACCTCTACGTAACAATGAAAACCAATATTTTATGATTCCATACGTGCACCCACATAAACGCGCCGTTTGTTCTTCCACATTATTACTATCTCTCGTTTTTCGGACTTCTCGGTATGGCTCTTCATGCCGTCCTCTCATCGTCAGTGCCACCATCGTCTCGGGCTCTTATACTCCCTCTTGTATTTCTATCCTCTCTCATTTTCATTGAAATCGAATATTTTGTTGGTCGAGTGGTCCCATACGTTTTCCCACATGTCCACTCCAATAATCGATTTTCTGCTCTACGGGATCTATCGCAGTGTGTGCAGTTATTAAAAGAATTTATTCATTAAAATTGCCTAGTGAAATGTCAATGTTATGGAGGAATTTTTGTCGGATGTTTGTTTTGTAATGTAATTGTATGGGCATAATTGAATGTGTTATAGGAATTTGGGGATTTTCCAACTGTCGGATATAGTGTTCCTGTGTGTTTTTTTCCTCCGTCCCCTCGATCTTGTATTGCCCACGGCAGGTGCTCTTGAGTATTTTTTCAGAAGGGGCTACTGGACACCCATCCATGCGGCTGGGGTCAACTTTCGCCATTTGGGTCATCGCATTCTGAAGCACAGGGTGAACCTCCAGAAAGCCCTGTGCTACGATGACGCGCACCTATGATGGAATCCCCCCCCCCTCCCCCTCCCCCTCCCACCACAACCACCCTGCGCCGGGCTAGGTTTCTGCCCGGCCTTGCGGCCTCATTTTATGGGTACAGCGCCGCGGCGTCGTGTGTATGTGTGCGTGTGTGTGTGTAAATATATAACTTTTCAAATTACGAGGAAAAATTCCATCAACATTTATGGAGTCCACAAAAAATAAACACTGAATAAGAAGTAAAAGTCACATTTTAATTTTTTCTCGCTTGATTCGTTAATTTTTAACGTAGTGAGCGCCACTTTGTTCGACGTACTCGGAAATTTGCAGCGAATCTCTTTTGAAAAATGACCTGTAAAGTGAATGTATTTTTGATTATTCCAGGTTCATCAATTTTTCCTGATAATTCTGTTCACCTGCTAATGAGAATTTTCCGCCGTGCAATTGTAGGAAAAAAAATTAAACTCTCTCGAGCATTAATGTTTCCCACTTGATTAGTCAAATCAGCCGTGCGAGCCACCAATTTTTCCTGCGCGGTATCTTGCAGCGCGTGGCCGAGTACTGAAATAATCAAAGAAACTATCATTCTCTGATCCTATAGTAAAAAAGAGAGACAAGGAAAGCTATCGAAAATCTCGATGATATCTCGATATATATCGATACGTGTAGACGGTAAGACCGAAACCAACGCTACACTAGTCAGTGCGGCGGGAAAATGAACTGCGCGTGCGCAGCACGCGCCACCGGTCTTGTATATGAAATTAACGAAACATCAGAGTAAGGTAAATTAAATGTAAAATCAGCTGTTGAATATTTATTTTCCACGCTCTAATTTCGTGAATCGATGGTATGGGTTTTGAAGGCAAACTAAAATTATATATGTGACATTTTTATGTACTTGACTCGATGTTAGAGTGTGTAGAAACCTACCCGCCCTCCTACCTACCCACTAACCCACCCATCCACCTACCTACCTACCCACCTACCCACCTACCCACCTACCCACCCGCCCACCCACCTACCCACCCACCCACCTACCCACCCACCCACCCACCTACCCACCCACCTACCCACCCACCCACCCACCCACCCACACAGCCAGCCACATACACACACACACGCGCATACACACTGCTTTGTCGGGGTCATAACCATAACTTCGCCTGGGGAAACTGGCGACAATGTCGCAACCCACAGTTTCACTAAGCCAACAAGCAATTTTTCACAAATTTTTCTCCCCCATGTAAATGTCTCCCATACTTGCACCTATTTTTAGCCATATATTTGCGTTCATGGGGGACTGTCTCACTGCTAAAATGAGGGAATACGAGCACTCAGTTTCTCGGATAGAGTAACGAGAAATAAGACGTCAGATATCTCGAAGGAAGGAGCCACTTTGGTAGAGTAAACACAACGGCATTGGAAAATCACGAGGTACCTTTCTTCGATCGCTGTCATGGATATGTACCTGGAGCTTTACCAATGATTCAAGTATCTTCGTCTTCGCCACTTTTCGCACTCTCTTGTTCCCTGAACATCTCTCGAGAATTCACCCTCCAAGGCAGAGACTAGAATTCGTCCATTTCTTCTCAACTTTTCGATACGGAGAGTTATTGATTTAGCCTCGAACCTGAAATTTTTTTTATCAGATTGTCACGTCTCGAACCATCTCCCATGATTTCAGACCATTTGCAAAAAGCTCTATGTGTGTGGACACGTGTGTGTGTGTGTGTGTGTGTTCAAAGATTTGGGAAAAACCAAGAATACCACATCAGGAAGCTACGGGTGTGACTCTAATGAATCACAGTCAATCGGCCCGCTTGTTGCCTCCTATTTTTTATCGCGTCAAGCCGCCCAAGTACTTCATAACGACGAGGTTCAACAGTGATATCTTTTCCGGTAAATCATGAAATGCTCTTAACTAGCGCACGCGCCCAGTACAGTTCGTGTGGCCACTTCAAAAGAAACCAAGTGCCTACAGGGGCTAATACAAAAAAAGGATAAAAAAACTTTGAGATTTACACTTCTGGCGACTCTTAGAAATCCGTCGAACAATTGTATGTTTCAATAATTACTCATTAATTAACAGCGATTTTTTGAACATTTTTTTCAACATCATTTGTCGAATAATTTTGCGTATACGAAAAAATGTAAAGAACAATTATATAAAATAATATGAACATCGCTGAATCGGATCTTACTGCTATACTCGACTGGAGTTTTTCTTCCCCATGTAGACACTGATTTAGGGTAGCGGGAGTTACGACTTCCAAATTACAATTGTGGAAATCATTAGGCACGATTCCAAAAATCGTAAATTACGGTAACGAGATCGTAAATCATGATTGTGAAATCATAAACAACGATTTTGAAATCGTAAATAACGGTTACGAAATCGTAAATAATGATTACGAAATCGTAAATAACGATTATGAAATCGTAAATGACGATTACAAAATTGTAAATGACGATTACAAAATTGTAAATCACGATTATGAAATCGTAAATAACGATTACGCAACCGTAAATCACGATTACAATACCGTAAATCACGATTACGAAACCGTAAATAACGGTTACGAAATCGCAAGTAATGATTGCGAAATCGTAAGTAACGATTATGAAATCGTAAACAACAATTACAAAATCGTAAATAACGATTACGCAACCGTAAATCACGATTACAATACCGTAAATCACGATTACGAAACCGTAAATAACGGTTACGAAATCGTAAGTAATGATTGCGAAATCGTAAGTAACGATTATGAAATCGTAAACAACAATTACAAAATCGTAAATAACGATTGCGAAATCATAAATCACAATTACGAATCGTAAATAACGGTCCCGGAATGAGAAATGACCTGAGCTAATTGGGCAATCATAATCGTAATTTACGATTGTCAAAATCGTAAGGAACGTGTTGACAATCCGGACTTACGATCTTGAAACGATGATTTACGATTTTGATACTCGTCATTTATGATTCAGTCCTCAGCGACTTCCAGATCTCTGTGTGTGAACAAAAAATCAAATGTTTGTGTTGAAGAGCACTGTTCATAGACACAAAAATTGAAGGGAATATGTTTGAACTGTCTACATTAAGCTGGCCATCTGTTAAATTTCCGTGTTATTTCTGGGTCGTGTTTAGTCCTACTCCCGTATTCCAAACATCCGAGCCAAACTGTTATGCTCATTAATCCAGAGAAATGACGTCATGGATTCAAAAGGATAATTCAAAATTCTCCAATCCTCTACTAATTACCATAAATAGACCAAGTAGCATTCTGACCTCTTTCCCGCTGTTTAGTCCTTCAACAAATTGCGTATTATCATCACTGCACCGCAATGAAAAATGGTAGACGAAGTCATAAGTCAAGCGAGCAGCTGCCTAGCCTCTAACTTAGACATTTAATTCCCTATTTAGAAGCCTCGATGTATCATCCGTCTTCTCTTTGACCCGTAAGAGGTCGCGTTATCGCAGTTCTCGGAACTTTCCAAATTCTTCCGAAACTTAAGACAAGAACAATCTGTAAAATATTGTATTTACTATATATAACAAAAATATCATCGACTTTTTGATCGAAACTGCGAGAAGATCTCCATTTGGGAAAATCGGTTCGTTCACGGAGCAACCGCTCTGCGTTGGAGCTGCATCCGAGGCTGCATCATACCTGGAGATGGTCTCCAATTGCGTCAACTAACTTTGAGATGAGTCTGCCTCGAAACTAAGTCAATGACTTGAGGGTTCGACTCGAAAACCTCCATCTGACTGCAAGCTCCGAATACCTCCGAATGGAATAGCTTCGGCTTAGCGCTGTCGCAGACAGCAAGAAGCGATAAGCCCGGACGCTGCAGCGCTTACGCAATTATGCAAGGTTCCAACTCTTCCTGGAGAATCCTCAAAAGGTCTTTAAAACTGGCCATTCCCATTGCCTAGTAGATGCCTTCGCAAATGGTAACACATTTCGGATCTTCCTAATGATTCGGGAATGAATGAAAATTGAATGGGGGCAGGGCAAAAGTTCAAATTAGGAGTAGGTCCATTATCATTTTTGTAATATTATAGAGTGATATTTAGAAGAGTATCCATGAGAATGACTCGAAAAAGCCCATGTGACTGCAAATTCCGGATAATCCCGAGTGGAATATCATCGGCTTACTGATGTCGCCAGCAGCTAGAAGAGATGAGTACTGACGGTATGACGATTAGGCAGGGCTACAGTCCTGCAAGCCCTCTACATTGCCAAGCCTCTAATTACTTTAGTTTTAATACCCATGGGCGTTATCGTCACTACCAACTCTACGTTTTACATTCACACACTTTAATATCATATTTCTGGGGTACGTGGTTACAGGTGTTATGCATGGTTTGAGCTCAACTGAAACTCCGCCATATTATTAGATTCATAGGAAAGTGCATATTTTATCAACTTTTCAATGGGCAAAGTTATTATAATTAAGTTGAGAACCAATTGTGGCCGATCGATGACATTTTCAAATTTTAGTTGCAAAGAGAAGTTTGATGGTTATTTATGCATCAAGAATCCAATCGTTTATAAGGGTCTATCATGGAAACCGTTGAAGATAGGACAAAATGTTTGTAATAAATATTCTTCCTGATGAAAAAATACATGTTTTCGGTCATGTGGCCTTTGGCGCCAGCACCCGTCCTTAAGGAGATATCATAGCTTGAAGTATTGTTTCATCTCCTAAAAACTGAATTTCCCTCTAAAATTTTCAAAGTCACGAACTGTTCCCTCACTCATTAATTTGTCCCCTCACTACCCATCGACTTGCAAACGATTTTGAAATTCCAATGCTCCAATAATTCCGCAATATAATATTCCCCCTCGCATTTGGTTTAACGATGGTTGTTAGAAACAAAGACGCCTGGATGTACCATGGAATTCAATATGACCATAATATACGAAATTCCCAGGACACCTCGTGTTGTGTTCCTATAATCACGATTATCCACATTGTTAACCATCATCACATCGACATTCTCCAAAAGACCATCGTCTTTCCAGCAAAATGCCACAACCACCCACCCACCACCCACCGGCCTCCCCCTCTTCCGCACTTCTGGTTGAATCGATGTTTATACTGGAGTTGAATAAATAAAAGATGAAACAGAGTTTAATAGAAGCGACGTTGAATGAATTCATCTCATTCAAATAAGTTTCCCCCACCCACCCTCCCCCCTCCCCTACCGCCCACCCCACTCCGGCATTAAAATAAAACCATAGGCATGAAATAGGTCAAGTAGTGCAGATTGCCGAAATAAAAACGCGAGCGATGCTGAATCACAATGTGACTACCACTAAAAACCAATTTCCATTTATAACTGTCTTCGGCTTTTTCAATCAAAAATAGAGAAAACTTTTTTTCCCCCACCGTAAATTCTTCATTCACTATTATTATTTGCCTTTTACTCGTTTTTATTCTTCGCTCCCTTCCTTCTATCATTTCCAACGGAAATTGATAGGAAAAGACGCCGAATCCAGAATGAATATTGAATTCGAACGGGAGGATCTGTGCTATGTAGGAAGGAGATACCGGTGGGGGGAGGGGAAGGCACGTCAATTTCCAGGAATATATGGAATTTGAATAAACGCTATGGCACATGCAAGACGAATTCAAAATAATGCCACAATTCCATTTTTCGGACGTAAAATTGCACTTGAACCAAGGACATTTGATGGTTTCGGACCTAATGGTTCCCGACAACGACCGCTAAGAGTGCTTGCAGTCTTAGTGCTGCCGCTTGGATTCCTGAGGTGAGATCCCTAATAGGGCGAGAATTTTTTCGGATGGTCTGCTGAGCGGGAGGTTGCTCATAGAGTGTCTTTCCTGTGTCTTATCATGCGAATGCGGTGCACTGTGTGATCCACAAGCCCATATACCCGTTAGGTATAGAAGATAAGAAAAAGGGAAACTTTGATGGTTAAGGTATGACCTTTATGAGGTATTCCTTCTACGTACCCTAGGCCTACTATATACTATAAAGTTACTCTATACTATCCACATACCATACACTATGAACCTACTATAGACTCTAGACCTATTATGTACTATAGACCTTCTATATTCGACATGTAGCAAACATGGTACATCAAGTAGCCATTTGGTAGGTTTCATCAGACCTTCTAGCTGGATCAACGTTAACCTTTCAACCGAGCCTTAGGTAACTATCAAGGTACACTTGATCCTGGTTCACTCAGCAGCTATCCATGGAAATCTCCTTCATAGGGATAGGGATTGGGACATAAAGCTTGTGTCCCAAAGTCTAGCACAGTCTAGTAACCCCACCACCATCACCGTCGATCATGACGTTTATGTAATACAATTTGGACCTAATCTGATCGCGTTTGGATCAAACATCTTTGATGCTGTGGGAATCACGCTTCTTTGGTCAAAGTTCGGTCACGCCTTATGATGGATGCTCTAGCCCAGAGAATAGTATCCAAATTTGATCAAAAACCGCTTGATGAGGATTTCACCAAAAGAATTGAATTCAAGTTCGGTTAAAATCCGATTGGAGCTCGATTTCGACCGAACTTTCAACGAAATCCGCAGGAAGAATAGTTGACTAAAGAAACGGATCCAACTTCCCAGGTTCAGCAGGATTGAAAATTCCTACCCGGAAAATGCATTCCTTCTCAGAGAGCAGGCGGACGCTAGAAGTGACATTATTCCGTTCTGATGGGCGTCAAAAAATTTTAATCCCAAATCGACGAGTTCAGAAGTGAAACTAATGAAATAAATCAAAGGAGGACGTGACGGAGAGCGATGTACACGCAAAGCATCGCATAAGATTGTAAAAGGCCGTGGGTCCACTGAGGAAAAAGGGGAGTGAGAAAGAGAAAGAGAGAGGGTCCGGACAGGTTGAAAAAGAAGAATGAGGGAAATTGACGGGTCGATAATCGAAGACGAGGTCTTGGTGGGCCACTCGACTGACTCTCGTACGTAATTAAATTCCTAGCACGCTCAACGTCTCTCGCCTCAACTCTCTGGAAAAGGAGAGCACCTTCTTTGCTACTAGCACCACGTCTATATACGAATACTCGACTTACGCCTCATGTCTAACATTTTTACCGATTTAATGCAGTGGTAGGACATCAAGAGAGCATCAAAGAATATTAATATCTCGCTGGAAAAAAGACCTTTTAGATAAAAATTATTTTTCTTAATTGGAAAACCTTCACTTCATGCCTTGCTGCTTGCTCAAATTGAGGTACTTTCTCATCAAAAGAAATAGAAGATAAAGTGCAGTCGAAGGATGTTTACCTGGTTTATTATTGAGATGGTTAATATCCCTCCAAGATTGTTAATTCAAACTGATATTGCGCTGTTTTAAATCGATCATTAAATGATTAATAACAGCCAGACGAATTTCTCAATTCAGAAACTGGTTTCAGCAGATGGAACCTGGAGCTGTCCAACAGTTTGACTGATGTAAAGTGGTCTGATTACAACTCGATTTCCAAGATTAAAAAATAAATTAATGTTTTTATGGACGCTGCTGCTATCAATAGCAATCTCCTGCCGTAATTTGTCATCAATTAACCGGTTAGGATGGTTGATAGTAAGCGACTATCATCTGCAAACCCTAGTGGAGAGGTTAGAATAATCTACCATAACGCCAAAAATCCATATCGTACAGCTTACACTACTAACAAAGAAAATATAGCATATTGCAAAATGTAATTTGGTTGATGCTGATTGCGTATGATTTTTTTGGAATTTTTTCTCATGCAATTTCATTTAAAAAATACCGTTGAAGAACCCCAAATGCGAAGGGAGGTAGCACGAAACCATAGCATGATGACCATACTACTTTAATGCAGTACTACAAGAGCGAAAGAGCGTCAAAGGATATTAATATCTCGGAGGAAAAAGGAGCAAGTGGATAAAAAACACGAGTGAAGAGAGCATGACGATAAACGAGTATGAGGAGCTGCATTGAGCGCATCTACACAACTCCTCTGAATTTCTGTATGCATTAATAAAAAAAAAAATGAAATTCCGGGGGACAATGTCGCAGCAATTTTTTGAAGAGGAACGTTGAATTTAATTTAAGAGAGAAAAGCACTTTTACAGGGAGTACAACTAAATTTAAAAAGTTCTTCAATTTGAAAATGCTCTAGGTGGGAGCCATCCCTTGTATATTATTCTCTAGTGGGGAAAATATTTTGTCAGCCATGAATAGTCAGGCGACAGTTTCCAAGGGCTTTAATCGTTCTCCTTCTGCAAAATGATTACGGATTGGGGGACGAGACAAACGGCAATTCCCCCACAACACACTTTCAAAAACAGAAGTTGATTCAGCACCTTCTTCCAAGTTGACCCCAATCCTTTTGAAGCAGTCCGAGAATCCAGGTCACTTCAGCGATAGATGGGATCAATCCGAAGTTGAAATCCAGTCATTCAACGATTTAGTTCAACTCGGAATCACACAGCTCTAATCCTTTGAAGCTGCTTCCATTTTGGAACCGAATTAACGCTTCTCGGAGTGGCCCAGTCAGGTCGACCGGATTGATCCGAATCCTTCCATCCGAGCTGAATGACAACAGAAATCAGATGATTTTTGGTGGTATCGTCGGAATTAAGACATGGATGTTGAAACTGTTCGTTAGTGAAGTGTGACTTCAAGAAATTGTCCCTAAAGAAACATGATCTTGGGCTACCATGACAAATGCTGAAGTTGGCTGTGGTCCCCGATGGCTCCCACTCATTCAGCCCGCCAGTTTTTGCCATATAATTGAATAGATTTTAATACCACAATTATACAACTAAAGTTCCCATAACGGCTTCCCAACTCGCACTCAGTTTTTACCATATGTACTCAATGAAAGTGCACACCCGGAATTTAATGTAAGTGTTCACTAACGAACCAGACCCCGTGTGCCGACTTCATCCGTCTAATCGAAAATAGTCGGGAGGGAGGTAAAAAAATGGCTAGAGTGCCGGAACGGTTGATTAATGGACTTCTTGTTGGTTAAATGTCTAGGTGGCGTGGAATTCCGAGAGCAAGGAGACTATGAGAATCGAAAAAAAATTAACAGGACTAAGAGGTAGCTATAGCGGAGATACTCGCGAATACGGTCGATTAATTGTGACCACCGAGTGCGCTCTTATATAGCCCTTTTACGGTCTTTCTACATCCCTCTGCTCGCTCGACGCAGTGGTTATTGCGTAGCTTGATACTAAAATCATCAGGGATAAATGCTGGACAGATAATTTCCACCTGGAACTGTTTGGAATATTTGAAATTCTCGTTTTTTATATCTTATTTTAGATAGTTTCAATCCAATTATTTACGATATGCTGCAAATGTGATCAAATCTTCCTACGATAAGATTTCCCCATTCAATATGTCCGCATGAAAATAAATTCACCTACATGGACGAGTTTGATTACATCTGCTTAACGAATTCGACTGAGCGCTTCTGCCCGACTGTTCACTGAACTGGACATTCGTTGATAACTCGGACTAATCCCAGTAGACTAGTAGCTGATTCTAGAAGCATTTCGCAGCATTTTGAAGCATGCTGTAAGCTGGTAAAATCTAATCGTATCTAACAAATTCTTGATCAACGGTACATCATATCGTTAATAGTAGAAGAAAGATACCGAAGCAAAGTTGATGCAACATGCCGATCTGAAGACATGGTCAAATGCCGTTCGGCACCTTGATGCTGTTCGCAGCGAATCACTCCGGTCTTGCGGATTGGCTCAGGCCGATCGCACGCGTTGGTACAGTCCGTACCATCCGTGTCGAATCATCACGAAAACCCTCCTCCGGATCCGTATACAGTCGAGTTCCGTTAATCCGCCGAGATCGGAGGTCGTTCTTGAGCGAAGTCCGTTGGAAGACTGGATCAAGGAACACCCCCACTCCTTCGCTGGGAGAGTGGATTGGAGGGAGTTTATCGATGGCGGGTGGGGGGAACCGAATGGGGGGGGGGGGGTAACAGAACATAACATGTCAAACGCTCATGTTGATGAGGTGGGGAACTAGCTGGAGGGAGAACAGGCCCGATTACAGATGGGGCATATTAAAGGAATTCTACTATGTACATACATTTTTGTCCTGGCAAATTAGTATTTTGTCAAATGAACTTCCTCTCCTTTCATCCAAAGCTAACCTCAATGTCTATTTATCTGTTGCAGAAACGAGGAAGCAATCCAACGATTTCGGACTCCATTCTATATTGATGATCCTGAAATAAATAAGGGAACAATACCGAGCACTATCTGTTCATCGAACCTAATTGACAGGTCACGAAATGTTGCTTGGATTGTGCGAAAAATAGCGTTTCGAGAGTGGCGTGAGGCGTTTAAATTTACGATTTCACCGGCAGCTAGTATCAAGGGAAATGCCCACGAGTCATGGATATTCTCGAGACACGATAGAGCACTACCCCTTGTACACAGTAACAAATGGCCTTGTATTGTTTCTCGATACCGTGTGATACTGTGATTACAAAGTCGCTGTTGTCGTCTCAAATAACATATCAATGAAGAAACGATTACCTTTGACGTTTTGTCAATAATTTTCCAATTTCTTCGTCTCATTTTCAATTGGTAGCTTTACGACCAATTTTTTTTATTTCTTCCTTTTGAGGAATGTTATTGTTATGGGTCATGTGAGGTAGAGAAATGATGATGTTGACCAAAAAGTAAACACAACAATGAGGAAAAAGGTATACAGTGGAAACATTGCTCTGCCAGGCGAGTTAAATATTCTACAAAATGAGGTCGTTTCATTATGTTCAAGAGGACCTGTAACCCGAACATAGCCATGAATTTGCAATTTGAATTACGAAGAACGAGAATAGAAGAAGCAATCAGTCTATTTTTCTATTTTCGTACTAGTTGGATCGGCGAGATTTATACTGAAGAACTAAACAAGTGGGTAATTGTTTTTATTCATACAAGTCCTTATTGCTGATGGCGCTAATTTGGCTTCGAATGGATATTTATTTAAATTTGGATCCAATTTCATCATATTCAAGATAGTTGGGTAACCATTTTCAACTCGTGTGTGTGTGTGTGTGTGTGTGTGTACATCAGACGGTGTATGTATGGATGGTCAACATTTTCGACGATTTCTCATAAATGTCTCACGCTCTATGTCGAAAACTATTAGAGATACGAAGAAAAGTCCTAAATGAATACTCTTCCTCTCTTAAAAATACACATCTTATTTCATATAACCTTCTTCGTTAAGTTCAATATTTTACGAGATACGCTGACCTCAATACGTACGATACCACAACCACATCCCGTCCATTGAACTCTCGTCTTTATCTCGGGACTAAGTCGATCGAGAGAAATTTGGCATAAGCATTTTTTGTCGGAAATTAAATTCTCTACAAAAAATGTTCTATACTACTTTTCCTAAAAAGCTCTCGGTGAGGAGCTAATTGAGTTTTCAACTAGAATGGACGATTCATATTGTTACATGAAAATGTTAGTTCTGTAGTCTCTTTGTGTATATGTGTGTGTGTTACAATGTATGGAAGCATAAAATGATAAATCTTCCATTCGAAACCAAAAGATCGACATCCAGAGCTCTTATAATTTAACAACCTTTTCCCATTGTTTTATTTTGAAGAACGAATGAGAAAGTACAAAAGGGATAGGAGGAATGGATCTGGATGGCGAGGAGCGCCTCAAAATGGATCCGAGGGGCCCATGCTACGCCTCGTTGGAGTCATTGATGCCCGAGTGCACCAACACCAGTGAAAATCAGTGAAGCGAACTGGGTTGGTACCTGACAGACTTGCGACAAGAGAAATCGAGTAGGGGGTTGGTGGGTGGTAGGGGCTGGAAACGAGGAATCTTTTGCCCGAGTAAATTGTACACTGGCGGAAGTCAATTTGACGGTGGACTGGGGACTGAGATAGGAGTTGAATCGAGACAGAATGAAGATTTCCGGAGTGGAGGCTAGTGTACCCCTTCTAGGGGCTGTTGCACCACGCTGTGTCGTCAAACAAGCCACTGTTAAACGATGTGTTGCTGCACTCCTGCTCATCTCAGTTGCCAGTATTTTTTATTACACACATTACGTCATTAGCAGTCCATTGTCCAGGTAAGCATAAGTTTTTGAAGTATTACAATGCATGAGTAAATAATATTCAGGAGAGTGACGTCAAATTCAATTGGAGAAGAAACAGTCTTCCTTGAAGAGAAATCCATCGTACGAAGTCGGTTTTGCCTTGGATGATTTCATTGACAAATATCTCGTAATCCATGGAAGATAGGGAAATATCGATAACCACATTGTTTGTAGAGCATCTAATGAGTAACAAAAAATGTTCTTATCGGAATTTCGCTATCTGCCTTCGATTGCGAAATATTCACCAATAAGATCATCGCAACACCAACTCGACTGATCACTTCAGTATCTCCCTGCCTCATCTGATTTAGATACTTTCATTCCCTAGCGCAGGAATTATATATACTCACTATTATAGCTGACCTATATGAGATACATTATCATTTGTCCACTAACGTCAACTATTTGTACGTTACATATACTGAAGACACATGCAAAATATGCATCTTCAAAATATATATAGTTAAGCTTATACGGTGTTCCAACACTGCGGACTTCCCGAGTTGGAAGTTCCTCTTCAACCCCCCCCCCCCCCCCCTGGAGTGGTTGAAAATTAGCTGACTAGGCCCATGCTTTCCGTTCCGCCAACGATTCCACGTGAACGAAGATTCCCAAGAAGTTCTGGGAACTGTTCCAGGTGGAATTGCAGTTCTGGAACCCGTTCCAGGAACGATTCCAGATGGAAGTTCTTCTCTCGGAACGATTCCAAGAATCAATTCAATTCCGAGAACAGTCAGCAGATCTCGTCCATATGAACATTAAGTTCTAGGAACTGCTCCGGGAATTGAACACGGAGGTGACGCCTTTCCTGGAACCGTATCCGGAGCTGAACTTCCAGGTGGAACAGTTCCCGGAATGGACCCTTCATGTGCAATTCGTAGGACTGTTCGTGCACTTGGGAATGCTCTCGGAACTGACAGCACTGGCTCAGTGGACTAAGCAGTGTAGATCTCACTTCAAACTTCAATACCTTCAGGGGGGGGGGGGCAAAAGGAAAGTGGAAGAACTTTCGATTTAGAATCTCACCCTCAAAAATGTTGTTTTTTCAATTCCTCAAGTATTCGACATTTAAAGATAGAATTTAGAACAGTCTCCACGACAACTCAATTTCAACTCAAACAATTATTAATCATGCCAGAGCTCAACACGAGACACCCTGTAATATATAACGCTGATTAACATCATTCATAACAAATGAAGTAAGTTTAACCCACTCTTGCATTGTCCTCATGCATTCGAAGCAATAATTTATTGCCCAATATATACATTATTTTGAGGCATAACGCCTGACTCATCTTCATCCGTGTATCGATACCATTAGGACAATTTGCACGGTTCATGAATGATTCAGGTGAACCAGTAATGAACATACTGCGCAATAGATTATTCCAGTAATTCACTGAATGTCTACATCAGAGGGACCTGTTAATATAGTGGATATACATTAGGCACATGCCAAGAATAAACCCCATGGAGTATAGTGACCGAATTCAGTCAGCTTCTCAGGTCAAAAATCAATTCCATCAGAATGATATCAGCTGTCCCAAAGATTATTAAAATCATCTTATTCAAAATTAGAAAAAATAATTGATTTTATGTCGAAAAAGAAATGAAGAATATGAACGAAAATATATCGTTCAATTATTGAAACAGTTTTCATTCAGGTACATAATACTTCGAGGAAGAAAAAACTAGTTCAATAACATTAATCTTTTCTGTCACTGAAGAGGTCTCAGTGCGTGCCAACAAAATTACTTTATTTAGTTTACCGATAATCCGATGATGCTTCTTGGATCCCCCCCCCCCCCCTCCTAAAGCGTGCAAACTTTGCTCTGTATAAAGTCAACTCGCATATCAAACTGCGATCTGGAAAAAAAATCCCTTCCCACGAGGTCCCAACCACGCAATCACGTAATTCTCGCATCGATCAGTTGGGGAAAATTGTATTTACCTATCAGGGCATCGATGGTATCGATAGAGAATAGATATTTTAATTTGAAAGTAAAACAGATAACTCGATCGATACCTTTTAGATTCATTGCAAAGATATTGTAAGATATTGTTTGCTTCACTTCGGGATTATGACACTTGTTCTCTCATGATTTTGAGCAAAAAACCAGATGAGAATGCTAATGAATTCTAACAAAGTTATGAGTTGAAAAAGCCAACCACAGGGTGCTATGAAAGCTTGATCCCACCCTCATCTTGTCTGGTTAACACTGCAGATTACGGTTGGGGGTTTATGTAGGGAGTAAGGTTTTGTCTGTTTCACATTTCTCCACCACTTCGAAATTAGCTTGGACCTGGCCAAATAGACTGGCATGTAGGGAAAAGCGGGTGGCCCTCGCGGCAAGGAAACCCTCGCGAGTCCATAACCAAAACTTTGAGCTAACAAACTGGTGAATTGAGGTAAGCGGGTCATTTAGAATAACGAGGTAGTCCCGTTGGCCAACAAACTTTGATAAACAGTGCAGACAGATTTTTTGCCATTCATACTATGTATGGGCAACCAGAAGGGCTTTGATACTAGATGATGCACTGAGTGTCCTCTCAAAGGTGAATACATCGTGATGTGTTCGACAAAACTGCAACTAACTGATACTAACTTGATTCGGATTGAATAGGCATCGATTAGAATAAAAGAATCCTTGAAGAAGTAGGGAGATGTTCTGGGTATTGTTCACATTTGATAATCTTGGTGTGTAAACAAAACAGCTACACTCAGGATGTTTGAATCTTCAATTTGTCCACAAAACGCTCTTCACAGTATTTTCCGAGTGAGATGAGATGAAAATGAATGAATGATGAGGTGTCTGAAACCCACTCATCATTTTGTCCCGTCGGCCAACAAACTTTGGCAGTGCGAAACCTGTAGTTACCTGTATTATTCATGAACAGTCCTGAAACCTTTAAGATCTAGATGATGTTAGGCTGGAAGGGCTTGGATCGAAGCAGTCGAAGGGATTAATTTTAGATGAGTGAGGGATAAGCCCAGTTTACTTCTTCATAATCTTCCGACATCAGCTTCGCTACCACACTTCCTGATCTATATGACCAATTGTTATACATGTTTCATTGGAGGATCGTACAGAATTGCTATTGGTTCCTGCTGTTTGGTGTAGCTTTACTTTCATACTACAAGATGTATGTTCAAAAATTCTGATGCCTGCTCCGCGATGATTCAATTTATGGAAACCAAGTGAAACTTGTCAGAGAAGGAAGTAAACCCAATGAACGACCTACTTTGAGAGAAGAGGCAACGCGAAAAGATAAGTGACGCAACAGATGTCTTCTTTGATCATCTATACTAAGGTCGAGAGGTGAAAACCGACCCGTGGCCAATCAACGTTAATATCTCATAATTGCGTCTTAAGATGATCACATAGCAGCGAACTGACTGTCTCAGCAAAGGCATTGGAAAATTTGGACAACGTTGATGATGCTAACAGAATGATAGCGTCTAGCACTATTTCTAATAGGCATTCCCAGAAATCAATCACATACAGCTCCAATCTTAACTAAAGTAGCCCGAACTGTCCCCAACTTTCCAAAGTTGTTAAAGTGTTATTTTTATCATCCACCTACTTCCAACTATTCCTAATTAAGTTCCTACCAACGTACGCATACGAGCCAAATCTCAAATGAAGATAACACCAAAGACGTTGATATGAAATATCTCCTAATAGTTGAACAAATAGTTTACAAACACCCGAAATTCCTGTGTCTACCTCACACCATTCACATGGAATGCTTCTTGCCATCCACTCTAAATCAGGATGTATGACTGGTATGTATTTCCGGAATTAAACGACCTAGTCCAATTGGAATTCTCAAGAAGCTCCTTGATGCACTCCCCCAATCTTGGGCCTCGTTATCTCACCTAGGACCACGCTACCCATCAACCCCGAAAGGGTCTTCCAAATGAAGTAGAAGAAGTGAGGTGGTAGGTGGGGGAGGACCAGGCAAATCTAGAGTATTACTTCCAAAGATCCAGTGGAGGAGTTTGGCGAGTTCATGCTTAATTAGAGAAGACATATATTCCAGGGATCCGTAGATGAGCTTCTCCTTCTTGATGACCCAGTGTGAATTAATCTTCGAGGGCATAGTGAATCAAGGGAGGCGTGGTGACTCGACCAAGTGATGGATTATATTCATGAAAACTTTGTTCAAAACATTCCTCCGCGTTTTTTCAATTCAATGAATCCATTGAATCGTCAGCTATTGAATATTTAATTAGAATTCAATCAGCCAAAAGTGTACAAGAATTATTGCATAACGTTCATATTTGAAACATCGTTGGCCGCTGCTATTTGTTCATTAAAAACACTGGCTATGCTGGTAAATCGTGCATAATCACCAATATTATCATGGCAAATATGAATTATGCTATTACTGAGCGATGGGACAAAATCTAACCGGATGTTTATTGCACGCTCAATCACTGCCAATTTAATGTCTTGTCCGTATGTAATAACTCACAGCGAAACATCCACAGCAATATTCCCCTCCGTGTTTGCTTTCAAAAATAATTTTAGTCTCAATAAGAAGTTAACCCTTTCCACTGTAATTACTGGGGCGTAGTGAAATTGATGCTATGAATACAATCTCCAAACTTTTCGGTTTAATTTCAATAGGAAACTTCATAAAATCCGAACTCAATTCAAATAGAACAAAAGTTTCATTGCATTGAAGTGTGAAAGCATGTAATTACAGACGTTTGAACAACACTAAACCTGAAATAATGTTGATGGTTGTAAAACGAAATGCTGAATTGCAGAATGTTGGAAATGATGAGAGCATATCAAAGTATCATAAAATGAAACAAACCTTCCAATCAGTGTCAAAATGTTGGAACTATTTGCAATGGCTGTTGAGAGCTGATTGGCTGGATAGAAATGATGCGTCTGACTGACCGTTTTATTGATTCGTGCAAATATTTTCCGGTATTAGTTGCTACCAAGGATTGTTGATCAGTATTGGCCATTATGTGCGGGATGGTACTTTATGATCTTCCGCTTCAAAAAATGAAGCGACATCACTTACCTGAGTTACCAACAGAGATGCAGGTTCAGGTAACATTTGAGGAAATAAATTGAGCGATACGAAGGGCAGCAGATTCCATATATTCACCTATCAACATTATGTTATGAAACTGATCATGCAGACATAGATGCAGGTAATATGGGATGTGACTGATTTGCATAGGCCTGCCAATTGGATCACGTACTGATGGAGTCTACAGTATTGAAGTGATTAGATTTAAGATCAAAGATAATGGAGGAAATAGAGCTGTATAATCCAGCCAAACATCGATTGTTCGAATTTGGGCAATCACCAAGAGTTGATGAGAGAAGCTGATCAGGATAACGATTCGAATATGCAAGTCCACATTATTCATGGCTTATCAAAAATTAAGGAGTTTCGATTTGTTACCGGTGCAGACATGACTACGGTATCATGAGGCAGCTTGTAGAGATGAAATGTCTACATGGTACATACTTTGAAAGGGTAAAACAAATATGCACAACAATCGAAACCCTGATTTTAACGGAGTCATAAATTCCATCAATTTGACAATACAAAATTCACTCACCAAGTGAAGCCCAGGCTGTTGATCACTAGAACCTTATGTGGACAGAATTAATAGCGCCAACGAAATTACACGAAATCCGAATAAACAGCAACGGCAAAACGCCGGAACTTGGGAGTAATACACGGGACCAAGTAATCATATCCAGGTTGAGAATACGTGACCCATAACTACATATTAACGAAGTATGACCCACCGCGGTCTGAAAGCTACCATAGAAACCTAACGGTGAAGCATATCCTGCCGGAGTGCCAAAAATTCAATGGGGATCGCCAAAACCTCAAGTTACCATCGGACTTACCAGAGATACTAAATAACAAGGACAATGTGGATGAAGTGGTGAGACTAGTAAAAAAAAATGAACATTTACCAAAGTATATAAAGATCAAATTAATAATGTAACCACAACTGTACCAAGTATATGAAGTCGCTAAGGACCGAGTAGTCGATGCGACTTTGAAAATAAAGAGAAAAAAAATTCACTCACAGGAGACTTGACACGTCGATTAGGTTCTTTATGCCACTAGATTTCTAGTGCTATGATCATGCCTCCAATTATTAGTTACATATATGATGAGTTTCTAATCACTCAACTTTGCGTGTATTTGAATTTTGCGGACCTTGAATTGGATACTGCGAAGCACTCTGACAACATTGCTCTCAAGTACTTACGAACTGCACTGCGCTTACCACGATACTAGATACGTTCGGTGGAGAGGTGCGACCACTCGAGGCTTACCAACGGTTAGTTTGATGTGGCAGGGCGAGAGTGGACGAAGACCAAGAATCGGAAGCATCCTTGATACAACATTACCTACGAAACACCTAACACATGATTCTGTCCCGAATCAACTTAACTGTTGGGTTCGTTCGCAGCGATTTGATTCCATTCGTTACAGCAGACTGCCCGAATACTTTTTGCCTTTAGGTATAGGAATGATTTCCATTAGATTCCTCATATCAGCTGCTTCCGTCGCACATATTCCACCATTGCCGAATCCAATGTTGTGATTGGGATTTACTGAATATTTGCTGAAGTCTGTGTATTTTACCGGATCTGTTCTCTGACTAGATTATGCAATATCGTTCTCGTATATCTTCTACCTCATATTTCTACCAAGCTTCTTCACGGTAGGAAAATCCCTCTATCAGAGCTTGTTTTGCTCCCTTCTATCGAATTTACTCTCCTTCCTTTGATAAAACCGCACACTTCAAATCCCTCTGATCGATTAAAAAAATTGAAAGCCCTTGATTACTCATAGGTAGAAATGCAATAATCCCTTGCTCAATCGAATAAACCAGTCTAATTGAATCGGCACAATGTGCTGCGATGAAATACTGGAGAATACCCTGAAAGGTTCACGTCATCCGCCTTTCATCCTGCCTGAATGGGGCTCCATTCGACCCGGTAACTCACTCCAAGCTTTAAATATATCCTGAAGCTCCATATTACTTGGAATCCTTTGAGATCCATTGATTTGTTTAGTGGATAAAGATTGGTAAGTAAAAATAGGTGCATGGACTAGATTGTTACCTAACAAATTGCTCTATAACCACACATCCTACTTCATGTCCGGACTAATCCCATTTTTTTGCCGATCGTTTTACTGTCTAATCCTATCAGTCCAAGCACAGGTGGTAAACACTAACGTGTCCGTTAAAGGAACTCACTGACAAAATAGTTAACACGTTGTGCATGGCTAATGCATCCTAGAGGGATACCATCAGAAATGTTACCAGGTACAGTACATTTATGCAATGTCCAGCCATGTGTATGCACTCATATTAGTCCATGGTACATGGTATGTTTGCGGACGGATGACGAGTTACGGTGCGTTCCTAATCACGCTTCTAATCACACTCACAGACGAAATTAACTCATGTATGTCGAGTATTCAAAGGAACCAGATACCTCATTAAGCGCACTCTTAATCAACTTGTGCCATCGCAATTACATCAGATAAATAAATAGTAATCAGTGAAATTGCGAATTTTTTCGAAACGCAAAAATTACTCCATGACCTATAAGATGTAATTAATAATAAATATACGTATTTAACGTATGCCAAGCTAGCAGTAAAATCGAGCAGAATCGCATTTAATTTATTGCATCAATTAGAGCTTTTTTAGAGTTAATTTTGAGTGGAGAGAAAAAAATTTTGAGCTCACCTCTATCATTTACCTGTCAAACCCTTCTCATTAGTAATTTAAAATCACCGAGTTAATGGAACGGGTGTGCTGGGAATTGGAAACTAACATCTGAAATTGTAGAATAAAATGACGTTTTTCTCACCACAGTTGTGAGCAATGGCTGCATTGGTAGATATTCATATTCAAAACTCGTCATAATAGACGAACAAAAGTTTGCGCCTTGAATGGAGAATACAGTGCTGCAATCGCCACAAGCACGAATGGCCGATTTCGTACTATTGATTAGGATTCCAATTATTGGTCTAGACCAGAATTTTTTGTCCAATTGCTTTATGTATTATATACATTTTATATACTCCAGCTCCATCATTCTTCATTGTAATCACTCATCTATCGATCTCATTGTGTGGAGAAATTGTTCGCGAGGTTTTTTGCGTTGTAACTTTGCGATTACGCAAATCATTTATTGGTATTGAATTATTTGCGTCAATTTTCAATGACGATTTAGTTAATAACGTGCGTTATTGACACCTCTATACGCAAAAAAAAGGTCATTTGTTTCTAAATAAAATTAGTTTTAATTTTGTTTTTCAAGGGCCGAAATAATTATGCGTCGTTAAAATTGCACATTCTACATTTAGGTGTGAAAAGAGAATGAAATTTGAGGTCGAAAGTTCTTTTCCATTTTGCTCTCCGAAGCTCCGCCGCTGAGTTAAAAACCTTTGAAGTGAACCAATCAGAGACCGGCTCCGCCCTTCGGACAGTGATTCTCAATCTACTCGTTTTAAATTGCGAAGAACTTCTATGTTTACGGAACGAAGTCAAGGCATAAACTGGTTATAAGTAGAGCCGTGACCTTGAAACGCAAAACCCCAGGTTTTCTCAATTGAACGCATTTGAGTTGAGAAGCACTGGTCGAGGGGGCGGAGATACGCTCTGATTGGTCCACTTGATTGCTCTATAACTCGACGGAGGATGCTCGGAGAGACAAGTGGCAGAGGAACTTTCGACCCCAAATTTCACAATCTTTACAGCCCCAGATATAGATGGCGTAGTTGCGACCTTTTTTTTTATTTTTTTTTTATTTTTTAAATTATTTTTTTATTATTTTTATTTGTGGGCGAGCTGTGAAGATGGAGCCTATGGCTAAGATTCCCGGTGCCAATTTTTTATATCATATGATTTTCTCAGTATATTTGTAAGTATATGCTCAATAATATATATATATATATATATATATATATTATTTGTGGTAATATTTGTAACAGTTCAATCTGAAAACATTTCCAAATATTTTGTTTCTCGACAGTCATTCGGAACATGAGTGGCCGGTATTAGTTGCTGGACACTGCAACCCCTTCCACCCCTGTCGAAATCTTATTTACACGCATCGATAAGATGAAAAGCGTTCGCCTAATCTCCGGATCAAAGGTCTTGTCAGTCATCCGGTATATTTGGCTTTACGCATTTTTTCCCTACCCGTGCTCATTGAGTAGTGATAACCATGATGAGCAGCTCATTCAGCTGAAACTTAGAATACATATAGATTATTTTTAAAGTTTTTTCAGAAATTTAAAATGTTCGAAATTTTTCGAGTTTTCCACATGCCCCGAAGTTTATAAATTTGTGCATTATTTCAACTTGAAAAAAAAATTCTGTATTCTGTCGCAACTGAAGGAATAAGTTTCACGTAAAAATGGAGAACATCAATTCAACTGATGGTCATCGTGATAGAATGAAGAAGTTCCTGGATTTCAAAAATATTTCTTCAATCCACTTCCAGCTCTTCCCATCTTTTTCTCTCCTTTTTCCCTCTTTTTGCTTCTTGATTTCACCCCCCCCCCCCCAGCCACGGCCACCTCCAGCGACATCGGCCCCGGATACATCCCCTTGATGAAAAGGGATTTCGTTTTGGTGGCTGAGTACACGAGGAGTGAAGGCGCTCGGCAAAAAGCCGCTAGCCAATTTACCGTGGGGTAAAGGGGTCATACTTGGCCAAAGGATCTCACCACAGACTCATCGAACTAAAGAAAGAAGCCCCGAGAAATTCACGAGGACTACAAAAAGCCTCTAATAACGTCCAATGAAAGAGATTGTTCCCTTATTAACAACTAATCCACATGGAAAAAATTCTCGATTCGATATTTAATATTGGAAATTATTCCGAAAACACCCTCGAAGTTTCGTGAATATCAACCTCATTTTTAACCCGCAGTCGATTTTAATTCCGAAATAATTCGAAGGACGTGTGTTTGTGTGTTTGTGTGTTTGTGTGTGTGTGTGTGTGTGTGTGTGTGTGTGTGTATGTTTCTGTTTTTCCTCTATCCCTCTCTCTTGTACTTCGCACAGTAGCCGCCCGTCAGTATTTGATCGGTAGGGCCTACTGGACACCCATCCATGTAGCTGAGGCCGATTAGCGCCATTTGGGCCATCGGATTTCTAATCACCGGGTAAACCTCCAGAAACCCCTGTGCTACGATGGTGGGTGCCTGTGAGGGACCCTCCTCCCTTCATTGGGTTAGGTTCCCACCCGGCCTTGCGGTCATATTTTGTGGTTACCACCGATAACACACACGGAATATTCTGCTATCGGTCGGAATCCATGAGAAAACATCTCATCATGTGAAACATTCTCTGGAGGCTGGGCGCGAACCTAGGACCTTTAACATAGTAGGCACATATGCGACCCACTGTACAAAATCGTGAAGTGTGTGTGTGTGTGTGTGGGTGGGTGGGGGGGGGGGGGGGTGGGGGGGGGGGGGGGTGGGGGGGGGGTTGGTGGGTGTAGGTGGTTGGGTTGGTGGGGGTAGGTGCGTGTAGGTGGGTGTGAGTGGGTGGGTGTGCCGCAAACCATAGAAGAGCTACTTGAGACCTCAGAAAAAATTCCCTTAAGTATTTCCATTTTAAAGATACTTAACAATGTCGATGCACGTCTCATAACACGACTACTGACAGGTCAACGAAATTCTATTAAAAGCGTTGGAACATGAAGAAATACCCGAGTAAAATAGATTCCATATGAGACTCGCAAAACGTATCGCATATTAGAGTGTATAAATATACCACAAAGACCCCCCCCCCCCCCCCCTAAGCACGCAATACTTCCGTGTTCATAACATCCTAGGACAAGAGTCGCTTTGTACTAGCCGCTTGCGATTATTCAATGATAATAATAATGCAATATAACGTGGCAAGAGAAATGGATCAGATATACATTCACCTCACCAATCCCCCTCCTCTTTGCCGTGAAAACATGTACTCACGCATACACGCATGCAAAAAGGGGTAAATGGTATTTGGGGGGGGGAGGCTCCCTTATCGCGAGTTAATCTCTATCATTTTTATTCCACTCAGCTCGTTCCACTTCCATTTGCAATGTATGCCTCCATCTCACGAAGATTCGTGCTCCTCGTGATAATATTTGGGTAGTTTGAAGTAGCATCCACATTTTTTTCTTTTCTTTTTCCTAAGGTTCTTTAGGCACGGCAGTGTTGACTTTTCAGGGGAACGTCACGAAAAAATTTTAAAAAATCGATATATGTGTATATATGGGTGGGTGTGGGTGGGTAGGTAGGTGGGTGGGTGTGGGTGGTTGGGTAGGTAGGTGAGTGGTTAGGTGAGTAGGTACGTTTTGGGTGGATGGGTAAGTGGGTGGATGGGTAAGTGGGTGGGTGGGTGGCTAAGTGGGTGGGTGGGTGTGTAAGTGGGTGGGTATATGGGTAGGTAGGTAGATGGGTGGGTGGGTGAGTGTGTAAGTGGGTGGCTGGGTGGGTAAGTGTGCGTGGGTGGGTCGGTGGGTCAGTGGGTGGTTTCTCATGAAACACCTAACTTTTAGCTAAAAATGTAATCGCGTGCAATGTCCAAAAAGCCTGAAATAACAATTATTTCATTTTTTCCCATTAAATAATCCGACTCAACGAGGGTATTAATTTCTAATCACAACGTCGTGGTCCCATTTTTGTTCCCCAAATTCCATATCAAAGAGATTGAAAGAATAGCTGAAATTGAAAAGCATTCCACTGCCAGATTTCCATCTCCCACTTCCTACTCCAATATTCTCCATCAACTGAAATCTCCGACACTCAGAAATATTATCAAAGAGCATGGAGAGATGAGTGTCCAGTTGTGTAGGTGTATATACTTTTCTGAAGACCCGCTGACATAGGTTTTTCCGTTTACGTACGAGGGTATTTCGGGTGACATACGTTAACTCGAATCCCCGCTTGTGAAAATGTCTCTTCAAAGAACATAAATGTATACATTTATGTGACTAGCCCGACGAAAAACGAAGCCATAAACCTATGCTCAAGGATTATTTTAACTTGGATAGAAAATTGTTTTTAGGAAAACATGAGAAAAATTGTGAAAATTGTTATCGGGTTTTCGGAGTGCTCAAAATTATATTTTCTCTTTAAATTGCCAAAAGTAGGAAATTTGATAAAAAAAAATTGCAAGATCATAGGTATTTTTTTCATTAAAAAATTCCATACAAAACTTGAAAATTGGATTTCCTGAATCCTTGCGAAATATTTAAATTTTCATAAACGAAAAAAAATCAATTGCACAACTGAGAGCAAACATAAATAACACCTTTCACTGTGAGCCCACCCATTCATATTTATAAATGCCAAGGGATAAAAACCGGCTTATCGAGGTCCTCGTATGACTGATGAGCCTCGAGATGAGTCGCGGTATCTTCACGCGTGAAGATAAACCTCGTGAGCGTGTTATCAGCCGCCATTCTTCAAGAATCGAGGCTCGAGACACTAGTCCCTGCTTCTCTGTGCCATATCATTTTTATCGTTCAACTCTCTTACATCACTCCTCGGCCCATTCATTCGATATATCGATTAGCCCCACGTCGCCGGTACATCCCCGATTGCAGGGGTGGTGGTAAAACTCCCTTATATCCCCATATACATCCATCAATTTTTAACCATCCTCCACACACTTCCGTCAACCCCATCATGCTTGATCATCGTCTCTAGTACTGCTAGACAAAATGAAAAAATGGTATGAGTCAAGATATAAGAAATGGGATAAAGTATTTGAAAGAAGTACAGCACCATTCGATACAGTATTTTCCTGCAGCACCCACCCACCCACTTACACCCGCCCACTCACTACTAACTACACCCACTCACGCACCTATCCACTCACACCCACCCACCTACCCACTCACAACCACCCACTTTCCCACTCACACCTCCCCACCCATCCGCACCCACCTACTCACAACCGCCTACCCACCCACTCATCCGCACCCACCCACCCACTCACACCCACCCACCCACTTACACCTACGCACTCATCCGCACCCACCCACTCACAACCACGCACCCACCCACTCACACCTACCCACCCATCCGCACCCACCCACTCACTCACACCCTAACACATACTCACACATACAGATCTCATCTCAAGCTTTGTTGAAGAATTTTTTACACCCCCTAAAAAGGCCAGTTAATCATCCCTGACCCCAAAAATTAAAAGGTTTCGGAGTGTAGTTACAATCATCATTTACCAGCAATTGTAACCTAATTAATATACACCTGTTTTTGCGCACTGTCGTTTCCGAAAATCCCACAAAAAAGTCTCCATCGTTCCATAGATAACAGTGCCTATCACTTCCACATCATCTCATCTCTGTCAGGTGAAAAGTTAACGAGGCATCCGTTATTGACCGCAAAAATTGATACATATGAATACATTCAAAAGTTTCAACATTTTTTTTCTTTTCGTGTAAAAAATAGAGCTCGGGGAAAAATGAGATGCCTGGAGAATTCTCAATTCTCACTGGTGCCTCAGCCTGACTATCGATAAATTGTGCTTCAAGACTTGATAATATATCTATGGTGTACTGGTTTGTGTGCTTGCAGCCTCATTCACCGTGACACGAGGCCAGAGCCATCGATAAGGTGTTCAACCCTGAGGGGAGCCACTAGATTGCCAGCAGCGCCAGATCATAGGAGCGAGGCCAGGCTCAGGATCGATCCCAAGGTTTTGGTATTCGTCGAGACACTGTACTCTAGAGTGGGACGAGAAATCGCTGAATTGCTGGTTTACAATAGGATCAAGTATGTATCAGTTTCACCCTCGAATCACTGACACAGAAAAGACAATTAACAATTACTCAAAGTTTAGAACTTCCCAGGTGAACGATGCCAAGCTTTGACAAGTGGCCCAATCTTGTTTCAGGCCCGGTTGTCCGGAACTTGGCTGCCATGCTTGGACCAAGGTTGAACCATTTGTTCGTGTTCACCTGGGTTCATAACTACACGCAACCACGCGGACCGACCCACCCATCCACATCGATCCACCCACCCATCCACACCGATCTAACCACCCACCCACTCTCCCATCCAGACTAACCCACCCAACCACACCGACCTAACCACTCACCCACTCTCCCCTCCACACTGACCCACCCACCCACTTTCCTACCTACCCACCGACCCACTCTCCCATCCACACTAACCTACCTAACCACCCACCCACTCTCCCCTCCACACTGACCCACCCACCCACTTTCCTACCCACTCTCCCATCCACACTAACCTACCTAACCACCCACCCACTCTCCCCTCCACACTGACCCACCCTCCCACCCACTCTCCTATGCACACTAACCCACCCAACCACACCGACCTAACCACCCACCCACTCTCCCCTTCAGACTGACCCACCGACTCCCCACCCACCCACACTAACCCACCTAACCACACCGACCTAACCGCCCACCCACTCTCCCTTCCACACTGACCCACCCATCCACTTTCCTACCTACCCTCCTACCCACTCTCCCATCCACACTAACCTACCTAACCACCCACCCACTCTCCCCTCCACACTGACCCACCCACCCACTTTCCTACCCACTCTCCCATCCACACTAACCTACCTAACCACCCACCCACTCTCGCCTCCACACTGACCCACCCTCCCACCCACTCTCCTATGCACACTAACCCACCCAACCACACCGACCTAACCACCCATCCACTCTCCCCTCCAGACTGACCCACCCACCCTCCCATCCACACTGACCCATCCATCCACACCGACTCCCCACCCACCCACTCTCCCATCCCCAACTGACCCACTCACCCACCCACTCTCCTATCCACACTAACCCATCCAACCACACCGATCCACCCACTTACTTACTCACCCAACCATACCGAGCCACCCACTCCCCCAACCACACCTACTCACACACACACAGTCACCCACAATGTCACCTACTACCCAATGGTCCAAAGTGCCATGAAACGCGGGGATATATTGAAAAATCCATTTTTTCAAATCGAGGCCATTTCAATAACCCCTATGGGGGAGTTGAAAATTTGCACACTTGGACAATGTGAAAATATTCAAAAAATCCCCTCTTGTCACATTGCACGGATTGGAGAAGCACATGGTTTGGCAAGTAGTCGAGTTCAGACAAGCTACAATCGGGCCGGAACGGCACAGGATCTAGTGATGAGTTGATGAATAATATAATTTATGATGAATACCCCTGGTATCCAATATTTATCAAATACTTTTCCAAGCTGCGCCACTAATGGAGAGGCGTAATACCAATTATTCATCACTCAAGATAAAAGAAACTGGCGACAGATAGAGGAGTAATCACGAATGAGGGAGAAGCGCGTGGAAGCGAAATTAAATTGCCTGACAAAAGTCGAGCGCATTTTCATTCTCTTGACAAGGAGATTGGAATAAAAGAGCCGTCGAGAGAAGCCGACGAAGTGGTTCGATGAGGATATGAAGAGTGGAGAAAGAATTGGGAAATCGAGACGGAAATGGAGTGTTCATTAGGATAATCACCTGTGCACGAACAAATTTAGAACTCAAAGCCCACGTGAATGGAGGATTTTTTTTTTATTTTTCATTTGATTAGGGTCAAAAATAATTAACAAACTAGTGGCTAAATAATTGTGACCCATCGCGACCCCCCCCCCCCCCCCCCCCCACTCAAGGATTCGAAATTGCTAAAGAAACGGAAACATTTTTAATAATTGAAGTATACTTATGTAGGCTTTTCTTTGAAGTATCCAAACGCCTACATGTACAACAAAAGTATTATCATTAATGCCAAATAACAGTCGCTTGTTTATCATTTTCTACAAAGAGTGAACAATATTCGAATCATGGAAGATGAAATTTTTTTCACAATATTAGCATATTGCAGATCTCCCCGATTTTGCCTTTTTAACTCGCCGATATAGGGAAGTTATTGTAATGGCCCCGAAAATCAAAAGTGGAATTTTCATCATATCTCCACGTTTCAAAGTCTCTCCAATCATTCTAGAGCATTTTTAACAAAATGTTTGTATGCATGTGTGTATGTGTGTTTCCGCGTACGTAAGTGCCCACAATTTTTGAATACCGATTTCTTCCAAACGCATCACCCGATTCGATCATTTTTTTTAAATCGATGGGTCTTCACGCAACTGAGACTTGATTAGATTTTGAAAGAAATTCATACACAAGTTTCCGATTTTTTTTCAAACATGAAGCATGAAAATCGCCAAAAGTTTTAATCAATCATTATTTACGAAGGAAAGTTGTGATCAAGTTAATCAATGTCGCAATTGGAGTCTCTCGGCGTACCTTAGCTTCGATCAAAATTTGACTCACGTTCATGCAGTGAATTATTAGTTATTGGTTGATTTTGAGTGGCGCGAAATTTGAATGACTATTCAAACTTCTATATTCGGTCTAGATCCGAAGTTGTCCGACTACCGCCGGCGCATGCGTGTTCGCCCGCATTTGCACAGGAGAGTCTGAATGCGCGATGCGCAGTGTGATTGGTCAGTGCGTCACGTGACATAGTCGCAGGTAGCGACACCTGTTGTATTCCAGTATTCAAAATTTCATGATTTCTATTTTTTTCTCTGAAACCAGTCTTTGAACATTTAATTGACGTGTCGGAAAATCTGCGAATGGGAAACAGAAATTACAAATCGGCAAGTTTTATTTGTGCTTCCAACACGGGCAAATACACTTCTATCCCACTAGTTATTCAAAGTCTTCAACAAGCACCTCATGTGATTTTGATGGTAATAAATTCCCAGAAACTTTTTAATAATCAAATAAATAAATCTTTGATTCGCCAAAACCCTAAAAAAATAACAAGAAATCCATCAACCAACTCGGAAATTCCACTAACACCCCTCTAAAAATGTCCTCCTCCCCCATTTCACCCCCTCCGCCACCATTTCCCGGCCAACTAAAATCGATAACAAAATGAATGCTCCACTGAAAAAAGCGACAAAACGACAAATGGCATTTCCGTCATTGAATTGAAATCTAAAAAATGTTTTCATACGCACATTGTCCTATACTTTTTCATTACCACATTCCCAATAATTGATTATTCTTTGAATAACCATGAGGATTTATTGAATCCCATGGTGCCCTGATAGATGTATTCATTATCTTTATTCGATTCTCGATAACACGAAATCAGGACGACATCGAACGAGAGCAATCACGTACACTCCCCTGGGATAATCAATTTTCAATAATAATTACTGCTCCTCACTCAATTATGTACGTGGCACGTGGTAGTGGTGAGAAAATGAGGAACAGAAAAAAAAATCGAGGGAGAGAGAGGGGTCGCCTAGTGAGAGAAATTTTCCACGATATTGGAGCTATTGTTAGCTGGCGTTTATGGGGCTTCACAGGCTTTCCGCTTTTCGAGTCCCGCTATGAGTCGAATTCTGAAGAATTGGCAGGAGAAAAAAAAATGAAAGGGTTGATGAAAGAAAGAGTTTGAATAAGAATGGTGGGCAAGTCTCAATAGGGATGAGCAAAAAAAAAAAACATTAATTTGCCAAAGGACGTGAAAAGTGGTCTCCTCAAATGAGCATTTGCCCAAATGACTAGCTTCCTTTTTTCCCCTGTTTCACCCCTTCAATTACCTAACTTGCCCAGAATTCACGAATTCATTGTTCTCCAGATGACGCTGGGTCTCATCAAATTAATTTACTGCATTTGTCCCACCAACGCTTCTCTCACAAAATGCACTTTAAAGAATTGGAGATCTCAATTTATGCCCACCTAATTAGTATAATAGCAGTCGTGTTTTCTTTTCTGAATGACAATGTTCGTTAATATTTAGCTGTGCATTGAGATAATATTTGTGAATGGTTGATGGAGCAAGTGGTGAATCACAAGTTCCTCAAAGTTTCAGAATTATTGATGATGAAGGACAGAGTGCAACTCTCGCCGCGAGTTGATCCTTCTGTTCGCCGCTTTTGCTTATTGTTTTATGCAAGAATGGTTGGCTTTCAATGGCTCCATAGTTCAGCCACTAACTCGGAATTCAGTGGTTTATCAGCATTTAGAAGAGTCTAGAATGAGCATGGTGAAGCTACTGTCATCAGTTTTGTTGTTGTTTCGTTCAATGCCGAGAGGCTACTCACTCCCCGATTGAATGACACCATGACTTCAAATTGAAGTCGACTTCGGATGACTTCTGCTCTGACTTCATTGACTACGATAAATCGCTAAAGTCAATGACTTGGGGCATCAAATCGAGTGACTTCATGATTACAAATGACTTCGAATGATTTCATAATTTTGAAAACGTAAAATATGCACACACATACCGATTGTCGTACCCTCGCTTTTGTTTTGAGCCGTCAGTGTAGCCAGATAGCCAGCTTGAGGTGAACGGAAGGAAATAAATGTGAAATTCTTGGAAAACGAGATATGAAATTATTTTGCAGATGACGCATGTAATTCCAGGTTTTGGATTCATTGATTTTTTAAATTTTTTTAAATTTAACTTAATTGACTTTGAACGACTATGAACGACTTCGGCAATGACTACAAACGACTTCGCCAAGCCGAATTCACCTGACTTCAGTGGCTTCAGTAACCTCACCGATTTCGATTGACTTCAGTGTGACCTCCGATTGACTTCATCGTGGAGTGACACCATGACTACGGGAGTGAGTAGCCCCTCGGCATACATGATGAAAGACAACACAATACTTTAATTGTACAGTCAACTCCCCCACCAGTGCACTCCCCACAAGTTGATGGATCCCTATAGTGACTATCGTCATGACCCCACCAGTGACTATCTCCTCAAGCGCCGCCTCCCCACCACTGGGCAAATAGTCCCGCGTGACTTTGAATGCTATCTCACTGCGCTTACTAGCATCCGGGAGTGGGAGAAGTAGGGGAGGGTCACTTATGGGACAGGACGGTGGAGCGTGCGGTCCCGCACAGTGCACTAGTGGGAGGCCATGGCAGGCCAGCACCTCAGTCGCGACCTCTGATGGAACTACGATATGGCGGGAAATTCAAATTGAAGGTTACCCGGATTTGAGTGGCGCGCCCTGAGAAGCTCATTCACATTTAGGTCCAACGATTACAATGTTTTGCTGTAATTCAGTTAATCAAAATCTGACCTTTCAGCAACTGCAAATGCAGAACTTGGAAAATTCATCCAGGAGGCTTTCAAAAAATTAATTTCCAACTAGAATGGACGTGGAAATAATCACAGAACAATCTGGGTATAAAAGTATACCCGACAGTTGACAGAATAGATGATTGGATAACTGTTGGAGATGAAACGTTGGAAAGCTAGGAGAGACGTCTAGTCTTCCGACGTCTTGACGATAGCTGAATATGCCCGTCCATTGCCTCCCTGACTTCTCCATGAAATACCTGAATCACATCAACTTTTCACCGTGTCCTACGGAATTTTTAAAACCTTTTCTCCACATATCCAATTCCAGGCCAGCTCCATTCGCCGAGTAATGTAAAAGAAGCGAAAAGCGACCTCCTTCTCCCAAAATACGAGGTGTGTTAGAATAAAAATGCATCATGTCATGTGTCACATGAGCATAGCATCACTTATGAAGAAAAAAGATTCCTCAAGGATGTGAAAAAATGGAAAAGTGGGCTATTGTTGAGAGTTGAAATTGTCAAAGCCAGCAGAGAACTCGAATTGTGAAAAGGGCCTTTGGATGTTGAGTCTCCAGGGGAGAACACCACAAGGGAGACTGCAGGAAGAAAAAAGAAAACGAGAGAAAAATAACGAAATACCCCAAGCCAATATCACCACTCTACTCTTTTCGGTTAGAGACAACTTCCAATTCCATCTGGAAATAGCGAGTGTTGAAGAGGTAAAGAGCACGAGCCAAAAGTAGAGTTGCCCGCCTGCCCCTTTGGACATATCCTCCCGGGAGATCCCTCTTCCCCGATCAGCTTGGAACAATCTAGACCCCCCACCCGCCCTAATGCAAACGTACAAACGAAATGTTTTCCAATTCTCCAAATTGTAGTGCAACCTTTCCACATACCCTACTTCTGCATCACTCGATTTACTCCATTCAAACACCTTCAAATTGTGATAAGTTTACTCAGAAATCATATTGTTGATCAACTTGAAACGAAACAACCTAAAACGTATTTTCTTTCCACGGAGAAACACTATTTGACCGAATTCCAAGATGGCAACCAGAGTGGTTTCCGGTTTTGACAAATGGTTGACTCGAATTGGGCAAATGATTTCAGCGGTTTCACCATCTTTGATGAATTATGAGGAGTGGATGGTGCAGATTTTGTTGAGTAACCATTAGTAAGCGAAAGGATTGATCCAATGTTCTACGGCATAAACTATTAGAGTTAGCGCAAAATTCATATAAGAGAAGTTGTTTGCCATATAAAAATACGTATTTTATGTAGAATGCCTTTTTTCGATAATTTGCATAATTAAGGAGGTATAGCAGTCTCCACAATTATGTATGTAATAAGTGAACGAATGGACCCAGCGCTGTTATGACGGTCCCAATCGAAGCGTTTTCATGCAAAATCGAGCGGATCACATTTTGGATGGCATTTGTGCAGTATATGCAATATTATTAGCAATTGCAATTGTTTATACTGTTCCACTGGGTAAAATATTAAAGTTTTTGTTTTGCAGCCGCATCCTTATTGGCGTCTCACTCTCACTCAAGTACCACGCATAAGTCTCATCCTCATGCTCACCATGCGTCTACTCAAGTATTCATAATTATCTGCTTCATAAATGAGTCAATTTGGAATTCCCAAATAGGCATGTTTTCGTTATGATAATAACAGGGGTCACACTGATTAACCGTAGTATATTGGAGAAGAATAAATTTAGTAGGTTGTGCTGAAAAACCAAATCGGGAAGTTTTGTTTGTGCCCCGAGTGGGGCATACACATGCACACACCACTAGTCATATATCTATTTTAGTTATCCAAAAACAACAGTTGTTCTGCATTCAACAACTGGTTTCTGAACATAAACAATTAACTGATGGCCTTCAACATTTAGTTGCTGAATTTTACTGAAGAACTGAATACTTTGAAATCGTGCTAAGTCTATTGACAAATGACATAGTTAGCTGAAGCGGCCAACAACGTAAAGTGCAGTGAATAAGCTGACAAGCAACACCGAGCCCTGCATTTTAGCTCAAAGGGAGCCGACTAATGCTGGACTCCAGTGAGCAGTAAACCATGGCAAAGACACAACATGTACTTCATGAATAATTCTCATCTGAAATTACCACTGATATATCCCAGAGTGTTTTAGGTACATGGCTGCCGCAGCATCAGCCTCATCGAAATTCCTAAAAAAAAAAAAAAAAAAAAATTTGCCTGCGCACCTCCGGTGACGAAGACATACAAAATAATCTTTGACCATCGAAAATTATCTGCAAGTTGATCTTGGCCAATGCGTAAATAAGTCATTAGCTTGCAGACCACGAACAAGTTAACTGAGACTGCATTATGTAGAGGGAAGAACGAATGGAAATGACCTAAACGTCTCGACCTGCTGCAGTGAGGCGGAGACTGATTTTTTGCAAGTGCAGCTACATTCGGATCATAATTTCATATGGAGCATTATCGGAATGGGCTTGACCTACAGCCCACAGTAGGTCTTCTTCGTTCTTATTCCAACAAGTTGCCTGATCGTAATCAGCAAGAATAGCTCTGGTCTTGAGGGAATGAATTCCATAAAATGAAGCTACCCTGCTAGCACAAGAGCTCTCAAAATGACTCAAAATGATCCGAAGATAGTGAGTCATCCCCTGATTACGATTTATCCCAACATTGAGCGGGATTGGCCTCACTAAAGAAAATGATGACAAGATAAGATGCTGTATCGATCGTATAGTCTCATCGCATAATACCTTCATGTAAGAGCATTCCCAGAGGGTATATATACCCCTACGTGACTTGAATTCGAATAATACAGGGTGAGAAAGAAGTGGGTGACGTATAGCAAGTGGTGAGAAAAAAAAAATTTACACCAAGGAGTGTCAAGCCCAGGAGCTTTGAGGGGTTACACTATACATCACTAGTCAATTTATGCTGCCTACATACCTGTAGGGTTTACTACCGCCACGGAACATGATTGACATTTTTTTGCATCATTGCAATTTTGGTGGAACTAATGTACATAGGAAAAGAGTGGTAAATCAATGCGAAGCCCGTTGTGATTCAGCTCGAATTGCACGGACCGGATTCGAAAGAGAGCGTTGTAACGGTTCGATGTGGTTCCGGGCCGAGTCAGGCCCGTAGGAGTTTTGGATTGATTCTTCTCCCAGCTGGTTCAGGTCAATTGCAAGTCGCCAGTAGATTTGAAGTCAGGACTAGTGGGGTGGAAGTGTGTTTGCGTCCGTTGGGAGCACAAATAAAACTTGCCGATTTGTAATTTCTGTTTCCCGTTCCCAGATTTTCCGACGCGTCAATTAAATGTTCAAAGACTGGTTTCAGAGAAAAAATAGGAATCATGAAATTTTGAATACTGGAATACAACAGGTGTCGCTACCTGCGACTATGTCACGTGACGCACTGACCAATCACACTGCGCATCGCGCATTCAGACTCTCCTGTGCAAATGCGGGCAAACACGCATGCGCCGGTGGTAGTCGGACCACTTCGGATCTAGACCGAATATAAAAGTTTGAATAGTCATTCAAATTTCGCGCCACTCAAAATCAACCAATAACTAATAATTCACTGCATGAACGTGAGTCAACTTTTGATCGAAGCTAAGGTACGCCGAGAGACTCCAATTGCGACATTGATTAGCTTGATCACAACTTTCCTTCGTAAATAATGATTGATTAAAACTTTTGGCGATTTTCATGCTTCGTGTTTGAAAAAAAAATCGGAAACTTGTGTATGAATTTCTTTCAAAATCTAATCAAGTCTCAGTTGCGTGAAGACCCATCGATTTAAAAAAAATGATCGAATCGGGTGATGCGTTTGGACGAAATCGTTATTCAAAAATTGTGGGCACTTACGTACGCGGAAACACACATACACACATGCATACAAACATTTTGTTAAAAATGTTCTAGAATGATTGGAGAGACTTTGAAACGTGGAGATATGATGAAATTTCCACTTTTGATTTTCGGCGCCATTATAATAACTTCCGTGTATCGGAAAGTTCAAAAGAGATTGGATCTCCAACATGATCACCGAGTTGTCCAAGTAGTGATCACTTTTATTGTCGAACTAAAATTGAATATTGTGTATTGAGAGCTCAGTTTTACCACTTTACTCGCATATCAAGTGTAGTGAATAGCTTATTTGAGCCACTCTCCCCCTTCTAGCCCTCTCTCTCTCTCTCTGTCTCGTTCTCTCTCTCGGGAGAGTCCCTTCCTCCCTCATTTTTATCATGACAAAACGCCACTGTGGCAGAGAGCAGTTTGATACCTCAGGACACAATGCTGCTGCAGCTGCTCTAAAGGACCTTTTCAAATTATATTCCATATCTTCTGGATACACGTATATATATCCCAACGAATGGTTCTCCTGCGGTAATATTCAACAAAAGGAATCCATCTTCCTACTGCAGTCACTGATTCCCTTTATCATATTTTTCCATTCTCCGCTTATCATTCAAACATTAATTCATCATTTTCATACCAGAGGACCACGCAATAAGAGAAAAAAAATCTGTAATAAATTTTGGAAAAAAAAATACTCCATAAATGGTTTCAAGCGCTTCTCGGTTTGGGGAGATGTCAATTTCAGTCTGGTCGGTGTCAAGTTTTTACACAATACTTTTGAATTTTTCAAAAAATGTATGTAGATCTCGGCCCTCCCCCTCTTCCTCCTCCCTTCCCTCGCTTCTCCTCTTTTCCTCCTTCCCCCCCCCCTCTCCTCTCTCCCCACCCCCTCGCCACCTTCCCTGCCGCCGCTCTACCCCCCCCCCCCCTCCTCATCTCCCCCCCCCCCCTCGCCACCTTCCTTTCCGCCGCTCCACCCCCCCCCTCCCCACCTTCCGTCCCGCCGCTCTACCCCCCCCCCCCCCCCCCCTCTCCATCTTCTCCCTCGCCACCTTTCCTCCCGCCGATCTACCCCCTCCCCCGCTCCTCCCTCACCACCTTCCCTCCCGCCACTCTACCCCCCCCCCCCTATCCTCTCTCCCCACCCCCTCGGCCCTTCCCTCCCGCCGCTCTACCCTCCCCCCACTTCTCCTCTTCCGTCCCTCTCTCCCTCTCCCCATAAAAAAGAGACAATTTTCACAAATAACATCGAAACAAAAAAATAAGAATTTCTCCAATAAGCCGAAAATTAAACAAAATTAATATAAAAAATCAGCAAATATGAACCGACCAATTATTTCGCACGCAATTGGATTTTTTTGAATATTTTTTTTTGTCAATTCTTCACCCTCTCTTCCATATCATGTGCTAACAATTCGCGCTCTAGGATTTTTTCAACTTTCCGCTTTGTGTTTATTTGCTTTTTCGGAAGAGTATTTTGGAAATGGAATTTGCGAATAAAATCCCGATAGGCCGCTTGACCAGGCACCGAACATCTGGCAAAGCCCAGTATTTTTTTTTTCCTCTGCAAACCGTTCGATATGTTTTTTTTTTCGTTTATTCCAGAGTGAGGTATATACTATCAAGTTTTTATTACTCACTTTGTAGAGTACGCCCCCATTTCAATTGGATATCTGGATATTGAAGTTTTTCGCAAAAGTCCGATAGTCCGATAGAAAAATTGCAAAATGGAGTGTCTAATTTGAATTTCGAAGTCTGAGGAATTCGAAGAAAGTCGGACTCTGGGGAGAGACAAGTTGAACCTTCGCGACCACACCTCACCCGCGCCACGTAGCGGCCACAGTGGGGTAACTCATTACCCCAAAAATGTTACAAATTACAAATCACTTCAAATTTTTAACTCCATTTTTTTTTTTTTTTTTTTTTTTTTTTTTTTTTTTTTTTTTTTTATTGTCCTATATTTCTGAGTACGCGCAACGTGCATGCAATGGAAGAAGAGAAGGTTGTGGCCTGAAAAAAAAAGCAATAAAAAAAAATTATCTGGAGAGTACTATCTGGTTGGCTCCCATGTGTGTGTATGTATATATATGCCTCTTGCATCACACGATATTCCAATGGCAGAGGACGTGAGAACTAGGGATTTGTCCCTGGTGTCCATAGTTTTTTTTTCACCTCGAGTATGGCTCGAATATTCGATGGAAATAATAATGCTGGCCGCAGTACGGACAGATCAAACGAAGAACGAAATTGCGAATGACATGTTAGATAGAGAAGAGTGGAGATGGGAATGGGTGCATATGATATGGGACACGTACAACGATGGTACCATCAGCGTAAACAAGGCTTCATTCAGTGGGACAGGCAAATAAAACCAGTTTTGGCGTTATCTCGTGGGGCAAATGCTGTTGCTTTTTTTTTACACACTGTTCGTCCTGCTGTTTGGTTACTTAATTAGTGGCCGTCAGTTGTGAAAATTTCCGCCCAATTTCTCCACCTGCTGATCAAAGTGATGGCTTTGATAGCTGCCGAAAAATTCACATGAATTTGTAGGTAAAGTCTAGACTTTAGTCTCCCTGGAGGCTCAATCTGCCGGTGGTGACTGAAATCAATTAGAGATCAATTAATTAGATTAAGAAATTGAGCGAGGAAAAAATTGACCCCTAAAAATGGAACGGAATTGAGCTAAGCAGATGATTGAACAATGCTAGATGTTGGCTGAAAAGTATAGAGGTCGGGAGAAACCAAGCGTGATAAGGCACAAGCAAGACAGCCGAAAGCATGGGAGCGCTCAAGCGAAATAGGTGGGGAGAGCTACACAATTGGCCAGGTCATCTAGAGACAGCTCTCTACGTAAAAGGATGAAATTTGACGCTGCTAAACATTTCACATTTATGTATTAAACAATGATGTTAAAGTCCTCGTGACGTCATTCACTGCGGTCCCTATTAGTACTGTTGGGTGTATACACCGTGTTTCAGAACTCCGGAAAGTTCTAAGTCGAAAGTTCCTCTCCAACTTTTCTACCTGACCCCCTCCCTCCCCCACAAAGTTGGTTAGCTCACTTGGCCAATGGTTTCAGTTCCGAGAATGCTCCCAAGGGCAGGAACAGTTCCAAGAAGCAGTTGCCATGAATGGTTTGTTCTGGGAGCTGTTTCAAGTGGAATTTCAGTTCTGGAAACCGTTCCAGGGCCGGTTGGCGGAACTACAGTTCCGGAAAATGGTCCAAGTACGGGTAGTGGAACTTCAGTTCCGGAAACCGTTCCAAGAACGGTTGGTGGAACCTCAGTTCCGGAAACCGTTCCAAGAACTGCTAGTGGAACTTCAGTTCCGGAACCCCTTCCAAGAACGGTTGGTGGAACTTCAGTTCCGGAACCCGTTCCAAGCACGGTTGGTGGAACTTTAGTTCCGGAAAACATTCCAAGAACAGTTGGTGGAACTTTCGTTCCAGGAACCGTTAGTGGAACTTCAGTTACGGAACCCGTTCCAAGCACGGTTGGTGGAACTTTAGTTCCAGAAAACATTCCAAGTACGGTTGGTGAAACATTAGTTCCGGAAACCATTCCAAGAACGGTTGGTGGAACGTCAATTCCGGAACCCGTTCCAAGCACGGTTGGTGGAACTTGAGTTCCAGAAACCGTTTCAAGAACGGTTGGTGGAACTGCAGTTCCGGAACACGTTCCAAGCACGGTTGGTGGAACCTCAGTTCCGGAAACCGTTCCAAGAAGAGTTGGTGGAACTTCGGTTTCGGAAACCGTTCCAAGAACGGTTGGTGGAACATCAGTTCCGGAAACCGTTCCAGGAACACTTTCATATGAAAACTCAATTTCAGGAAGGGTTCCAGATGAAAGTTGAATTCCGGGAACAGTGTTCCAAACTAGAGTTCCACCTGGAACCGCTTTACGTGCAATAATAATTTGGGGTGTTCGGTGACTTGGAATCGTTCTCGGAACTGACAACACTGAGTGCACTTGACACAAGTCAATTCGTTAACTATCAAACGAATCACTCCAATCTGTCAATCAAACTCACTCGTTAATAATCACTAAACCGTTCTATCAGCGCGCCTTCACTCTCTATCAATATCCATATATTTTAATCAACAAAAATTTTGTGTGGGTTTTTCAACCGAGTTCGTCCAACTTTTGCCTGTAGAGATCAAAGTCCGAGGTGCTTCCCCAAAAAAAAAATCACCAACAATATTCCATTCATCCAACGCAAACGAAAATATCAAACAGCTTTCAATGTAAAACCAAAATTTATGCAGTATTTTATTGCTCAATCCTATTTTCTGCTTATTTTTTGTTGCAGATACAAAGTGGAAGTTACTGGTAAATCATTACCGGTGCTGACAAACCTCGATAAAGGGAGATATGGTGTACTGGTGTTTGAAAATATCAACAAATATTTACTGATGGATAAGTGGAATCGCGAGTTACTCGACAAATACTGCCGTGAATACTCGGTTGGTATTGTGGGATTTGCTCCACCGGGTGAGGAGAGCCTTGTTGGTGCACAGCTCAAGGGTTTTCCATTATTCATTCACACGAATTTGCGACTCAAGGTAAAAATTACATGAATTAAGGGGATTCCCCGATCCGGGGAGACCGCGCCCATGCTATTATTCTCTTAATCCTTGTTCAATTATTTCATTTTCTCAAATCCCCGGGTAACTGCAGGTCAGGGTCAAAAGTCCACGGCGCCGTTTTCATTGGCTTATTATTATTATTAAAAAAAAAAATTCATACCGCCGCATCCGGTCAAGATTTAAAATTTTAAACACTTTGGATTGGTTAGACATTGTATTGCATATCACGCGGGAAATTTGAATTTCGCCAATAACCCTCAACTTCCATTATGCGCTTTTCTGTCTGCAGACAGAACTGTCTGCATAATAACGGTAACTTTCTATGATCCGCAATATGTATTTTGGCAGATCTTCACTATGTACGACTACTTAGTCTGACAGATTTTCACAAAACTAGCTGTATTGTCATGAATAGTCAATAATCCAAGTTGGCGCTATGTTCGTCTCATGCAAACAGACGAACTCATTTCATATTGTTTCTTGAAAAAAAAAAAATTGGCGTGTAGTTCCTGACACGCCAGAGAAGTGAAACTTCAGAAGAGGAATATGATGAATTTTTCTTACCCATTTGAAATAATACTTTTGGTACAACGATGGAAGTTTAGAAGGGCAAAACAGTGGTATGACAGGAGGAGATGAGAACATTTGAGTCTGTTTCATTGTAAACAATGCGGGTTCCCTATTTCATCTCCAGTTGAGGAGAAACGCTATGGCCCGTTGCTATGCCGCATTGCTATAGCCCGTTGCTATGGCACGTTACTATAGGGCGTTGCTACGACGCGTTGCTATGACGCGTTGCTATGGCCCGTTGCTATGCCGCGTTGCTATAGCCCGTTGCTATGGCACGTTACTATAGGGCGTTGGTACGGCGCGTTGCTATGAGGCGTTGCTATGGCCCGTTGCTATGCCGCGTTGCTATGGCCCGTTGCTATGCCGCGTTGCTATGGAGCGTTGCTACGGCCCGTTGCTGTGACGGGTTGCTATGGCTGGTTGCTATGATACCTAAGTGTCCGGACAGCGTAATACCTTCAGATAGTCCCATAAGAAGTTTCACTTCAAAAAAGGTCAATATATTTACAAAAAAAGCCGATCAATTCACCTTCAAATGACCACCAGAGTCACTTTCGACTTCTAACTCTCCTCTACCGATAACTCCGTATTCAAATCGCGGGAATCGGGGGATTCCCTGAATGCCAGCACGCTACTCAGTGCTGCCACTCCGCTAACCTCTGTTCAATCATAACTCTTCATAGAATCCGATGCTTGGGAACTGCCGGCCAAGGTCAAAAGTCCACAGCCCCATTTTTGAGATTGCTTTTAACACAAAAACGAAAAAAAATAGAAAAAAAGGCCACGCTTTTTTTAAGGTAGCCCCTTTCTCCGATTCAGCCGTGCATGGCTACCAGATTCGTATTCATGGCCCGTACTTTTGTCCAACCGAAAGTAAGATGAACCTTTTTACCTCTCTTTTTTTCACTCCTCTTCCTGTTTCCCTTTATTCTAATTCTTCTTGTTTTATTCCCTTTGTTTCCAGTTCTTTTTCGCGCCCCCTCCCCCCCCCCCCCCCCCCCCCCCCCCCCCCCCCCCCCCCCCCCCCCCCCCCCCCCCCCCCCCCCCCCCCCCCCCCCCCCCCCCCCCCCCCCCCCCCCCCCCCCCCCCCCCCCCCCCCCCCCCCCCCCCCCCCCCCCCCCCCCCCCCCCCCCCCCCCCCCCCCCCCCCCCCCCCCCCCCCCCCCCCCCCCCCCCCCCCACCTCTTCACGACCTCAATTCTTTTTGTTTTAATCGTTAGGATGCACAGCTGAACGCCGCCTCACCCATCCTGAGGTTGACCAGATCCGGGGAGACTGCCTGGGGACCATTACCTGGCGGTGACTGGACCATTTTTCAACCAAACCACAGCACGTATGAGCCACTGGCATGGGCGTACCGAGACAGTCTTGATTATACCAGCCAAAAGACACCTCTAGCCACTGTTATTCAGGTATAGAAGTTTCTGAATCATCAAAATCCTACTGTTGAATATTGACAGCGCACATGACAAATCATGTGTGGGTGGAATATATCTAGATTATATTTTGCCAAATGCAATATTGGAGGTATATGGCAGATATATGCACAAATATATGAGTCTCAAATACATGCCGCATATTATAATACTAGCGCCACCCCGGCCGCCTGCGGTCCAAAGTTGACCAACTTTTCAAATGAACTCTTTTCTTATTTTAATGGTTTGAAGTTTGAAATTAAATTTCAAAAATCTTGATTTTTAATTTTTGTAATTAAATTTGAGTTTGATTTTGATTTTTTTTACATTGAATTTAAAAGATAGATATGAATTTTTGCATTGGAATTTGAATTCGAATGAAATTTGAATTTGAAAAATATTTTCAACTTGAAATTGAATTTTAGAATCGGAAAAATGAAATTGTAAATTTTTTGAAGTTAAAATATGAGCCCGCGCGGAGAGGAATATGGCGACGTACATGTTCACAGCCAATCAGACGGAAACATGAGGGGAAAACAGTATGGCGGCCCACATGACAGCCAATGTGAATTGAAATTAGTGCATGAGCCGCCATGACATGGTTGTCATTTTTAGGAAGGATAGAGATCAGTGAGTACCACGATATTAGGTGTACAAACAAGCTTCCGCCGTTTTGGCAAAAGATGGCGCCACCAGAAAGTCATGGAAGAATCGTCATCATCAAACATCTCACCCTGAATTTGACTATATGCTAACAATATGACCTTGAGATATTAGGGACTCTAAATGAGCCGCCATGACATGGTTGGTCATTTTCAGGATGGACAGTGAGGAAGGGAGGATGAATGAATAGAAGTGTGGTCAAGTGAATATACATTTACTGTTTCGGTTGCGTGCTAATAGCGGACATATATGCTAGATCTAATTTTTAGCATACGAGTCCAGTGGCGCGGCGGCTTCGCACGCGCATTTCCTGTTTCCGCCGCACGGACTGGTGGCGCGTCGGTTCCGGTCTTGCGGTTTTCGATAATTTCGATATACATCGATAGTTTCTTCCGTCTCTTCTCTTCACTTCGAATATTTTTTTTGTTGAAATTTAACGTGGCTATATTTGCGCACTTATTGGTATCAATCGCTGACAAATTTATCACCATCATTATTATTTCTTATGATCACCATAAATTTACCAAAAATTTCATTAATTTGCAAATGAAATTGATTGGTTTAAAACGCCTTTATTTTCGAATTCTTGTCGAGATATCTCGTCTCTTATCACCGAAAACTCAAGATCACCCCTCAACTGCACATCGACCATCCACGACCCACATTCACCCTCAAAACATTCCTCCCAGAATTCTAAAATAATTCCCGAAAAAAATTCACATTCCAAAAATTCCACGCTATTCAGATGCTCATCCCACTATCAACTACATCTGCACAGTTTATCCCGTGGATAAAGGAATAATTATTTTCAAAAATTTCACTTGATGCTCAGATGAAATTCCAACGGTGAAGCAACACAGAGAGTATTCAAATTTAATTCTCCAAGTCTTGTGGAATAATGTAGTTGAAAAGTTCTCCGAGCGAATGAGTAAAAAAAAAAAATACAGAAGAATGAAAGCAGTGAAATTGGGTTGGTGGGTGGTACAGATGCTCAATTGCCTTGAGATCTGCTTAAGACTTGGCCCAGCATCCCAGTCATAGAGCGAAATAAAATGGGGGGGGGGGGGTGGAGAGTGGGTGGGCGAGGGAGGGGGTGGAAAATGGGTGGGCGGGGGAGGGGGTGGAGAGTGGGTGGGCGGGGGAGGGGGGTGGAGAGTGGGTGGGCGGGGTAGGGTGGTGGAGAGTGGGGGGGGGGTGGAGAGTGGGTGAGGGGGAGGGGGGTGGTGGGCGGGGGGAGGGGGTGCGCAAGTGGTAACCGTTGTACTCCTACGCGTAAAGACAAACCCGTTGATGGGGAAATAGAGAAAAGTAAAATGAAAGAAAATAGTAGCTGACTATGGGAGACAACTGAAACAATTCGTAGACCCATTCTGACCCTCTCTAGGGTTTATACATTCGTGAGAAGGAATTTTAGTAATGGCAAAATTCTCCCACCCTTAAAGAGATAAATTGAAGGGAGAATAATGTGCTTTTTCAACATGAAACACATAAAACTAGAGTAAAATCCAGAAGAAATTACATCGCCGTTTTTCCAACATGTTTTTTTTACTGACCATAAAATTGATCGAAAGCCCCCTCAACTCGGACAATAACTATTCCGGAAATTTTCAGCTGTTAGGGAAATTCGTAAATATTGAAATTTTAATTGGAAAAATTTGAAGTTGGAAAATTTGTAAGAAAATGGGTTTGGAGAGAATATGCAATTTTTGATGAAAATCTTTTGCACTTTCAAGCTGGAATATCTCCTTAATGACGTGTTCTAGAGATGAAGATCATATGACCTAAAATGTGTATCTTTGAGTTAGCAACAATATTTATTACAAACTTTTTTTTCTATCTTCAACAGTTTTTGTGCTAGAGTTTTTTGAAAAGTATTAGAATCGTTGATAAATTGTTTGTCTAGTTTCTACATTTCTGGAAAATTTTATTTTTCGTATAGTTCAAATATCTTTCAAAAAAATCATTTTTATCCAGTCTGAACATTTTTCAAAATTATTTTGAAATTTTAAAAGTTTAGCAAAAATGGAGCATTTTTTGAAGATTTACAAATTTTGTCAATTTACAAAGAAAAATCTAAAACTTCGGAACGGTGATAAATTGAAGGAGAAAAAATGGGCTTCTTCAACATAAAACACGTAAAACTAGAATCCTGAAGAAATTGCATGGTAGTTTTTCCATCCGTGTTTTTTTACTGACAATAAAATTGGTGGAAAGCCCCTCCAACGCGAACAATAACAATTCTATGAGAATTTCAGCTGTAATAAAAATTGTTTCTAAACTTTAAAATATTCAAGTAATAAAAAAAAAAAATATTCGACGAAAAGAATGTCAGAAAAAATTGAAGTTCTGAAAATTCTGAGGGGTGAAATTTATTGGGAACTGATCTAAAATACAATTTCCAAATTTTTTTAAATTTTTACAATTTTCCGAATTTTCCAAATTTTCCAAATTTTTAAAATTTTCAAAGTACCCAAAATTTCCAAAAAATTTTAATTTTCCGTATTTTCCAAATTTTTCAAATTTCCAAAGCTCTTGAAACACTCAAAATTTTCAAAATTTCCAAAAGTTTCAAAAATTTTCAAAAATTTTCAAAAATTCCAAAAATTTTCAAAATTTCAAAAAATTTGCAAAAATTTCAAAATTTTTCAAAATTTTCAAAATTTCCAAAATTTCAAAAATATTTAAAAATTTCAAAATTTCAAAAAATTTCAAAAGATCAAAAATTTTCAAAATTTCGAAAATTTCAAAATTTCAAAAACTCCAAAACCATCAGAAAAAATTCAAATATTTCAAACCCTAAAAAAGCACAAATTTTCGAAAATGTCAAATATTCATCTTCCAAACATTTCCAAACACCACAAAAGTTCATTGCCCCTCCCTCTATCTCCTGCACTTTATTCCCTCATAAACCTCATTTTTCGACTAAACTCCCGAAGAAATTCCAATCAGTCTTGGCCGGCAATCCTCTTTTTGGCCTCCCATAAAATTGATCGAGAGCCGCTCCAGCAATAACAATTTCACGGGATTTCAAGAATTAAATTTCTGCCACTAATCCGTCAATTTGCAAAAAAATTGAGGCGCAAAATAATCCAAAAATCCACTCTCCATTAATTGATAAAGAGTGACAAACACATGGACACTGATTAATCGCATCAGCGAATGGCTGATTGGCTCGTGATTTAATTATACAGAGCTGTCAAACTCGGTGGATCACGATGGGTGAAGGGTGTTGTTTCACCTGGAACATTTCACAGGACACCCTCCCCCCCCCCCGCCCACCCCCGTCCCTCCCACTTTACAGTAATGAGATTATAAGGTAGATTATTATTGTTTACTGCTGGCAAGCTCCGATGGATGAAACAGGGACGGGGGATAAAAAGTGGGTTCAAGAGTACCTTTTTTATCGGTTACGAACGCAATTAACGAATCCCATTATTGCGCCCTATCCATCTACCGAGGAATAATTACAGGGCTCGGCGGAAATAAAACAAGAGGATCGAATGTGTACGATCCTTGCCATGAAACACGAAAACCTCAATTCCTAAATCTAATCCCGCATATTTCGTCGCCGAGACTCTCAACAACTCAAGTAGTCACAGGGATATCCGGCGGAGTGCGCGCGCACCCTATTCAATCACTCGCGCGCCATCCGACTCCACCTGCGTTTACGCCTTGCCTATGCAAGCTAGAAAAAAAATTATAAGACATAACTTGTGGACTTTTACGTGAGGAACATTTTTCTTTCCATACAATCCTTCCATCTGTAAACATTCTCGAGAGACGGCAATTTGTATTCAAATAATTAAAATTTGTAACCTAAAAACATTGGTAATTTCAATTTTTTTCCGTCTACAAACTCGATTTCGATTGAAACTGACTTTCACTTTCTAACTCAAAATTAACTTTGAAATTTCTTTCGCAAAAACCATGGTTATATATATAACAAAAACTGAATTTTGAATGGATTACATAGTAATATAGCCAAAAGCGAAACATGAAAACTGAATTCAAGAGTATCTGGTTTTAGTAGTTACGAACGAAATTAATGAATCCCATTATTACGTATTATCCGTCTGCCGAGGAATAATTACAGTGTTGGGGAGAAATGGAAAAAAAGCTGTGTTATCGATTGGGGTTTATCCCCTGACGAATCATGCTCATTTGTCGAGTAATTTTTTGTAGCCTGTTCTCCAAAGAACCTTTTGACCCGCTGAAAATTGGCTGAATTTTTCCAGAATTTATGGCTTTTTTAATTTGTCCATTTTTTTTACCGACATCAGATACAGTCCGATCTCTAAGGAAGGGACTTTTGTGTCGCTTTCACCTTCCGGTTTTCGGAGCATTTCGTCTTACGCGATATCGAGATATTTTCGAGATATCAAGTTTACGGTCATTCGATTCTATTTCGAGATTTTTTTTCGCTTCTCCTTTTCATAATTTCCTTAGCGCTTCTTTGATCCGTCCAAGTCGATCACAATCAGAATTCCTACACCAATGCGGAACTAGTATTTCTCTAATCCTTTTTCCAGAACTAGGTTGTCTGTTGTCAACTACGTCGCCCTCCCCTATTCTCCTGTGTCCCCCACCACACCGAACTCGTGACGCGCCCCCCCACCACTGACCAGTCTGCCATGCCCAGTATGGGCCCGTTGGTGCCAGTGTACACAGTTACGCCGGAGTAGGGAAGAGTGGGGGGAAGCGGAGGGTGACCGGTGGGACAGCAGCCAAAATTGCTCGGTCCTGCGCGGGTGGCCGCTGGGACCCTCCAGTGTATTCACTTAAGAATGTTAACGAAGGACTGGTGGTACTCCAACACGACCATTCCCAGACCCACCTTTGGGAGACTTTTTTGTGTTCTAATCTCGGAACTATGAAAATATATTTCCTTGTTTTTTTAGCCAATTTTTTTTTTTAGAAATTGCCAAATCAATTGAATAATAAGGAACCATGAAAAATATGGACCCATCTAAAGTTGTCCGAATTGCTCCATTTTGAAAATCTATCAATTTTAATTCGGTTCCTGCACCGACGTTGCAGAAGTCGTCACTTCTTATCTGCAATCACCTCCTTCCTTCACCCTAATAATAACATATTAGTCTTAGATTTGAGGGCTTTGCAGCCATTATCTATATATCTATTATTAGGTTCCAAATGGCAGCTTCATCAATCCGGAACGTAATAATATTTGTAATGTCAAATTATCGCTCAGTCCGCTCACTTCTCAGTTACTTACATTTGAATCCATCAATTTTCATCGTTGCTAATGTCGCAACGTTCGAAATCTTTATCCATCCGCATCAGCAGCCGGTTTCTTCCAATGAACAAAGCAATCAAAAGTTGGGGCAAATGACGCTTATTTGGCTCCAAACCAGACATTTACATGCGAATAAGAATATGTAAAGCTAATACCGAGTCCCTAATATCTCAAGGTCATATTGTTAGCATATAGTCAAATTCAGGGTGAGATGTTTGATGATGACGATTCTTCCATGACCTTCTGGTGGCGCCATCTTTTGCCAAAACGGCGGAAGCTCGTTTGTACACCTAATATCGTGGTACTCACTGATCTCTATCCTTCCTAAAAACGACAACCATGTCATGACGGCTCATACACTAATTTCAATTCACATTGGCTGCCATGTGGGCCGCCATACTGTTTTCCCCTCATGTTTCCGTCTGATTGGCTGTGAACATGTACGTCGCCATATTCCTCTCCGCGCGGGCTCATATTTTAAATTCAAAAAATTTACAATTTCATTTTTCCGATTCTAAAATTCAATTTCAAGTTGAAAATATTTTTCAAATTCAAATTTCATTCGAATTCAAATTCCAATGCAAAAATTCATATCTATCTTTTAAATTCAATTTTAAAAAATCAAAATCAAACTCAAATTTAATTACAAAAATTAAAAATCAAAATTTTTGAAATTCAATTTCAAACTCCAAATCGTTAAAATAACAAAAAAGTTCAAAAGCGCGGGGCGGCGCTAGTATACCTAGATAGCTGATCCCAACGGGTCTAAGGGTAGCTTTCATAGAGGGCCGAGGTAGTGATAAATTCACTACCGCCAGTAGCGTGCGCATGCGCACTAACGTCATCTTTAGTACCACGCGTGATACAGCGTGGCGCTGGCGGCCACACTTTGCGTAACACTTTGAAAGTGGTGGGGGCATAGGGATCAGCTATCCAGTTATATAGAGACCAGTGGTGGTGGTCCACTGCCACGATTCCTCTTCACATTTCTCGCATTGTTATCTAACAATCCTTGTCTTTGTTAATTCCAGGATCATGGAAGATACGACGGCATCCAGCGGGTGTTATTCGGCGGAGGTCTACGTTTCTGGCTTCATAAATTACTCCTCCTAGATTCTTTATCCTACTTGTCACACGGACAATTAAGCCTAAGTCTTAATCGCATGATACTCGTAGATGTTGATGATATATTCGTGGGTGAAAAAGGTACTAGGCTTAAAAAGGACGATGTACTTGCACTATTGGCAACGCAGCAGAGAATACAAACACTTGTGCCGGGTTTTAAATTCAATTTGGGGTTTTCCGGAAAATATTTCCATCATGGTACGAGCGAGGAGAATCTGGGTGATGATATGCTCCTAGAAAACGTAGACAGGTAAATTATTTTTTTTAATTTATTCAATCAGTTGAACTTTGTTCCTGTCAGCTCTCTATTATTTTTTTATGGTAATTGAAAATTTAAATTCTATAATCAAGGGTTTTAGGACGTTCTCCATTATCCAATGGAGATTTTTCACTGGGAACGATGGATGATGGGTCTAAAACTTTTTGATTTTTCAGTCTCTGGCGTTATTTTAATTCATTTTTTTTTTCATTAAAAATTTTTTTTCCCCATTTTTTTTTTTTTTTTTTTTTTTTTTTCTTTTTTTTTATTCACTTTTTTTTCATTTTTTTTTCATTTTCTCAAAAAAATTGCTTTATTATTGCAAACTGATGTTTCATCCAAACATATGTTTGACCTAAAAATGTTTTGCTTTTCAAAAAAAAAAAAAAAAAAAACCAAACCGAGAAAAATTAATGACCATTGTTGCTCCCCACACCTCTTCACATTTAATTAAACTCTTCTGCAACACTTGTTATCTTTGTCATTTTCCCCCCAGATTTACGTGGTTTTCCCACATGTGGAATCATCAACAGCCCCACCTATACGAGAATGTAACACATCTACAATCGGACATGGCACTTAACAAGCAATTTGCAAAAGAACACGGAATTCCAACAGTGAGTGGTTACAGTGTGAGTCCCCATCATTCTGGGGTTTATCCAGTGCATGAGGGATTGTACGAGGCATGGAAGAGAGTTTGGAACATCAAGGTGACGAGTACAGAGGAATATCCACACCTGAGGCCTGCCAGGCTCAGGCGTGGCTTTATGCATCGCAATATTATGGTAAAATGCCAAAAATATTAGCTTCAATCTTTATTCATTACGAGCACAAGGTAGCTAGAGAACAATACTCCTAGCATGCAGTCCACCTTTACTGAACTTCTCCATAAATGCGTTGACCAATCCTACCGAATTGTTCTTAGATGATATTTTGTTAAGAGCTAAAATAGTGAAAATCTAAAATGAATGAAATGTGCTCGTAATGAACAGAGGTATCGCTTAATTTTTCTCACTTTGTTTGCATTCACCCTACTTCTTCCTCAATCCCAAAACTTCTAAAAGTTCATCTTCAAAAATTCCCTGAAAAAAAAGGCGGGAAAAATAAGAAGCAACTCCGTAAAAAGTTTCGTTCCTCCAAAACTCTAAAAAGAACATCTTCCAGATGCAAGTAAAGTACCGTATTCTCGGTTAGTTAAGGATGTATCAAAATTTCGCAAGTCTTTGGTTAGCCTCGAGATTGCTTGAAGGGCTTTTAGTGATGCAGGGCCAGTATGAATATGTAATATGTGCGCTCATATCACTTGCTTCCCCTTTCCATGTGATTTACCTTGAAACTTGAAGGTGGCCCAATTGCCTGATCGTCTCTCCTTACGCTTCGATCGAATCTAGGATGCGACGCAAGCGCTCGCGGCGGTGGCAATGAAAACCGACTTTTTCCCAGAGTGCACAGCCTTCACACAGTGTAAATCAATGAGCACAATGCCCAATGGACATTATATTCCTCGGTCCATCCAGTAATTGAAGGAAAACCATGGAGAACCTCAATTTGTACAGCCGTTTCTTTGACGAAACTCCCGCTCGACGATGAATCCGTATGAGTTAGAGCCCGGACAATTCCACTCTACTATACCGACAGGAGACTCCCCGTACCGAGATTCGATCCTTGGACCTCGCGTGCCAAAGGCTAACGCTCCCGCCACACGACCATCGTAACCATTGCCAAATCCTCTAATTGACTCACCCCTAATTTTTCAACTGAGACGTTAGTTAGCTATCTACGCACCATCCAGCAGTTTCTATTGATTCATTTTTTTTTTTAGTTACACTTCGATCCAAATTTAGGATATACCGCGAGTCCTCCTGGCGGTGCCAATGGACACCGACTTTTTCCCAAACTGTACAACATTGACACTTGGTCCATCCAGTAATTGAAGGAACACCGTGGACGACCTCTTTTACGAAAACTTCGTTCGACAATGAATCCGTATGAATTAGAACCTGGACAATTCCACTCTACTGTACCGAAAGCGAACTCCCCGTACGGCGATTCGATCCTTGGATATCATTATAACTTGATATTTTCATTTCTTCACAGGTATTACCCCGGCAAACGTGCGGCCTTTTTACCCACACTATTTTTATCGAGAGATATCCAGGTGGCAGAGATAAATTGGATGAGTCCATACAAGGTGGCGAATTGTTTCAAACAATTGTATATAATCCCGTGAGTTATTCAACAATTACTCGAAAACTTGTCATTCTAAAATTTACACAAATTAAAATGATTTTCTTACCTCTCCATTTATATTATTTCAGATTAATATTTTTATGACGCACATGTCCAATTACGGTAATGATCGTCTTGCCCTTTATACATTTGAATCGGTCATTAAATTTATCCAATGTTGGACGAATTTACGACTCTCGAGTGCACCACCACTCCAGTTAGGCGAACGATATTTTCAACTTTATCCAGAAGAGGCTGATCCAGTTTGGGGTGTACGTATGCAAACATCTTTCCTAGCTCACCAATTACGATCATTTTCACGGTATTTTAATGTCATAATTGGGGGAAAAAAAAACCAATAATTGAAAGTTGTAATCAAAGTGGTAACCAATTAATTCATTTTTTCCCACTTGCAATCATATTTTTTTTAACAATTTTCTTGGGTCCTGGTTCAATAGAAAAAAAATTATTTTCCCATCTTACTAATTATCCATAGTAATTATCTTGATAGAAGTGGACATAGTTACTGCAAGAACGCAAAAACCCTCATTCTGAATTATACAGAAGATATCTGTCATTTCGTTTTTGCCCCCAATAGCGCCACTCAAAACATATTTAATTTTCACTATGGATCGAATAGGAAGATCCCATGTTTAACCTCCAAAAAATATCTAAATGAAAAATTTTATATTCTAGAATCCTTGTGACGATCCACGCCACCAGAAAATTTGGTCGAGAAATAAAACGTGTGACCAATTGCCCAGATTTCTCGTTATTGGTCCCCAGAAAACTGGTACAACTGCTTTGTACACTTTTCTATCAATTCATCCAGCCATTAGCAGCAATTTACCAAGCCCCGATACCTTTGAGGAGATACAATTCTTCAATGGAAAGAATTATTACAAGGGCCTTGACTGGTGAGTCGTTTCAATCCTATTATCGTCATTAAGAGATGCTTGGCAAATTGCTTCAAAGTAAATTGTTTAAAGCAGTTTATACAAGTGTTCAAGCGACACCAATTATGTGTAGGCGTAAAAACGTCGAAGTTATGTCAATGAAAGGATCATTTTTCATATTGAGCTACTATCCCTATTTTGTTGAAGTTTTACAACTTATTCATTAATAATCAATTTTTTTTTTATTTTTTTTATATTTCTTCTCTTTATTTTCTTTATATTTCTGAAATTATTCATTGGTCATCTCATCAATCTCTCAAAAGTCATTTTATTTTGAATTTTGATCACTAGTCATTTAACTGCATGTCAACAAGGCTCAACTGAATAATAATAAACGGATCAAATATCCCATCAATTTCAAATTTCATCAAATTTTCTGTTTGGCCTCATCTTTCTCTAATATCTTTTCCGAATTTCCATGATGTTGGTAACGCCAAAAGTTCACAACTCAATATTCAGAAATCTAGCGTCCCATCAATCTCAAGCGATTGGCTCGTTGTCGGTTTGCGAATAGAGCCATTCCACCCCTTATGTAAGCTTCTAAATATCTCAAAATGTAAGAAAGATAGCGCAATTTGCATAAGAACAAATTTGTAGATCTCACTGTGCTCTACAAAAAAAGTCCTTATCAAGTTGCCGCTATGTTCCTTAGATTCCGAGATATCCACCGAAAACCTAAGCCGAGACAAAACAACCAGTAACAAATGGGCTTCTAATCAATACCAATCCACCTCAATGTGCACTAATCCTCAAAATTCCTCATCAATTTCCAGGTACATGGGTTTCTTCCCGGCCTCCAAAAACGAGAGCTCTCGCTATCTATTCGAAAAGTCTGCCACCTATTTCGACGGTGAACTAGTGCCACGTAGAGCTCACGCTCTTCTTCCAAAAGCAAAACTGATAACAATATTATTATCACCAGCAAGGCGTGCATACTCCTGGTATCAGCATACACGTGTACACGGTGATCCTGTAGCAAATAATTACAGTTTTCATGCTGTAATAACAGCAAGTGATACAGCACCAAAGCCATTAAGGGATTTGCGTAATAGATGCCTAAATCCCGGAAAATATGCACAGCATTTGGAGAGATGGCTGTCCTACTATTTGCCCCAACAATTGCACATAATTGATGGTGAACAATTGCGTCAAAATCCAATTGAGACATTGCACGAGTTGCAAAAATTCCTTAAAATAACACCAGCGTTTAATTACTCAACGCACTTGAGGTACGATCCGAAGAAGGGTTTCTTCTGTCAAGTGACCAATGAAGATCGTACCAAGTGTTTGGGCAAGAGTAAAGGCAGGCAGTATCCACCGATGGAGGACAGATCTTACAAATTACTTCAGCGTTACTATTTGTCGCATAATACAGCACTGGTGAAGCTGCTGAAGAGACTAGGATCGAGAACGATACCACAGTGGTTGAAGGATGATCTTACTGATACAGTGATGACCTAGCAAACGCCAATTGGATGATTCAAATTCATTCTGTCATTGTCCGCTATATCGGACAAGTGGAACTTGGCCTGGCGGTGACGTTACCTTAAGTGTAAATATATTGTAGAGTAATTAACATTCCACGTGGCTTACACTGGTGGGAGTATTCTATGGACCAGGGAAGTGGCTGATTTGGAAATCACGTCGTGTAAAGCCAATTAGTAAAAAAAATAGGAGGAGAGTGTGACCCTCTAGGGGTCAAACCAATAACTTCCCGATCTCAATTTGTATTTTTATGTGGGGAACAACTTTCTTTGACACTTTTTCTCGTATCTCTTCGTTCTTACGATGAAGCCATATAAATCATTCAATTTGTTAATAACAATTGACCGCATCAGTTTTTGGGAAAAGCGCTCCTTTCGGACTTGAACACGAGTGAGACGTGTCGATTACAAAAAAAATAAAAAGTTCAAGTTTGATTTCCGTGTAAGATAATTAATTAATTAATTAATTATGCGTGCTAAGAAAAAAAGTCATAAAATATTAAATGTGTATTTTTTTGCGGGGAACAACTTTCATTAAACACTTTTTTTCGTATCTCGAACCGTTCGGCGATAGAGCGATATAAACAATTCAATTTGTTAATAACAATTGAAAGAATGAGTTTTTCGACAAATCGCTACTTTCGGACCTGGAGACCAGCAAGACGCGTCGATCAGAAAAAAAAAATAAATCGGTCCAGTGGTCCCGCCGGAAACGTTGAACAAAGTTTTGACCACACGCACACTCACACATACAGACACTTCTCTAAAATCATGGCCGGGTGATGTGAAACATCGAGAAAAGTGAAAATTTCTTGGAAATTCGACTGTTCATTTTCGGGGTGATTGCAATAACTTCCCTCTGGGATCGGGAAGTCACATAAAAAAAAACGATTTAATTAAAAAAAATTGATGGGACACAATTTTGAAAAAAGAGGCTCCCTAGCAAGAACCTGGGGTGGTCCAGAAAATATTTCCATCAGTGGTCTGATGCTCAGAGTCTAAGGCCTATCCAGTGGATCCGGGCAGCATGCGGCTTCTGTGGAGCCATAATTCAATTGTTCATGGGGTGACAGGTGTGAGGTTGAAATTTTGTAGCTTATCAAAGTGAGGATCCAATTATAATTTTTTTCAAACGTTTTTTTCGTTTGAAGAACGTTTTTCACAAAATTTTGAAAACTTTTTTTAAAAATCCTGAGACAGTTTTTAGCATCTCAAAATCTTCTAGAATTTTTTCAAAATTTCCCTATATAAATCTCCCTCCATAAAATCCACATTTCATTAATCCACAATAATCAAAACTCACATCGGTTTTCCCTAAAAAAAGAAGCTAGTCAGCGACATTTGACTTTGGAAAATGCAAATTGTTCTGGTTAAGTAGATTGAGAGATTTTGTAAAAAACAAAAAAAAATGATCGAATTTTTGATCGGCGAAGACTTTAGAGCAGTTATCATGGCAGTTAAATTAGGTACCATTACGAGACTGGAGATACAAAAATTCGGCAGTCCTCTCATTCTACTTTATTGAATGATTGCCTTTGAATGTCGATTTTTTGTCTATTTTTTATTGAAAAAATACGTAATTAATACGAAAGTGTTAATGTTAATGAGGTTGAGAGGAGATTTGTGTTTGGCTCATTGCGTTTAGAAAAAAAATTCACATACGTAATTGTGAAAAAATAAATTTCAGAATCTTCATGAGATTGTCAATAATTTAAATGTAAATTTAATGGGCTCGCATTTACTGGTTTATTGGACCAAATGAGTCGACGAGGTAAAAAAAAAATTCAACTCGTACTTTTGACGTGATTAGATCTGTCCAAAATTGGAGACAATTGAGTGAATTTAGGCGGTTTTATTAAGAAAAATTTGTACACAATTATGAACAAATTGTATTGTGGATTACACGTGAAAATAACGCAAAATAAACTCAGCAACTGGGCCCTCGGACGAGAAATGTCGCCGCCATATTGTGGGAAAAGAGAGGGGGGAAACGAAGCAAGATGGCGGCGCTCAGGTCTCTCCACCTCGAATGTTCCCAACATTTTTTCTATTGCTTATATTATGTATACGACTCTCAACTTTTGTCAATCTGTTCGTGTGAAGTGAACAATTTTTTTGAGCCATCTTACATATTTTTTTTCAATACCCAGAAGCATTCGTGAAGTCTCTCCGGCCTTTACGATATTTATTTTAGCACTTTCACGAGCTTTTCACAGTAGCGACATCTGCTGGTACTCACTCGTAAATCCGTACCTACTTATGAAAATTTTATTCTGCAATGCAACACATATTGTGTCAAAATAATCACATCTTAAATTTATGTGTTGAATTTGTAATGCGTTATTTACACTGTTAACCACGTTATAAAATTAATCTGCGATGGGGGTAGTAATGCATAAGTTCTGAATGAATTTAGTAATTATGAACATATATTTTGACAATATTTGAGTGAGTTTGCGTCCATTATTGTACATTGTTAGACGCATATTGTGATGTCAACGAAAAACGTATTTTCCCTCATTTGGAGATAGAAATATCATGAAAAAATCGTGTTGAAATTTGCGTTGATAAGTGATGAAATATGTCCATTGTACAGTGAAAAATCATCAAATATTTCTTCTTAAAAAATTTGATTTAATTACCAATCATGTAGGGATCGCTAATAAAAATCATGAGTAATTGTCGAACCGCCATCCAAAACTATACGATATATTTGTTACGTTTGTAAATGTTTTCTCCCCAATTTTTTTTATTTTTTAAATTCTAACAATACATGTGTTCGTTGCATATGAACAAGGAGACGAGAAAAAAATTACAAAGTATAACAAAAAATAAATGTACAAAGTTTATAGTTGTCAGCAAGGGACAAAATAATTTGTTTTTTTTTTGGTTCCTTGCTGTCAAATGTGCCATTCAAAGCCAGTGTTGTAAATAATACAAATTATTGAAAGAATACAAAATCTTTTTTTGAACCATAAATTTACTAAATTTGTGACTGAGCATTAGTCTGTCAGTAGTCGATTGAATCTATCAAATTTTATTTTCGGTGATAACTCGAACTGCGAGGGAGATAAGCAAATTTTCATAACAACCTTTTTTGTAGTTCACAGTGAGAGCTACAAAAAAGCTCTATACGAAAATTCGCTAGTGTTCTTAGTTTTGGAGATATCTGCCAAAAACACTTCCCATCATATCGAAGAATATAATTCCCATGAACTGTATGACATAACTAATTTTTTACCTCAACCTAAATAAACTAAAAAAATTACTTAAGTCACTGAAAAAAAAATTTCCCCCAACATTTCAATTTTCGAACATTTTTTCGACACTAAATAAACAAATGAAAATTTTGTGAAAAAATTCCAACGCGACTACTGATGGGCTAACAGCAGCCAAAAATGATAATTTAATTTTTTGAAGAAGCGTTCAGCATTGAATCAAAAGAAGCAGATCATAAAAACAAGATTTTTATTGTTGAGACAATATGATAATGCGCATAACAGAACTGAGAGGAAAGCTTCATTATTTAACTTTATTATTTAACGTGCGATTACTCTGTTGTAATATATTGTAATAATTGTATGCATATATATGTATAAAGTTCTAATAAAAACATTGAAAATGAAAGTTGCATTCATTATTGTGTTCGTTTTAATTACTGGGTAATTAAAACTCATGTGATTACTTGGTCAGAAATTTTTATCGACTGTGCTCGTTGATAACTATATCTGCATTATGGAATCATTCTGAAAAAGGAGCGCAGAACATATAGCCAAGACTGCGGAGAACAATAAACGTGCAAAACTATGAAGAAATATCCTAAACAAATTGTTCCATCGGTAGACACGAAATGCAACAAACAGAAATTGATTTCAGAGCCCTCAATAATTGCAAAAACGTGTAGAAAACGTGAGGTGGTCAACGCGGCTGGCGCCGCCATTTTGTCGGCAAGGGTGGGGATACCCAAGATGGCGGCGCGACGCCTGTGTACCACCTCGCATCTTCGTATATTTTTTTCACCAACTTATATCATTCGCACAACTTTCAAATCAGGTAATTCCGAAAGCGTGAAGGTGATCATTTATTTTTTAGTAGTTTCAATATTTTTCCGTGCAATTTTGAAAGAGAATTAATGAAGCGAAGTTCCCGCGCTTCGATACACTTTCCCACTTTTGCGATCTCTACAATTTTCTTCAATTTCTCCAAAGTTTTCATTTCTTTCTACACTTTTTAAATTGTAGAAATTTGTCACATGTGGTCGCAATAATTTTTGTAAAACACTTCAAATTTTCCAAATTTCCAAAAAGAAAACCCAAATTTCCAAAAAAAAAAAAAAAATCGCAAATTTCCCAAAAGAAAAATACCAAATTTCCAAATTTCACAAAAAAAAAAAAAAAAAACCCAAATTAAAAAAAAAATCACAAATTCCAAAATTTCCAAAAAAAAATCCCAAATTCCTAAATTCCAAAAAAAAAAAAAATAAATCCCAAATTTCCAAATAAAAAAAAAAATTGCTCAAATTTCCGAAATGCCTCAAAATTTGGGTAATCTAATAATTGCATGGTACCTGATCACCAGACGGTCCAATATCGTTTTGATAATTGAGTTGTCCTATCTTCTCCAACTCGCAAAGAGCATTCTCATCGTCCGATTGAATATCTCCGAAATGTTTGCATCCGGGCTCAACCAATACCTCAATGTCAACACCCTCGATTTGCCTCTCTTTGCTGAGATCAATAGTGCTGAAAGTTCTCCAGAGTTCATGAGAAGTCATAATATCCATCGGCGTATTGTTTCCAAAGTTATCCATGGACCTAATTGTGTGGATATTTCTGAACCTCCTCACCCGCGATTCTGTTCAAATTCAAACGAAATAAACTACTTGAAAGCATACTATAGTTGAAAACAAATCGAAGAAGTATTGAGTAATAGTTCGTCTATAAACATTTCCAATAAATCTCCATCGACTTGAAAAACCATAATGCATATAAAATGTAAATAAACCTGGGTGAATCATAACGCCAGCATTGTATTGAAACTTCGGATCGATTACCCCCTGATCGGCAATTTCAAGTCTGGCTACACTGAGTTCGCGCTTTGTAGAGCGTGAATCAGTACCAATTTCTGCTTCTTGACTTGGCAATGGGCCAGCCTCCATCAAAGGTAGCTGAGCGTCAGGATGAAAGAGCCTCTGGATGAAAGATCTGCATGAAAAATACATATCAAAATGTCCAATGACATCAACATTTCTGAGTTGGTGCGATGGGCAGAAAGCCGCCAATTCTTACTCTTCGATCTAGAGAGGTATTGTAATCGTAGTGGAACTCCAAAGTGAAAATTTCGGATTATTTTTACTTTTCTCGACGTTTTATATCATCCTGATGAGCTTTCAGAGATATGTGTGTGTGTGAGTTTGTGGATGGATGGGTGTATGTGTGTGAGTGGGTAGGTGAGTAGGTGTGTGGGTGGGTTGGTAGGTAGGTGAGTGGGTGGGCGGGTAGGTGTATGGGTCGGCTGATAGGATGGTGAGTGGGTGGGTGGGTAGGTTAGTGAGTGGGTGGGTAGATAAGTCGGTTAATGGATGGCAGAGTAGGTGAGTGGTTGGATAGGTGGGTAGGTGGATGGGTGAGTGGGTGTGTGGCTGAGTAGGTGAGTGGCTAGACAAGTGGGTGGGTAGGTGAGTGGGTGGGTGAGTGGGTCGGTAGGTGAGTGGGTGGGTAGGTAAGTCGGTTAATGAATGGCAGAGTAGGTGAGTGGGTGGGTAGGTGGCTGAGTAGGTGAGTGGCTAGACAAGTGGGTGGGTGAGTGGGTCGGTAGATGCGTGGGTGGGTAGGTAAGTCGGTTAATGGATGGCAGAGTAGGTGAGTGGGTGGATAGTTGAGTGAGTGGGTGCATGGGTGAGTGGGTGAGTGTGTCGGTAGGTGAGTGGGTGTGTGGCTAGACAAGTGGGTGGGTAAGTGGGTGACTGGGTCGGTAGGTGGGTAGGTGACTGGGTGGGTAGGTCAGTGGGTGGGTAGGTAAGTCGGTTAATAGATGGCAGAGTAGGTGAGTGGGTGAATGGGTGGATGGGTAGGTAAGTGGGTGATTGGGTGGGTACATGAGTGGATGAGTGCATAGGTGAGTGGGTGGTGCGCCGTACGCCTTAATTATTGAAGGAAAATAAATGCGTTTCATGAGTAGGAGGAACAAAGCGGCAATCTGCTCATTACGCTAGTTCACAAGACTCAAGTTCTACAATGTTCGAATTTATGAGGTCATACCTAGAAGGTTGGCCGACGAGTGTAGCTGAAGCTCTCAAATAGTTCAAATGCTCCAAGCGATTCCTCAAAATGCCGCAACAGCGCAGACTAATAAATACTGACGTCATGATCAGGCTAATTACCCCCATTATGCATAATAAGCAAATTATTTGCCAGGAAAAATCGAGCAATGAGCCAAGTACATCAAATCCCTCATCCATCTTAGTGAAAAAGGGCACCACTAAAGCACCGAATAAACCCGGAAGTAGGTGAATTGCTACAGTGTTGCAGTAGTCCTCAACTAGTCTTTGGGCGATTACCTTGATTCAGAAGAAACATTGAAAAGTCTTCAGAAGAATACATTTTTTTGTACGAAATAATTAAAACCATGCAAGTGAAACAAAAAAAAAAAAATTTTTAACTTCCTAAAAATTCCCAAATTCCAAAATCTTGAACAATTTTTAAGTGTACAAATGAGTCTCTGCCGTTCAGCAAGAGATGGCGCCACTAGAAGGTCTAAGAGAATTATTTCAAATGCGAGATGTGAAGATGGCGCCTATGACTGAGATTCCTGGTGCCAATTTTTTTATATCACATGATTTTCAGTATATATGTAATGTACATATGTACATATGTATATGTTAAAAAAAAAAATTATTTCAAATATTGTACGTAATGCAATTAAGGCACTGTCGCCGTTCGCTTCTTATATTCATACCTTCACCACGAAGTAAAACAGAATTCCATTTGCAGCCCCAAGTAAAATCGGTACGTATGGGGGGTATAAGCTTGCGCCAGATGAGACGACAACATCCCCAGCGACTAACCCCTGTATACACCTCATCACCGTGGTCTGATTGAATCCTTCGCGCCGACAAAAATGGAGGGCCACATTGACAATGGCACACGTGGATATTGACAAGAGTTTGTTCACCATTGTCAAGTGAATTCCGACGTTCCTTGAGGAAGAGCTTTCCGGAAATGCGCTTGAAACTGTCAAGGCCTGCAGAAACACATCATTAACTTTTTCACAATTTTTAAGAGCTCGAATTTCGTGTACCAGAACGAGAAGTGTATTATAAATAAGGAAGACTTTGCTGATTGGGCCAATCAGCGCGAGGCTCCGCCCCCTCGATCAGTGGTGGTCATTTGAAATTGAGGAAGACAGATTTCGCGCAACCCGGAACTTGCAATCTGTGCGCATCTGGGAATAGTCCATTTGAGAAGCACTGGCGAGGGGGCGGAGTTATGCTCTGATTGGGCAGTCTCCGCATTTCATGGCATTTCTGGCCTTTCTAGACTATTTAAAACACAATGTGTGTGTGTGTGTGGGGGGAGCGGGTGAGTAGGTGAGTAGGTTTTTTTTTTTTTTTTTTTTTTTTTTTTTTTTTCACTCTTTCTCTATTCGTATTCACCCACGTCCCCGCTGGTAAGCATTACTACATGGGCAATACTACGGATCAGAGTACCCACCCATTGCGGCTGGGGCCGACTTCGCCATTTCAGCTCATCGTATTTCTAATCACAGGGTAAACCTCCAGAAACCCCTGTGATACGATGGCGGGCGTCTACGATGGAACCCTCCCTCCCCCCCCGCGCGACGGGTCGCGTTCGGTCCCGGCTCACGGTCTCACTTCATGGATACCGCCGATAGCACACACGGAATGTTCCTGCCATCGGTCGGAGTCCGTGAGAAAATATTTTTCAGAAAAAATATTTTGCAGTGAGCGGGAATCGAACGCGGGACCTTTAGAATAGTAGGCAGACACTCTACCGACTACGCCAAAGCCCCGTCACAGTAGGTGAGTAGGTGAGTGAGTGGGTGGGTGAGTAAGTGGGTGGGTGGGTGGATGAGTAGGTAGGTGGGTGAGTAAGTGGGTGGCTGGGTGAGTAGGTGAGTAGGTGGGTGGGTGAGTAAGTGGGTGGGTGGGTGGTTAGGTGAGTAGGTGGGTAGGTGAGTAGGTGGGTGGGGGAGTAAGTGGGTGACTAGGTAAGTAAATGGGTGAGTAGGTGGGTGGGTAAGTGGGTGGGTGGGTGAGTAAGTGGGTGCGTGGGTCGGTGATTAGGTGGGTGGGTGAGTAAGTGGGTGGCTGGGTGAGTAGGTGGGTCGGTGGGTGGGAAGGTGAGTAAGTGGGTGGGTAATATAATGGGGGGGGGCATAAAGTACATACACACACGCAGACATTGGGAAGTTATAATTTTGGCCGCGGAGGGTCAAACCCACAGCCCATTTATTATACCTGTCTTTTGGACGGTCAGGGTCGTGCAACCCCTTAAAAATTGAATGGCCTGGGGGGGGGGGGGTGACTCTGAGTCAAAAGTGAAAGGGGAAGTTTACCTGCAGCCCAAGTAGCACGAACAAATATCCAGCGAAGGTAGTTCCAACAGGCGCATCGACTCGACTCCCATCAACTTTCTTCCCCAAAGTCAAACATCCGATGAGCCCTAGAAGACCACCAGCAGCATGAACCAGTACTCCACCACCAGTGTCCAGGAATCCGGGGTCTCCCTGCTTCAGCTGATTATGAAGCATCCAACCATTGACACTCCAAGCCCAGTGCATTATAATCGGCGCCAGCAATCCTCCAAAAATTATTCCAACAACTAGGGTACCAACAGTGTGCATTCTACCGGCAATGCAATTAGTAAAAATCCCCGATGCAACAATGATACTTTGCCATGCAACCAAAACACGTTGCCGATCTGTTTTATTATCACCAATCCAATATCCACCGCCGATGACACCAGAAAAATCACCGGTAAAAGCAATCGCTGAGCCCAATATAAGACAGCAGATTGTTATCTAGAAAATATTTAAGACCATAAGTTATTTCCATGCAAGTCTATGATTTATATGAGTATCTGGAAAAATCTAATGACAAGAAATAGCTAAAACGTCAATCGCTCATAACTTGTTGCCCACTAAGGATTTAAATTGAAAATTTTAGGACAAAGCTAGGTTTGTAATTGGTGCGTCTTTAATTTCTCGGTTCAGAAAGTTTTTTTTTTGGAGATGTACATATTAAACAGGCTGTGCTCTAGATGTTCATTTTGCAAAGTGTTTTCGATATTTGTAAAACATTCGAAACAAAATTTGCGTGTGGGCGTGTACGTCTTGAATTCTTGCGACATTTTTTCACACAGGGTTTTGTGTGTGTGTGTGCGTGGGTGTGTGTATGTGTGTGTGTGTGTAATTGAGCGAGTGGGTGTAAGCAGGTGATTGAGTGGGTGGGTGGGTGTGAGTGAGTGGGTGGGTGGGCAGGTGTGAGTGGGCGGGTGTGAATGAGTGGGTGGGTAGGTGAATGAGGGTGATTGGGTGGGTGTGGGTGAGTGAGTGGGTGGATGGGTGTGAGTGAGTGGGTGAATGGGTGGATGGGTGGGTACGAGTGAGTGGGTGGGTGGGTGGGTGGGTAGGTGAGAGTGGGTTAGTGAATGGGGGTGATTGGGTGGGTGGGGGTGAGTGAGTGGGTGGATGGGTAGGGGTGGGTGGGTGGGTGAATGGGTATGTATGTGTGATCGATTTTCAAATCTTTCACATCCGGTGCAAACGTTCTCTACTACTCGAGCTACTAAGCAAAGAAGTAAAAACATTCTCACCCAGCAGATCTCTACAATATTATGCAAGAGAATCAGGTTCACATTGACAACCGGAATATTGCCAATTTGTATTAATAAAAATCCCGCTCGTACGAGAATAACTAAAGCGATGTGAATTATCACCAATGCAGAACTTTCTGGTAAAACGTTGACAGTGTCCTCAAGCTGCCTAAATTTGTCAGCTTCACATGCCACATCCAGAAAATCATCTGATCCATCCATTACTCCATATCTGTTACCGGAATTTTTTCAACATATGTGAATACACGAACTCACGGATAAGCATGTGTACTTTTTGGGTTACGCAGCATACGTCAAACGAGTTACTACAAACAATTGCTTGATCGAAATCCGCAGTTTGAGAGGCGGTAATATAAAATTCATACTGCCTGAAATGGGTTTACAATAGCGGTTTAAAGTTCCATGATTGCGAATTTAATTTTAAGACTAAAATATCACGCAATTTTGCATAGAACTAAGCATCAATAGAAAACTGTTCGAGCAATCAGCGGTCCATTGACCTATAACTAATTCCAGGGAAGGCGATCCAGCGGACAGGAGTGGGGGTAGCACATGGGCGTGCGAATAGCGTAATAGGGGAAAAAGCGCAATTAACAGAACTCTATCCTTCATATATGAATCCCACTAATCTTCGAGTTAATCAATTTTAACCAATGAGATAACATTTTCAGAACATGTAATTTCTATTAGCTAGGCTCAATAAATTACACAAATTAATCGATACTTCGATAAAGCTTTCACTTCTGTACGTCATATTCGATTTTTTTTTACCAGAAAATTTTTTTGCATTTTTTGTTACCAGAAAATTTTTTCAAATTTTTTTTATCAAAAAATTTTTTTGAATTTATTTATCAAAGAAATTTTTTGAATTTTTTTGATCAAAAAATTTTTTTGAATCTGTCTTTTACCAAAACATTTTTTTGGAATTTGTTTACCAGAAAATTTGTTGAAATTTTTTTTTATCCGAAAATTAAAAAAAAAAAAAATTTTACCAGACAATTTTTTCAAATTTTTTTTATCAAAAAATTTTTTCAAATTTTGTTTATCAGAATTCTTTTTTTATTTTCTTTTATCCGAAAATCTGAAGTAAAAGGCATCATGCTCGTGTCGAATTTTCCTAATTTCCACCCTCAAACATTCCCGCGCTCCCCTAAAATTCAAACACTCCCGCCGCGCCTGAACTCCCCAAAAAAAATTCCCTAGTGCCCTCTTCAGTGAATTCCCCAAAACGTCAAATATGCCAACCAAACCCGACAGACTGAAGACACGTCATTAGTTCCACTCCAATATAACAATTGTAAATAAAACGTACATAATATACTTGTGATTGTACATAGAGGCACCGAGACAGCCAGTTGAATAAAAATCAGATGATAAAATATGTTGTGATATTGTGGGTCTCGTGGATCTTATGACCTCAGTAATTGATTAACACTGTTCAACGATGGTCGTCTCTATCAGGTGCAGTAGGACTAAAATAACATTTGTGCAATGGTGTAATTGTAAATTTTTCATTCTAGATCATTTTTTATAATGATGAAGTTTTTATCTATATTTACTCATTCGCACGTCTTGTCATTTTTTTTTTCTTTTTTTTTTTAGAGACAATGAGAAGAGGCTAACAATTGATGGGACACCTGACTAAGGATTTATCGAACGATAGGCAGATTAGAATTTTTTGTTTAATATTATATGACCTCGACGCATGTCTCATTCTCTTTTGTGATAATTTTTTACTCAGGAATTAGGGGAAACAATACGAGCAAGCTTTGTGGAGAGGTTGGAATTCATGGGATCATTTAAATTCTCTGTTTTCATTTTTTACGCTTTTTTTTTTAAATGCTCGGACACTGTGCGCGCTTCAACAAAAAAATTGAACAGTGTCTATGTGATATTGGGCAAACCCAAAAATGTTCCCAAGAATTTTAATTTTTTTTTTTTTTTTTTTTTTTTTTTTTTTTGATAATGACGATTAGTCATATCTCAGTGTCACAACTTTCACTTACATTCATTAGTTTGTCAAAAATTACTGATTCAGTTTTGAACAGGTTTTTTGCTTTTTTATTAACCAATTGTCGTTTTAATTGTGGGTAATAATTGGAATGAAAATTGCGTGTAGTGACAGTCGTAATTTGTACATTTTTAGTATAATTTTTGTTTATTTTTATTACAAACTGAGCGCGAAAACGGCAGATTTTTTAAAAAAATATATTTTACAAAAAAATTATGAATTTTTTTTTACAAAAAAACATATGAAATTTTTTTTACAAAAAAAATATGAATTTTTTTTACAAAAAAATTATGAATTTTTTTTTACAAAAAAATTATGAAATCTTTTTTACAAAAAAATTATGAAACTTTTTTGTTGGGAATTTTTTTTTTAATTTAGTCACTCATGTTTAAATTATTCAAATTTGGATAGAAAAAAAAATTAGATAACCCTTTTGAACGACTCTTCCATAATTCGTCCCTGATATTGATTGATTTTTCGCGGACATAACTTATTGATAATTTTTTTTTTCCTGTAGGCTTGATAAATGTGAGATAATCTTTTATGGTCAATATTGCAGAACGTCAGATGCACATGTGTCATCGAGCGACAACGGATACTCGCGGTTTACGATTGTTAAAACCGTTATTTGAGAAGTGTAGAGCTTGGAATCAGCAAATCTGAAGGAAAAAGTGGAGAATATGGGGTCGATAGCACTGGAGGAGTATGAATTAATGAAGGATTCGAAATATCGGGTGTAAGTATATAAATTTTATGCTGAAGGTAATTTTCAAGTCGCAATAGGACCAGCTGATTTTTTTCTAATTTTTTTTTTTTTTTTTTTTATTAATGGTGACTGTTATTTTAAATTTTGTGAAAATTTTCCACTTTTGGAAAACTTTTGTTTGCTCATTCCAGATTTAAAAAAATCGAAAATATCGAAATATTTCAAAGTTTTGATTATAACAAAATAAAAGTTGAATAAAAAAGTTTTTATTTAGATTTGAGCATCTAATTGTAATAATGATTTTTGATATTTTTGAATTTTTGATAAGTCTAGGGACTTAAAATTTTTTTAGAGAATGCTAGAAATTCTTATGACAAATTCTATTTTTTCAGGTACGTATCATCGGTGGACAAGGCCTTAAAAAATTTCGAGTACACTTCAGAATGGGCAGACCTTATATCAGCACTGGGCAAGCTGAACAAGGTCCTCCTCAGCAACCTGAAATTTCCAGTCATACCTCGTCGAATAAAGATTTCCAAACGCCTCGCCCAATGTATGCACCCAGCCCTGCCCTCAGGCGTCCACCTTAAGGCCCTCGAAACCTACGATGTGATATTCAAATGCATGGGTACCACAATGAATTCACTACTAACTCACTCATAAAAATATATTTTCCCAGTTCCCAAAAAAGAGAAAAAAAAATCTCTATTTTTTTTAGACGATACAAAAAAAAATTTACAATTTTCTGAAAAATTTTCTCGTCACAAAGTTTGTAAAGTACAAATTTTGAAAAAATTCGAAAATAACATTTTACTAATTTCAATGATTTAGAAATTTTGGACAACATAAACATTTCCCAATTTTTCAAAATTGTCGAGACCTGAAAAAAATTGGAAAATTTTACCATTTCAAATATTTTTTTTAAGTTACGAAAATAACCACTGGTATTTTTATTGAAAAAAAAAAATAACTATAACTTGAACTCAGTTTTTTCCAAAACTGACAAAAATTCGAAAAACCGAAAAATGAAAGTTTTCAGACAATTCCAAAATCTCGAAAAAAGTTTCACCACTTCACTGCAGCTCTCGCACCAAAAGTCTCTACCTCTAATTACCGCTTCCAGGAACGAACCGTCTATCCCACGAGCTGTTCATCTACAGTGCAGGTTTATTTCCGCTGCTGGGCCACGCAGCAATGAACGTTCGTCCAACCCTCCTAACCGTCTACGAAACCCACTTCGTCCCCTTGGGTGAGCGCCTGCGTCCAGGTCTCTCAGGTTTCCTGTCCGGCGTTCTGCCAGGTCTGGAGGAGGGTTCCGACCACTTCGACCGAACCAACTCTCTCCTGGAGAAGGTCTGCGAAGGCGTGGGTGCTTCCCACTTCTACGCCTGCCTCTGGGACTGCCTTGCCTCAAACTGTGGTATCCGCTTACCAGCAATATCCTTCGTTCTATCTCACTTCAACAAAAAAATTCCCATGGAGGGACAACTGTTCATAATGGGGACCAATCCGGACATCATGGTGTCAGCACTATGTGCTGGAGTTCAGGACAATTCTGTCCTCGTTCAACGAAGTGCTCTAGACCTCCTCCTCATAGGTTTTCCAGTCCACAACAGTCAGCTAACAAACCAGGACATGGTTACACTATTAACCGCTGCCCTAACCACAATCCTGAGGAGAGACATGAGTTTGAACAGAAGACTATTTGCTTGGCTCTTAGGAACCGAGGTCAGCAATTCAATACTGAAGAAAAAAGCTGATCCAGAGGAAGTGGCAATAGCAGCAACCTACTTCGATTCGTACTCAAAGAAAATGCTGATCGAAGCAATAAAGAATACTTTGAAAATGGTTTGTGAGGATCATCCCTTGGACCTCAAGCCTTACAGAATTCTTGTGTCTCTCCTCGATAAACCTGACATTGGCCCTGTCATTCTGGACGACATTTTGTACGAAGTATTCAGGACATTTTACAACGCCTGCTCTCAGTCTGTGGAGAAACTTCTCAAGTCCCATGAAGTTGTTAAATCAGCTAACTTGTTGTTCTCGACTTTGGAGCCGTCGTATGTGTGGGTCCACTGTGGCTACTTGTTCAGTCGAGCTTGTGATGCTAAGGACAAGATGTCGAGGGTGGAGGAGGACGGTGTAAGGGCAGTTGCTACGGGGATGCCTGGCCTCCTGGAGGTCTGTGCATTGACGGAATTTCTACTAGAAACAGTCTCTGTTGATGCCTTCATTGACACACCATCTGATCACCTCCCCGAGCTATTTCACGCAATCATCAACAAATTATCCACGAGGCTGCATGTCTTCACTCCACAAGAGATTGGAAAAAGTCTTACCCTCTGTCGGAAAATACTGTCCAAGGTCCAGCCGATAATCACTGCTCCTCAGTCCGAGAAAACTGAGGAGATTAAAATTGAGAATCTTCCCCAGCCAGATAGCTTAGCTGCTATTCCATTGGAGAAGAGTCAATCTGACAGTAAATTAAACAAGCAAAAAAATTCCCCATCATTCCCAGAACGTACACCGAGCCCCCGAAGACGAGCAAACTCAGGTGGTCCTCCAAAACGCGAGAAAAAATCACGAAAAAAATCGAGTAAAAGTGTTTCCAAACTCAGTGAAATGGGACCAGAGGACATAACCAATATTTCCGTCATCATAACTGATGATTCAAAGCCCAAATCCTTGGACGATTCTTCGATAAACTACGAAGAGGTCCCACCAAAGCCAAAGAACCTTGACATCTCCCTCAACTCCCTCAACTCCCTCATCTCCCGATCACCATCTCCAGCAGTTCAAGCCCAGCACTCAATGCTAGAAAAATGTTTAAAATCCTTCGAGCAGTTCTACGTAAAACTGACAAGTGAAAGAATTCTGGGTGCAGAAAAAATGCTCAGCGATATGTTCCAAGACTTGATAATCTCCACGCCAAAAGACTACGACGAGAGATCTCGTCACCTAGAGATGATACTGACATCAAGGTTCCACCAGCAGCAGACAAGAATTACCAGAGGGATATCCCCAGCTCTGGAAGACCCAAAATTCAACTACCATTTGTCATCAGTAGACCAGAACAGCTGGGAGGACATCCTGAAAGTCTCCTCCTCCTTACTCGTCGAATTGTCAACATTCCCAACCTACTACGAGCCTGGAGATGATCCTCTCTTCGAAGGTGAGCCTACAGCCTCCCAAAACCTTCCAGATTGGCTCCAAGTATTAACAGTCTGCTCTTGTTGGCTGGGAAACCAACCATCCCTCCAGCTAATCAGCATAGCCACATTCCTGGACTTAATGGCACTGTCTGCCCAAAGTGACAGATCTTCAGGCTCCACTTCCGGCGAAGGTGTCACCCCAGTGATAATGGTTCCCCTGCTGAAAAAATGGCACATTTCCTACTTAACTGATTACACAAACGTCTTTCAAGCTCTCGCGTATTCCCTCTGGCATCACCTGGGAGAGCTGCCAGCTCACAAATACCGATTGAGATGTGTGGAACTGCTGCACGAGCTCCACCACTCGATCTACCAGACTTGTGATGCTGTTGAGGATATCATTGGATCAGCCTTGACCTCCACCAGCCAGGAAAAGAAGATCGAGGCTTTCAGCAGATTCTCCACTCTGTGGCACCTGGGGAGAGAAGTAGAGATCAACTCCAGGAGAAGATCGAAGAGCTTTGACAAGAGCTTACTCAAGATGCTGGACAATTTGCAATTGCCGGATAACTCACCCCTGAAGCTCCATGCCCAATCCTGGCTGCTGCATTCGTTGGTCCGGGGTGATATTGCCAGGGTAGTGGATCCTGTATTGATGATGCTGCTGGACCAGTCCACGTCCAGGATGAGTGTGCTCCACGTGAGCATTCAGCACAGCAACACAGTCTTCACGAAGAATGAGGGGGTCGAGGAGAAGGAGGTGCAGGAGGAGGAAGGAGCTGCCAAGATTTACGCCATCAGCTCCGTGGATGGAAACGTAATTTACCACGTCTCAGACTCAAATGACGATGACAAAAAGAGAAAAGGCAGGAGGAAAAAAGCGATCAATCCCGTGAAGGTTAAACGAATATTCGCAGTGACAACATTGGCTAATACAGAAAAGGGCAATCAATACGTAACCGAGCGAAATCAGTTCATGAAGGAGCTGGAAGTGCCAATGAGCATATCGGAGAACAAAAATATATCAGTGTTCGTTAATCCCCTGTCTGTTAATGGCAATGATAACTCAATGGACTCGCTGAATGAGGAGGAAGTCAAGAAGGCAGCGACGCCAGTGGAGCTCCTGAAAAATGCGACGAGATTTAAAAAACCTGATCACAGATCGTCGGGGAGCTTTGACGATAGTTTATTTGAATCCATGGTGTCTGGAGGGAAAGACAAGGAGAAGAACAATTTGAAGAAGTGCAAGGAGCTGGGCTCGTCTCTGGACTCAATATCGAATAGCCTCGAGTCTAACAGTCTCGATAGCGCTAGAAAACGAAAGGAGCCGATGGCACTTTTATCTAACAGCGCCAGAGAAGTGGCGGGTACTCTCCTCAAGGGAAAGTATCTGAGTACAAATGAATTTTCAATGAACTACGAGGTACATGACTCGCTCTCGGGCTATGAAAACAATATCGGTGTGCCCAGTTGGACGATGGGTGATGAGGATGGTGAATTAGATCTCAGTACAACAGCCGAAGAGTATTTTTCAAATTCCAGTGGAATGAGTGTTGTGGAGGAGGTGCTGAATGAGGTTGTTGATAAGGTACTGGAGATGTGTGATTATGTGGAGCCAACGAAGGCCTCCGACGAGTCAGTTCAGCTCGACGGAGTGCACAGGGCATCAGGTGTTGGTGTTCATAATCTACACTCACACATGCTGCTCTACTGCGGAGTATACGACTCCACCACAACACTGTATGCCCTGAGAACACTGAGAAGTGAATTGGTAACGAATACGAGGATGTTCCTCTTTGCAGCTGCTACAACTGGCCTGTCCAACGCATCCAAGACACCCTTATTGAGCCTCCTGGCTCGGCACAGAAAGAGTGTTCTTGGTAGAGGATTTTATGGTGATGTAGCAAGTACCAAGTTCATAGCCACCTACAGAAGCTCCATGTACCTCGAGGTGCTGATAATTGTTTGCCTATATCTGATAAGAAGCTACTATCCAAATCTGGGCCAGATGAGATTGACCCAGGAGGAGATTGCTGGCAATCGTCAAGTTCAGCTAGCAAGTGCTGAACTACTCACCCTCATCTTCTCCGAGCTCATCTCCATCGTTCGTGAATCCGGCAAAGGCTTCAGCTGCTACATCATCGATCTTTTAACAAAGTGCAAGGTCCAGAAGATTGCCCTCCACTGTCTAGTCTCCTCAGTTCTCAACATGAAGAATGTCCAGAAGGACAGTGACGAGCTCATTACCTTCACCGAGGAAATTGTTATGTTCAACGATCCCATCGCAGATAATGACGTGAACAAGTGTAAATTTCGTAGTTCTGATCATACCGAGGCCTTCCAGATACAATTGCTGAGATTAGTTTTAGCTTTGACAATGCTGGAGCATCAGTGTGCAGCCCAGAAGGGAGATGATGTTGCCCAGGTGACCCAGGCCCCCTCTACTCCAACAAAATCAGCGCCAAATTTGTCTGGTAGTTCCTTGGAGTATGTACCTGGTGCACCAATACCCCAGCAACCAATGTTCCTAGCTAGTATACTCAGTGCACTACAACTGGATCATATGAGACATCTCCATCAGCACTGGACCAATGCTGTTACATCGAGCTTACCCTACATGGGTGTCTCTTTAACCCAGGTTGTAACTTCAGTGATTCATCAACTGTGCTGCAATATCGAGCATCTGGCATCGTACTATGTACCCGAGGAGGGTACAGCAAAGCCTGGTGACTTGAGCTCCGTTGAGTGTTGTTTGCCAGCTGATTACACAGTCACTCATCTTGAAGCCCTAACGTTCCTCCTGCAGTATTGTCTGCTGGACAGTTCTCAGCAGATTAGCTTCTCCTTTAATCCACCTTTCAGTGGTGCCCTCCAGGTGCCCGGGGCTAATCCCGGCCAAATATTCAATAATCTCATTCATGTGTTCACTCCATTGACCAGCGATGGCAATGGAAAAGATAAACCCAGTGAGCAGCATCTTCATGCCAGAAGAACTGCTCTAAGTCATTTGCCCAGGATAATAGCTTCCCTATCTGCTCTATGGCAAGCAGTTTTGGCTAGTAAGGACAATGAGCAAGCAAGCTGCGTCGTTGGTAGTCCTAGAGTTGTTAAGCATCAGCTTTTGGAGCTTTTATCACCAATTTCATTTCATCATGGTGTCAATTTTCTGGCTGCTATTGCGGTTGCATGGCACGAGCGAAGACAATCAAATGGTGGCAAACGTGTGCTACCTGAGGCAAGTGCTAATCAGCAAGTTATGGTGGACTTGGTGAGTGCTATTCGGGTTATGCCAATTGACACTCTAGTCCAGACGGTCAATCAGGTGATTAAGACACCACCGCCGATTCATGGGGTTAAACAGGATTTTTCGTTGGAGGTGTCAGTCCTTGAGCTTCTCTACGTGTACATGCAGAGCAATATTTCTCAGTCGTTATCAGAGTCCTGGGGATCACTGCTGGGACTGCTCAAGGATGGCCTGTCACTCACAGCTCCAGCGCAGTTTCTACTGTTAGCAATTCTGAATGAGTACATTCAGAAGTGCCCGGCTATGCATGAGAAGAAGGACATCAGGGAGCTGCAAGACATCTCGGCGAAGCTTATTGAGTCCTGCTCGCAGATTGCTGGAGCTTGTTTGGAGCAAACCACATGGCTGAGGCGCAATCTCGCTGTCAGGGAGGATGCACATGATGAGGGGAGCCATGAGGTGCCAGGGGGACCACCCAATTCTGCTTTCAGTGTCCAAGCTCAGGTTTGTTATTCAACTAAAATAGAACCCCTTTTTACCGATTGTGAGCAGGTGTCCCCACTTTTGGGTCAAAAAATTATTGGTCCCCGTTTTTTTTCTCCACTGTCAATTGGGTATTTGCATGATTTTTATATTCATAAACATTGGATATTTTTACAGTCTATATAAGTTTTCAAAAATTTTGAAAAAAAAAATTCGATTTTGTTCATAAAAATTTTAATAATTTAATAAATGGAAAAAAGCCAATATTTAAATGCATAAGTAGCTCCATCTCACGTATGTGACGTCACGATGTCTATTTCATTTGAAATGTTCAGCACCAATCTCGTAAGCACGTAGCAAGTGTAAACAATTGTTGTGTTGAGTTGTACTTGATTAAAAATACATCTGATACTGTTTTTTGTACTAAAATAAAATTATTTAATTACTCGAAATGTCGTCAACAAACGAGTTTTGTTGGTGTGTAGTTCCAACGTGTAGAAATATTGGTAAAGCCACACCAGAAAAAAATTTTATTAATGTTCCATTGAATTCTGTGACACGGAAAAATTGGTTAGACATTTTTATTGATTTGTTGATAATCACTAACTAAACTGTCAAGCTGATGCTTCTCAAAAGTCTTAGTATAACAACACTGACATGTTCATGACCTCCAAACACATTCACTTTAAAATTAGAAAAACATTTCACAAAAATGCATTTCAATTTTAATTATTTTCAGTAAAATCTGGCATTAAGAATATGATGTATAAAACTTAAAATTGAAAACAAATTAATTTTCATTTTTTCAGCACTATAAAATATTATACATGACTTATTGTTCATTCAAATATACGCGCTACAAACAGCACAATGACGTCACGCCAATCACATCACATTTTACATCACGTGACTTGTATGTCATTTATGACCACTTTTGTTAATTAAATTATTAAATATTTTAGGAACAAAATCGAATTTTTTGTTTTCAAAAATTTTTAAAAATTGCATAGAATGTAAAAATATCCAAAGTTTATGAATATAAAAATCATGCAAATACCCAATTCTCCTAGTAGATTGATCTATTAGTCCATTTTTTTACGTTCAATCGTATTTATCATACAGAAATTGATCCATGTTTCGAAGGGTTCCATGAGCAGCTTCTGATTATCTAAAGTTGGTAAAGTCAGGTCCTACTTTATCGGGGTTGTCACAAAAGCAGATTCATCATTGATTCATATGAATTCAGGATTGATGGATTGATTCGATTGTTACAGGGAGTCCTAGCAGAGATTCTTGCGCCACTATTGGACGTCAGTTATGGCTCGCAGGAGAAGGAGAGAGTCGTGACATTACTAACCAATCTAATGTACAATGTCACGCCTTATCTGAAGAATCATACCACGAAAAATATTGCATCGTTCATCGCGTGCTCTCAGCTCTTGAGCTCGTTGTCGGGTTATCAGTACACGAGAAAAGCCTGGAGGAAAGATGTCCTGGATTTACTTCTCGATCCAGCTTTTTTCCAAATGACTGCTGCCTGTCTACCATACTGGAGGACTATCATTGATAATCTCATGACTCATGACAATACCACCTTCAGGGATCTGATGAACAGGTGAAAAATCAGCACAGTAAATTAATTAGTCATTCTTAAAATCATATGAATATGGAAATTTTGGGTTTACAAAAATCTAAAAAAAAAATAGAAAATATTTTTATTGAACGCATTCTTCAAAAATATTTTAAATTCAAACGTATTAAAATTATAAATTCCCTTTATTTATCTAAATATGGGGTTGCAGTACAATCCCACAAACCATGGAGATGCCCAGAAAAAAATTACAAATAAAAAAAAAAAAAAAATAAATAAATAAAAAAAAAATAAAAAAATTGAAAAAATTAAAAAATAGAAAATAAAAAATAAAAAATAAACAAATATCTAAGAAAAATGTTAGAGTTATTAATTCAATGATTGAACGAATTATTGATCAAATTTTTCGTTTTTATTTGCAGAGTTTCTTTGGCCCAGGGTGGGGGCATCAGCATCTTTTCCTCCAAGGAGCAAGAGTACGAGCAAAGAGCACAACTCCTTAAGAGATTAGCGTTCGTTATACTTTGCAGTGAGACTGATCAATATCACAAGTACATGCCAGACATTCAGGAGAGATTGGCTGATAGTCTCAGGTTGCCTCAGGTCGTACCTTCCATTCAGGCACAGGTCTTTCTCTGCTTTCGGGTACTCTTACTCAGAATGTCACCAGCACATGCGACTTCACTTTGGCCTGTCATTGTCAGCGAACTTGTACAGGTTTTTCTCCATATCGAGGAACAACTCAATACTGATAGCGAGGAGTTCAGGTACTCCCGATTTTCTCTCTTCAATTTTAGTAATTCAGTTTTTTTCTTTGGGTTCAGCTTTTTTTTGGCAATTTTTGACCGTCTTGGGTTTTTTTTTTATAGGGTGAAGTCTGAAAATTTGGAAAATCTTTGAGAGTTTTTGAACTTTTGGCAACTTTTTTCCATTATTATTTATTTTTTTAGTCATTCATCGTTTTTCGTTTTCTTAGAATCAAATTTTTGCTCAATTTTTTTTCTCGAAATTTCAGTACATTGTAACAGCGAAAATAATATTTTTTTTTTTGCATTTTTTAGAGTTTTTATTAAAAAAAAAAATCGAAAATGTTTAAGATTCTGAAATGGTTGAAATTTTTTGAGTTTTCAATTGTTAAAAATTTTCTAAAAACCTTGAAAAATTCGTGGAGACAAATTTTTGAAGTTTTAGAAATATTCCAAATTTCTCAATTTGTTAAAAAAAAAAATTTCATTGATTTTCTTTTATTTATTTATAGAATATTTTATAATCTTTATCTTTGGAGTTGCTAAACAAATATTTTAAAAATTTGAAACGGTCGAAATTTTCGAAATTTTTAGACTTTTTCGAGCGTTCACCATGTTCGAAATATTTCGAATATGTGGAACTTCCTAAAACCCTAAAACCGTTTTTGCCATTCTTGATATCTTCTACCATTTCATGGCAGTGCTTGAAACTTTTTAAATTGGAATTTTTTACGGACATTTTATGGACATTAGAGCTTATCCCGCTTACAAAATAAATTTCCTGAGTTTGTAGAAATTTTCCGTAGCGAAGTGATCAATAAATTCCACGAAATTGTTTTTTTTTTAAACTCCAAAATCTTTTTTTTTCAAATTTAATGAATTTTAAAATTAAAAAAAAAATGTGAAAATATTTGAAGATTTTTTTTAATTCAATTTTTTGATTAGCAAGAGAATTATTGATCACGTAGCAGTGGAATTAATTTCTCTTTATGTATTCGTTAACAATGCTTTTCCGCCTAATTTCTTATACCAACTTCACTAACAAAATAGGAAATTTGTGATTCATTTCTGAGACTATTAAATTTACCTTTTTTCAAGTCTCAATTTTTTCAACTTTAAAGCAATAATTTTTGTTTATAATCTGCAAATTTCCTATTATTTAAATGGAACATTTTTTTCATCTGTTTGTTTTTTATTGTTCTCAATCTAACAACGAACCAATTAATCACGTGATGTTTTGTTTTATGAATCTGTTTTTGGTATATCTGCGGTGTTGGGGAATGGCAGTCGACAGAGCAGGTAATTTGATCAATTTTATGAAAATGGGAAAGTTCTTTTGAGTGAAATGGAATAACATGGATAACTGATTTATTGATTATTGCTTGTGCGATCCTGTTTGCTTAGTGTTGTTATTTATTTAAGGACAAATGGGGATTAGTGGAGAGCTTTTTCAATTTTTGAATTTTTGAAAATTTTGGAATTTCCAAAAAAAAATTTTTTTGGGAATTTTCCCAACTTTTAAAAGTTTAATCCTCCCAATTTTTGACAATTCGTCAAATGGTTCCTGTTCATTTTTTTTTAATTAAAAGTATCAAAATTCCCAAAATTGTACAAATTTTTAAAATTTTTAAAAATCGTGAAATTCTCAAAATAAAAGTACATTTTTTGTAAAAAGACAAAACTTTGGGATTTCAGAAATTTAGAAGAAAATAAGAATTTTCAAAAATTTTGAGATTTTTGAGAATTTTGAGATTTTTGAGAATTTTTTACATTTTTTTTATTTCGAAATGAATTTGATATTAATATTTGCATTCATTGATCTTTTACGTAGTTCTCATATTAAACTACTGTCGGCGTTGGACTCTTCCTGGGCTGTAAACGCTAATAATGGACTCCAGGCACATGGCCATCCTCATTGGCTCCAATTGCAATTGGCAGCTGCTAAACTACTGGACTTGGCGCTACTGCTACCTGCCCACAAACTTCCGCAATTCCAAATGTAATATATTCTTAAGTTTCCGTTTTTTTTTTCTATTTTTATTACTAAATTTGAAATTCATGGAATGTTCATTTCTTTTCCAAATTTCCGAAGGTTTCCATTTTCCATTTTTTTTTCTTATTCTATGATTTTTTTTCCATTTATGATTTGTTTACAATATTTGCATTTTTATCACTTCTGGCCAAAATTTTTTAACATTAAAATTTTCTTTTCTATTTATAAAATCTGCCCAATTTTGTAAAATGCAAAACTGAAGGTATGGTTTTTCTTATTTGTTTCATTATTCGTCTGCATGGAAAAAGAACTGCAATAATTTTAATTTAACTTTAATAATTTTAATTGTTATCAGGTATCGATGGGCATTTGTTGGCGATGCAGCTGTGGGAAAACTGGAGAACAATAATTTGTCCTCCGACTTTGTGCCCCACATCACGAGAATAGCGAAATTAATGGATCTGAAGGTAATTAACAAGTATCAATAAATAACTTGCATGCAATCAATTTTTTTTCTATTTTTCAATTCTGAAATCTGGGGATTTTCCAAAACTGCAATTTTTTAAAATATTTGATTCAATTTTAGCAAATTCTAAGAAATCTGATTGAAGAATCATTTTTAGGAAAATACTTTTCACATTTTGAGACCTCTAAGTCTTCAAATCTTATCAGTTTCTCAAATTTTTCAATATTTTCAAATTTTTCAATTTTTGAAATTTTTCATTTTTTTTTTTTTTTTTTTTAATGTTTTTTTCACTAATTCTGAAAATTCCATTTTGTTTCCTTGATTTTTTAAAAAATATTTTTTATATTTTGAAAATTCTAAAGGTCTTCAAATTTATCAAATTATTCAATTTTTTTCTAAATTCAATTTTTTTTTCGAAATTCAATTTTTGTCGAAATTCAATGTTTTTTTCGAAATTTTTGAAGTGGTTAGAGCTTGTTAAATTTCCATAATTCAGAATAATTATTAATTTACAATTCATCTAAATTTTTAGTACATCGAAACATTGATCCGGGTAAACACATATTTCTTTTTCCTCATCAAACACAAAATCTGCTTTACACTCACACCCACTTGTACACGGTACATAACAATCAACAGTATTTTGGGAGGTACACGTAAACTGACATAAGCAATGGGTCCAAATTGATCTTTCATGACAACTAATTTTTCCCTCGTTTAGAAAATTTAGTTCGTCATAATCATAACCCGGAATTCTGTGTTTTGTATATTGGTAATTTTTTTCCACAATTTTTGGAATATTCGCCATCTTTTCTTTCAGCTTCTCTTCCTCTGACAAATCCTCGGGGATTAGGTAGAGATCATCTTCGTTTCTAGTTTCAGGTCTGGAATTTGTGTCTTGGTAAATGGAAAAATCATCGTAGTCTGAGTCGTCCGTGTATTCTGAAACGGGAAATTAAAAAAATTAGTTTTAGGGAAACACTAAAAGATTTTTTTTTCTTTTTGCTACATTTGAAATTAAAAATTTTGGAAAAAAATTGCGGTGAAAATTGTAATTTTGAGAAACGTCAATCATTTTAGAAATTTTCCAAAATTTTCAAAATTTCAAAAAATTGCAAAGAAATAAAAAAAAATCGAAAAATTTCAAAAAACCTCAAAAAATTTGGACAAATCACATCAAATTTCAAAAAAATTCAAAATTCCAAAAAAATCCAAAAATTTCAAAAATTTTAAAAATTTTAAAAATTTTAAAAATTTCAAAAATTTCAAAAATTTTAAGTTTTAAAAATTTTAAAAATTTTAAAAATTTTAAAAATTTTAAAAATTTTAAAAATTTTAAAAATTTTAAAAATTTCAAAAAATTTTAAAAATTTTCAAAAATTTCAAAAATTTCAAAAATTCCAAAAATTTTGAAAATTTCAAAAATTTTGAAAATTTCAAAAATTTCAAAAATTTTAAAAATTTCAAAAATTTTAAAAATTTCAAAAATTTTAAAAATTTCAAAAATTTTAAAAATTTCAAAAATTTTAAAAATTTCAAAAATTTTAAAAATTTCAAAAATTTTAAAAACTTTCAAAAGCTTTCAAACATTTTGAAGGTTTTAAAAACTTTCAACATTACAAAATCTCGGGATTTCTTAAAATTTTCAAAATTTCAAAAATTTATAAAATATTTGTTATACGAGTCATCGTATTTTGAGCCATCTGCACATTCTAGATTTCACAGAAAAAAAAGAGATTAATTGGGGTCAATTAAGAGTATTAGAGACACAAGGAGAACGTAATTGAATTCTATTCTTATGAGAATATGCAATAAACCCACTATAACTATATCGCATCAAATTTCCATTCAGTATAAAAAAAAGTCAAATCCAAAAAATGTCGAAATCTGAAAACCGAAGTTCACACAAAAATTTTAAAACATTGGGCTTTCCTGGGACCAACTACTGTAAATTTAAAAAAATTTCATTTCCTAAATCTGAAAGAAGAAATTGAAAATTCGAGTTTTTTGAGTTAACAAAAATTGAGATATTCCAAGTTGTCTCAATAATTTCAAAAATTTTAAAAGCCCATTTCAAAAGAAGTCAAAAGTTTTACAATGTGAAAGCTGTGAAAATCCCAAAAATGTCCGATTTTCCAAAATTGAAAACTATTTCCAAAAATTTCCGAATTAGAACAAACTGATTACAAATTTGTAAAAAAAATCAATTGGAAAATTTTCAGGACTTTTAAAAATTTCTCTAAATTGTCTTAGGAGAGGCATTTAATTTTCCCGCCAAAATTACAATTTTTAATTACCAACTCACGTGAATTCACGAGCCCAGAAGAAAGCAGAATACACACAAATAAAACTGATTTCTCCATTATAGTCTATCACCCCGTCCGGATATTATTTATATTTCACAGTTTCTGACACCTCACATATAGCTGCGGATAATATATCAGAAGTGGTAAAAGGAGATAAGTGACTTTCTCCTTGCAGTCGGTATTTACCGAAAATGTCGGAACCTAAGGGAGGCCCAGAAATTTACATTAATACTTTTTTGAGCAGACGAACGAGATCGACAAAAAAGGTCTTCATAAAAATTGTCCTATCTCTCTTAGATTCCGAGATATCCGTTAAACACTGGCTGCAGTTTCAAAGTCACTCATCTCATGGTACCACTTCGCTACTGGTATATTGAGAAAAATTTGGAAAGTTCGAGAAAAATTGGAAAACTTCAAACATTCAAAAAATTACAAAAAAATAAAAAATAAAAAATTTCAAAAATTCAAAAAATTTCGATTTCAAAAAATTAAAAAAATTGCACAAATTAAAAAAAAATTAATTTCTAAAATTTCAGAAGTTTCAAGAAATTCAAAAATCCAAAAAATTCCAAAAGTTGGTAAAATTAAAAAAAAAAATTCAAAAATCGACCAATTGTGCTCAGTCCCCATATTGAAAAAACTATATTGCCAACAAGAAATTTTTTAATATTTCACTTTTTTCACATTTTTTTTCGCACACCACATAGAGGCTAATTCAACGTCACTGGTGCCCACTGACATTGTAAATAAGTGACCACCTTTCGTCACGGTATATACTTTACACGTTTCACTCTAAAACGAAGGGATTGGCTTACAAAGTTGGCCCGACTATTTTCAACTTAAGCTAGACAGTGACTAGAGGGAAATTGAAGACTCGCGTACTTACAGTGTTGCAATGTATTTGTTGAGTTTATTTTTGTATCTAAGCCAATAACCCTACCTGCTAAATGATAAATCGGGTGTTGACGATTCGCGCTTTCCGGATGTTCAATCAAAATATTTCCGCTTTTTTATTCGTTTGAAATTCGCGCCTTTTTACAAACAAAATTTCTCCCTTTGCTATTTCAGCCCAGCATACTACCTTTATCCACTAATGATAATTTTTTTTACGTTTCAGTTCAACGAGAGCCCATCAGTGAAATGCACTCCAGGCGAATTAATCCTCACGTCCAATCGCATTCGATCGCTTCAGGATCTTCACAAATTTTTCTCAACGCTGACCTCGCGTTCTAACGACTCGGATGCACCCCTCAATATAACACAATTGGAAACTGTCATCGAGCAGGACTTCCTGGAGCAAATGCCAGCAGTTCCAGCTAGATAATAGGAAATTAAGGAAATTAATACTACTGTGCGTACATTTGTATAGAATAATCCCGATGAACGATGAGTACATGCTGGTAATGTTACGTCATCAATTAAATAATAATAAGTCTAGTAACAATAATAATAATAATAATGATAATAATAATAATAATAATAATAATAATAATAATAATAATAGTAAATATTGGGTGCGAGTTCCAAAAATAAAAGAGGATTTTCGAACATTTCCAAAAGTTCAAAGAATTCCAAATTTGAAATTTCAGAATTCCAAGTTTGAAAATTGAAAGATAAAATGAAATTTGTGAAAATTTGAAGTTCGATCATTCCGAAAATTCGATTTTTTTTTTATTGGGGACTTTGGAATTTTGAGGAAATTGATAGGGACAAGGATTGAATTTTGATTTTTGTTTTTCATTGGAATTTTGGGAGAGTTTGAAAAAATTGGAAATTGAAAAATTGAAAATTTTAATCGTACCGATTTTTTTTTTAATTGAAAAGTTTGCAAATTTTGGGATATTTAAGAATTTGTTGCCAATTGCAAAATTTTCAACTTTTTGAAAAATCCAAAATTTTTGAAAATTTCTGTTTTTATATTTTTTGAATCTCCTAAAAAATGTATGATGTCCAAAATTTTTGGGGTAGTGAAAACGTGTCAGATGTTCGGAATTTGTGAAATATTGAAAAATTTTGAGAGTTTTGTCATCTTGAGAGTTTTTGGAAGCATTCGAATTTCAAAATGCTGGAGCAAAAAATCTGCGCCACTGTTTTAAGTCGTAATTTTGAAGTGAAAAAATTTGAAAAATTGGATGATTTTGGAGACTCGGACCCATGGATATTTTATGAACGATAAATTGTGATGAAAATTGAAAATATAATCGATATATTTGACGGATAGTGCCATTAACTTTTGCTACTCCACTCGATTGCCTGGCTCGAATGAATTGTTGATTGATGTAATGAATATTATTAGCGCTCGAGTAAATGAGAGTTGTGAAAAAATGTCTTTTTGCAAATTACGTGAAATTTCCCATTCATCTCCTCATTTGGTTGTGAATTAAGATTTCATCTTGAGTGGTCCATTGACGTTCCGTCATCTGAAGTTTCATAATTTACCAAATTTCGCAAATCTACAAACTTTTTCAAAATCCTCAACATTTCCAAAACTGTTAAAAAAATTTGTCATAATTTTCCAAATTTTAAATTCGAATTATGAGAAAAGTTTCTCAATTTTTGAAAACTAAAATTTTGGAATTTTTTTTGGAAGATCATTTTTTAAATATTTTTTGAGAATTCAATTTTTTCAAAATTTGACGATTTTGGAAATTGTGGAAATCTTCAAGTCAGTTAAATTTTTGAAAATGTGAAGAGAAAATTAAAAAGCTTTGTTTTTATTTTTTATTTTGAACTATCATGGGAAATCTTGAAAAATCTCTCTGGAGTTTCGTAAATTTTCAAATTTGAAAATTTTCATTTTGCATTTTTTTGAAGTTTTTCAGATTGAAAAGAATTTCGAAGTCACTATTATGTAACGTTTGTTACTCGACTTCTCATTCGGTTGTGATTTTTTTGTCATTGCATTATTATTAACAATGATTGTAAAATTATTGAATTTTTACATGGTGTTTCGAAATTTGAAGACATTTAATTTTTTTAAATCTTTGAAAATTTTCAAATTTTCTTTCAATTTTTGGAGTTTTTAGAATTTTCACATTTTTATAATTTCCGCAATTTTTACATGATAATAAATATAGTAATAATATAATAACAAAATACGTAAAATTTCGAAAACTTCGAACTTCAAAAATTGTAAGTTTTTTTTTTGAAATCATAAAATTCCGAGATTTTGTCAAAAAATTTTACAAATTTCAAATTTCAATCCAGTTAAACTGTGAAGCTATTCTTTTGCAATTTTACCATTTCAAATTTATTTCTTCAAATTTTCGGAATTCCTAAAATTGAAACTTCCTCTAAATTGAATGAATTATCCCAGTTTGTTATTACTCGAAAGTACACAGAATGTCAGGCACAAATTCCGTATTGAAGTGGTAAAATGAGATGAACAAACAAATCTCTAAGTTGTCGTTTTTCTCAAATATCTCAGAACCAAGAAGAAATTTCGAAAAATTTCATAAGAAATTTTTTCTAGGCAAAAAGGCGTTCTAAAAAAAAGTTCCTACGAAAGATCCTGTATCTCACCTAGCTTCTTAGATATTAACAAAAAACAACTTGGAAATAAAAATCATTTTTTATAACAAATAAATCAATTAATTAACTAACGCACTTATCTCATTTTCCCACTTTTTTATCGATGAACCATTCACTACAGCATTGTAATTATTATAAATAATATTATAAATGAAATTTTATACACGTTCACTATCAATTTGTGTAAATTACTGCTTGCCTGCTTCTTCGATTAAAGTAGTATGAGCGCAAATTATATTCCCAGATTAAAATATCTAATAATTTAGCATTGTGTTACCATATTATTTTCTCAATTCTTAAGATAAATTTAAATATTCCCGGGCGTTTAATTCACAAGATGTCTAATGTGTGCAATTTGTTTATACCAAATGAATTATTTAACGAATCGAAATTTAACTTGCGCCACTCGATAGAAGAATGTTCAACATATTTTTGGTACAAAGTTCAAAATTTCCAGTGAAAATTTCCTCGATAAACGAGGTCGAATATATGGCTACAATTTTGTTTATAAAGAGAAAATATAAAAAATCAAATAAAAAAAAAATGGAGGAAATCATTTTTGTCAATATTGACGGAAAGGGTCCCATAGACGGAAAGGATCTAATCAAATTTTGAATTTAAAAAATACCAAAAATCGGAGAACAAATTTTTATTTTCCAACTTTTTCAGTATTTTTTTATAGAAAAAAAATATAAAAAAATTTAACTATTAAAATTCCAAATTTGTCTGATAGAACGTGGAGATCACTACTTTACTGCTCATACCACTTTAATAGCGCGACGTTTTCTGGTTGGAGAGCGATTGAGGAATAATCAATTATTTTTATACGTAAGTTAATGCAGTGATGGAATATTTGGGGCATATCTGATTTTTTAGATATCTAATTTATTAACTGCGCCTGGGAGGGGAATATGTGATTCTGATGTCATGTTTATAATTATGATAAGGTAATGAGTTTTCATAAAATCGAAAATCAATTTAAATATCACATTTTTAATTTTTGAGCGTCAAAAATTAAATTTTTTTTTTTTCAGTTATTTAAAACATAATTTTTTGGATTTTTCGAAAGTGTTAATTTTTGAAATTTGAATTTTTTTTTTGTCGAAACTTTGAATATTTTCATTTTTGGATTTTTCAAATGTTACGTTTTTTGAAATATTAAAAATTTTTGAAGTGGTCCATTTTTTCAAACAAATTCGAAATTCAAAAAATTCATTCGAATGTTCAAATTTTCTTAATTTTTTATTTTTCAATTTTGAAGACATTAAAAAATTGTCTTCTGTTTTTTTTTTTAATTTCTTAGACCATATTGGGATATAAGTTTCAAAAAAAATGTGATTATAAGTAATTTTGTAATTACGTCATTGAGTGTGAATGGAGTATGAAAAAATGTAATTATCCCGATGTTTAATTAAGATGGATGATTTCTTTTTTAGTCAATCGTTATATGATCCCAGCGCTGTCCCCAATTATGAAGACTGATGGGGCGTAATTAACTGATAAACTAATTTTTACACGCGCGTGCAAAGTGTATAATTAATTAATGGCGAACGTAATCTTGCGTAACTGATAATTGTTTTATATTTTAGATTTCTATTTGTTCGTAGAGCAATAGCCCAATGCTTCCAATGTAAAAATCCCAATTAGTTAACTAGGCAAAAATAATCTAGATTTTTTTTTCATACGATGTGAAAAATGTTTTGACATTTTTTTGAATTTTAAAAATTTCCAAAACTATCTTTTTTAAAAGTGAATTTTTTTTTAAGCAAAAAAATTTTTCAACTCTCAAAAATTTTAATTTTTTTAATTTTGCAAGTTTCCAATTTTTCGATTCTAATTTTTTTTCAAATTTTCAAAATTTTTGGAGTTTTAAAATTTTTGAAATTTGATTTTTTTTTTTTAATTTTTGGAATTTTCAATTTTCTTTTCAATTCTAAATTCCAAAAAATAAGAATTGTAATTTAGAATTTTCCATTCTTACACTTTTGAAAATTTTTAATTTTCGAATTTTTATAATTTTTAATAATTCTTAGAAAATACAATTTTGTTAATTAGCCGCAAAGTGATTTATTATAATGAATGTGGAGAACACGAAAAGTGCATTAATGTAAAGAATTAATTAAGTGTAATTAATACTGTGCAAGAAATGGTGGAGGAGAAATTTAGTTTCTTGCTCGGCAGATGGAAATTATTTCGTAATAAACATGTAATGAAGAATTAATAATGGACGAATTATATTATTTTATCATTATATCACTATTACGGTGTCATTCAATTCCCTTTTTTCCGCAAAAAGATGTAAATTAGAAGAATGTTTAATTCTGTCACATGGATTTCCCGCCAATCTTCAATTCAAAACCTAACCTCCTTTAAACTTGCGCAGAATCACCTGCGCAGAACAGCACACATATACCTGCGCAGGAGAGTTGCGCAGAAACAACCGTGACTTGCTGCGTATAATTGTCGTCCGCATTGCCAAGAAACAATTGTTCATAGAAAAAATAGCAAAAAAAGCAGGATGCTCGATTTTCTGAAGAAGGATGACAAGGTCCTGGTCCTTTTAAACAACCAAGTTACTGTCAATGACATTCCCTTGTCAATTCTGGAGGTTAGCAATGCTGACACCGTGGTCACCAGATCAGCTGATTTGAGCGCAAGTAACTATCAAATTTGGCTCCAAAAAAACTTGAAAATTCTTTTACCAGTATTTTCGATTTCTTTACTTCTTCTTTGGGCCATTTCCGGCCACGTGTTTCAGCCGAAATTTACGACTGTTTGAAAGCAAATTGCGATAATGGTTATGTGTGCATTGACAATTTACTATAACATTCATACTCACACAATTCCAGAAATCCCAAATCATACAATAATAACAAAAAATTGAATCATCTGAAATTTCAAAAAACTTAGCACAAACTTTAAGATCGGAAATTTCAAAAGCTGCATAATTTAAAAAATGCAAAAAATTCGAAATTTCGAAAACTTCAAAACTTCAGAATTTTGCAAATTTCATAAATTCCAGATTTCCAGAAACATTTAATGAACTCAAAAATTTCAGTACAATTTCATAAACTCAAAAATTCTATTGAAATTTCATAGATTCGAAATTTCACAAAAATTTCAGAGGAATTTCATGAACCCAAAAATTTCACTGAAATTTCGTAAAGTCAAAAATTTTTGGAAATTTTCAGAGAAATTTAATGAACTCAAAAATTGAAAAAAAAAAGAAAAAAAATTTTTAAATATCAATAAAATTTCAGGAAAATTCCAGCCATCGTCCTTCAACTGGGTGTTGTCATACGACCAGCACAAACCGGAAGTGTTCACGGAGCTTCTTAAGACGATTGCTCCAGGCGGATCCATCGTACTGCAAAAAACAATCGACACCTTCAAGGCCGACGACGCGGCTCAATTATTTGCCGAGGAAATATCCTGCTTGAGAATCAGCGGATTTCTGTATAAGGAATGCAAAATCAGTCAGTTTCCCGCGAAATGGAAGATCAAGGGACTGTTCTGTGATGAGTACACAGATAATATGTCACTTTGCCAAATTGTGGCGGAGAAACCACATTACGAGGCAAGCTCGATTTATCGAGAATTTTGACAGCTATTTACTGTCAGATTTGACAACTGTCAAATTTAATTTTTGTTTTAATTTTTGAAATATTTTTAAAAACATTGAAATCTTCCAAATTTTATAAATCTCTGAAATTTGTGAAATTTTCCATTTTTTTCTCTTTAATTTATAATCTTTCCAAAATCTGTCAAAATTCAAAATTTATGAAATCTATTTTTTTCCTCAATTTTCCAGATTTTTTGCAATTTTTTTAGCTTTTGGATTTCTCCTTTCAAATTGTCAAATTTTCTAAAACTTTCCTGTTTTCGACATTTTTGTAATTTCTGAAGTTGAGTCTTTCGGATTTTAGAACTTCTGGAACTCTTTGAAGTTTTTTAAATAATTCAAAATTTTGAGATTGTAAGAAAAAAATTAATTCGCCAATTTACGATTTTTTTTCAAAGGTTTGAATTGTCTGACTCGAAATTTGTTAATTTTTACGGCAAAATCGAAATTTAGGAAAAAACAATTCTGAAAAATTCAAAAAATGTTGGAAATGCGAATGAAATTTAAAGGCGACTTATTTCTAGATCGGTTCTTCGGTGGCACTGTCCTTTGCAAAAAAGCCCCAAAATGTGTGGAAGCTGGACGATGCAGTTGAGGACGACCTGATTGACGAAGATAATCTTCTGGATGAGGAGGACTTAACTAAACCGACAGAATCATCGCTTCGAGGTACTGGTCCTCCCAAAATTTTCAATAAAAAATTCGCAATTTTTACCGAACTTTTCCCACTCTCCTTGAACCGAGGGTCAAATAAATTTTTAAAGAGAGTATTTTTCAAAAAAACCCTGCAATGCATTTTTTTGGCAACATTTTTCTTGGCTAAGTTTTCTTCAGAAAAATATTAACATTTTTTGGAACGTCATTTTTTTCCTACTTTTTATTTTTTCTTGACCTTACTGAACGAGTAATATTTTTTTTTTTAATTTGAGGAAAAAAGTACCAACAATTTATCATTATTTCCTTTTGACCTTTTTCTTCCATTGATTTTTCATTCATTTTTTCAATTAACTTCGATACGAAAAAAGATATCGAAAGTTTTATTTTTTTTTAATGTTTTGGACAGCTCTAAAAATTTTTCTGAAATATTTGAATTTTTTTCACACTGTTAATTAATTTATTGTTTTTTGTTTTCAGTTTGTGGAACCACTGGAAAGCGCAAAGCTTGTAAGGATTGTTCGTGTGGTCTTGCCGAAGAGCTCAATGGGGAAATTGCTAAGGAGAAGTCGGAAAAGTCATCGTGTGGAAGCGTAAGATTTTTTTCCAACACTTTTAGAACGTTTTGCGTTTCTCGAAATTTTTCCCAAATTTTCAACGCTAAATTTTTTTTTTCAATTTTCCAAAAAATATTTTTCCAAATTAGAAAAACATGTTTCCACAATCAAAACAAAAACTATATATATATATATATATATATATATATATATATATATATTTTTTTTTTTAATGACAATAGTATATATATATAAGCAAATTCATATATACATACACTATTATGTGTATGAAATTGATCTCCAATTTTTTTTTTTTTTTTTTTTTTTTAATGTCGAGAAAATGGAGGAAAATAAAATAAAAAAACTTTTTCATTTTTGATTGCATCAGTGTTACCTGGGTGATGCCTTCCGTTGTGCTAGCTGTCCTTATCTTGGTATGCCAGCGTTCAAACCTGGGGAAAAGGTGGTTCTACCCTCTTCACAATTGGCTGATAAATAATCTAATCTCTCCAGTGAGTTGTCTGTATTATTCCCTACTCATGTAATATTTGGGCACAAAAAAATCTTAAATCAATGAAAATAAAACGTCAGATAAATTTTTCATATCACTTTATTTGTTTTTACAGTATTTTAAATTATTCATGCATCTGGGACAAATGATGGTTTTTCATTACACGCACATGAATTTCATTCCATATTTAACCCCGTAAAAATTCTATGTACTAGATTACAGGAAGAAACGATGATGATGCTGATGATTGTCAGGGATGGATTTTTTAGAACTTGATCAACATCAGGAAATACGTTTGTACTTGGTACTTCAAAAGTTATATATATTAAAAAAGGAAAATCGAAGATTCGCGAATTTTAGGATTGTGGAAAAATTGAGAATATGTTTGTAAATATTTATCAAAAATTTCCAAACTCTTCTCAAAATTTTCCAAATTATTGCAAATTTTTTTAAAGATTTTTCGAAAAATTTTTTATCGCATCTCCAAATTTACAAAATATTTTTCAGAATTTTCCAAAATATTTCAAATCTTTTTAGAGATTTTTCGAAAAACCTTTCTAAAATTCTCGAAAGTATTTTTAATCTTATAAAATATTTTTCAAAAAAATTCTAAAATTTTTCCAAAATTTTAGAAAAATTCTCCAAAGTTCTCCAGAAATTGATAAGTTATTGAAAACTTTAAAAATTCTTCAAAAAATGCATTTTTCAATTTTTTTTTTTTTTTTTATTCGACCAAATTAATATTCCATCGAAAGTTCGACACCTTCGGTGTAAAATTGTATGGGTCTCAGTACTCGATTCATTACTGGTACTTAGGACCCATACTTAGTACTTACTCAAGAATTTTTAGTACGAAATCTACTCAAAGTAGCCCATCCCTGATTTTTTAATGATAATTACAGAAACAATGAAAAACTTTACATTTTTACATTGATTTTTCAATTAAGTTGGGCATTTAGTACTCATCTTTTACAAAGCTTTTCAAATTTACAAAGTTTTCGAAATTGTTGAAACCAAAAATGAAAATTTTACACTTCAAAAAACGAAAATTTGAGATATTTCAAAATGTTCGAACATTTTTGAAAATTTTCGGAAATTTTAAAACGTTCCCAAGTTCCCTAAACATGAACTTTTCAAATTTTGAAAACTTCCAAAACATTTTTTTTTTAATTTTTCAAAACGTCCAATTTGGTCTAAAAAATTCCGAAATAAAATATTCAGAACTTTTCAATTTTTTTTATTTGCAAAATTCGAAAAATTTTGCACATTTATGAAAAATGAAAAAAAACAAAAATTCGAATTTTTAAAAATTTTCAAAAATTTTGAAAATGAAAAGGAAGTGCTTTGATAATTTTCAACAATTTCAAGTACGACTTTACTCGTTGCCCATTTCTGCCAATTACAAAAAAAAGAAGAAAATTTTAATTTTGTATTTCCAGATTGGTTCTCCAATTGAGTTGGGAATACACCCCTTTCTCCATAAATCCACTATCACATCCCTGGCGATCAGTGTCTGGGAAAAGGGTATTTTCCGAAGATCCAATTATCAATAATTATCACGAAATAAAATGAATATAAAAATCTTAATTAAACGCTTTATTTGTCGGTATTGGTAACTATATTCGGCCCAAGTCGACTGGGTCCTTTTTTCATGATTTTCATAAACAAAAAAAAAATGAACAATAATTCTAACTGAGTTGCCAATGAGATTAAGTATTTTTTAAGTAATTTTTAAGTAATTTTTTACCTATAAAAAGCATGGAATTTCTTACATTTAAGTTACTCCCCTGTAAGGCATATATTGGTTGTGGCCTTCAATATTTTGCACTAAAAGTGCTACTTAAAATTATTATTTTCACCCCAATAATATAAATTAAATTCGACATATTTTTATCGATGAATACCACCCCCGAAATGAACAACTTTCTACGATTTTTTTTTTATACTTCACAATTGAACTTTTTGAAAAAAAAAAAATTTTTTTGGAAATTCAAGATAGTTTTTTAATGGGAAATTTTGGAGTAAACTGAAATTTTGAAAATCTATACAAATTTAATTTTCTCAAAAACTCAATTTAATCCGTCAATTTCCCATTTGAATTTCCCGCGAAAAATCTTGACAAACTGTCCCTCAGAGAATTGTTCATTTGCAGGATAATTACAATGAAAATTAAAATGAAATGAGATGACAGAACACTAACAGATCCACAATTGATTCATAAATAAGATACAAAAAATGACCCACGATTTGACGATTACTTTTCCAAAATTTGAAACGAGGAATAAATTCCTAATGTCAAGGAGAGATTCCAAATTTTTTGGTATTGCTCAATTTTTTTCACAAATCTCGTAATTGTTCTTTTGCCGTGTTTTCAGTTGACGGATTTATGTCTTATATACATGCGGCTATATAACTCGGACTCAGCCTCATTCATACGAATGGTAATTTGACGATTACTTTTCCAAAATTTGAAACTAGGAATAACTTCCTAATTCTGAGGAGAGATTCTAAATGTTTTGTGTTGCTCAATTTTTTTCAAAAAATTCATTAATTTTTTTCCAAAAATTCATTAATTTTTTTTTTAATTCATTATTTTTTTTCAATTTATTAATTTTTTTCAAAAAATTCGTCAATTTTTTTTTTCAAAAAATTCATTATTTTTTTTTTAAATTCATTAATTTTTTTCAAAAAATGCATTACTTTTTTTTTTACATTCATTAATATTTTTTTTTTTTTGCTGTTTTCAGTTAAATGATTTATGTCTTATATACATGCAGCTATATAGCTCGAGTTCAGCCTTGTTTATCGGCATATCATTTTCATACGTGGAATGGCTAGTCTAACTGCTGACTATGATTTTACATTTCAATGACGCGACTGTTTTTGCCTCTGCTGACGTAAACAATTCAAAAAGTGCTTTTGAGACGGTAAATATTTTGATCGGGCAGTGGTGTCATTTTTCTGCGCATCGAATGATCTATTTCATTTTATCTGGAAAAATGTCTCGCAAGGATATGCAGTCGGGGCTCGAGTTTCTATGATGATTTTCGCTTTTTTTTTTCCAACTTCGCAAAAATTTTGCAATTTTGAAAAATTGAAAATTTCAATTTTGCAGCGTGAATTTATTTTTGGGAAAAATTATGCTTTCGCCGATTTTTAATTATCAAAATTGACAAAATTTAGGAAAAAATTGAATAATTAGGAAATCAAATTTTTTCCTCGAAAAATTCATAAAAATTTGAAAATTTACGAAATTTTGAAAAATGCACAAATTCCAAAATTACAAATAGTTCACACATTTAATAAGTGTCGCAAAAATGTTGAAAAGTTTTAATTTTTTTTTCTCATTTTTAACAGAATTCTCAAAATTTCTTAGATTAAAAATTTTCGAAATTCTGAATGTATTTTTCAGAAGCTCCAGCAGTGAGATATGTGATATGTTGTCTTTTAAACAGTTGAATTAAAAAAAAATCAAAATAAAAAATTTGAAAAGTTTGTTATAAAATTGTAAAAAGTTAAATTTTCAAAATTCTTGTTAAAATTCAGTTTTAAAAAAAATGAAATTTTCCAAAATTTCAATAATTGACAAAAAATTTTTTTCCAAAAATAACTTTTGACACTGCCAAATTATTTCGAATTTATGGAATATCAATAATTAAACATTCCAAAAATTCAATCTCTTCAATTTTGCATATTTGCAACTTTCGAAAAGTCTCGTATCAAAAATAGCAAAAATTTCAGAAATTTCATGAACAAAATTTGAAAGATGAAAAAAAAAAATCGCCCCAAAAATTGTGAATACAGTGCTCTATTCCCTTTGATCACATTGAACACTCCCACAAATCAGTTAAGTCTCAAGTGGAAGTGGAACAATTATTATAATAAATTGGATGATAAATGAACGACTGAACAAATGATAATGACGTAATTTGACTCTGGTCTGTTGCACTCTTTGGTAACGAAAAAAGAAAAACAAAAAAAAAGAACGGCTCTAGAAGATCGTAAACTTTGAATCCCTAGGCTTGAATCTCAATCAGATTGTTCGTGAAAAGTTTCTTGCAATTTTTTTGTTTGAACATCAAGGATCGGTGAGTGTAGAAATATGTAATCGAAAATTTGTAAACCAATTTTAAAATTTACAATTTAAAAAAAAATGTTCAAAATTTTGACTTTTAACGATTGGAAAAATTGAGGAAATTTTCATTGCAATTTTTTTAAATGACCAAATTTTCAAAATGGTGAACAAAAACTCCACCAAAAATTCCTCAAATTTCAAGATTTTCGGACAAAAAAAATTATCAAAATAGGAGAAAAAAAAATTAAAAAAAATTTTCAAATAAAAAATGAATGGAACCGATCACTGATTAGGCCAAAAAAATTGAAAAAAACGTGATAAATTGTATCGCAGTTTACGGACTCCTTTGGCGACGCTTCTCGTCATTGTCAAACTTAACAATAATACTAAATATGTATTTTTTTTTTGCATGAATTACCCACTCAATTTGTAGCCAAGTGTGAGTGACAGTCTCATTACAGCGAAATTGTCCTGATGTGGTTGAAGATATTTCAGTTTAATTGGTAGATGCTAGCACGAATTGTTGCCCTCCATGTCAAGTAGCAATGAATTTTTCTCCTCTTTTTTGCTTATCCTAGGCTCCGGACTCCGAAGATTGGGCTCGAAGCACGGCTAGAATATTGCCAACTCGTTAATTGTTTTTTTTTTCACGTAATTAATTGATGCAAATGTCGAGAGGCTCTCCCCCATACAGCTTTTGAAATTTCAAATAAATTAAACTTTTTTTTTTCATCTTCCAAAATTTTGAACTCTGAAAATTTCGAACATTTCCAAAATTTCGATTCCTTTTTTCCATTTTTTTTTCCAACAATTTGAACTATTTGTCAGATTCAAATTATTTTAATTGCCGAATAATTCATGATTTTGAAATTCAAATTCAAATTCAAATTTTGAAATTCAAATTCAAATTTTGAAATTTTTCAAAATTGACGAAATTTTTTTAAAATTTCCAAACTTTTGGGAGTTCTGAACTTTCAAAAAATTTCAATGATTTCACCAATTCAGACAGTTCCGGAGAATTATAAATTCAGGAATTTTAAAAGTGCAAAGAGTCGACATTTCTATCCCGGATATATGTTAAAGCGTAGCTATTATTTTCTAATAGCTCCAACGTATTAATACTAATTAGAAAATACTAATTATTTGCGAGAAAAGCGCCTCTGGGCATTTTTTTTCGATCGGTAACATTCCAATACTAGGTTCCGGATCACCGAAATATTTTTTTTACATACAATTTTTTTTAATTTAAATTTTTTTTAGTTTATTATTTGCAAATTTTTCCCAATTTCTTAAAACATTTGAAATTTCTAAAATTTGTAAAACTTTCTAAAACTGATAAAATTCCGCTTCAGTCTTCTAATATTTTTCCCAGGAAAAATGTTCCACTGTTCCACAAATATTCATTCTGCAGCATTTCCAAAATTTCCTTAATTTCGGAAAATTCCAAAAAAAAATCTCAAAAATTGAGTTTCACAAATTTCAAAAGTTAGATAAATTTTTCTAATGTTCTCAATATTTTCAAAAATTGTAAAAAGTAAAATTTCCACAATTTTGAGACTTTCAATTTTTTTTTAATTTCTAGAACTTTGCAAAAATGAAATTTTTCAAAATTTTCAAAAGTAAAAAAAAAATTTTCCTACTCCCAAATTTGGAAATTTTTAAAAATTAATAAAATCAATTAAATTTCGCTTCAGTCTTCTTTAACATTGATCCCAATAAAAATGCCTCTGGGCATTTATTAAATTACTGGCATTCCAATGCTAGATTACGGATCTACTCACTGTTTCGCAGATATTCATGTTGCAACAATTCTCAATCATAATTTCGCATTGATCACCCGGTAATTGTGGCCTGGAAGTGAGTGGTGTTATGCCATTTTTACTGACGACAAATCGCTTCTTAATGCGAGGTCTTCGACGAAATTTATTCACAAAGTAACTAAGTACGATTATCGTTGTAGTAAGTATCCCAATTATCACTGAAAATATTGTTATCAAGGTATTATTGTCCACGCCGTATGTTGATGTATACAGAAGTGTTGTATTTCTCTCGGAACACCTGAAACGAAATTTTTAATTCAAATTAATGCATTAAATAAATCCAAGAAAATATCAACAAAATTTACCTGATAAATTGTGGAATTTTACATTCAAAGCAAAATCTCCAGTAAATTAATTTGAAAATTAAAAAGTGATTACAGGATGTTTCCACATTTTTCTTTTTTTTTATTTCAAAATTTTTGAATTTTTCCAAAATTATTTTTTTCAATTCTGCCTTTTTTTCTGATTTTTAAATTTGTAAATTTTTTTCACGATTTTTCAATTAACAAAAATTCAAATATATTCTAATTTTTGAAATTATTTTGTAAAGAATATTTCAAGATTGACATTTTCAAATTTTCGTAATTTGCCAATTTTTTTTGTGTCATATTTTGAACAGTTTGAAAATTAGAATGATAATCCAATTGTTAGTTTTTGTAACGAATGTGAACTTGTTCTATGGCAAAAAAAAACTACCTGCAAATTGTCCTATCAAGACTCCCAAATTCTTCCATTCGACTTGCACAAAGTAGCCTGCAAGACTCGGTCTCCGTTTCCTCGCACCTTACACCCCTGGAGCCTTCGCACTTGCAGAATGGTTCGCCGTTTTCAATGGAGCATTCGCCCCCATTGAGACAGAATCCGGTGCATATATCTTGTTCACACCTTTTTCCCCGGAATCCCGATAGACAGTTGCATCTTGGTCTTCCATTAAAATCTACCTTGCACTCTCCATGAACACAGTAATTATAACAAACCTGTGAAATGCATATGATAAATTAGAGAAGAAAAAGTGGGAAGTTTTGTGTATGTGTGTGTGTGTATCTGCGGGGTAGGTGAGTGGGTGGGTGAGGTGAGCGGGTGGGTCAGGTTAGGTGGATGGGTGAGGTAAGTGGATCGGTGGGTGGGTGGGTGGGTAGGTGGGTGGGGTGGGTGAATGATGTAAGTGGGTCGGCGGGTGGGTGGGTGAGATAAGTGGGTCGGCGAGGTAAGTGGGTCGGCGGGTGAGTGGGTGGGTGAGGTGAGTGGGTGGGTGAGGTTGGGTGGGTGGGTGAGGTGAGTAGGTGGGTGGGGTGGGTGAATGAGGTAAGTGGGTCGGCGGGTGGGTGGGTGAGGTAAGTGGGTCGGCGGGTGAGGTTGGGTGGGTGGGTGAGGTAAATGGGTGGGTGAGGTGAGTAGGTGGGTGATTGGGTGGGTGAGAGAGTGGGTGGGTGGGTAAGTGAGTGAAGGAGTGAGTGGGAGGAGGAGGGGGTGGGTGGACAGGTGGATGTCAATCTTCATCCAAAAAATTCGTAAAAACTTATAAAAACAAAAGTTAAAACTCAAAACAAAAAAGTGAAAGTCTTCTAAAGAAAATTAAGAAATCCTTTCATAGTGATATTTAATTAAGAATTATTTTATATAGATATATATAAAATTAGCACCAACCGAATTTTCGCAGTGCATTCCCTCATAACCCCTCGGACATTTGCATGTGGAATTGGATTTTTTCAAGCCCCCTCCGTTTAAACAAAACATTTCTTCCTTTTTATCTTCCAGATCTTCAGTACTCGTCATTAGACCCTCGTACATTTCCTGCTTTTCCAGACCCTCAATTGAGGTTTTGCGAATCCTTTCCACGGCCACACAGTCGACTGGACCCAAATTGTCTCGCGAAACCTAAAATAAAATTGTACAGCATTTTAATTCCCCTGTCATTTCTCTTTTTTCCACATCTCCTTTTTCTATTTCTGAAATTGTTTCAACTCCTCAAATTGGCTGAAGTTGTCAAATTTTCGAAATTTAGTTTTGAAATTTTTCGACACTATTTTGGAAGTTACAATAGAATTTGAGTATTTTTGAAGTTTTTTCTTGATGGAAATACCTGAGAATTTTTGCGAACATTTTAAATCGTTCAATTTTCTTCGAATTCTGCAAATATTTTAGAGCTAAGAAATTTCTCACAGTCCGGATTTTCAAAGTTTCAAGTTCTTAAAAAACCTCCAAAGTTTGGAAACTTCAACAACAATTTTTTTTCCTATTTTTCAAAATCCCAAGTTCCTTAATTCCCAAAATCTCTCTTACTTGAAAACGTTCAAAAAATTTTGAAATTTGCATTAAAAAACTTCTTCCTTAATTTTCAAAATTGACATTCTCATTTTTATTCCATAATTTAACCAATGCAAAAAAAATCCCATCTTACCAGATTCGTAGGATCAGCATCTGGGTTGCTTTCAAAAAAGGATATCAATTTTTCCGGTTCATTCCCAGGGGCAGGTGTTTTGCTAATTTTCCAAACAGCCGAGTGAACCCAGTCGGTCCAATAGACCGCCGAATTATCCAGCGTAAGATGAAAAGGCTGCTGATGTTTCCCATGGACCAGCATCTCCCGCATGGACCCATCGAGATTGCTCCTCTCAATCTTGTAGTGGATGCCTTCCTCGTCATCTATCCAATACAGCTTCCCAGCCGAATGGTCCACAGCAACCGCTACCGGCTCGTAAAGATTCGTATTGACAACAATTCGTCGATTCAATCCTGACAAATCCGAGGACTCTAAAGTGGGCCAAATAAAAAAATATGCATCAAAATTTGCTCTATTTATCAAGCTTTTACGTTAAAAACTCAATGAAATTTTTCATTCATACGCCGCATGATCGCAGGAGGGGAAGTCTCCCCCCACCATTGAACTGTTGTCGCGTAGTGGGGGTAACTGTGCGTACTCGGCTGCGCGGCAGGGATGCGCAGTGCCGAACTTTCCGCTCCCCCGAGCGTCATCGCAGGAAGAGTGGGGGGCTCCGGAATGTTTTTGCACCAAGAATTATCACCCCCGAACCCGAAAACACGGAACAATTCTACGGTACGAAAAAATAAATGATACCTACCTATAGACGGATTGGATGTGTTGCTGTTGGTCCAGTATAAGCGCCCATTACAGCGATCCAGGGTAAGACCTCGCAGAGTTTGTTCTGGAAGATTCAGGACCAAGGAAGGTGTCAGGAGCTGATCACGAGAGAAATCTTGGTGCGATGTATTTGGAGTTTTGGAACGAATTGTAGGCAGTGGTAATTTCAGAATTGAAGACAACTTGGAGTCTATGTAGAAGAGGTTGGACGTTGCTGGGTCCAAGGCCATACCGATGACATCCGCGGAGTTCCTGTTGGTGATTTCAAGTATTAAAGAGTTTATTGGTGGATGAATTTATCAGCTTCCTGGAAAAGTCTCTCATTCGCTTTCATGTGTGTTTGTGTTCAGATAAAAAAATGTGGGTTAATGGTGTCTTACTTCCATGTTTCTTGGTCCTTCTGATGCTACTTGACCATTCTCAACAATGTGTGTGTATGTGTCAAAACTAGGTCTAACGGTTCTGCAGCCAATGAACCGATCAAGCATTAGTAACACTTGCAGAAGAAACTGGACCTGATTTCCACACAGAAAAATTTCAACAGTAGCATATATAATCAATTAGCTCGATTCTCGCGCACCATCGATCTGGCTCAATTGCTGGCCTAGCATCCTAGCTTCCAAGTGTACTTCGTTACCTCCATATCCTTATCTATTGTGTTCGCCCGTTTTTTTTTGTTTTTTCATTTCTCCAATTGCAGTCAACAATTTTTTAAATTTTGTCCGACAATTTCGAATTGAAATTGTCAATGTAAAACGGCAACATCGATGTTTTAACAATCGATTTATTGCACACGCACACACACCGAATTACCCACCCACCCACTTACCCACACCCACCCACTTACCCACTCACTCACCCAGACCCACCCACTCACCCAGGCCCACCCACTTACCCACACCCACCCACTTACCCACACCCACCCACTCACCCAGACCCACCCACTTACCTACACTCACCCACCCACACACCTACTTACCCAACTTCTCACCCACCCACCCACCTACCCACACCCACGCACACACACACACACACACACATTTGGTTAAGAATGGTCTAGAAATGTTAGCAATACCTTGAAAAGTGGAGATATACAGAAAAAATCGATTTTCATTTTTAGCGGCGAAACAATAATTTTCCTACATCGGGGAGTTTAAAATAATTTTGGAATCCATTCTCAATTCTTTGGATATTGGATAAATGTATATAGTCAATTTGTGTAACATTCGTGTCAATTGAAGTGTCATTAGGGGTATCGCTATCACTTCATATCAGTAAACTCGATTTGGGCGAGTGAAATAACTTTGTATCCACGTAATCTTCATTTAGAATGTACACGAGGTTTGTTACTTTGAAATTATGTCTCGGATTTCTGATTTCCAGCTGAATCGTAAGAAACTTTATCCTTCTGCCTGAGCTAGCGTGAAATTACTTATTGTTTTCTATATTCTTGAGGTTTATCGAGAACCATTTGACGCCATTTTTTTTTGGAAAGATTAATTGTGAAAAAAGAAGATTTACGTATAAAAATTTTGCGGAAAAGTTTAAAAGTTTTAAAGTCATTTTTTCCGAATTAACATTGCAACTTTTACACTAAAAATTGCATCTCCTTAAAGCAAAGTGAAAGCAAGTTTTGTGGAAATCGGGAGAGACGTTATCTGTTTATTAATAATTTCAATCATTAAAAACGTTCTATCGTAGAAACCGTTGGAGATAGGAGAAAATGTGTGTAACAAATATTGTTGCTTATCCAAGAATACACATTTTATGTCTGATGACTTTTGTCACCAGCAGTCGTCATTAAGGAGATATGGCAGGTTCAGTGAATTATTGTTATGGGTTCTATCTCGTAAACGAAGTGATTTATAGAAAAATAATACACAACTTTTTTGTCAGAACTCACATTTTCTACCTAAAATACCTTAGGCATTTTGTATGACGTTCAGTCTTACGCTTTTCGATAATTCCGATATATATCGATATTTTCTTTGGTCTCTCCTTTTTACTATAGATAGATAGACGAGGCCGGTGGTGCGTGCTGCGCACGCGCAGTTCCTTTTTCCGCAGCGCTCGCTGGTGTCGCGTCGGTTTCGGTCTTACGCTTTTCGATTATTTCGACATATATCGATATTTTCTTTAGTCTCTCCTTTTTACTATAGACGAGAGCGGTAGCGCGTGCTGCGCACGCGCAGTTCCTTTTCCCGCCACACTACCTGGTGTGGCGTTAGTTTCGGTCTTACGGTTTTCGAGACATTTCGTCTTACGCGATATCGAAATATTTCGAAATTTTTGTTCGCTTCTCCTTTTTACCATAGGAATAATTTCCATACCTGGTGGGGAGAACGGACGTCCAGTTCTTGGAGTCTTCCCTGAGGCTCTTGGAGAATATAGAAACGTTCCTGTTCCTGGAGTCACCCAAGTAGAGTTCCCTGTTGACCGGGTCATAGGCCATCGCCGTCAACGAAATTGCCTCTGAATTCGTCAGTCGACCCGTCAGGGTACCGTTGGAAGATAGAAAATCCACCTCATGACCTATCGCCACGGCCAAATCTGTAATTATAAAATGAGGGTATTGAAGTGGCATGAGCGTATGAACCAGGAAATGTAGAGAATGAGCTATTTACAACTTAAATTGATCTTACTGAATTGGGAAATTGGGGATTATGTCATGAGGAAAGTTCAGGCCTGGGGGGAAAAACTTTGTTTTTATTTGAGGTGAAAAATGTGGAATGCAAATCCTGACCTCGGCATGTGTTTATCAGTGGGGTGAGATAAATCTTGGGAGTTGATAGTGATTTTTAAATTTTTCGCGGGTATTGGATTATTTTTAAGCTAATTACTATTTTGCTACGTATTTTACACACACACACACTTCTACCTACTCACCCACCCACTCATCCACCCCCCCCTCCACCTACTGACCCACTGACCTACTCACCCACTCACCTACTCACCCACTCACCTACTCACCCACTCACCTACTCACCCACTCACCTACTCACCCACTCACCTACTCACCCACTCACCTACTCACCCACTCACCTACTCACCCACTCACCTACTCACCTACTCACCCACTCACCTACTCACCCACTCACCTACTCACCCACTCACCTACTCACCCACTCACCTACTCACCCACCCGCCAACCAAGCCACCCACCTACCTACTCACCCACCCCCCTAATGACCCACCTACTTACCCACCCATTTACTCACCTACCCACTCACTCACTCACCTACTCACCCACCCGCCCACCCACTTACTCACCCACTCACTCACCCACCCACCCGCCAACCAACCCACCTACTCACTCACCCACCCACTTACTCCCCCACCGACCCTCTCACCCACCGATTCATCGACCCACACATACAAGCACCCGTAGATTGGCTTATTCCGAAAATTGATTAATTTTCCTGATTTTTTTTAGCAACAATGTGCAACATCTCTCTAACGACGCAATGTAGCGTGAAAAGTCATATGACCTAAAATATGCATTTTCACACGTGGAGCCACTTTTGTTATACATATTTTTTTGTGCCACCAACCGGTATCCCGGGAGAGCGTTAGAAACCATTACAATTATTTATAACAATTAATGCAGTGGAGTGATTTTAACCAAAATCTAATCCGCACGAGATTTCGTGGGGACGCTTCGATTGCAACCTTAATCGTTTCAATCGTATGCTCCGTTCGTGAGGAGACCGCACTCAAAATTTCCGTCACAAACATTCAGACGCACACACACACACACACACACACACACACACACACACACACACACACACACATACGCCATCTCAAAAACGTCCCAAAATGATTTGGGGGGGTCATTGAACTGGAAGCTATGAGGAATTTGGGACTTTTCATTTTCGAGGGCACTACAATAACTTTCCCTATTGGAAAGTTGATAAGATCGTTTTTGTAGATCTCATCTTCCTCTAAAAATAAATCCTTATCAATATATTATATTCATTAGTTTAATTTGATATTTAAAAATACTATTTTTATAAATATTAAAATATTCTAAAAGTTGGATCCAAATTTGGCGAAGATGAATGTTGTTTTTGGTGTTTATCTCGGAATCTAAAGAAGATATGAAAATGTTGATAAGAACTTTTTTGTAGATATCGGTTTTATCTAACTAAAAGTTTTTTATCGAAATTGCGTCATTTTCCTTCGTTCACGCAATAGTCTACTAATGACACACTCGAAGTGCAATTAATTGCTATCGATTTTCAAATATCGCGCGCCTTTTTTCCCAGCCATCAATTTTTTCCCCCCATCCATTAATTTTGTATTCGCATATTCGATTATTCAAGCGACTGTGGGAATTGTCTTCGAGAATTGAACGATAGGAAATCGGAATTTTTCAACCACTTAAATTGTCGGTCGAGAAGTTCTACTTAATTGATTTGAATTAGATGGAAATAGCCCAATTGACGCGCGGAGATACTTCTTAGTTATAGAATCAATTGATAAATTTCAATTTGACCATTTTATGTGTGAAATTTCTTAGATAAATTGAATGCTGACAATTTTTGATTTTTTTTTTTTCATTATTTTTGACTTTTAATGATGAAAATTTTCGAATTTTGTTTTTTTTTTTTAATTTTTCTATTTTCGAATTTCAGACATTCAGAGGTTTTTGGAAAATTAAATCCGTGAAAATGGTAAAATAAAAAACTCCAAAGTGCATTTCAATCATTCTAAAAATTGAAAGAAAAAATTGAAAAGAGTGATAAAAAAAAAATTCACTGAAAAAATTTGAAATTATTAAAAATTGGGGAAATTTTAGAGTTTGAAAATTTGAGAAATCGAAAATTTTTAAAAATGTGGAATGTAAAAAATGTGAAGAAAATGAAACTTTTTAGAACATTCCAAAAAATACCAAAAGCTTGATCAATTGCCATTTTTTATTTAATTTCCGAAAAAAAATTGTAGATTTCGTGAATTTGAGAAATTTGAAGAGAAAATCATGGATTATAAATATTTCGTCTGGAGCTGTAAAAAAAATCATATTTTCGAATTTCCGAAAAAAAAATCGAAATTTCGAAATACTGAGAACTTTTGAAAAAATGATAAAATCCCAAAATAAATGTCGAAAATGACAAAAATTTCGAATATTTCACAGGTTTGAGATTTTCCACCCACTCTGGCACCCACCCACCCACCCACTTACCCACCCACCCACCCACTTACCCACACACCACCCACTTACCCCACACCACCCACCCACTTACCCCACACCACCCACCCACTCACCCACACAACCATCTACCCACACACTCACCCACCCACCCACCGACCCACTCACCTCAACCACCCACCCCCAATTTTTGAGATTTTCAAAAATTTTCAAAAATTTAAAAACAAAATTTTAGTACCAAAAATTCCAAGAACTCCAAATTCAAATTCGAATATTTTATTCGAAATTTACGGACAGGTCGAAAACTCCCGAAATTTTCAGCATTTTAAATAGCACAAAAATTTTGTAAATTAAAAAAAAATCAGATAAAATTTTAAAAAATTCAGGAAAAGTAAAAAAAAAAGTCAGTTTTTCGGAAATCAAAAGTTTCACTAATTCTAAAACCGTCAAAAAAAAACGAAAAAAAATGGATTTTTCGAAACGAGATTCAAAAAATTCCACAAAGTGGAAAAATTTGAAAATGCAAAATTTACGTAAAATGTTCAAAATTTTGGAACGTTTCAACATTCAAAATTGTCATTAAAAAAAAATTGGAGATTTCCAAAAAAATTAAGATTCAACACTTTTGCAACACGCAAAATAATGAAAACGGTTTAATTGGCACTTCGAGATACTTTTGAATTATTGAATGAATTGATAAATATAAATTGGCAGTTGCACGCACGATCTTGACCTTATGTCTCGAGTTGTCGTATCGCATTACGATAATCGGCAATAGTCCGCGTGAAAATGTAATCAACGAGGTAATTCTTTCGCGAACACAACTCCGGAAAGTCCCATCAATTATTCACCCAATAGCATTCCTTCTAACACGACTGTTCCACCGCAAACTTGAATTTCGTAACGCCTTAGAAACACTCGTAATTTTTAAATTCCAAGAACTTCAAATTTCGAAAACATTTACACTCTCCATTTCCAAAAAATTGCAACATGCCAAATTTTTACATCCACCTTTTTCCAATAAAATTGTACAATCTTCGATATTCGAATTTTTCAGATATTTTGAAATTCACGAAATTTCTACAAAAAAAATTACTTATCATTATTGATTATAAATTAATCAGTGAAAAGGAGATACGTATTACTATTTTTTTTTATGTAACTCGATGCTCAAAATAATCAAAGTAATATGTAAGCAAAGTTTCAGTGCTTGATTATGGCGAATAGTAAAATAAAATGTATATATTTTTTTCCTCCCTCTCTCGTGTACTCCCCCGGTAGCTGCTGTCAGCAGTTTTTTCGAAAAGGAGTACTGGACACCCATCCATGTATATATATATATATATGTGTGTGTGTGTGTGTGTGTGTGTGTGTGTGTGTGTGTGGGTGGGTGCGTGGGTGGATGGCTGTGTACGTGGTCGGGGGCTGTGGGTGGTTAGTTGGATGAGTGGGTAAGTGAGTGTGCGGGTAGATGAGTGTGTGGGTGAGTGGGTAAGTGGGTGGGTGGGCGTGTGAGTGGAGTGTGTGGTTAGGTGGGTGAGTGGGTAAGTGAGTGTGCGGGTGAGTGGGTAAGTGGGTGGGTGGGTGAGTGTGTGGGTGGGTAAGTGGGTGAGTGGATGGTTGGGTGAGGAAGTGGGTAAGTGGGTCGGTGGGTGGGCGTGTGAGTGGGGTGTCTGGGTAGGTGGGTGAGTGGGTGTGTGGGTGTGTGGGTGGGTAAGTGGGTAAGTGGGTGAGTGGATGGTTGGGTGAGGAAGTGGGTAAGTGGGTGGGTGAGCGGGTGAGTACAGTGGGTTTTATTGAAGTCCTAGCGCACTTAACGTCCCTAAGGACTATGAAAAATCATTACAAAAGTGTACACCTGAGATTTCAAGGAGAAAGTCGTAACATTCAGTAAATTGACTCACAGAGTAGTGTTGAATAGAATTTTAAAAAATGGAAAAATTGGAAAAATGAGAAAATTTTAACCGGTCATTTTTACAATAGAAATATTCCGGAAGTTACTCAATATCCACGTGACCGATAACAAACCGGTTTCAAGATAAACGAGACGAAAATGCATTTTTCTTTGGAATTTCCTCTGAAAAATATTTCTCCAAATGTTCTCATCGAAGCACTAATTAGTTTCTCCTATCAAGTTTACGACTCCCAAAAATAGGCAGTATATAATATAAACAGGGGAATTCTTTTAAAAAATCGGTATCTAAAACCATAAAACCGTTGGAAATATTTCTCAATTTAGAAATTCTGGAAACGTTGGAAATTGTGGGAATATTTGAAAATACGAAAAATTTAATATTTGAAAAATTTTTGACTTATAAAAATTTCAGGTTTTTTTTTTAATTCTGAATTTTTAGAAAACATTTTTCAAACATGATTGAGAGTTTTACAAAAGTGTAAACATTAAGAGCATTAAAAATAAAGTATATTTTAAAATAATAATAATAATCATAATAATAATAATAAAAAATTTCAGAACTTTCTAAAACTCCGAAACTTTTTCTCTCAAAATTTACGAACTTAAGAAACTTCGAATCTGTCTAAAAAAAATGAATTAATTTAAATTCGGGAATATAAAAAAATAAAAATAAAAAATCCCTTTAAATAGTTCCAAAATTAGCAATAGTAACGAAATACTTTTATTCTCAAAATAGAATGTTCAAAAATAGCCCATACCAAAGCCCTTACAGAAATTTGACAGATGACAAAAATTGCACTTCAAAAATGGTGAAAAATATACAAAAACCGGAAACTTCAAAAATGAAAAAAAAAAAACACATCAAAGTATAAAAAACTTCGAAAAAATTAAAAAAATTGAAAGCCCGCGAAAACGCGCCCAAATGACAAACATTGAAAAAAAACCATCAAAGTTTTAAAAAACTTCAAAACTTCAAAAGACGTGCAAAACTTCAAAAACAAAAAAAACTTTCCCATTTCGAAAATTTATAATGATAGAAAACCTGGAAAATTCCCTGCACCCGGCCCGAAAAGCCCAATTGCTTCTCAGCTGGCCACGTGCGTTCCCGCCAAAAGTCCCGAAATTCAAAAAAACTTCAAAACGTTCTTGACTGTACCCCAGCGGTCAAACGTCGATCTGTTCTAGAAAAGCGATTACGTAAATTAAACACTCAATGTGACCTGACTCTCTCCTCCTCGGCCCTAAAAGAACTCCCTCAAATAATCTCCATCCATCATCCACCGGACTTTCATTCATAAAATCCCGAAAAACAATTCGCAAAACTCGGTCATTTCGTTCAATACAATGTCCCCCGCAAGTGCAACAAGGACAGACATAGTGCATGGCGTACGTGACAGGTAGATTCGGCGAAATGGCAACCGAATAACACGAGTAATAATTTCCCCCGAAATTGCTAAAAAACTATGCAAATAAATAGACAGCGTGACAGATTGCCTGTCAAGTAAATTTTCTCCCCGCACTTTTCACCTGACGCGGCAGAAAAATTCAAAACGTCAAAATTTTTTTCATTCAACTTACCCCATGTCCTCGCATGTGCATCTCCTGCGAATAAAATTATGTAAAAAGACAATAACACTGTGACACGTGGGTTACACCGGGCCATATTCAAATTTAAGCAGTTTCGCGCATTTGTTAATTTTTTTGGCGGGAAAATACTAATCAGTTGTGTTAGTTTCGGCAATTTTTTTTTAACGGTCCGAGATTAATTTGAGAGCTCGTGCGCTCGAGTCGACGGACGAACGAAGACTGAGCACTTTATTTTGCGCCGATTTCAAAACCTGGAGAATCAAGTTCTCATGGGGCGATAGGTCGCGGGTTGGTTCTTGGAGGGGGGGTTCAATTGTAGGTTAGGTTAGGTTGAGGTAAGTTGAACTGTCAGTTCTTGGTATTTGTTTATTCAGATGTCAAGTGATTGTTTATTTGAGATTGTGATTAACAAATTGAACATTAGGAACAATAAAATAAGTTGTTCCCTAAACAAAGTTTTCGACTTTTTTAAATCGTTTTACGGTTTTAGAAAATATTGAAGTTTTGGCAACATTCTAAATCGATCAATTATCGTTTGATGATTTATTTAACGCTTAATTTTTTTTTAGGTGAACCTGTGGACTCAGGAAGAATCAACAGGGTATCATTCATACACATAACAATTGTACACCCATATATTCGCACACTAATTTGAAACTCGAAAAGCACATAAACGCTATGTTTTTCAATGCACCCATTGAATTTGACAACGGCATATTATAGCTTCACGTTGTACACAGTGTTCGTCTGGGAAAATTGTGCCTGCACAATAAAAATTTCACATAAAAATTGTACACATATTATTTTGTGCACCGAAGTAATAATTTTTACTGTGCGCACACAATTTTCCCAGACAAACGCTGTGCACAACGTGAAGCTATAATATGCCGTGGTCAAATTCAATGTGTACATTGAAAAACATCGCGTGTACATGTTTTCGAAGTTTTAAATTAGTGTACGAATAGATACGTGTACAATTCTCATGTGCATTAATGATAACATGCAGAATCTATTTGACATAATGCTAAATTTGTGATTGCTCGAAAGTGATGGATAATCTACTGGAGAGCGCTGATCTGAGACAAAATAACGATTTCTTAGTTACATATCACAGTATCCACAATAAACTAAAAAAGTAAGATTCCTTTTTTTAAATTAAAAAATTAAAATTACAAGAAATTTTGTATGAAATTAATAATGAAATCAGAGAATAAAATATTATTTGATAATAAAATTTATTCTCAAATAATATTTTAAGAAAAACAATAAATGGGGAAAACAGAAATTGTAGATCGTTTTTCAAAGTTGTTTAATTCGGAATAATTAATTAGAGAACAAAAATTTAACAAAATCAATGTTGCAGATATAATTTGGCTGTCACTAATTGTATACATTTTTCTTTGAATTTTTCACATTTTCTATCCTCAATATTTCTATATTATTATCATTATTATTAGTATTGTTGATAGTGCTAATGTTCTTTTATTTTTTGTTCTCAGGAGATTTCTGAGGAGCCCAAATATAACAGAAGCCAGTGAAGAATTTAGTAAGGATTCTGATAACTAAAAAATATTTAAGATTCATTAAAAAGAACGATTGAAAATTTGAGAAAATTTTGAAATTTTCGGAAACTGGGAACTAAAAAAGCAATCAGATTTTTTTCACATAATTTGATAGAGATATATAAATGTTTTAAAAAACAATGTTTTCTAACGAGTTTGTGGAACAATTTTTGGCTAATTTTTAAACAAAAAATTCCACTAAATTTGTACATTAACCAATTCAGGCTATTTCAGTTTTCATAAAAAAAAAATTGAGAATGTACCTAACATATATCTAATTCAGCCACGCAACGACGAACATATAGATTCAAATCTCTTGTACTAAAATAGAAAACGATCACTCTGTTGTTGAATACATTTAATTAAAAACGAAGGTCTGAAACGTGAAAAATTTGCGAAAAAAAATTCAGAAGGTTTATTAATTTTTTTTGGATGGATGGTAACAAGTTCTGACTCAATCCCAATATTTCCAGGTTTATTAGCTGTCCATTGCGAGCAGGAAGAGGCTTGGCAATATGCTGGACTCTGCTCAAGAGCAGTTGCACATTGTCATCATACTTTAGGAGACCGTGAATCGGAGATTAATAATTTATTGAAGGCAGGAAGACATTTCCTAACTGCTGATAAACAAAATTGGAGCATTGGGTGTCCCTCAGTTGGGCAGGAAAATTTTCAGGGTGCTATTGGCTGCTTCAGTGAAGCTCTGCAAAGATCCCAAAATGTTCCAGAATTAAATGCCACTTCCGGCGGTGCCATCCTGGAATTGGCTGACGCCTTGGGACCAACTCCAGCTGGTGGACAATTAGCGAAAAAGTCCATTGAAATTTTTCCAACTGCTCAGGCCCTCGATTTGCTACTGCAGTATTACATTCAGCAAGGTAAGAATGTCTACCTTCCTAATTTTGAGTGTACCAGGCGACATAAAAGTACATATATGTCGAGAATGAGACGGTTCAGAGAAATCTTGTATAACACTTTTTTGTTAGCCATCAAATTGTCTACAAAAAATGTTCTATAACTTTTTCTCCTGAACTCACTTGTTAATGAATAATCAGCTCTGTTGCGGAGAAGATCCAAGTGTTAGAAAAAATGGAATATTTTGTTTTCAAAGACAGTTTTTTTAGGGTATTCAATTGACGATCAATTAATTATAGCGATGAGTAAGGCGCAGTCATTATGTTGGCAATTCGAAGATTTTCAGTTATGTGAAAGATTTTTTTGCAGTGTTTTAATTATCGAAGAAAAAAAATTGAGTAATTAATCGATCTTACATGTTGTGGGAAAAATACCGACTTTATAATTTAGTATTAGAAGGCCAGTGGGACGAATATTTTTTATTGTTTAGATGCGGTTATCTTCTACGTAGAATATTGAGCGATTTTTTTTTTAATTAAGGATTAGAAAAATTGAAAAATCTTACGGAAATTTCAAAGATTCAAAAACTCAAAAAATCTCTTGAAAAAGGCAAAAAAAATTATTGTGAATTATTCCCAATTTTCAAACTTTTGGCAAGTTGGAAGACGAGAATTTGAGAAATTATAAAGCATTTAAAAGAATTATTTTCGAAAATTTGCAGAGCATTTGCAAACTTTTAAAAATTGAGGTATTCAAAAAAAAAATGAAAATATCCGAAGTTTTGGAAAATTCAAGAATTAAAAAAAATGAAAAAAAAATTGCTAAAATTCAAAAATCCCGAAAAATTGAAAAGTTGCCAAAATCTTCGAAAATTCCACAAAATTAAAATAAAAAAAAAAAAAATCATATTCAAAATATTTTACAATTCCAGGCGATTACTCTTCAGCTCTAAACATGAGTTGTGAATTCATGGATTTACTGGAGTCATCGGCTTCCAATAACTCGGCTTATTACAGAAATTTCATACGAAAAATTGAGATTAACCGTCTTCTCCTCATATTGATTCAACAATTGACAATTCCGAGATTATGCCCGGCAATTTCCGAAGTTCTGGAGAAATATGGATCGATGGAGGACCATTGGAGTGCAAGTAAAAATCCTAACATAAATCATAATGTTCAAAATCGTTATAATTTTTTAATTTTTTGAAGCTTTTCAAATGTTTGAAATTTAGAAATTACCAACTTTTTTTTTCATTTTTGAAAATTCCGTGAAATTCTGCACGTTTCAAAAAATGGAAATTTTTGACATATCTGTCACTTTTTTATCTCAACAATTTTTTTTTTCGAATTACATCAGATGATTTTTCACAAATTCTGACAACTCTATTTTATTTTCTTTTATATTATTGTTCTCTGTTTTATTTTATCTTATTTTGTTGAATTTTATTTTATTTTCTTTTAATTTGTTTTATTTTATTTTATTTTATTCTATTTCATTTTATTCACCATTTCATTTTCTCTCCTCAGATTCACACATGAGCGAGGACGAGTTCATCGTTCTCCAATCTCTAGTCATCGCATGCCAATCAAAGGACACCGAGTCTCTCCTTGCCCTTGAGAAAGACTTATGGAAATATTTTAATTCAGGTCAAAAAGATTTATTGCGAATCTTAGTCAAGGTAGTTACAACCGACTAGTGTCTGATAATTTCGATTAAACATGATCTTTTTTAAATTAAAACTAGGAGACCTTCTTCCCCCCCCCCCCGAATTTCGACCTCATAAGTTTTCATGGCCTCGAGTGTTCATCTAGTTGATTCTCATAAAATTGAATGGTGTATCACAAAAGATTCAAAATTTTCAAATTTTTTAAAACATTACAAAATTGTATAAAAAAATTGTCACTTTAAAAATCCTCAGAAGTCTCTCCCTCAAATTTCGAACCACTGATTCTCATTTTAAGTGTAAAAGTCTTGCTCACGTCTCTGACCAGCCCTGGGAAGACAGCACCCTTGCTAAGGCTAAGATCCCATTCAGGAATATCCCCAGAAAAAAAAAACAGTAAATTTAAACCAATACGATTTCATGGGCAGAAAACATGATATATCTATTCCAAATTTCAGCATCATTTTAACATAATTAATTGTTATTACTGGCCTATTTACGTTACTTACAATTATTGTAAGTCATTATGAGCATTCTTGATATTATTTTTAACCTACAACATTTAACCTTAACATTCAAATATTTCCCGCCAAGAATCCATCAAATAATTTTTAAATTGCTAAAAATATTAGCAGTTTTTTTTTTTTTTTTTTTTTTTTTTTTCATTTAAAAAATTTCACCAATTTCCGCTTTTCTGGAAAATTTTCAAGAGACAAAACAATTTTCTCTCCGACATTATTTGTATTTAAATTTTTTTCGAAGCTAGAAATTTATAAAAATTGAGAATTCAAGAATTTTTGACATTTCAACTGTGATGTATTGACCATCACGTCTGTTGGCTGCCAAACCATGACAGGGTTATGCATTACCGAAATGCAATGGAGAAGAAATTGAATCATCCCCTGTGCAAAGAGAGCTTGACAAGTTGACATTGTCAATGTCAATGACGACATTAGAGAAACATTGGAGGCTTCGCCAGCTCCTCCAAAGATTTAACTATGGTCATGTATTATATGATATTTCTATTGTAAATATATAGGTTTCACTTGCGACTTAGTGTTTGAGTCTTTCACCAGCAACCCATCCCCAACTTGGTGCTCTCAACTGGTCTTACCCCGAATTTCGGAATAAGTGGGGTATACTTATGCAATGATGTGCCAGATTCTTCTTCGTATTCCTTTTTTGGTTTTAGCCTCTCGTGGAGTGGCAAGTACCAAATGTCCTAACTCCTACGAAATCAAACTGACGTTTTGATACCTTATGAAGGTATAGAAGTGGCGATTGGGAATAACGAATCCGAAAATAGTTCGGAAAATCACTCCATAAATTTTGAGTATAAACACAGAGCAATTGAGTATTGGCAAAACGATTTAGAAAAAAGACCCAGTTGTGACATTGGACTGAAGAAGAAATGAAGTTCTGGGGATTTTAATGCACAGCTCTGGGAAATGTTCCAAGTGTCTTGGAATTATCTGTTCTCAGTTGGAATCGTTTATTGTTAGGTTCAGCAAAATCGGGCTCAAAAGTTTTTGATCGATTTTGTTGGACGGTCAATATCCAAATTATTTTTTATAGTGAAGTTTGACCATGTCAATGCTTTGAGTTGCCATTGACAGCTCCACGATAGCCGTAGGGGTTCATCGTTTGCCACTTCCAGAAGTCTCTGCACATGTCCTCCACTGTCAACTTCGTACTCCAGCCCAACTCTTCCTTCGCCAAATCTGCATTTGCATACATCGACACGATGTCCCCCTCTCTACGATCCTGAGGGTGTGGGAAGAACACAATTATGTTGGACATTTGTATGTGTGCACAATTGAGAAATTTCTAAATTAGTATTAGAAGGTAATTAGATTACTTGTGCTAATAGTAAAATTCTGAAAATTCCCAAACATCTTTTACACATCTGGAATATTCCGAAATTTGAAAAACTTATTAAAATTTTTAGAAACTTAGAAATGTCCTTATTTGTCATACCTAAAATTTTTACAATTTTTACAATTTTTGAAATGCATAAAATTTTTGAAATTTTTACCATCGTTTAATTTTTCCCAAAATTCTGAAACTTGGTTTTGAAATTTATAAAAATGAGGACATGTGGGGAAATTTCTGAAATTAAAATGTTTTTTTTTTACAAATTTTACAATTTTTGAAATCCTTAAAATTTTTGAAATTTACAGTCGTTTAATTCTGTTCCAAAATTTTGAAATTTTTGATGTTTTTGAAATTTATAAAAGTGTAGACATGTGGAGAAATTTTCGAAATGAAAGTGTTTTTTTTTTAATTGTAAATGTTTGACATTTTTTAATTTTTGGAACTTTTTAAACTTACATTTCCAATTTTTCAAATTTTTCGTGAGTAAACTATGAAGCTTTTTTCAATACCTGGATGACATAGGGGACACTTGTGCCAGTCACTCGTTCGAATGTTTTGATTAATTGCAAAACGGAAACCCCAGTTCCAGTCCCCAGATTGTACACTCTCAGTCTATCGTGGCTCTTCTGAAGTGCTGCCAAAGCTGAAACGTGCCCAGCAGCCAGGTCCATGACGTGAATGTAATCTCGGATCCCTGAAATTGCACAATCATCATCATTTTATCTCGATCAATTTTTGAAGATTTTGGAGTCTAAACTTTTTAAATTTCTAGAGATTTTTCCAAAATTTTTAAAACCCTCTGAAAATTCCCTTTTTTTTTTAATACCCAATAGCTTTCAAAATCCATAAATTTTTCAAATTAAAAACCAAGAATAGAAAAAGGAATTCGAAAATTTAAAAAATTTCGAAACCCCAAAATTTCTAAAATTGCTTTTTTTTTCTTTAAACGTGAAAAATTTCCAAAATGTTTTAAATGACTTTCGACAACTACCTGTGCCATCTGGAGTCGGATAATCCCCACCAAATATCGTCAATTCGTCTTTATGCCTCAGAGCTACTTGCGCAATGAAAGGCATCAAGTTTGTGAAGGGCTTGGTGGGGTCTTCGCCAATTAAACCACTGGGATGGGCACCCACTGGATTGAAGTACCTGAAATCATCCACCCCAAAATTAACTAATTAATTACTACCAAGGCGAGAAAACTTCTCATTCCAGGAAACATTGGAGTTTACTATCTTGCACCATGGGTCCCCTAAATGTCGACGTTGATGGAAATATTTTCCAACATCATAATGTGCTTGAGGAAAAAACCTCGATTTAAAAAAAAAAAAAAAAAAAAAAAAAAAAAAAAAAATCAAGCCTCAGAAATTAAATTCAAAATTGAGCTTGGGACCAGGGTCACAACAAGATTGTTGGATTTGAAAAAAAAAATTGTTTCCATCAATGGCTGCTCCAATACAAAAAGTCTTTTCTTTTACTTATTTTTTTTATTTTCATTTTGTTTATACCTGAGGCAAATAATATTCCAAGTCTTCTCAGCCCTGGAGATGTCCTTCAACATTTCCTCGATGAAATACTTGGTTCTACCATAAACATTAGTGATATTCCCCACAGGATGATCCTCAGTTATTGGCAGATAATCGGGCTCACCATAAACTGTACACGAACTCGAAAACACAAGTTGAAAACAGTCGGAGGCCTTCATTACCTCGAGCAAATTAATTGCTCCAATCACATTATTCCTGTAGTAGTGCAGAGGTACCTGTAAAAAAAACAGTACTTTTATTATATATTTTTTTCGCCCTCAAAAACCTTCAAGATTCTGGACACTATCATTTTTTTTTTTTCGATTTCGAAATTGTTGGAAATTATATAAATATGTAAAATTTTTTGAATTTGTAAAGTTTTCAAAATTCTTACGATCATGAAACAAATGTCAATTTTTCTTGATTTTTTCTTCCTTTTTTAAACTAGCAATGACAAATTAAAATTTTTGAATATTAAAAAAAAAATAAATAAAAAATTATAATTAAAAAAAAATATATAATTAAAATGTGTTATATTTATTACGTAAAAATAAATAGGAAAAAGGAGCACCTGCATCGACTCTCCTACTGCCTTAATAGCAGCGAAATGAATAACGCAATCAATTTTGTGTTTCTTAAAGACCTCGTTCAGATGATCTCGATTTGTTAAATCGCAGTTGTAAAATTGTACTTTTTTCCCAGTAATTTCCTCCACTCGAGCCAATGCTGCTGAGGTACCTGACAATGAAATTATTCATTAATTTTATGGTATTCAGATTTTATTCGATGAGTATTTTTTAATTTTTTTGGAACTGATTTTTTTTTCTTGAATTTTTTCAAGTTTGAAATTTTTTCATTTCTTTGCAAATTTAGAGTAAAATTTTTGAATTCTAAAAATCTGTAGAATAGTTAAAGTTTTTCAAAATTTTGTTCTATTTAAATTCCAATTTTTGGAACTTCATTCTTTTCATTTTTCGAATTGTCAATTTTTTTCCGTTTTTACAATTTTCCCATTATTAAAAGTTTTGAGATTTTTCAAACCTTTGGAATTGTTAAAATTAAGAAAAGTTTTCCACTCTGGAATTTTTAAAAAAATCATTTGCAAATTTGCTACTTGAAATAATAAACCAAAATTTTGACAATAATAATGCTCCCGAATAATTGTACAAAGATGATATTATTTATTGTCGATCTATTCACCTGAGGAGGAGACACTGTTGGAGAAGTTGTCTATGGCGATTACTTCGTAGCCGGACGAAAGAAGTTCGACGATGCAATGGGAAGCTATATACCCAGCACCACCTGTCACGAAGACAGTTTTCCACTGAGAAGACATGATAACTTGCAAAATGACTGAGATCTCTGAAAAACGTTTTTGTTTTTTACAAAACAATTTATATGAACTCGTTCAATTATCGTACAATATACCAGACTTTTTTTTTAATCTCGGAAAATTTTCAAATTGGTCTGAAAATTTTCTGAGAAATAGTATACCAATGTTGGCGAGCCAACATTGCACCAACATTGCATCAACATTGGTGAGCCAACATTGCACCAACGTTGGCACGCCAACATTGCACCCATATCGGCGAGCCAACATTGCACCAACATTGGTGAGCCAATATTGCACCAACGTTGGCTAGCCAATATGGTACCAACGTTGGTGAACCAACATTGCATCAACGTTGGCCAACCAGCAGTGCACCAACATTGACTAACCAGCACTGCACCAACATTGGCTAACCAACATTGCACCAACGTTGGCTAGACAACATTCCACAAACGTTGGCTAACCAACATTGTACCAATGTTATCCCACCAACATCGTACCAATCGTGACTGGCCTACCTTGTCTCAACTCTGGTCGACCCACCTTACCCAATATTCGCTAATCAATGTTGCGCCAACGTTGTTTTAAAGTAGGAAAATTACCCCGAATTTTGCGGATGCGATAGTGAACAAAATCAATTACTTTTTGTTTCAATTCAATACTTTCACCTTGTAAAGATATTTACTTTTGTTTCGGTTTATAATGTTTCAAGTTTGAATACTTTGCCAATGAGAGGGTTCATGATAGTTGGCGAAATCACGGTGATGTCTAGTCTGGAATTAAGATTTTTTTTTATAGTGTTGACAATTTTTGTTATGAGGAAATAATTATGACATTTCTGAAGTTGGTATTGCGCAATTATGGAACATCACGGATCTCAGGGTCGATGACGAAGTCTTTCGACATTTAATGCAGTTTTTGTGGTTTCATCTTATTTACAATCTCGGCAAGATTCTTGGAATTCATGGATTTTGTTTTTTTTATTTCACAAAATTTCGGACCCAAAATTCTGGAAATATGTTAATGTTAAAATGTTTTTTAATGTTCTTGGAAATTGAAAATTTCCGAACTCTATAATTTCACAATCTTTAACGTCATATTTTGTGAGATTTTCAAAATTGGTCGAAATTTTTTTTGGCGGCAAAAATCGAAGATTTGAAAAAAATTATGAGAATTATTAAAAATCTTTTTTATATAAAATTGAAAATTCCAAATTTTCGAAATGTTTTTTATTTCCGTTAACAATTAAATAAATGAACTTTGAAAAATCCCAGAAGATACCACAACTCCAAGTATGTTAAAAAATCTTAACTTCAGTCCTAAAAATGTCGAAATACCTTGTATTGAATTTGAATAAAATACGAGAAATAAATTGCTGGAGTTTGATGATAATGACAGGGCTACGAGTTGAGCCCCACGAACCTAACGGTATTATGAAATTTCTCACAAGTCGGGTTCTTCATTTCAATTAGCGTTTAAAGGCGCTTCCATATTAAAAAAAAAACATCGCAGCAATAACTTGGTGTTCGAAAAGAAAAATTTAAATTTCAAAATATACAAAAAATTGTGAGCAATTAATTAATTTTTGGCAATTTTTTTTCATTCGATTTTATAACTTTAATGACACTGAAGAAATACATTTTTTTGAATAAAATGATTTTTTATTTACCTTGCGATCTTTTTCTGCTTCAATGAATTGTTTTAATTGTTGATGTTTTATGCGGGAGATGCAACAGGTGAATAAAAAAGTGGGAGGAGCGTGTATGGGCGATCCTACCGGTTGCACTACACGCCGACGACTGAACAAATGGCGAAACTACCACCACTTTAATGTATATGTGCGACACTGGCTTCGCGTCAATTATTAACGACAATTCATTTCTAATTAAATGCATAAATTTAGTTAATCTAGTTAATTGCACTTAATAATTGTTCATGTTTTTTTTATCTTTTTTTCGATTTAATGTTTAACGGTCGTTATTGCATAAGGAGAGCCGTCCAATTGGTCACCGCCCGAGGGCCGTCAGCCACGTATATACAGTTATTTGCATATTGTGAGATAATCCTATAGTCCTATAGTAAAAAGGAGAGACGAAAGAAACTATCGAGATATATTGCAATTATCGAAAACCGTAAGACCGAAACCGACGCGCCACCAGTTCGCCCGGCGGAAAAAGGAAGTGCGCATGCGCAGCACGCTCCAACGGGCGCATAATTTAATTAACAAAAGGGAGAGAGGAAAGAAAATTACATTTTATATGGATTTTACCTAGTTATTTATGGAGCGGTGATGATTACACTGAGAGACAAATTTGAAATTTACAACTGTAAAATATAGTGAAATAAGACCTTGACATCTTGCGCTCCTATAGTAAGAGTGTTCGAGGGATTTCGGAGAGAATTACTGGTCGGCGGAACTGTGGTTTTTTTTATTATTAACTTCCCACATATAGTGAAGTTATTTTGTTTTGCCCACAACATGAAAAATTAGTTTGTCATTAGATTGGCGTGATTCAAGGTGTTTCTAACATTTCTAGCCCATTTTTAACCAAATGTATGTATATGTATGTGTTGCTATGGTTTTTCAATTTTGAAAAATTCTAAATTGTTCAAAATTCCAAAACTTAAAAAAAAATCAGGTAAAAGTCGTCGAAGAAATTAACAATTTTTAAATTCATATTTATTTGTTATTTTGACTCTATATATTTTTTTATCTCTTTTTGAAACGATTAGATGTAGGTTCTTTAAATTTGAAAAAATGGCGGGAATCGTCGTATTCGAAATTGCCGCACTTTTTAGCTTGATCCAATAATTAATAATTAGTTTTAATATCGCAGGAAATTTGATGAACAAATGAGATATTTAAAATTCACGCGTTACTCATTATTGTAAACATTTAGAATGTAATGAATATTTCTACACTCCATTGTTGGCATTAAACCGGAAATGAATGTTTTACCGTGAAATTAGAAAAAAATGTTATGGCGGGAAACTCGCTCGAATCTTCAAACCCATAAATTAGGAAATATTAATATTTGATATTGTTAAATATAAATATTTATGGAGTAATTGAGAGCTCGGTAATTGTAACTTTCAAATGAAATAATTACCCGCCTAAAAAACTCCATCTGATGTAGGAAATAAGAATTTTTCAGGTGAATGGCGGTTTCGCGTCTTCCGGTTTAATCTTGAGACTCCCGCGCACTGTGTTTCACTTTGTTTCATTATTCCTAACCGCCCAGATCCAACTGTTTTATTTTTTACGAAACAATTACTTTGCTAACAGTTAATTGATAATTGAAGGTAAGTCGCAATAAATTATTATGTGCCACAAGTTTAAATATTTATTGGGTTTACGGAAAGAAGCGCGAAAATACGTTATAACGTAATAACGATTATGTACCGCACGTGGCTCAACCAATTCCCGGAATATGATAAAAACAAATTGTTTATATGCAAAAAAAGTTATTGCATGCTAGGGGCAGTCACTTTTTTTTTCTTTTTTTTAAACAAATTGGCGGGACAACGTGAATTTATGCGTTAGAAAACGGGAATGAAAAATGGCGTCGATTTGATTTCGCACAGACATTTTGGAAAAAAAAAATTATTACGAAAAGCGGAAAAGATAAATCTGTTTTTCTTTATGAAAGTTTTTGCGATTTAACTTAGATTGCAAGACATTCTCAAAAATAATTATTCTCAATTTTTTTCAAAATGGTTTTCTGCAAATTTTCACTTTCTCACAAATTTTGACATTTGTGAAATTTGTAAAAATTTAATTTTACAATATTTTACGGTTTTCCGAATTTTGATAAATATCTGATTGTCAAAAATTGCAGATTTAGATTGATGGAATGTTTGATGTAACAGCTAAAATTTGTAACATTTGACCAGACCAATATGTTAAAAAATTGTTTTCTCAATTTTTTTTTACACTCAATATTAACTTTCCAATGTTCTTCCAGCTATCGAAAATGGTGAAGTCAAAGAAGGCCCAGCAATTGGCAAATACCTCGCAGACTTCCAAGTTGATCAACGATGGCCAAATAAAGAAGAACAAATTGCAAAAATTCAAGCAGACACCCTCGGGTAAAATTCCCCTAATCGCAAAAAATGGAAAATCGAATGGCGCCTCAAATTCCCAAAAATCCCCACAAAATTCAAAAAAATCCAAAAAAATGAACAAATCAAATGGCTCGCCCCAGAAGAAGAAACCCTCCCCCAAGAAACAAGAATCACCAGAAGATTCCGACGAAGACATCAACGAAGGAATTTCCCTTCCTGAAGATATCAGCAACATGGAAGAAGATGGCTCTGACGCATCTTCTGACGAAGACGTTCCCAATATTCTGGGAAAGAGCTTAGCCGACTCTTCAGACGATGATGATGATGATTTCGAGGTGAGTGATGATGATGATAGTAAAGAAGAAATGAACAAGGGAGTAAAGAGATTCAAGGGGAGCAAAAAAATGGAGGAGAACTCGTCAGATGAAGATGATGATGATGATGATGATGATGAGGATGATGATGAAGATGAAGATGATGATGATGATGACGAGGAAATGGAGAAGGAAGTGAGCAAAAAGGTCAAGGGTGAGCAAAAAATGGGTGAAAACGATTCGTCAGATGATGATGATGATGATGAAGAGGAAGATGACGATGATGATGATGATGAAGATGACAATGACGAAAGTCTCGAACAGAGTGTAAACTCATCTGTCAACTCATCTATGAATACTTCAGCAGTGACTGAAGATGATGATGATGATGATGATGAAGATGAAGATGAAGATGATGATGATGATGATGAGGATGGTCCAGGGCTCAAGGACCTTCTAGGGGCGAGCTTGGTCGATGAGGAAGATGATGAGGATTTCGAGGGAGAAGAGGAGGATGATGATGATGATGACGACGATGATGATGATGATGATGAAGATGAGGCACAAGATGTGAAAAACGTGAGCAGTGACTCTGCTAGGTTCGTCCCCAAAGAGGGAAAGCAACTTCTGACTGAGGCAGAAAAGGCTGAACAGGATACCAGGACTATCTTCATTGGCAACGTTCCCAAGGATCTTGAGGAAAAAGTCCTGAAGGAAACCTTCAAGAAGTTTGGGCCAATTCAGAGCGTTAGGATCCGAGGGTGTATCCCCGAAGATCCCAAAATGAAACTTAAGGTATTAGAGCGATAAATATAGATTATGTCCTATTCAAGAAAGCACATACACAAAAATTAACATCGTCAGGGTTGAAAGTCGTACGACCATTCCTTATTGGTCTATCGTAATTTATTTTTCAATCGTGATTTTTCTATCGGTTGACCAGATTTGGATTTAGTTTTCAAAAGTATGACAATTGGTCAAGTTATATTATATACACAGAATATTTTTTGAGCTTCTGTTAATTTACCAAATTTTGAGTGTTTTACATGTTCTGTCCATTTTTGAAAATTTTATATGCACACGATAATTACAGAAAAACCTAAAGATGCTTGCTCCAAATTGGAAAATTGAGAGCTCTAATTTCTTCGGAATCAATGATTAACAGTATCTTCAACTTCAGAATATTGCAATTTTGTTTATTTACCTTTAGGGAAATTATTTATATATTTTTCGTTTCAGGTTGTGGCGATAAAAAAGAAATTCCATCCCCTCTCGAAAACTCTCTGTGTATTTGTAGTCTACAAATCCAAGGACTCAGTTGACAAGGCCCTGGCCTTTAATGGCCAAAAATTGAGCGGCAATTATGTCAGAGTCGACAGAATTGGATGTGAACGAAAAGCAGATCCCAAGAAGTCTGTGTTCCTTGGCAATGTCCCATGGGATATTGAGGACAATGAGCTCTGGGAAACTTTTAGTAGTTGTGGAAAAATTGATTACGTACGAACAATCAGAGATCGCAACACAGGTGAAATACATTTTTCGATAATTAATTCTCTACATTTTTACATTTATTTCAATTTCCAAAACTTTTAATATTTCAATTTAATTTTTTATTTTTTTTAATTTCTTAATTTTTTAATTTCTAATTTTTTAATTTTTTAATTTTTAATTTTTTAATTTTTTAATTTTTTAATTTTTTAATTAAAAAAAAATCAATATTTTTGATCCAATTGAGAATTGAAAAAAAAATTATATATTTTTTTTTCATTACAGGATGCTGCAGAGGAATAGCCTACATAAATTTCGAAAACGCAGATGGTGCCACACTAGCTTTAGACCTCGATGGAACTAAGTTAAGAAAGCGAGCAATTCGAGTTAACCGATACGATGCCAACAGAAAATCCTCAACAAAACCTGCAGAGACTGGGAAAAAACGTGGACCAAGTGGGAGCTTACAAAAGGGCGCAAAGAAGATGAAGACTGAGGTTGAAATCGCCACCGAAAATAGCATTAATGCCCAGAAAAGAAAAATGAAGAATGGAACTCCGAAAAAGGAAAAAGCACAATTCCAAGGAGTTAAGGCTGAGGGCAAAAACGGGAAGAAATTCCAGAAGAAGGGCGCAAATAAGGGAGACATGAAGAAGAAAAACGTCGCTGCTAAGTTACTCGCACCGAAAAAATTCAAAAAATCTCAGTAAAGTTAAGTCAAGTCGAAAGTGATGAGTCAATATTTTTTGGCGAAATGTCACCCAAGGTTTCTGGGGTTATCTCGAGATCTAAGGGCTGCACCAAAATGTTTGTAGGAAACTTTTTGTAGGGGACGAAAAACTCTACAAAAAGTGTTCTTATGAATATTCGTCTACGTGCCATAGATTTTGAGATATTTATCAAAAATCGAGAGTTGAACATTTGATTAACAAATTCAAGATGAAAATTTTGAGAAAAATATTTCTTGTAAAATTGCAGAAGTCACACAAATTTTGTTTCCTTCATTATTTAGCCGAGAAAACAAATTGAGAAATTTTTTTAAAAATTGTCGAAATTTTTCCTGGAAAAAATTTGGATTTAATTTCGATAATCTTTTTTGGAACATTTCTCGTTTTTTTTTCTTTTTTCTAAGAAATGGAGGGAGAAATCTGTGGAACAATTTTGTAATCTAGAATTTTACAAGAACTCGCTTAAAACTAAAATATTGACTACAATTAAACGACTGAATTTAATGAAGTACTTGACCACTAAAACACTCTGTAATTCCCAATTAGGTTTTAAGGTAATATTGGGAATTTTATTAAGATAACTTGTTAACGATTAATGTAAATACTTTTGTTTATAGTCATCTGTAACTTGTTGGAAAAATTCGGCAAGACGTTATGAAAAAACTTTTGAAGTGGTAATGCATGAGTTATTATTTTTTTTGTGACATTTGTAAAACCTTTGGAATTTATAAAATTTCTGATTTTATAAAAATAGTTTTTTCTTATTTTCTTAATTCCGGAAATTTCTGACTTTTAAATTTTGGGATTTTTGGAAGTTTGAAAAATTTTTGAGATCTTGAAAAAAAAAAAATCAAAATCGACAAGATTTCGAATTTCTCAATTTATAGTTATTTGGTTGAAAGGTTTTTCATTGAAATTTTCAAAATTGGTCAGTTTTTTACTTTGATATTTTTCATAATTTCATCAATTTTTGGAACTTAAAGAATTTTGCAAATTCCGAACATTTGAAATTGAAAAATTAAGTAATTGTTTGGAAATTTTTTTGCGGATTTTCAAAAAATTTTAAGAAAAAATTAAAGTTTAAGAAAATTGAAAAACCCCAAAATTTTGAAATTTCAAAAATTTAGAAATTCCTAGATTATTGCCCTTTTAAGAATTCTACTACAATTTTTATCAACACTCAATTTTTTTAGTTTTACAATTTTGTTCGGTTTTCAATTTTGGAAATTTCCAATTCTTAAAAAAATTACAAAAATTAAAATGCCATTGATTTGTAGAAAATTGAAAAATCTGAAGTCCCAAAACTTTTAGAAATTCTGAAATTGCCCAAATTGTTGAACTTTCAATTTTGGAAAATTCCAAATTTTCATCACAATTTGGAATGCCATTTTTTTACGAATTGAAACAAAATAAAACTAATAAAAATTTGATAAATTTTGAAGTTCGTAAATACTTTTCTTCAATATCTAAAATTTCTAAAATGTTATACCGTTTTGAGGTCAACTTTTGAAGTTTTGAATTTTCCAAAAATACATCACATTTGCAACAAATTCGCAAATTTAAAATATTTTCCAATTTTGAGAATTTTTTTTTACTAAAAAAAAAATTGCTCTTTAAAATAATTTTTTTTTTGTAAATAAAACGTAGGAACTTTTTTTAAATAACGAATGAACTTTCAGTTTTCAGATTTTGGTCTTTCTCCAATTTCAATTTTCAAAAGTGCATAAACTCAAATTTTCTCAAACGTTCGAAATTTGAAAATGAAAGTGTGAATGAAGAAATTTGTAAAGTGAAATAATTAAGCTCTTGATAAATTAATGATTATCACTTTTATTGAGACTCTTAATTTTAGTCTGTAGCTGATTTGGTAGATTGGGGTTATCAGTTGCGCATTCTTTACAAAATCTTTTTGTGTAGAATAAACTGCAACCGAGGCACACAGATCTATTGCAGATTGAACAATCAGCACCGATGATCAAGACTTCGCCTTTATTGGGTGGACTAAAAGGGTCTTTCATGATGTATGATTCCTCCAGGTACGATATATCACGAGAAAATGGGGGTTTCCTCCCCTTGTAATCAAAATTCTCCTCCATTGTACAAAAGGAACATTTGAATTTCCCGCCTTGTTCCTTATCATTTTTATCCTGTTCGGGTTTCTCCACTGTCGCCCTGCAAGCATAAGAAATTTTGTTTTCTTCAATTTTGCAATTTTTTATTTTTTTTTAATTTCTTTGAATTTTCAAAAATTTTAATAAAAGAAAAAAATCTTCAATTTTTTTTTTGGGATTCCCCAATTTTTCCAATTTTTTTTCTGGGATTCCCCAATTTTTCCAATTTTTTTTCTGGGATTCCCCAATTTCTTCAATTTTTTTTTTGGGATTCCCCAATTTCTTCAATTTTTTTGGGATTCCCCTATTTCTTCAATTTTTTTTTGGGATTCCCCAATTTTCAACATTGTGAAACATCTTTCGAAATTTGATTTTTTTTCTCAGCCGTAATTGCATAATTCCTCAAATTTCAATTTCACTCAAATATTGAGAATCGTCAATTTTGAGATAATATTTCCTAAAATGTCAACATCAAAATTATTTCAAAAAAGATTTTGACATTGGTGTTTTGAATAATACAAAAATTCAATGATTGAAAATTTTCCAAAAAAAATTCGCATTCTCAGAATTGTCAATAACAATATATCGTTTTCTATTCACATTAGCGTAAAATCGCAAGAAATGTTTTTTGTAGAAAATCAAATGCTCCACAAAAAAGGTCATATAAGAATTTCTGAAAAACCCACACATTAAGGGGGTATTACCATTTCAACATAAATTCCCTGCACGCAGAGATATATGTACCCACAAGATATACTCGATAATGTTCACAACCCGTTTCTTAATTCTGCATTTACCCCTTAATCTAGTTGACGCTGATCTTCTCTTGGGGACTGTCAACGGGCCACCAGCAGGGCTTAACGACCTTAAGGCAGCTCCCCTGAATTCTCAACTCTGTAGCCCCGAGAGCCTCCGAAATTCTCATAAGTCCCAAACAACATCGCCCCACAGCACCTCTAAATTTCCCAACGACCTTGCCATTTTCATCACAAATTTTCTCGTCGTAGTCGAACTTGGCGACAATTTCCTCGTCGGAAATTAGGGGCATAAGACGCTTCCTCACAACGCCTGTATGGTGAGTCCTAGCTGTAAGTTCCTGGCCGATGTAACAACCCTTGTGAAAGCTCACTCCGTGCAGATAGTCGCAATTAATCTCTAGCGGAAACGCCTTGCCCGGAGGAAGGTCATCTACACCCTCTCCAACCCCCAACACGTACCTGAATAAAAGATTTTTTTTTTCAGTACCAAAGTGGTGAATCAGGTTTTCTGCATTTGGGGTTCCCATTTTTTTTTAGAATAGCCGAAATAGGGAAGTTATGTATTTTTTCTTATTTTCAATTGTCTTTTTTCAATTTTTCATTTTCAATTCTCTATTTTAATTTTTTTATTTTCAATTTTCTGGTTTGATTTTTTTATTTTTCATTTTCTACTTTAATTTTTTTATTTTCAATTTTCCATTTCGATTTTTTTATTTTCAATTTTTTTTTTTACTTTGAAATAAAAAAATAATTATCTTCCATTTTTTTTATTTTGAATTTGAAAACAAAAAAATTATTTTCAATTAAAAAAAAAATTATTTTCAATTTTTTCTGTCCACTTCACTAACTGGGCTGAAAAAAGAACCCAAAATTTCAAAAAGGGATTTGAATGGTTTTTAATTAACGTTTTGGGACTCGAACATGAATCCCACTGTATTAACAAAATCACAAATTATGAAAAAAAAAAAAATTGAAAAAAATACAACTTCCAAATTTCGAAATACCTTAATTTTTTATAGTTCATCTCTCCTCCATCATCGTGTTCCTGGAGCCCTAATTTTCCGGAAATTTCTGATTTTGGGACATCGCCAAGGGTGAGTATCCTCAGTCCCAGGAAAGGTGTTCTTGGGTCCTTGAAGATCATGACGTCATCGATTGATTTCGACGTGTCGGTCAATCCCGTCAACGATCCACAGGGAAAGATCCTCCCGTCGAATTTCAATTTTTCCATATTTTTTCCATCGAAATCTGGCGCGAATGCGGCCCAGATCCTCATGGAGTCGTCCAATGGTGTGATGTCGATTTTTCGTCGGATTTTGTACATTTTCAGGTGACGCTGGAGATCTGGGGAAATCGATTTGTCGACCTCCACGAGGAATGTGTCTTGCTCCGGGGATTTGTAGATGATGACGTCGTACAGGACACGACCTTTGGTAACAGGTCTAATTATCATCGGAAGGGGTTGACTCTTCAAGTCAACAGTTGAATCAATGGGACAACTCAACATAAAAATTCGACTGATGTCGATAATAATAATAATAATGATGAATAATAATTAAAAATTCAAAATGTTATTTTGAAAAATTGATATTTTCAATTTTTTGTGTTCGAAAGTTGATTAAATGTTTGGCATTTTCAAAGTTTCGAAATCTGAATTTGAAAAACAATTGGAACTTTTTTTTCTAATTTTCAAATATTTGAATGTTTTGAACAATTTCGAAATTTCGAAAATGTTGAGAATTATTAACATTTTCGGATGTTCTCCAGTTGTCAATTCTTTGAAACTTTTGAACTCTTTTATTTTTCGGCAACTGTTAAATATTCATCCATTTTTTAATTTTCGACATTTCATTTTTTCTTGGTTTAATTTTTTGAATTTGTTTTTCAATTTTTTTAGAGAGCAATTTTTATATAATTTTTTTGGCATTTCAGGAATTTGAACAAGTAGAAAAATTAGCAGAATTTCAAGTTCAAGCAGTTACCAAATTTTCTGAATAATTTGCTAATTTGAAATGTTTTGAAAATTAGAGAAAAAATGGCGGGAATTTTCAAAATTGCAACGATTTCAAAAATTCAAATTTTAAAAACGTGAACAATCTGGGAAATTTGTGGGGTTGAAAAGATTTACCAAAAGTTCAAACATTTTCGAATTTTCGAAAATTTGGACAAGTTCAGAAATGTAAAAAACTTAAAAAAATTTCAAAATTTAATTTTTCTTTCAATTAAAAAAAACCTAATGTCATAGAGAGATAATTACGAATATTTCTGAAATTAAGGATATTTTGTGAACTTCGAAAATTTTTGACTTTGTCAAATTTCTGAAAATTGAGGGCAAAAAAAAATGATCGAATTGGTATGTTGAGTTGTCGAATGTTTGCTAGGCATGTAATCCGACCTTTGGTGTTGAGAAAAAGTGAATAGATGTTGGGAATTCCCTCGCTGAAGTGGCGCATGTCATTGGTGATGAGGCCCTGAAGAAAGTCTGAAGATTCTGGCCCTTTCACTGAGATCAGGGATCGCGTGGTGAGGCGTTGGAGAACTTTTGGAGATGGGAGTGTTGAGGAGGCTCTCGTTAGGCTGAGCGGAGACTTCAGGAGAGTCCCGAAAAGTTTGTACCCCCTTTTCGAGGTGGTGAATTAGAAAAAAATGTTAATCATCGTAAAAAAAATGTCGTAAGGAATTTTCACTTTGACTATATTATGCGCCATTTTTTAAAAAAATTCAAAAGTAAAATTACCCATATTTTTTATTTCTAATATTTTCTTCATAACTTTAACTGTCATGAGATTTTTTTTCAATTTTCTGGAATTTTTCAAAAGTCTTTTACAGATTTTTGAAATTGGAAAATTTGGAAAATTTCAAAAAAAAATTGTGCAAAGATTTAAAATGAAAAAAAAAACGAAACGAATAATGAAAATTACGAAATTTTTTTTCTTAAATGTTTAGCTTTTATCTTGTATTCTTCTATTTTGTGAGTCTAGAAAATGTTGAAATGTTGAATTTTTGAAAAAAGTTAACGGATTTAAAAATTAGGACATTTCGTAACTTTGCTGAATAAGCACTGAAAAATTCAAGAATTGTTGTCAAAAATTTTTATACTTCTCCTTTGCACGTGGACGAAAATACTCACATAATTTTGTGCAATTGGCAATTTCAATGACAGCTCCTGTCAATTTGGAGTTTATCGCGTTTCAAACTTGTCAATTCGTCCTTCGAAACGTGGAAAAATTACGGCTGTCCTCGGTATCTTCAAAAGCTGCAAAACTCCCTGAAAAAAAATGTTTGAGCTGCGTGAAATTTCCCAATTTTTCTTTCAATGTTTGGACTTTTCAAAATATTTGAATCATCAAAGTTTCTGTAACTAAACCTTATCAATTTTTTATCAAAACCTCAAAGTTTTCAACACCTTCAAATATTAAAAAAATAAAAATTTCAAAAACCCCTAAAATTGTAACACAATTCTACCGACACTCCCGCGAATTCAAAAATTGGCGCGAAACGCTATTCCTAACCTCATTCAAACCCCGAGCGATACTCACCAACTTTTATGCATTTGACAACTCCAATTGATCGCGCCGGTCAATATCACCGCGGTATCAAGATTGACAGTTGCTGCTGTCAACTGTCAAAAATTAAATTATATTTCGCAACGATTCTGGCAATGCGCAAAATATTTAGAACCACAATCAGAGATTATAGAAGAGATTGTCAGTGGGGGCTAAAATAGGCAACTGAAAAGTGTCATAGCGGCGACGCGCGAACTATGATGAGGCGCGAAACTGCGAATAAGGTAGGGCACGCACCAGGTAATCTCGCCATAGCGCGTAATGTTGGTCGAGCGCGGTGCCGGGGGGGGATTTTTACAATTTTGACTTTTAAAAAAATTTAACAATTTGAATTTTTTAGAAACTTTTACAATTTCAAATTTTTAAAAACGTCAATTGCAAAAAATGTAAATTTCAAAAATTTTAAATTTCAAAAATTTCAAATTCCAAAAATTTCAAATTCCAAAAATTTCAAATTTCAAAAATTTTTTAAATTTTTAATTTGAAAAGTTTTTCTTCATTTGAATTTCTCATAATCTCGGGTAAAACTATCGTTCATGAAGTTACTCTCTTGCTTAGTTCAAAATTCGCCCGCGCATGCCACGTGGCGCTGAGCCTCATTACGTCATTGATATCCGACTTTGTGTTTCTGAGATTGTAAAAGCCCGTCACATCGTCAGTCGACCCGCCATTGTTCCGCCAACCTTTAGCCCTGGGTGGAATATCCCAAAAAAGTAATAACAATAAATAAATAAATAAATAAATCTGTCAATTGTCCGCAAAATTGTGAACAATTAGCGAAAATTCAAAGGCAAAGTTGCGCGCTTTTTTCGAGCGATTTACCGCGACATAAGGTGAGGCCCAATTTCAATCGAAAAATTTACAACTCGACAGACGTGAACGATAACTCTTAGAGTGGGAAGAACGCCTCCGCCAACGTAGCATGTCCACAATGAATCCCGAGTAGTAAGTAAACTGTGAATTTTCTCATTTTAAGAAAGACATTTCATTATTTTTCATAATCAGCCACAACTGATCATCTACTTTTCTTCTTATTCTCCGAACTTATCACCCAAATTATTCGCGTTTTTTCTTCTGACAATTGCGCAGATGAGACACGAATCACTGACTCATTGCGTGTGTCACGCGTGACAATTTGTGCATGTTTTTTTTTACACAGTTTTTTCAATTTTGGGAAATTGTTGCCCAATTTTTTTTGCGAGTTCTCCCAAGAACTTTTAACGCAAAAAGTCAAATTTTCGCGGGGTCAACTTTTTCCGTGTGACAATTTTTTTTAGTTTTTTACAAAATATTGAAGGTAAAAATTTCGATTTTTTTTTCGAACAATTTTACTGCAATTTTCTCAATTTTTTTTCGAAAAATTTTGGTATATTTTTTTGGGCTTTTCGGGATTTATTTACAATTTTTTATCGAAGTTGAGAGATTGACAGTTGCGGGAGGAAATGGACGAAATGTACGCCCACTTTTGCTATTATTTTCAAATTAATTTTTTTCGCGGCACTTTTTTGGCGGAAATTTTTGCGGGATTTTGAACGTGTTTGGGAATTGGAAAATGGCTGTTGGGAGAATTTTAGAGTGCACATGACAACGGGATTTTCCCAACTGTTTCATCCTTAGAGAGGCGTTTATGTGTTTGAGTTATGGGAATTTGGGGGAAAAATTTTCATTGGTTATTCTCGGCGTGCAGTCAGCACAGTTATCTCAGTATGAGTAGTTATCTGTAGTTATAATTTTATTATAACTAGTTAGTTATAATACTTAGTCATAATTTTATTGTAATTAGTTAGTTATAGTACTTAGTTAGAATCTCATTATAACTAGTTAGTTATAATATTTAGTTATAAACCTAGTATAACTAGTTAAGCTATTCAGTTATGAGGTTATAACGAGTTAGGATATTCAGTTATAAGGTTATAACTAGCTACTATATTCAGTTATAAGATCATCATAACTAGTTAGATATAACATTTAGTTATATTTTCCTTATAACTAGTTAGTTATGATATTTAGTTATAATCTCAGATAAGTAGTTAGATATAACATTTAGTTAGGTTTTCCTTATAACTAGTTAGTTATAACATTTAGTTAGGTTTTCTTTATAACTAGTTAGTTATCATATTTAGTTATATTAAGTTAGTTCCATTTCCAATTTTCCATTCAGAAAATTTCAAATTTTCAAAAGTTACATTTGCAGATATTCAAAAATCTGTTAAACTCCCGCCTTTTTCCTCAAAACATCGATCTATCAATTTCCCAAAAATTAATTCGCAAATTCAAAAAAAAAACCCTATTTTACAAAGTTACTAGAAATTTTACTAAGTTTTTACTAAAATAAAAAAAACAAATTGACTGAACTTTTACGGAAATCTTAACAACAATTTTTTATAAGAAGTCAATTAAAATTTTATTAAATTACTATTGGTAATTTCAGCGATTATCTGTTCAAACTTCTCCTGATCGGCGACTCCGGTGTTGGAAAATCGTGTTTACTTCTGCGCTTCGCTGATGACACATACACGGAGAGTTATATATCTACAATTGGTGTAGATTTTAAAATAAGGACCATTGACCTGGATGGAAAAACGATAAAACTTCAGATATGGGATACGGCTGGCCAGGAGCGATTCAGAACGATAACGAGCTCTTATTACAGGGGTGCACATGGAATTATTGTTGTGTACGATTGTACGGACCAGGATTCGTTCAATAATGTTAAGCAGTGGCTTGAGGAAATTGATCGCTATGCGTGTGACAATGTTAATAAACTGTTGGTTGGAAACAAGTGTGATCTTACGGCTAAGAAAGTCGTTGATTACACACCTGCAAAGGTAATCTTTGGCACCTTTTTTTTAACTCAAAATTTTCAACAGAAAATTTTTTTTTTTATTTTTGAAGCTTGACTTTTTTTTCAACTTTTGAAGCTTGACGTATTTCGAATTTTTGGAATTATCGAAATTTCTGATTAACAAAAAAAAAAATGTTTGGACAATATTTTTTGTATCTAACTTGGATCTTCAATTTTTGAATTATGCAACTTTGGTATTTTTTTGGATTTTGGATTTGAAAAAAAAAAAAAAATTTCAATTTTTTTACTCCTATGCAATTAACTAATGCCAATTTATTATGTCGATCAGGAATATGCAGATCAGTTGGGCATTCCTTTCCTAGAAACATCGGCTAAGAACGCCATGAATGTTGAGCAGGCCTTCATGACAATGGCAGCTGAAATAAAAGCCAGAGTTGGACCATCGTCGGGCGCTGCTGTTGATCCGTCTAGTAAAGTCAAGATTAATCAGGGACGTGATGTTGATGCACCAAAATCTGGATGCTGCTGAAACTTCCAACTCCTTTACCCACAATTTAATAACCAAGTGAGTAACTGGAGAGCTTTACCGACATAAAACAAATTGTCATTTCGCGTTTTAGCAATTTTTCTCATTCAATAGTTCATTATGTCAATTTTTTTCATCAACAAATTTTATTTCTTTGCAAGTTAATTTTTTTACCAATTTGACATTTTTAAAAATTTTTTACAACTTTTCATTTTTCAAATGAATTAACAAAAAAAAATTTAATCTTCACAATTTTTTAATTTTTTTAAATTTAAGTTTGGAATTTTTTCAAAGTTTACAAAAAAAAAACATGTCAATATTTTTTTTTTATCAACAAATTTTATTTACTTGCAAGTTAATTTTTCTTTCAAGTTGACAATTTTTCGTTTTTTTTTCAATAAATTAACAAAACAAATTTTAATCTTCACAATTTTCAAATTTTTTTTACAGTTTGGAATTTTTTCAAAGTTTGCAATTTACAAAAAAAAAAAAAAAAAAAAAAAAAAAACAACTTTTGCTTTTCCAGAATAACATCGTAATACGTCACAACCCTGGATCCCGGTTGAGTGGCTCAATCCCCAGGACGTCGGTCGATGTATTTGGTTGACCTGAAGAAACATACCCCGGAAAATGCGAAAAAGCAAAAAAAAAAAAAGAGTGTGAAAATAATTTTCTTCCTCCAAAAGGGACAGAACGTTTTTACAATGCATCCTCAACCCCATCTATGGACCATCCACGGTTGTACAAATCGCTAAAAAAATCGCTATAAACAAACAGAAAAATCATTTGACACTGAAGTTCAGAAGGTCGGTATTAATCGATGAAAAATGAAAAATATGAATTAGTCGTGAAAATGTCGATGGACTAGATTAATCAATTAGCTGTCCCTCATTAGCCCCCATCCCATTAATAAACAATTTGAAGGGTGCAAGAGTGAGCTCGCGTTTTCGTAAGATAATATTACACATGAGAGTAAAATTGTGATTGAGTGAGAGAGATCGATGGCGTCGTGATTGGGGTCTTTAATTGAATGAAGTTTTTAAAGTTTTGGTCATTTTTGGGGACTTTGAACATTTACGGATTTTTGGATAATTTCGGGTTTTCGATTTTTTTTTTTATTCCAAAATTTTGGAAGATTTAAGTTTTTTTATTTTTCTGTTGTATCACTCACTCAAATTTTTTTTTCATCTACATTTGGAAAACATGGAAGTTTTTTTTCGAATTTTTGAATTTTCCACTGCTACTAATTTTTCGAAATTTTCTATTGAATTTTTGAAAAATTATGAAAATTCGTTAATCGCCGAGTTTTCAAAAACTTCAAAATCTTTGAAATTTTTGAAATTTCTTATTCAAATATTCAACATTGTTGAAATTTCCCAAAATTTTTAATTTTTGGAATTGCAATAATTTTTTCAAAATTTCCAAAATTTCCCAAACTGAAAATTTCAAAAATTCCCAAAATTGATAATTTTTTTTCGACACACCCACAATTATCTCATGGACAGCCCATGAAAAACAATCCATAATATATACAAAAAAAAAAAAAAAACAAAACCGACAAATGGATGAAAAACGTGCGAGCCTTAAATTGCGCTTAACTGAGATAATTGTGTTAATCACTTCGCAAACCAAATTAATTTTCTAACATCAATCACAGTGCATTCACAAATGAAGTAATGGAATAGTTAATTATATCCAATTGTGTGTGATTGTGAGAGTGGGAGATGAGCAAAGAAATTACCTATTGGGATAATACAAGTGCACCATTATTTTAGCCTAATTGTACTATGTATAGATAATTATTCAAATGATTGGGGGGGCGTATCCAATTTCCCGCCAATTGTTGCTTACTTTTTTCGTTTCCCTTTTTTTCCCCCTCCTCCTTTTATTGGTTTAAAGCTGGGCTAGACGCAGCATATTCAACTTTCAGTGTCCAATAAATGGTTTTTTTTTTTAAATTGAACAAAACCAATCGTTTTTATTAAAATTTATTAATTACTATTAAATAGGTATTGATAATGTTGGTATGAGCGACAAATGGCCTGTTTTGCTTTTTTAATAAAGATGATGAAAAAAGATGTGAAAATGGACCAAAAAAATTGACTTTTTTTTCACTTCACTAAATTTGAAAAAAAAAATTTTCAACTTTTACATTCATTTAATTTTGTTTCCACTTTTTTTTTTTAAACTTTTACCAAATTTTGACAATTTTTTTTTTCATTTTTCTGAAATCTAATCAGGGCGAGAGTTCGTGGAGACGCTTCGATTGCAACCTTAATCGTTCCAATCGTAAGCTCCGTTCGTGAGGAAACCGCGCTCAAAATTTCCGTCACAAACATTCAGACGAACACACACACACACACACGCATACGCCATCTCAAAAACGCTCCAAAATAGATGGGATGTGAGTGTGACCCTCGACGGGTCGCATCTATAACTTCCCGATAGTGTATGTGTGTGTGTGTGTGTGACGATACACGTATGAAGTCAAGTTGTATATCAGTAACGCAAATTCAACTATTAATCGACTATTACGATTTTTTATCGATATCTCGTAAAATATGATGCCTAGCAAAAAAAGTAATACAACATGAAATATGTAGTTTCACGAGCAGAACAACTTTTGTTTGATACTTTTTCTCGTATCTGTCATCGTTCTCGAAATACAGCGTTATAAACAATGAAAATTGTTAATTAAGCGATATCTCGTAAATTAGCGCAATTATGGAAAAAAAGTAATTAAACATAAAATATGTATCTTCATGTGGGGAACAACATTCGTTGGAAACTTTTTCCTCTATCTCCCACGGTTTTTGTAATACAACGTTTTAAACAATTGAAATTGTTAATAACAATTGAAGGAATTGTGTTTTAGACTTGACACTCCTTTCCGCCCTCCGCAACGGCTAGATGTAATTTTTGAAAAAAAAAATTCAAATCGGTCCAGCTGTTCAGGAGAAACCGTGTCACAAAAAAATGCTCACATACGTACATACATACGCACACACACACACACACAGACATTTCATTGAAAACGTGTCAGGGTGATGCCAAACGTCGAGAAAAGTGAAAATTTCATCGATCTGACACTTCTCATTTTCGGGGTCATTACAATAACTTTCCCTATCGGGACCTTAATTAACATCAGAGGAAAAATTTTGCTAAACCTGAAAACAGGTAGGTAATGAAATTGCAGTAAGAAAATCTGTTGGTGATTTTATTTTCAATCATAACATAAAAAATGCATATTTACCGATTGAAGTACTATCATGATCCAGAACCATTCATCAATTTTTTTACTTACCAAAATAATGCGTAAATGCGCTATGGCATCTAGCTTTGATTAAACACTTTTTTTCATGCTGACGTGTTTACACTAGTCAATGACTAAAATTATGCGCATTTGTCCGTCAATTTGCATCGATCAATTACTGTTACGATCAATTTGCATCGTTCAATGGGAACTGGCTCCTCATTCAAGATTTAGCAGAAGTGAAAAATCAGAAAATCGAGATTTTCTTATTTTTTGGAAAACAAATATTTGGCTATGGGCATTCTCTGATATTTTTGAGTGCTGGAAATTTTTGGAATTTTTGAAGATTTCACCATTTTCAATTTTCGAAATTTGTCAATTTTTGAAAATTTTCAATTTTTAAAATTTTTCAATTTTTCAATTTTTGGAATTTTTCAATTTTCAAAATTTTTCAATTTTTGAAATTTTTCAGTTTTAAAATTTTTTAATTTAAAAAATTTTTCAATGTTCGAAATTTTTGACATTTTTACATGCTTGACATTTTTGCATTTCAAAAATTGGTAAATTTTTGGAAATTTAAAATGTCTGAATTTGTCAGTTTTTTGAAACTTCCGCATTTGTGAAATATTCAAATATTCAAATATTTCAACATTTTCAATTCAAAATATTTTCAAAATTGAGGAAATTTTTCTGCAACTTCAAATATCTCAAATTTCGAAAGTTTTTTATAATTCCACCTATTTCAAAATTGTTCTTGCAGTTTTCAAAGTTGTGAGAAAAAAATTCGGAAAGATGTCAAAAAACAGTAATTGAATGAGTAACCACTTTTCCCATAACTCCTTTTAAATCCCCCCAAAACTCGAATATTTATCTCTATAATAAGGCGATCAAATAAATCTATAATTCCAAAGCTATAAATCTTCTGTATCCTAAGACAAAAATATTAATTCGGTGAAGAACGAAAAATCCTTAATCTAACAAAATAACAGAACTCACATCAATCCCTGTGATTGATTGAACCGGAAATAAAAAAAAAATGTACAATGGCTTTCAGTAGCAACGTGGTAAATTAGAAAATCACGTGCGTTTGCATCCAGCGATGATTTTCGCAGAATATCTCAAAATCGGAGCGAGATATCGAAAATCTCATATAGACCTTTTTTGTAGAGGAGAATGTGCTCTACAAAAAAGGTCGAATAATTTTTTTTCCATTTTCGGTAGATTTCGAGTTATTCCCCAAACATTGTGCTAAAGTACAAATGCACTTGTCCTAGGTTACCACGTCTTCACTGATTTGACACAAAAAATCGTTAAAATTTGAGGTATTCCAGGATGAACCAGTTTTCAAATTTGACCAAAAATTAAGTAATTCTGCAACAAATTTTCATCAACTTAAATTCGATTTTTCAGAATTTTTTTTCACCGCGATTTCGCGCATTTGGACTTGGTGAAGTGGCAAAACGAGGCAACCTTCTCCCGTTTTTGATGAATATCTCGGAAGTAAGAAGAGATAGAGAAAACTTCATACGAAACTTTTTGTAGAGATCACTAAGCCCAACAAAAAAGTTCGCATAAATTTTATCTGAATTTTCCTAGATTTCGAGATATTTATCAAAAAAACTTAGCACTTATCTGGGTTATTAAAAACTGAATTTTGTCAACTTTATTCGAGGTCAATTTTTAAAAAATAAAAATAAAAATTGAATTGCATCATAAATTGTAGACGAAAGTGTGGAAATTAATTAAAAAATTGTTAGTTTATATGGCACATTTTCCATACAGACGCGGTAGCGTATCGGCCAAGTAACGTTTTCAAATAAATTGTAATAATCGGTACTTGAAGACTGATCCATCCTACATGGAATTTTTTTTTATATTAAATCATAACATCGTGAATGGAAAATTGGGAAAATTCTTCAGAGGAGACCACGGATTTTTTTTTACATATTCCAAAAATTTCAAGAATTTCAAAAATTGGAAAAACTTTACAACTCCCATAAATTTCCAAAATTTGGAATATCTTAAAAACTCAAATAATTGACACTTAAATTTTTTTAAAATTAGAAACAGAAAAAAAATGGAAAACTGAGAGAACTAATTATTTGAAAAATTGATAAATTTTAAAAATCTGAAAAAATTCAATGAAAAAAAAAACAGATTTTTTTTTAATATTTACAAAAAAATCAGAAATTTCATAATTATCGAAAACATAATTAAATGATTAAAGTGGGTCATAAATTTCAAGATTTATGCATTTTCAAAATTTCTACAGTGAGAAATTTTTTTTTAAGTTGGAAGAATATTAGGAAATTAGGGGAATCCCCCGAAAAGCCCGCGAAATTTGAAATGTTCGGTAGTCTCCCCATTTGAATTTTCGCGCGGGTTTTTTTTCAATATTAGAAATTGCGCAGTGGTAAAATAAAATGTGGATAATTTTTGAAGTTTCTAGACCACTTCCTCGAGAACTCGAAGCAATTCGGATCCTGGTGACAGTGGAGTTGCAGGACCCATTGCGTAATCGTAATTGTTTAGAGGTGAACTCGTCGAGTTCATCATGTTAAGGGGGTCCTCGAGGATCTTCTTTGGGCTCGGCTCTGGAGTTGTATACAGTGTTGTGTAATTAGCGCCCATAATAGTGGTAATTGGGGAACGACTCTGCTCGTGCAATAGGCGGGGCAGGTCCATGTAAGTCTCCTGGGGAAAAATTGAAAACATAACTGTTAGTATAAAACGTCATCCAATCAGAAAGATTTTTGAAAATTTTCGGAGATTTATTAAATTCGAAAATTTTGGAAATTTTCTAATTTCGAAAATTTTAGAGTTTTTTGATTTTTGGGAATTCTGGAAATTTTTGAAGTTATTTTAGATTTGTAAATTTCGAAAATTTTAGAATTTTGGAAATTTTTGAATTTTGAAAATTTTTGGATTTTGAAAATTTCTGAATTTTGAAAATTTTTGAATTTTTAAAATTTTTGAATTTTGGAAATTTTACAATTCCAAAGAATTTTGAAACTAAAATTTTCAAAAACTGAAAATTCTAAAAATTCCCAAAAATTAGGAAAATTTCTAAAATTCGTGAAATTTCTAAAATTTTTGACATTTTACTCCATATTTATATTATTATTATTCGAGATACTGAGCCCAGATAGATTGACAAATTTCTAAAAATCCCCAGCTCGATCTACCAGAGGATCTACCTTTATCTACATCTGTACACTAATCTACAGTCGGTAAAGTCGAACTTTAATTTACGGACGAACTGAAAAGACCCGAAACGTACTGAATTAACTTACTGCATAGCTGACTTTTTGAGAAATATCTCAGGACCTAACAATGGGATAAAAAATAGTATAGGAACTTTTTTGTAGAGCAGAGTGCGCTCTATAAAAAAGTATATATAGAAAGTTCAGTAGTTCTCTTAGATTTCGAAATATTTACCAAAAAGTGAACCAGTCACGAAATCGACGTTAGTGTTATTTGACATTGAGACATTCTGGAAAATCAGTCGCACCATCTATGGGATGATCTACATTTATCTACATGTGGCATACTGATCTACGATCGGTACAGCAGTATTTGACGTCAGAATCTACAGTCGGCAAAGAAGTACTCGACTTTTTGACATGAAATACGTCGAAAATTTCTAGAAATTTGAATGTCATGGCAAAAATGCATCTGGACCGTGACAGCCTCCCAAATAATTTTAATATCGCACTTTCATACTGCCACGTTAAAATCTTGAATAATGTGAAAATATTTCAATTTTGGATTATGGAAAAATATTCTTAAATTCCCCAAAAAATCGGACCCTCCATTTTTTTAAATTTTTTCTGAAATCTTTCAAACATTTTAGAAATTGCAAAAATTACATGTGTCGAAATTTCAGGAAACACAATTTCAAAAAATTTTGAAAGTACAGAATATTTTGGAAAATAATTGAAATTTTGGGATTTTTCGGAATTTTAAAATCTCAAATTAAATCAAAATTGAAAAATGTAAACAAATAAAAATAACATATATGTCAACGTGACTAAAAAAATGTCAATTTTTTCGGAATTTTCAAAATGTAAAAAATTCGAAGGAAAACAAAAATTCCAAAAATTGCATTTCTCAAAAATTCCAAAATTGCAAAAAAAAATTAAACAAATTAAAAAAAAAATGAGGAAAATAAAAATACAAAGAAAAAATTTAATTAAAAAATAAATTGGAATCTTTGTCCCCAAAAAAAATCGATAAAAAATTGTGATAATTTCCAGAAATATTTCAAATATTTTCCAAAATTACGAAGAAGAAAAAAATACCTGAAAGTATCTACTGCGTTTCTACAACTAAAGAGGAAGGAGAGGGAATGGAGTTGACGTAGATTCGCTTCAATGTTTTTTTTTTTTTTTTTTTTTTTTTTTTCAAAAAATCCACCCAAGAATTTAATAATCAAAATTATCCTATTTTTCCAAAAACTGTAGTGCACCCCACCCCAAAAATATAAATACTAAATCAATGCAAAAAAAGCAGAAAATATTTTATTTAAAGAAAAAAAAACGGATCAAAAAAACTATATGCACAAAAAATTGTAAAATATTTTTTAGGGCCGACTGCACATGTTAAAAAATTGTAACTTCCAAGTCTTGACTTTTTGATTTCTACAAAAAATTTCAAATTTCATATAAAAATTATGAAAAAAAATGGTCTAATAATTTTATTTTATCAATGAAAAATTTTTTTGACCAAAATTTAATTGAAAAGGAAAAAAAAAAATAAATGAAATAAAACGGAAAAAAATGAGGGTGGAATTAAATCTGATAAATGAAGATGGAAAAATTGAGGGTAAAAGAGGGTAATAAAACCAGGGAGGAAAGCATTGAAACGCAGTAGAGGATTTCCAGTATAGTATCCACATGTATTTCGATAATATTTAATCAACAATTTTCATATAGCTTCTCTGCATCAAAATATTTTCACAACTCAGTGTTTTCCCGTGGGCAGCTCAATTCAACTCGCCCCCTTTTTTTTCTTCGTCATATATTTCTCCATTCCACCCTCTCATGCCAAGTGAATGACCATACAATTTATTCCTAATTGATTTTAACCATTAGTCCTAGGGTAATAAAGTCTTCCTGTCTTTTTCGAAAATCTGTCTTCGAAATTTTACAGGCTTGAAATTTTGGAAAAATTTCGAAACTTTTTTCAATTTTTTTTTAGAAATTGTTTTTGAGGTTTCGAGAAATAAACGAAATTTTTTAAATTTGAAATTTATAAAAAAAAAAAAAAAATTTGAGGACATTTGGATAAAAACAAATTTTGAATGTCAGAAAAAATTTTCATTGAATATTTCGAATATTGCAACGATTTCTAAAAATGGGGTTAAAAAATTATGTTAAAAAATGTTGAAAACATTTTTGAAAAGTTGAGGAAAATTTTAGAACAAGTTTCAAAAAGTCAAAAAATTCAAAAAATTTAGAAATATGAAAAATTAACAAAATTAAAAAAACAATACAAATTGCAAAAGTTGAAAAATTTTTTTTCGAAATTTCCAAAATTTCTCACTTGCAAAATTTTGACACCCCAAGTGAATACAATGAACTCCTACTCAATATTAATTCTAATTTCTACCGTAATAAAGTCTTTATGTTTTCTTCTTGCATTCAAGAAATCACCTTGTACTCGTATGTACAAGAATCTACATTTTTCATAAGCTAAGGCCGTTGCTAAATATCTACTCATAATATTGGCCAAGTCCCCAATGACATCATTCAAAAAAGAAAAAAAAAATCTATAAAAAAATTATTTCACACATTCTCACACACTTTGCATATTCAATCAATCAAAAAAAAAAAAATTAGAAAAATATATTTTCCATCGAAAATATTCCAGATCTCACGGGGCAAAATTTCGGTTTCCAAATTTGATATTTTTTTTCCTTTTTTTATTATTTTTTTTCTCGACTTTCTCAAAATGTACAATTCATTGAAAAAAAAAATGAAAATTGAAATAAAAAAAAATTTACATTTTCTGAAGATGGCCCACTTTGCCCCACTCTATAATCTCCCACTAAAAATCCTAATACGCGATTGATCAATGTACATATAAATCGATAACTAATCGATAAATGATAATTTGTAATTGTTGCTTTTTTTTTAGCTATTTCATGAATTCGATTAAGTTGCGAAGTGGTTAATGGATTTTTATCGAAAATCTCAGAATCTAAGGGAGATACAAATTTTTTTGTGAAGACCTTTTTTGTAGCTCTTGAAATTCTCTATAATACATGTTATTAACAAAATGACGATATCTCAATTGCAATACGAGATAATTAGGAAAAACGGTCTGAGACTGTCTACAACTTCCCAGAATTTACGGAAATTTTCTGAGATTCCATTTCTCCAGTTTTGGGGGAAGAAAATCCTGGAAACTTTTTTAGATCTTCTGGAACTTCCCAGAATTTTCGGAAAATTTTTCCAATTTTCCTGAAAGTTGCCAAAATTATCTAAGAAAAATTTACAATTTTCCGAAAAATTCCCAGAATTAAAAAAAAAAAATTGTCCAAAATTTGGAAAAAAGGGTCCCCCAAATTTTTTGAATATTTTCCAAAACTCATTGACCACTCCACGACCTATCCTCACTCTTGCCAAACACCACTGATACTCCTATATATGGCTAATTGTCATTCACTCAGATTTCATACCTATGGCCTGACGTCTAAAATCTCTAAAAATTCCTTGACTTTTTTCCCAAAATTCCAGTCAAAAAAAAAAAAACAATTCTCGGAAGTCTCCGAAAATCGCTCTCAGAGTTTTGAGAACTTCTCTCCTAGAATTCCAAAGAATTTAACAAAATTCGCAATGTATCAAACATTTCTAGTTTTTGTTTCTCAAATTCTTTGGTTTCTCTGAGAGTTCCCAGAACCTTCTCAAAACTTCCCAAAATGTTCCGAAAGCTTCCCAGAACGTTCTAAAAACTTCCGAGAATTTCCGAAAACATTCCCAGAATTTTCTGCAAGCCTCTTAGAATTTTGTGAAAGCTTCCCGGAACGTTCTTAAAACTTCCCAGAATGTTCCGAAAACTTCCTAGAACGTTCTGAAAACTTCCAAAAATGTTCCGAAAATTTCCGAGAATTTTTTGAAAACCTTCCCACAATTTACGGCCGACTTCCCAAAATGCTCCGAAAACTTCCCAGAATTTCCTGTAAACTTCCCGGAATGTTCCGAAAACTTCCGAGAATTTTCCGAAACAATTGCCAGAATTTTCCGCAAGCCTCTTAGAATTTTGTGAAAGTTTCCCAGAACGTTCTAAAAACTTCCCATAATGTTGCGAAAACTTTACAGAACATTCTGAAAACTTCCAAAAATGTTCCGAAAACTTCCCAGAACATTCTGAAAACTTCCAAAAATGTTCCGAAAACTTCCCAGAACATTCAGAAAACTTCCAAAAATGTTCCGAAAACTTCCGAGAATTTTCTGAAAACTTCCCAAAATGTTCCGAAAACTTCCGAGAATTTTCTGAAAACGTCCCAGAATGTTCTGAAAACTTCTCAGAATATCATGAAAAACTCGCCAAAATTTTCCCAAATTCATCAAATTTCTAGACTTTCCCAATTCCCATTGACCACTTCACAACCCATCGACACACTTCCTAAACACCACTGATAGTCCTATATATGGCTATTAAATTGTCATTCACTCTGATGCGATACTTTTCGCCCTGGGTTTAACCAGGCAAACGTAACCCGCACTCACATCGCATCCGGAAACAAGTAGATTCATGAGTACGCTGTTGGATTGTCTCAAATTTTTCTCATTGAAACCACCACCAGAATCATCCTCCTTGAATTCTTGTCTAGTTCCCTCAAAGATGGCCATTTGTTGGGCATTCTCTGAAGCACGTCCCAGCAGTTGCTCCATTAGAAGATTCTGCTTTTCCTCATCGTGAATCCGTGGGATATTATTTGTCATCGAATTGATATCTGATATTGTTGGTACACCACCAGTTGTTACTGGTGACAATTCAGCTGGAATTTTGTTGGCAGTGATTGGTGATTTTGCCTCTTGGGATGTTCTTAGGCGCTTCGAGTCACTCGGTGGGGAATTTGATCCGTGATGACGCTTATTTGAGGGCCCTACGCGATCGGATGGATTGGCAATTTTTTTTTAGTCGGTTTTTTTTTTTCTCAAGTCGAACAACGAAAATCAGTGGTAGAACGTGACATTTACAATTTTGGGAAAGCTCAAGATTTTTGGTTGTTAATTTTTCAGATTTTTAGCAGTTTTTTTTTGGAGTGGGGTGGGGGGGGGGGGGGGAATTTTTTTTAGCTCTCCAAAATTTTGTAATTCCAGATTTTAATATACTCATTATAAATGAATTTAGAAGAACATTTCGAATATCACGTTTTACCACTCGTCAATAATTCATGAATAAGTGATTACGCAAACGATACATAAAAACGTTAATATGTAAATACATAAAAATATTAATGAATGGTTACATTAATAAATAGGTTAATTAATTGATTGATGAATACTTTCTTACCCCTTCTACACGTCTGACCCAAAACTTGTACAGGATCTACGACGTTCTTCTCGATGTCGTCATTAGAGTTCTTTAAGAGCTTAGCTAAACTGGAGTCTGCGTAACGTCTCGACATTTCATCTTCTGTATCCCTGAAAATTGAGAAATTTTTTTTTATACATTGGTTAGTCCCTTCGATTCTCAATTAATGTTAATTATTCCCACAATTAATTACCCACAATTAATTGCATTTCGAATGGCTTCTAAATTTAATTTCCATTGAATTAATTTCTTAATTTTTTTAATGCCGCAAAATGTGAAATTTTAAAAATTATAATTTATAAAAAGATATGAATTAAAAAAAAAAAAATTCTCACATTTTGATTTTTAAAACGGAATTTTCAATCTTATTTCTTTTTCCTTTAAATTTGTTGACGTTTTACAAACTTCAGAAATTTCCAAAATATTTAGAAATTCTGAAACTTTTTTGAATTTAAATTTCAAAAGAATTTTTTTTGGACATTTATAGAATTTTGAGTATTTTGAAAATTTTCATGTTATTTAAATGTTGCAAAAAAAATGTTTGAAAAAATTGAAAAATTAACATCGATTATTTTAACAAAATTTTCAAATTCCTTTACGATTCTCCAAATTCTGTTCAGGCTTTACCATTTGATTCTCTTATCCGCAGCTTGTGAGGGCCCCCACATGACCATGTCATCGCTGATAAGTAGCTGTAGGGCTTCGTCCTGATCGGACATAGGTATATATGGCGCTCTGAGTGCCAATTCTTCATCTGCGATGACGTCATTGATGCTCAGCATCAGCATGTCGTCCTCTGATATGGCTGACCCTAAGGGAGTGCTGTCGGTTGGATTTCTAGGGATGGAAAAATTATGCAAAAATTATTTTTAGTTTACTTTAAAAATTTTATGTTTTTTAAAAAATTTAGAAAATTCAAACAAATTTTTTTTTCACAAAATTTGAAGAAAAAAAATCAGAATCGTAGCAAAGTCTGGAAATGCGATAAATTTCAAATAAACGAAAAAAAATCAACTAAAAAATTACCCATAATCTCCAACACTATGGGCAGGACTTAAAGCGGAGTCGAGGCTTTGAGCAGGACTTTTTCCCAAAATTGGGGTGAGAATTCCCGAATTGGAATTTTGTGTTCCAGGACTTGGTGTGTCCTTGTAGAAAAAGGGGTCACTATCGAGGGTGGGATCCAGGGAGTCACTCAGGGCTGCCGGCGATTTTTCCGAGTCCTCTGGCAAGTCTGGGGACAGGGAGGGACTCAGGAGAGGGCAATATACATCGTTCCCAAGCATAAACTCGTCCAGCATATCCGAGAGAAAGGGAGTGTCTTCCAAAGGAACACATACGTCACCAGCGGTCGGTGCTAAATGTGTGAGGTCCTCCGGTTCGTCTTTCAACACTAAAACAAAAAATATATTTTCATTTTTTGGTAGAAATCGAAGTGCTTGTATGAAAAATTTACAAAAATAAAGTTATTTTTTTTCGGATTTCAAAATTTTTTTAATTGATCATACATACCCACCCCCCCCCCCTCCCTACCCACCCGCCTCCCACCCACTCACACCCACCCACCCACTCACCCATCCACCCCCCCCCCTTCCCACCCACCCACCCGCTTGCCACGCACTCAACCACCTATCACATCCACCCACCCACCCACTCACTCACATCTAGCCACCCACCCACCCACTCACACCTAGCCACCCACCCAGTCACACCCCCCCCCCCCACACACACACACACACACACACACACATATATATATATATACAATTCTCAGCAACTTAATTCTGTGGTATAAATGATTTTAATCTCCGTCTAAAGAAACTGAGAGTTACCCAAGGCATTAAAAACGTTTCGCTCAAAATATTTCAATTTTCGAACATATACCATGACAATTGTGATGCAAACCATAACGCAACTGCTGACGAATTTCGCCTACAAATGTGACTTTTTATTCTCTAATAAGGTGTGAAAGATTCTTACTCGTCAAGCCTGGCTGATCCTCACTGAAGATCAGGAAGCCCGTGTTCATCTCCTCTGTACGAGGAGCGAATATACTTGCTGTTGCTGTTTGTGGTGGTGGCCGGCAATTAGCGCTAATCAGCTGATTATCGGATTGGCCAGACAAATTGCGATTAGATACTTGTGAACGAGTGAGTGCTCGATGGCGTGTTGGGTCGTAATCGACCACAGGTTTGTCCTAAAAAACATTTGAAGAGCAATGAAATCAATACAATTTTTTAATTTTTTCTTATCATTTAAGTATCAGCCCTATGTGGGCTAGTCACAAGAAGTGTGTACATAAATACCAATCAATAGAAATGGGGGAGAGAATATTGTTGGGGGATGCGCTAGCTTTGGGCCAATGGGCAAAATGGGACGGGTTTGTTGTCCACTGGACACTCTTCAGAGTGTCCGAATTAATAGAGAAAACATTTTTTTTAGACCTGAAATTAAATGAATATTTGAAGAAGAGGGGATCAATATTGAAGGGGAAAGTTTGGGAGGGTTGGTTCTGGGTTGTCATGTACATGAGAAGATAACGGAGCAAGCCGAAATGAATGACAAAAATTGGATATAAAACTTGCATGCAGCTCAGATTCACGAAATAACCCCATTAACAGATTCGTTACAACCTGTCAAGTACTACTTCACATGAAATTCATGGCAATCCTTCCTCAATATTTTTAAATCAGTAATAGAAAATTCGGCAATTTCAAATCGCTAAGTTGTCCCGCGCGACGCTACAAGAGTGGCGCTAGTGTTTCTATACTTTCTATTGGATGCTTCCGCTCGAGTCATGGTACAGGCGGCCTGTGATTGGCTGGCGCCGCCGGAGGCACCTTCCTGACGCCACCAGCACTTCTCGGGTGGTTTGATAAACAGTCGTTTTGGATAGTCGATAATTTAAAAAAAAAACGAAAAAAATTGTTTAGTATTTTTTTCTCGGTGGAGATTATACACTTTCGAAAAAATATGTGAGTTCCTCATCCGACGAACTTTTAAGAATATGGAAAACGCGAAAAATACGAAATTTGGAAAACTCGATGATTTTGAGAATATAAAAAAAATGACGTCATTTCCGAAATTAAAAAATGCAAAATTTACGTAATTTGAAAACACCGGAAAATTTGTGAAAAGAGAAAATGGAAAAATGAGAATCCTGAGAAATTTGGGAACGTAAAAAAATTTCGAAAAATTGAAAAATCTCAGGAAACAAATAAAAAAAAAATCGAAATTTGGAAATTTTTTTTTCAAATTTCGAAATTTGAAAAAAAAATTGTTTTTTTTTTTAAATTTTGGAATTGAATAAAATTTGGATATTCTGTGAGAAAGCTTAGACAATCCAAAAATTTTGAGAAATTGAAAAAAAAGTGAAATGTTCTGAATTTGAAAACACGTGAAAAAAATAATTGTGACAAATTGAAACTAGCAAATTTTTAAAACTAAAATTTGAGAAAAATTAATGTGGTTTTTTTTCCTCTAACCTACAATTTTTCTGGACTTCTCGAAACTTTCTTTTTTTCTTTTCTAGAAAATTGGAAAACTGACAAAACTCGAAATGAAAAATCTTGAATACACACATAAGCTCTCCTTGATGTCAACGCAAGATTTATTTATCTCATTTCCACTGTCAGATTCCATTAAAGTTTGCATGAGTCACGAATTTTCCAGAAATACGCATGACAATTTTAAGGTTATGACATTTTTTTGAATATGGGCCATATTGCGGGCCTGTTCCATCCGCGGGAAACTGCCCGCACTATTTTCCCGCTCGACTGAACTCCCCCCCACCACCGGCGACGCATGCGCATGCGCATTCCTCGCTACACGTGGCGGGGAGTTTGAATGGGGATGCGCATGCGCCTACGGTGGTGGGGAGAGTTCGGCTCGAAACCCGAAAGACATCGTCCTATCCCGACTATACTTAACCGTTGACACCTCGCGCTGTGAGCAAAGTGCCGTACTCCGTAATTTCCCATTTTTTCAGCGAATTATCATCGATAAAAGGTTGGAAAAAAAAAAAATATTTCTAGAATTGTTTACCTGCAACAACCAAGTGGATCGTTTATCCTTAACCTCTGTTTCTTTGATCTCTTTTTTTTCCTCGGGCTCGAGATCTTTGAAGAGGGAGGCTGTGACGGCCTGGGGTCTTGTACGTTTCACAGGAATGTCCGGTCTAATATCCACAGGAATAATTGGCTGAATATCCGCCGAAATTGTTTTTTGCGTAATGAGCGCGCAATTTGCATTTTCCCGCGCCTGGACTTCCGGTGCTTTCTCTAATTCGTCGGAAGCGCTGCGCGCTTCCAACTGGCGCACACTGTACACCTCATTTTCACATTCGATTCCACTGAAAAAAAAAAATTTTTTAATACCTCAAATTTTTTAACATATATATCACATCTTTGAAATTTCGAAAAGTCGAGAAATTCCCGGAAAAAAAATTATTGGAAAATTCGTACAAGGCTCATCTCAAAAGACGACCCTACCAAACAATTGTCCCTTCCAAGTTTTTTGTAAAAATCTCGAAATTGCGATGAGATACAAAGATTCTTCATGGGACCTTTTTTGTAGGTCTCCTCCACCCCAACAAAAAAGCTCTCTAAAAAAAATTTCCATATCCCATAGCTTCGGAGAAATTCCCCAAAAACCAACTCTACTTTTCCATAGAATCTCTGACTTGAAATTCATTGACATCTTTTTTTTTTCGAATTTTCTTCTGTCGCAACAATTTCAAGTCGATTACATATGCACATGGAACATTAGTGCAACCATTGCGGATAAAATCGATCGTTTGCCAATACGATCGATTAATTCGGCTTTGGCTGTTGCATTCAATCGTTTGTAACGTGATATCGAGATCAATTGTATGAGTAATGTAATTGTATAATGACAGTCGACAAATAAATCAAGCAATTCATTCGCAAAAGTGAGAAGAATTTTACCAACTCCTGGTTTCCTTAAATTCCAATTTTTTTCCAATACACATTTTTGTCTCAAGTATTTGAATTTATTTTTGCTTTTAAATTTCCCGATAGGGGAAACTGTTGCTTTCCCCCGAAACTGGAAAAAATCAGCTCTTGACCATTTCCATCAAAACATGCGCGCGCTCGTGTGTGTGTGTATGTGCATTTCGGATGGGGTGGGGTGAATCGGTGGGTGGTGGGGTAGGTGGGTGGTGGGGTAGGTGGGTGGGCGGGTAGGTGGGTGGGTGGGTGGGGTAGGTGGGTGGGTGGGTGGGGTAGGTGGGTGGGTGGGTGGGGTAGGTGGGTGGGTGGGCGGGGGGGGGTAGCTGGCTGAGGTGGGTCGGTGGGGTAGGTGGGGAGGTGGGGTGGGTGGGTGGGGAGGTGGGGTGGGTGGGTGGGGAGGTAGGTGGGCGGGGGGGGTGTAGCTGGCTGAGGTGGGTGGGTGGGGTAGGTGGGCGGGGGTGTAGGTGGGTGGGGTGGGGGGGGTCTTTAATTGAGTTAAACAAAATTCTCAAGTCGAAAAATAAATGTTTGCAAAACAAACAAAATTAAGTTGCAAAAACAATGTACAGGAAAAATCTAAGGACATTGACAATACCAATTTGAGTTTAATTCCTCTGATGCAATCTCACTCAATTATGCAAAAAAAATTATTATGATTATTTCTTGTTGTGACGTTTTTATTACGGCATGTTATTCGGCCCAACTTTGTAGAAATTAACAAATAGATTACGTATAAACGACCCTCGAACTATTACAATCTAATCACAATTTTTCATAATTATTTCCATTTTATCCACAAAAACAATCTGGTTTTGTACCAAGAGATCGTAGGGTTAATGTGGATATATAGAGATATTGATGGAAATTGTCTGGAATATTACGATTGATAAGAAGTGCGATTGTTATCTTGATACAAGTTGAAGTGTCACGAATCCACTACAGACAGTTATTGCACATTCATTTTCACAATTCTTCGTCTAGCTCGTCACCCATTGGTCGTCCGCCAAAAAGTTATTAACATTTTTTGTAGATAATTAAATTTACAACAAAAAATGTTATATAAGTTTTTCAGAGAAGTCAACCAGTAGCGCGGTATCACAACTTCTAATACCCTGCACCAACAGCCCTCACTCAACTCACTTGTATGATGTATTTCCACATTTTTTCGGTTAACTCGTAAACTATTGGTCCCACGCCAAAAATTTAGGAATATTTTTTGTAGAAAAATGAATTTCAAAAAACAAATGTTATGCAAGTTTTTACCCACAACTCAACCAATAACAAGGGACATGAAGTTTAAACAACTCTCAAAGACGCACTTCACTGAAACACTGACTTATATCCACAATTTGTTGTCAAACTCCTAAACTGTTGGTTCTATGCCAAAAAGTTATTAACATTATTTATAGAGAATGACGTATTAGACAAAAAATTCTTATAACATTTTTCCGTAAACTCAATCATTAAGGAGGTACTTCAATTTCAATTAAACTTCAAAAACTCACTTCAAGCAATTGACGATTCTGATATATATCCACAATTTGTTAGTTAACTCCTTAACTATTGGCCCGCCGCCAAAATGGTATTCTACATTAATTGTAGCAAATTAAATTTGCAAAAGAAAAGTCTTATACACTTTTCCTGTAGAGCCAACCAGTAATGAAGTAGAGCGATTTTGGAGCGCGAAGAATTTGAAGTGGTAGAGCGAGTGAGGTGGTAAATGCGCTCGGTTCTCCGCGCTGTTTCAACATGTATATCTCAGAATCTAAAAGAGATGGAGGAATCTTTGTAAGAGCTTTTTTGTAGAGCTTCTTTTCTTCTACAAAAAGTTTCATACAACATTTTCTCCATCTCCTCAAATTTTTGAGATATTCGCGGAAAAGCAAAGGTGGAGTTGAGCCGACTCTCGCGTTTTATCGCGAAATTTTTAAAAACAAATTTGAAAAAAAAATATTTTTTTTTTTTTTAGAGCGTCATTAGGGGGAAGAATAATTTTAGAAATCTTGTTGAGATTCATCGAAACGTCAAATGTGTCGTAATACAAGGCTGGGATGTGCCATTGAACACCTCTTGAGCATTGACACAATGCGTGAGGACAAAAGAGCTTTAAAAAAAATAATAATGTTTTTTACTAGATGATAGATCAACAGTGGGGTAGTAGGGATGGAACAGGGGTTAGGGCAGGTTAAATATGTAGCGGGTGTTGCTAAAAATATAACTTGACGGCCGCGATGAATTCAATTGCGCAATGGAGCACGTGCAAAATAGAGTAAATAGTGAGATATCCATCGAATCACTGCAAATCCGTCCAAACACTGACCACCAACTGTCATCAACTGATATTTTATTGAGCACCATTCCAGGGTATTATGGCATTTATTTCAAATTTTTGGGGAGAATTGAACTCTTTGATTATTTTTTTTTAAGGGGAACTTTTTGAAATTTTGGGAAACTCTTTTTTTCTACGTTAAATTTTGTTTTTTTTTTTTTAATTCGAGAAAATTTAGGAATTTTTTTTGGGATTTTTGAAACGCTTGAAACGATTGAACATTTGATCTTGGAAAATTTTGGAAAATTGGAAAGTTTAAAAATTGAGATTTTTGGAAAGTTTAGAAAAATTGTGACTTAATTTTTTTTATTAATTTCCATGTCAAAATTTTCTAAATTAAATTTTTTTTTCCTTCAATTTCGAAATATTTTTGGACTTTTCCAAATTTTAAAATTTTAGAATTTAAATTAAAATTAGAATTAGAAGATTTTAATTCCAAATTTAAAAAAAAAATCCGAAATTTTTCTGAATGTCCCAAAAGTTTTGTCCGAAGTTTTTCCAATGCTCTATCTCTTCAAAATCTCTTAAACCTAAAAATAGTCGAAATCGAGAAAAATTTGCAAAACTATCACAATTTTTTCACAACTCTCAATCTCAAAAACAAATTGATGATCAGTTAGTTCATCGAGTTGAAGTCTCACTAACAAAAAAAAGCCTTTACGAGTAAACAGCGAATCGATGAATATATTACCAGATTTTTTTCATTCCTTTAAATTCATCAATGGGACTAAAAAAGAGTGAAAAAAGTTGATCAATTGCACAATTCTTGTTGCTAAAAACAACGCGTGCATAAACCACACAATATATATACTCTGAATAATACATGAACTTGATTTTTAGAAAAGCTTTCTCTTAAAAAAAAAAATATTTCGAAATCAACAAAATTTTGTTCACCTCCTTTTTAAATTCTTAATGTTTTTTTCATAATTTCATAATTTTTTTGGACTCGATTTTTTGGACGAAAACATAGCAAAAAGAGAAAATAATTAATTGCTAATTATTTAGGCAATATCAAAATTTTTAAAATTGTTCTAAGGTCCCTCGCTAAAAATTTGTAGAAAAATAATAAAGGCGCGAAATTTGAATTTTGCGTTGTTGAGTAAGTTCAAAAAGTATTTGCAAAATAGAAAAAAAAAGAAGATAATAATCTAATTAATAGATGGTTAAATAGAATTGAGCAAATTTGTTAGAAAGCTCGATTGGATTTGACAATTTTCATTCCTAATTTTTTTAATTAATAATTTTCTGTAGCGCTGTGGTAAGACGAGGTGAGGGCACCCAGCTACGTCATTTTTGATTGATATCTCAGAATCTAAGGGAATTGAGATAATCTTTATAGGAACTTTTTTGTAGAGCTAAATTGGCTCTACAAAAAGTCTCTTATCACTTTTTCTCCATACCCCCTTACTTCCGAGATATCCGTCAAAGAACGAGGCGGGAGGTAGGTTTTACGGTTTCAATACAGATTCCTTCGAAATTTTTGAATTCTTTTTTTTTAATTTCGTGGACAACACAGCATCCAAATTTAGAGCGTTTGGCACATTGCGGAATTTTTCCCATTTTTTTTTGTCACTGTAATAATAGTGGAAAAGCCCGGATATTTCCTGACAGTTTTGGCACCTCTTTCACCACCCACCCCCCCCCCCCCCCCCTCCTCTTCTTCTCGAGCTGCTTCACAAAAAGTGAATGATCTATATAAGTTGTCCAGTGAAAACATATCTTTAATTTTTTTTTTCAATTTTCAAAATTTTTTAGATTTCGACAATTTTGGTAATTTTGAAAATTCTGAATAAATCGAATTTTCAAAATTTTTTAATTGCATATATGTTACAGGAAACATTTCGTAAAATTCTCAAAAAATTCCAACAATGAAATCTTTTCGAAAGTTTCGGGTCCACCCCCCCCCCACCGCCACCCACAATCACCCACTTCCGTCCATTCAAAAAATTGTCACTTAAAAAAAAACAACGAAAAAAAATTGCTGAAGATATTGTGTACCAGTGGTCACTACGCAACACCACACAAAGTGAGATAGCCAACTATTTTATGCAGAGCAGTTACTCTCGTCTGATCGCTTACGTAAGTCGCGTGATTGTACCCGCTGCATACATTCGATCACAACTATCCGGTTTAATAAGTCAGCCAATAAGCCATCAATGGAAAAAAAAAATCCGCGAAAAAATTTGCACCTCAAAGTCCAGGGAAAAACCTCCACACAGCCATATGAGAAAAAAAAATTACTTGATCCGTTACTCGTTCTCCATTGGCGCCAAATTTAAACGGCGTAAAACAATGTGCTGCTCTTTTGAATAAATTTTTAATCGTAAGTGACTTGAGCCGGAGACGTTACAATTTTTTTTTTTTTTCAGTAATAAAAACAAAACGATCGTGTGTGAGCACGAGAACGTACTGTCGTGCCAACGCGATGCCAGAGGCGAGGGATCCCACCCCTCTTTGAGCATCAGTGTCATCAGCGAGGGACGGGGGGAGGGGGGGGGGGATCCCCTCCCACTTGTATTTTGTCTCATTTTAACAAGTTGTGAGCACTGAAGTTGCTCTTAGTTGATGTAATGACTTTAAAAATCAATTTAAAAGTGACATATAGAAGCTATGCACGAACTATACCCTGATATAGAGACTATAGAAACGATAGACACTATGGCAGCTATAGAAACTATAGAGAAAATAAAAAATATAAAAAGTATAGAAACTACAGTATATTGAACAACTTTAGAGATTGTGGAGTTTTCATACCATATAAGTACTATATAGAACTCTATAGAGCTCTGTTAGTTCCATCGTGTTTCTGTATAGAAACAATATATAGAACTCCCCAAAATACTACATCGTTTCTGGAATTCTATACTTTCTATAGCTGTATGTTGTTCAAGTCTATATAGCTATATAGAACTCTATACAGCTATGCTATATATTTTATACATAGTTATATAGCTGTACAGAACTCCTTATAAATATGTATAGCAGCTATATAGAACTCCATATATATATGTATAGAAGCTATACAGAACTCCCTACAGATATGTATAGAAGCTATATAGAACTCCATATAGATATGTATAGAAGCTATATAGAACCCTATATAGATGTATATAGGAGCTATATAGAATTCTAAATATCTATGTATACTATGTCATTGAAAAATAGCTGTGTATATAGAACTGTATATAGTGATGTATACAAGCTATATAGAACTCCAAATAGCTATGTATAGCAGCTATATAGAACTCCATAGAGATATGTATAGAATGTATATAGAACTCCATAGAGATATGTATAGAATCTATATAGAACTCCATATAGCTATGTATAGCAGCTATACAGAACTCCATATAGATATGTATAGAAGCTATACAGAACTCCATATAGCTCCCATAGAGTCTCCATCATGCTTCGGAACTTTATAGTACTATAGAGCTATACAAAAATAGAAACTCTATAAAAGCCTATACTATGTAGAGCAATAGTATTATATAGAGCAAGATAATCTGTTGAAGAATGCGGATGTACTACGGCTATAGAAAACATGGCTCTAAGGGTTCTATGCAAAACGCTTCCCCCCCCCCCCCCGCCGGGGAAGGGGGGTGACCCTCCCACTTGTACCTTACCCCCTAAACCGCCCATCTTTGATTCAATCTTCACCCCCCCCCCCCCAAATCACCCCTTCCCAGCAATACGTTTGCCCCCCCCCTCCCCCCTCTCCCCAGAACTTGAAGATGATATTTTTTTCTCAGCGACGACGGTGAGTTTGAAGAAAGGGCGGGATATTTGAATGACATGACTCGAATTGTGTTTGTGTGCAGGGCATACGATAGTCTTCTATTACACCATCCACAAAATCTCATGTTACGAATCAAGACAATAGAACCAGTAAGTCAAATAGGATTTTTTTTTTGCACAAACCTTCCTCCCATCTGCTCCATTTTCATCTACCACTCAATTCCCACCAATCAAACATTCCGCGAAACATTCCAATAAGTCATATTCCTCTCAAGTCGATTCGTGTTTATGGCCAATTTTAAAGTTTTTAAAAATAGTCCGAAGGTTAGGCTTCAAACTCTATAGCTCGCTTTATAGCTATATTCGCTGTGTATAGTTGCTCTATAATACTCTATAGTTTCTCCATATTTGGATAGACTCTACACTTGCATTGCACCTCTTACCCTTCCTTTCATTCTGCATCGTTTAGCTTCTACCGTTCTATACAGCTCTTATAATTCTATAGCTATATAGATTCTATTGGGCTATAAGCAGCCCTTCTTGCTTATAGCTTCTCCCCATCTGGTAGAGGTTCATCTCCAACTAAGCTCTCGCTCAAGTATTCCAATAACCATTCCGGAACATCCGATTCTGGCTAGTCTGGCTATAGTCGGCCTATAGCATTCAATAACGGCTTTGAAGTAACATTATAGCTACACTACACGTTTCCAATCAAGGTTTGAAATTTGTCTGCGATTTGATTCATGTACTCGATAATTTTGTATAGCATCTATAGCTTTGTATAGCCCCGATATTTTTGTATAGACAATATCTATAATTCTATATAGCTTTCTATAAATTTTCAGATTTGTAGGAATTTCAGAGTCTCTACAATTTTGTATAGCATATATAGATTTGTATAGCCCTACTATTTTTGTATAGACAGTATCTTCAATGATATATAGATTTTTTATAATTTTGCGGATTTGTTGAGATTTCAAAGTCTCTATAATTTTGTATAGCATCTCTAGCTTCGTATAGCCCCAATATTTTTGTATAGACAGTATTTTTAATTATATATAGTTTTTTTATAATTTTGCAGATTTGTAGAGACTTCAAAGCCTCTAGGATTTTGTATAGCGTCTCTATCTTTGTATAGCCCCGATATTTTTGTATAGACAGTATCTAAAATTATATGTAACTTATTATAATTTTGCAGATCTGTAGAGATTTCAAAGTCTCTATAATTTTGGATCGCATCTCTAGCTTTGTATAGCCCCGATATTTTTGTATAGACCGTATCTATAATTTTATATAGCTTTCTATAATTTTGCAAATTTGTAGAGATTTCAGAGTCTCTACAACTGCTGTATAGCTTCTATAGTTAAAGTTGTGACATAGTTTTTGACACGCTATATACTTTCTATAGCTGTACATTGTTCAAGTGATAAAATTATAGATTCCGACCATGACAGGTTGAAGGCCGTGTGTAATAATTATTGAACAATTATTGATTATGTAATATCCGGGAGACAGAGGGGGGGGGGGGTGAGCGCATGCCATGAAAAATGGGTGGGGTAGATTTCGGAGATCAGCATTTTCAGTCGAAGTATAGTGTCAAGTACTGGGTTATCCTGTACTTTGAACTTTGAGATTTTGTAAGTCGAAGGAAGTTCTTCATTACTACATAGTCTAAATATAAGTACTAAGGATTCGTACTTTGCTGTTACTTCACAAAAGTACTAAGTTGAAATGTACTTGATGATTGGAATCCTGACAAGGGTTAGGTTGAAAACTACTTAGTACTTGGAACTTGAGAAAGGGGACTTTTGCCTAATTGTTCTCAAAAGTACTAAGTATAAAAGTACTTTGGGACTGGAACTTTGAAAAGGGTGAGGTCGAGAAGTACTTAGTACTTGAAAGTTCAGAAATAGAGCGTCTTCACTAATATTTCTCAAAAGTACTAACTAGAAATGTACTTAGTACTTGGAACTTAAGAACAGGACTTTTGATTAATAATTCTCAAAAGTACTAAGTACAAAAGTACTTTGCAGTTGGAACTTTGAAAAGGGTGACATCGAAAAGTTTCTTCTCTAATGTTTCTTAAAAGTACTAACTAGAAATGTACTCCATAGTGTCGAGGAAGTTTTAAACAGAGATGTACTTAGTAATTGGAACATGAAAGAGTGCGGAGTACATATTTACTTAGTACTTGGAACTCGAGGAAGTTCTAATTACAAATGCATTTATATTGCAACTCGTCGATATAAGTACTACCCCACTAAGTACTTGATGCTACTTGAAGTGTTGACAGATTGGGATTCGCAGCTTTTGCAACTGTGGAGTTCCTAGTTATAACTCAACACGTAGTACTTGGAGTACATGGAGGCGTCAAGTACGGTCAAGTACTCCAGTCGTGCGCAAGTACTAATTATTCTGTTGCTTGTTGTTTAGTGCGTTAAGCATTAAGTTGTATGATACTCAATTTAGTACTTATGTGCATGATTGGTAGTAAGTACTGTACTTAGTACTTGTCCAGCACCCCAAGTACTAATCATGATTACCGTGAAAATGAGGAGTTAACGTTTTAGAAATGTTCAAAAATCGGGGGAAAAAAATGAAAGCTCGCAAAGTACTAAAAATATTTTTGACACCAGAGAAAAATAGAACTATATGAATGAATGGAGAACTGGAAAAATATGAATAAAACAACATGCGATATGAATCGCTGCGACTGGAATTATTAATGAAAGAATTCCCCTTCGCTTTTCGGGAAAACTCTCGTTTTCCGCTGAGGGGGGAAAAGCCGACTTTCCCTCTCATTCAGTCTCGAGGTCGAGGTCGGTATGTACTATATTATGTTATGGGGTATATCGACCCGGGGGCGAGGCATCCACGTGCCACAATACGAGCGGGCGGTGGTCCTCCTGGCCCTCTTAAACGCGTAATCGCTAGTGCGCGCCAGACTATGACGACACAGATATTTAACCCTTTCGCTCGATAATTGGAGAGGGAGGTTCGATATTATATGAATTATTAAAGGTGTAAAAATTTTCAATTTTATGTTTTGAGATTTATCAAATTTTGGAAATTTCTGAAAAGTGGAAAAGTTTGAGAATTTTGAGATCAAATTGAAGATTGTCAAAAAAGTTCTTGAAGACTATCAAGACTTGTTCATGATTTTTTTTTATATAGTTTGTAAATTTAAAAAAATGCAATGATTAAAATGGAAAAGAAAAAAAAATTAGAACGTTTCAAATTATTGATCTCGCGACCATTTACGAATTGTAAAAAAATATCGTACGATTCCCCGATGACAGACTGGCAATTACCGAAGAAATCCGTTATCGATTTTTTCCATCAATTCTGCACTTAAGCCATCAACACAAATTCATAAATCGTTCCTCGAGATTACCGTAAATTCTACAAACACGACGACGTGTTAAATTTCGCGGATAGATAAAGCTCCGTAATACCTTCCACGAACAGAACCAAAGTTTTTTTTTTTATAAAAAATTGCTGATAGAAAGAAGATGAATGGGAACAAAAATTCGGTCAATTCATTTGCTGTAACAATTGATGATGCAATAGAAACAAATATTAATTATGCGAATTCGGAATTGGGACATTGAAAATTGGGACAGTACCCTCAATTACCAATTCAGACACTTTCCCAATTTGGGAATGGCGACATCTCTCCAATTGGGAATTGGGACATGTCCCAAATTAGAATTGGGACATGTGTAATTAAGAATTGGGACATGTGTAATTAAAAATTGGGACGCGGTTCAATTAGAAATCGGTCAAGTGGAAATTGGCACATTATCGCGTTCGAAGTTGGGACACGGCCCCATTGTAAATTGGGACATTGTCCGGTTGAGTGTACATAATTGGGACATCGGTCTAACATAGTTGGAACAACGTTCCAAAACAATTGGGACAGCGTCCCAACATAATTGGGACATCGTATCAACACATTTGGGACAGCACCCCAACCCAATTTGGACAACATCCAACGCCAATTGGGACAGTGTCCCAACACAATTGGGACAGTGCCCAAACACAATTGGGACAGTGTCGAAACACAATTGGAACAGTGTCCCAACACAATTGAGACAATGTCCCAACACAATTGGGGCAGTGTCCCAATGAAAATGGGACATTATCCCAGCATAATTGGGACACTACCCCAGCACAATTGGGACAGCGTCCCAACATAATTAGGACATTACCCTAGTGGAAAAAAACGCCATTATTCGACAACCAAAGAATGGAAGCAACTTCAGTAAACACTTCACAGTATCCGGTAACATTGAATATGCTCTATGCGTCACCTATCACTATTTTACGCAAAATATACGGAACAACCTTGATAATTTATGTAAAAATGTAGGCAATGTTGCTAATATAAAATCCAAACGCTAACCCCATTCTGACCTTTATCAATTCCACTATCACAACAATCATAACAATCGTTGATAGCTGTCATCAGCTGTTTTTGAATTAGCTTAAGGAGGTAATGAATATTCTTCTAAGAGTAGTAAAAAATTTTCCTTTTCATTTTGTAGTAATAAAAATCGATGAATGAATTCATCTGACGCGATTGCGATATAGCACTACGGAATTATTGAAAAATAAACGCACAAACACACATCACTAAATCTGTTTTTAAGATTTTTAAAAATTTCAATTTTTCAGAATTAAAAAAAAAATTTTTTTGATTTTTTTTTTTAATTTTGAAATTTTTGACCATTTTTATATTTTTCAATTGTGGAATTTTTTTCCAGCTTTTTGGAAAAATTTGCAAATTTTTTTATTACATCCTTAGACGTGCTTGATGTTCAGAGCGCAGGTACAAACACACAACGTATTATAAAAAACACGTGATCCACTGGAATGCAATGATTGAAATTTTGTAATGAAGGGAGAGATTGCCACGATATTTGTTGTTCTTTTGAACGTTGAAGTAACTCTGACGCGCTTCTGGGAGTAACAAAACGCAAGTTGCTTTCCCACTATTATTCGTCACGACGGCGCGTACGAATGCCTCATGACGCAACTCGCCACCGAAATCTCGAATAACGAGCTCCCAGGACCCTCCCAAAAGGTGGAAAAAAAGGCTCATCGGGTGAAGAACTTCCTGACGAAATTTTCGCGGATTTTACGGACTTTTCCCTTTTCTGTTCAACTCTTCAACGTCCAATTTTCAGTTTCTATTTTTTTTTAAGCACTTGAATCTTCCTCAATTTAACATTATTTTTTTTTACTTTTCGAAGTTCTTTCATTTTTCGTTCACGTTTTTTTCAAATTTATTTTCTTCTCAAATTTCATGTATTTATTTTTTTCAGCTTTCCAAATTTTGAAATATGTATTTTTTTTATTTATAAGAGTTTAACAATTTGATTTTGAAAGAAGGGTTCATTCCTGCCATTAATGCGAATCAAAAATAATTAATTGAACGCACGAGAATTTTTTTTTTGTGTTGTTTTAATTTTGTATTTTTTTGAACCATTTTTTCGTTCAAAATTTCCTGAAATAATGAAAATTTTAATTTTTTGAAACGTTGAAAATGTCAAATAGTTCTAAATTCCTGGAAACTTTAAAATCTAAAAAATATCGAAAATAAAAATTGAAATTTGCAAAATTATTAAAATAAATAAATTTTTCCAAATTACCGAAATTTTCAAAGACTTTTCAATATTATTCAAATTCTTGAAATCTTTCACAATTTCAATTTTTGAAAACTTTAAAATCTTCCACAAATGTCAAAGCTGAGAAAACAAGAAAATCGAAATTGAGAAAATTTTCCAAAAATGAAATGTCTCTGTGTGTGTGTGTGCGCGTATGTATGTACGTATGTGAGCATTTTTTTGTGACACGGTTTCTCCTGAACAGCTGGACCGATTTGAATTTTTTTTTTTTTCAAAAATAACATCTAGCCGTTGCGGAGAGCGGAAAGGAGTGTCAAGTCTAAAACACAATTCCTTCAATTGTTATTAACAATTTCAATTGTTTAAAACGTTGTATTACAAAAACCGTGGGAAATAGAGGAAAAAGTTTCCAACGAATGTTGTTCCCCACATGAAGATACATATTTTATGTTTAATTACTTTTTTTCCATAATTGCGCTAATTTACGAGATATCGCTTAATTAACAATTTTCATTGTTTATAACGCTGTATTTCGAGAACGATAACAGATACGAGAAAAAGTATCAAACAAAAGTGGTTCCGCTCGTGAAACTACATATTTCATGTTGTATTACTTTTTTTGCTAGGCATCATATTTTACGAGATATCGATAAAAAATCGTAATAGTCGATTAATAGTTGAATTTGCGTTACTGATATACAACTTGACTTCATACGTGTATCGTCACACACACACACACACACACTATCGGGAAGTTATAGATGCGACCCGTCGAGGGTCACACTCACATCCCATTTATTAAAATTGTCAATTGTCTTCAAATCCTATGAAATTATTTTCCATGATTTTGAAAATAAGCAATGCGTACCACTTATTATACTGTTCTTGGCTTACCTCAAAATGTGATTTACACAGACAACAGATAGCGGTTTATTCTGCTTTGGACAACGAATGAGCGTGGCTTGGGTGACGATCCAGGCGTAGCCGCCGGTTTTGTTGAGAAAACGATACGCCAAAGTCTCGCACTGTCCCTGGCTGAAAACTGCAACAGCAAAAAAAAAAAAAAAATCAGTGTCAATAAAATAAATGGAGCCCTCAGTGGCGAGTAACCTAACGGCATCAAAACTTGCATCCACCAATTCTGTACCAAGATGAAATGATTCCCAAAAAATTGGATTTTTAAAATAACTTCTAATTTTTTATCAACCCCTAACTGTCATAATTTACAAAAAAAAAGTTGACTCAAATTGACAGACAATTTTCTTCCTCATTTCATAAATGCAAGATCCCGAAAAATCGAGAGCACAAAGCCATTCGTGTGGGTGTTCTCATAAAAAGTTGATGTGATCCGAGAATACGATTCTCTGGAGACATCGAGACAAATAAAACCTTGGGGGACCCGAAGGAGGAGAAATGAACTGATAAAAATCGGGCAAGCTTCGATAAAAATAAAGACCTAAGTCACCGTAGGAGAAAGTACTTGGTGTACTCGATAGTAGAAATGGACTTGGTATTTCGAATTTGGAAAACGATAAGCAGAAGTTTGCTTGGGCTTACTTTCTAAAAAATTTGAAACGTGCTACTTAGTTTGGAGAGTAAAGTACTAATTACGAACTTCGTCAATAATAGTTCAATAATAATTTCGTCAATAATCGTCCTTAAAAGTATCAAGCATAAAAGTACGAAGTACAAAAGTACTAAGTACAAAAGTACTAAGTACAAAAGTACTAAGTACAAAAGTACTAAGTACAAAAGTACTAAGTACAAAAGTACTAAGTACAAAAGTACTAAGTACAAAAGTACTAAGTACAAAAGTACTAAGTACAAAAGTACTAAGTACAAAAGTACTAAGTACAAAAGTACTAAGTACAAAAGTACTAAGTACAAAAGTACTAAGTACAAAAGTACTAAGTACAAAATTACTCATTATTTGAAACCTGAAAAGCAGAACTTCTATACTAGTATTTTTCAAAAGTACTAATTGTAAATTTATTTAGTGCTTGGAGTTTGGAGTGATAAGAACGGGGGTACTTAGTAATTGAAACACGACAGGTGTATCTTCTTGGCTAATAGTTCTCAGAAGTACTACGTAAGAAAGTACTTGGTACTTGGAACTGCAAATGTGATAAGTAGAAATTTGCTTAGGACCTGAGAACCAAAAATTAGAACGTCTTAACTGATAATTTTCAAAAGTACTAATTACAAATTTATTTAGTACTTGGCGCTTCAAGTGACAACAGCAGATATTCAATAGTTGGAGCACAGAGGTTGCAATTCGTGCAATTCTCAAAAGTACTAAATTATAAAAGTACTAAGTACTTGGAACTTGAACAGGGTTGAGTAGAAATTTAGTTGGTTTTGGGAACTCGATAGATAGAACTTCTTTATACTTCATACATTCATTACTAAAATCTTTTGATGACTACCCTCGGAAAAATATTTTGTGGCAATTTTTCCATGAAAATTTTTTTTTTACAAAATTTTGAAGCTCTTAGTTTCTTTTCGATTATTTGGAGATTGCATCACTTACGAGACTTGAAGGACTTGTTCAATTCTGTGGTATCGAGGGCATGATGAAACTCGAATACGGACTTGCCCATTAGGTCGTTGTTACTCCAGCCCAGATATTCCGACAGTCTGAAATCGATAAAATAGGGGTTAAAATTGGATTCGGTGGAGAAGTGCAATATTGTTTCGTTGCAAACTCCCTCGGACGCTCAAAATTTTCAAGATTCCTTAAGGACTTAATTGTTAAAATGCCGAATTCAAAAATTACGTGTGTGCCTCTGTGTGTGTTTGTATGCAAGTGCAAGAGGACTGAAAATTGTCGAAGTTATTATTTGATTATAATTTCAATAATTCATGACGATCTAGCGTGGAAACCGTGGAAGATAGGGAAAAATGTTTATATGAAATATTGTTCCCAATTCAAGGATACACATTTTAGGTCACATGACTTTTGTGGCCAACACCCATCATTAAGGAGATATTACAGGTTGAAAATATTAGTGTCTATATCAGATTATGATCGTTTAATTGAATCGATTTTGACGTGAATCATACAAATTTTTTTTGGAGGAAATCACATTTTCCACATAAAATACTTCATGACTTTTTTTCGTAAAAGTGTTGGCTCAGTTGATAGTCAAAAACTTTGATTTTTTTCAAATTTCGTTTTTGCGTATCTGAAGTGGTGGGTTAGGAAAAAGCTCCGTAAAAGGCTCTCAATTAGGAATTGAATTTTTCCTAAAAATCGATTATTGGTTCGAAATTTGAAAACTAAAATTATAATTTTTCATTTTTTATTTTTTACTAATTTCATAAGTTTTTCAAATTTCGAATATTCATTACATTTTTCAGATTTTCTAAATTTATCCACTTTTCCATTTTTTTATATTTTTCTTCACAGGCTAAATTTTTTTCGAAATTATCTAATTTTTGAAATTTTTGGAAAAAAACAAAAATGACTCACAAAGTCAAATTACGAAAAATTTGTTAACGATTTGAAACTGATTTGTTTGATAATAAATAAAGTTAAATAATGATAATTTTTTTAATTTTTTGCATATTTTTTTTTGTTATCTGTTTTGATCAAGTGATGTTTCTATCCTGTGTTAATAATTACCTAAAAGTCAATCATGGTCAATTTTGGAAATGTAGAAAAATAATGACTGACGTTAAGGTATTTTTCTCAAGAAATCATTTATCTTCCCACTGCGTTGTTTTAGAAAAAAATTGTATAGGACATTTGTTGTAGAGAATTCAATTTCCAATAAAAAAGGTCTTCACAACATTTCTCTCCGCCAACTCAATCTCGAGATAGATCCGAAATTCTAATAAACAGAACATGGGTATGGTATAGCGCACGTTCTGAACCCACAACTTCGAGATGGATTATAGGCTTAATTATCAAACTTAATAAAAAAAGTCATATAACATAAAATGTGTATTTTGAAGAGACGAACAATATTCACCATACACTTTTTCCCCTATCTCTAATATTTTTCATAATAGGACGTTATAAACCACTGAAGGTGTCAAACGAATTCATCGTTGGGAAGCATTCTGAGTAATTTGATCCAGCCCCGGATTTGAAAATTTGATTGTGCATCCATCTTTAAGCCTCCAACAATTGGAGACTATGTTCTTGGTGTGTGTGTGTGTGTGTGTGTGTGTGTGTGTGTGTGTGTGTGTGTGTGTGTGTGTGTGTGGTCAAAATGATTCACCAACGTGGAATTCGACATGATCCAGACGATTAGAATTTCGGATTTATCCGGAGAATAAGCCAACCTGGGGCAAAATGGCATAAAACTTTTCTCCCCAGAATAAGATGCCCTACAAAAAGTGTTCTATAAAATTTTTTCGTAAACCCACTCGTTCAGTAGATATTTGAGTTTTTCGGGGAAATTGCCGACTTGATGATGATTTATACCTTTCGTCGGCATATGTAAACTTCATATTGAGATTATGCTTGGAAAGAAAGGTGTGACGACCCAGAGGCACTTCTATGTTACTTGGGTGGGGAATGGGACATCCCACGACCACCAGGGAAATTCCAGTAGATGTTTTCATGGTTTGTTTATCCGAGCCGTCTTCGCTGTCAGTTCCCGAGCCCGAAGAGCCACATCCAGAGGACAGCTCGCGAAATCCTTCGTCGGAGTCGTCTGTTGCTTCACTATCTGATTCGCGTGATAACATGGGGTGTCCAATGCAGTGGATAACCTGGGAAATTAAACGGAAATAGTGTCTATAATTTACAATTTAAAGATAGAAAAAAAAACCTGAATAAAAATCGACTTTAGAAAATTAAAATGTAAATAAGGAACATGCATGCTAAAAAAAAATCCAAAGTATATAATCTCCAATGAGGAAAAACCCTAGTAAACAATTTTTTTCATGCCTCATTTTTAAATAAAGGCCTTTGCGGATATTACAATTTATGAAAATCATATTCACCTTGTAAGAAGCACTCTTCAAATTAACTTTCCGTCCCTTATTAGTAAGAGTGCACTTGAGACGCATGAAAAAATTGCAGCTTCGTTTTTCACTGACGTCCTCAGCCGTCATGGACAGACACTGGCGAATTTCATCGTGGTCACATGGGTGGCCATATTCGAAGACACTTTGGCCCATCATATCCATCTGCAAATCAAAAGACATGGAAAAAATTGAATTAGAAAAAGAACCAGACTCTGATTGACGAATATTCCCACTTTTGGTGTGTCAACTGCGGACTTTATTTATGAGGGTGAAAAGCGGGCGAGATTCCAGATCGAAAGTTCTCCTGGAACTTTTCTGTCTCACGCGATCCCATGAAGTTATCCCATGGAGTTTCCATGAAGTTTGAAGCGGAATACTTACCAATGGTCTCAGTTCCGAGAACGGTTTCCAGTGAACCAACAGTCCCCAAGATTGATTCTCGGAATAGAACTTTCATGTGCAACAGTTCCCGGAATGGAACTTTCACTTGGAACTGTTCCCGGAACAGAACTTGCATCTAGAACGGTTCCCCAAATGGAATTTTCAGGTGGAACTGTTCCTGAAATGGAACGATCATTTTAAACCGTTTCCGGAATGGAACTTCCACTTGAAACCACTCCCGGAATGGAACCGTTCCTGAAATAGTTCGCGGAACTGAAGTTCCACCGGGAACAGTTCCCAGAACTGAAGTTCCACCGGGAACCGTTCCCCGAAATGGGGTTCCGCCTGGAACAACTCCCAGAAATGGGTTCCAGCTGGAACAGTTCCCGGAACTGAAGTTGCGCCTGCAACAGTTCCCGGAACTGAAGTTCCGTCTGGAACAGTTCCCGGAACTGAAGTTCCGTCTGGAACAGTTCCCAGAACTGACGTTCCATCTGGAACAGTTGCCAGAACTGAAGTTCCACCTGAAAAAGTTCCTAGAACGCACCCTCCACACAAAACAGTGAATGGGATTGGTCATTCATTTGGAACCGTTCTTGGAACTGAAAGTATTAGCCCAGTAGGCTAAGCAGTGTTGTAAGTGTTAAAAATCGAAGTTCAATAACTTCATGGGGGGGGGGGGGCAGACCGAAAAGATGCAGATGAACTCCCGACCCCGAATTTTGTTCGAAATATCTCGAAATGTGAAGGAGATATCAAAATTATCGTATAATATTTTTTGTAGATCAGATCTTTCTCTACAAAAAGTTTAGCAGAAAAATCTTGCTATCTAGTTTACATTTGAAGCTGCGCAGCTAAAAATGATATTATTTATTTATCTATTCGTGTATTTATTCATACATCTATTTATTTATTCGTATATTGAATAATGCAATCCGATCGTCAAGTTCAATTACAAAAACAAGAAATAAATGTAAACAAAAAAACGCATAGAAAATAATAATGCCTAAGTGTGATAAACTTATCGATCCTACTAAATGCGAGACTAATTAATGACGGTGGGCCATTGATGATGTCAATTACCGGACACTTGGTTACCAATAAATTAATTCAAGCTAGATCATTGATCACTTTATAGGAAATATTCAGCTTTGAGACATAGAATCACCTTAATTATTTATCAAACTCCCTTCCTTACCTGGGGAATACCCAAATAGTCGCTCACATTCTCCGACAGGTACACCATATCTCCAGCGCTGGACAACACCAACATGAAGCCATCCAATGCTTTTGGGCATAAGCTATCCATCTCCGAGCATTGATCACTCTTCAGGACTGGTTGTGAACCTGAAACATACCAAAAAGCCAATGATGTACCAAATTGAAGCATATTGCTGGTCTACATGTCCTCGTCCTGCTAATGATGTCCAAGTTTTTGGTTCTGAGTGAGCTAAATGACAACTAAGAATGACTGCAATGTTGGACTATTGTGTCCTGCTTAGAACCCGATCCAAGGGTTCAGGAAGGATACCAACAAGAGGGAACCATAGGACAGCAAGCTCTGCTGTGAGCAACACCTGCAGACTACCTCGCAGAGGATCTAATTCCAGATCGATTCTAATGTCTCTCCCAAGGAAAGGAAGAGCAGAAAAGAAGCCTATAGTGTTTCACCTATAAGGTACTTCTGTAAATTTGATGTTGTGATTGACGGTTTGCTTCTAGATCTGAATGAGCAAAGATAAAAAGAAGACAACTAGGATATCAATCAGCTAATTAGAATAGTGCGAATGGATACGTCGAATCAGTTAGCATCCATCATCTCTGAATGTCAAGCAGGACATGCAACTGTATTTTCCAAAACCTGCTTTCCCGTTTTGCACCAGAACCAGACTCGATTTGACCAACATATAGGAGAGTACTTACAGAAGTCCACGACACTCCGGGTCTTAAGATAAGCTATAGCCAATCTCATGACACTGGCTTTGTCAAGATGCTGAGCCTGGTCTTGTGGAATTGGAAGGACAGCAGCAAGCTCGGTGAAGATGTCGGTTTCCCTGCTCCTTCGGCATCTTGCTGCATCGCGAGACTTCTCCTTGCGCTTCTCATTGTTCCTGAAAGATTGGGTGAATATTAGAATATGATCAACGTTTTGCATACCTGAAATGGAAAAATGAATGATTAGTGCTTCCTGTGAGATAGGTACTGTGCCGCTGTACGGTTACTGAACAGGTATTGTATGTCTATTCAACGAATGATCCTCCTCCTCTTCCTCAAGATCAGGGAGTCATTTTCATTAATTGGTGGTCTATTAACTCTGCATGCAGTGGTTGGACGAGGTAAGCACACTCATCCTGCTGTTCCTGCATGAACATCCGACCTCCCGGAGAGACTGTCTCTCCCGAAGACCATCGGAAACCCAACATGAATATGAGCTGGTCAACCTCATTCATCCACTGCATTACAGCATCCTTCCCTAAAATCTCCATATCCAATAAGAAATTACGCAATTAACCACAAGAAAACTGCATTCCCGGACTTACAAGTAATCTTCCAGACCCTGCACACCTTCATGATCCTCCAACGGACAATAGCTGCGGTAATCTTCCCGATAAATCTCAAGCTCCCTGCCAAATCCGTCTAGACATACTTTCGGATAAGCAGGGGTTAAATTCCACTGTTCCACACCTTGACCACGAGGTTCATCAAAAACTGGACATTTAGTAACCGGACAACTAAGCCATTGTGCCTCTGTGCAAGGTATGCCAAATGGTGGATCAATTCCTTGGGAATAATCTCCAGAATTTTGAAAATCTCCAAATATCGGACAAACATCGTAACAATCATTTCGACTGTTGAAATTACGGACTGGTTGATAAGGCGATCTCGATAGCTGATTAACATTACTCCGAAACACTCGGTGATGGCGTGAATGCTGGATTTTTGGTTTAAATTGATTGTCCGTTCGGTTGGAGAAAACATTACCGAGATCCTCGACGTCGATGGAAGGATGAAGAGCACTTAAGCCACATGATCTTTGGTCACTTGGACCTAGGGGGAAGCTTCCTGAGGTTAGTGGACACGGATTCTGAACGTTTGAGTTCATTGCGTAGCTGCATGAGGTTAAGCAGGACACTCGATCAGCTGAACTACCCTGGATGCCTGTTCTTAGGTTGCAAGGACTTTGATCAGACTCCAAGTAGCAGCTTGAGGTAATTGAACTTTGATCACCAGGACCTAGGTATCTACACGAACCTCTAGCACATGGCTCTTCATCACTTGGCATCATCCGATGCATACCGGAACCTAGCGGATTCGACGTTTGTATATTCGGAACTGGGGGACAGTTCAAGGGAGCTTCATTGCTCCAGAGAAACTGGAAATCACTGAACGTATCTGAGGTGAGTGGAGTCATCTTTGAAGGGAACTTTTGGGAGAATGCTTTTCCTATTTACATTTCACTATTCCGGGGTCAATGAATGGGAATGACTCGGAGACCGATGGTTGCTCGTGTAGAGACAAGTCGGTACTGCTTGGAAGATTAGAGAGAAGCATCACTTGGGCTTGTGATTATTATCAATTTGGGTGATAATGGGAGAGATTCGGTGGATTCGTTGAATTTTTTAGAGCGTCCAATGGCAGAGATCGGAGGAGATAAAATTGTGTACATTGTGGATGGGAAGTACGAGTTTGGGAGGTATAGTTTGGATGTTTAGGTAAGATTCAATCGGAATTTGGACAGGTTGTAACCAGGCATTGATCCAGGAATAGAGTTTGTATGGATGGAAACGAATGGGGAGGTTCCCTAATGAAGAGACATGTTGTTTGATTACTTGGATGGGAATTTGACCTTAGGTTTCCGTCAGGGGCAGATAGGGACAGAAGGTACGCTGATAAGGCAATCTATGGGGGGATAGTTGTGCTAAGTGTGAATGAGGTCTTTTAGGCGAGGGTTTTTGGGGAAATTCTTTTTGAATGGACAGCAACTTTCAGACTATGTGCCAGGTTTCAGTTTCACACCTGAGTGCCCAATCAACACCTATATGACACACACTGCCATGTGTGTTATCAATCCTTAAGCCATCAGCTCACAATTACCCATTTTTATGGTGGCATGCAAAATTTTTGAGACTGATAAATGGAATAATAGAATAATTAATAACGGAATTTACGAAAGGATGAGCCCGGTAGAATGGGCGTAAGTCAACGACCACATGACACGTGTGGAACCGGTTTCAAGGTAGCGCTCTGCATTATCCCCTACCTCTCAGGCAATTTGTTCTTCTTTTTTACAAGTGAAATTTCTGGAGGTCCCTCAGCTTAAGTCGTCGGATCAATGTGATGGAAAATATAATTTTAAATCTTGCAGAATTTTAAACTCGAGAATTCCAGAAGTCTTAGGAATGATGATGTTGGGGTAAATTTGGGAATTGAGCAAAGTTTCAAAATTGCAACGCCGTTTTTCGAAATTAGGAAGAGAAATTGGGAAGGAAATTTTTTTTGTAAGATTAAAAAAAAAAAGCGAAAAATTCGAAATTCTCAAAACTCGATTTTTTTTCGAATTATTAGCATTAAATGGGAAATTAGACTTGGCCCCTTTGGATAATTTTCCAGGCACGAATTTGCCATCGTGAGCTCCTCAAGTTTAGTTTTCAGTGAAAACAAAACTCGTAGTTTTATTTTAGTTCACTTCGAGACTGGAGATTGGCAATAATATTATTTTTGGAGGAAATTAGAGCAGCATTAAATCATTTCTGAATAATTTCATATCGAAATTCATAACTTTACTTATTGTATTCATTTTGTTTTCAGTTTTTTTAATTTTATTATTTTTTTAAATTCATTTTATTTGTTTTTTTCACAATTTTTGAGAATCCCAAAAGAAATATTTAGATACCCAAAATATGACAATCTTCAACAAATTGAAAATGTCTCAAGATTTTGGAAATTCTAAAAATTCCTGAAGTTCAAAAAATTTCTAAAGTTTTTAATTTTTTATATTTTTGAAAATTTAACAAATTTTTTCATTAATGTCACCAAATTTTAAAAATCTCCAAAATTCTCTAAAATTACCCATTTTTTTATATTTTGAAAGATAAATATATATATATATATATTTTAACTACGAAAAAAAAATTATCAAATTTTTCAAAATGAGAGAAAATGTAAATTATTAACATTACAAAAAATCGTTTGTATAAATTAGGACAATACAATACTATTATATTTTTTGCAAAATAAAAATAATTATCAAATTTAAAAAAAAAATTTCCGACATTTTGGAAACGTTCAAAAATTGTAATTTTTTAAAGTACATTCCTAATTTTTAGAATGTTTCAATTTTTCTAAAAATAGCGAATGGTGAATTATCAACATAATGATAATACTATTTGCGATTTCCTATCTGGGTAAAATATCACGTGCAACATTTCCATCGGAAAATGCATTCGATTTCCTTCACGTAAATTGCAAAACAACAACAATCCTTCGAGAATAGAGTGTTGGATCGAGGCCATCGGTCAATCGATATTTTCACGTGATTCTGTCTGACGCAGACGCATTGACATTACTAGCTGTGATAAAAATGCAATTTGAGTTCATTGGCCAAGTTTTGATCTGGAAAAAAAATATTAATTTCTAGAAATTGTTCTGAATTTTCAAAAGTGCAAAACATTCTGAATTTCTCAGCATGGCAATTTCTAGTGTGCTCTAGAAATGTTCAAAATTTTTTCCAATTGTTTAGAAATTTTCGAAAATTTTGTAGAACTTTAGAGAAATTTTGTAAACATTTTCTGACATTTTTCTGAAATTTTCTAATTTTTTTTTCAAATTTTGTGAAAATTTTCTAAAAGTTTCCAGACATTTCCTAATTATTTATAAATTTTCATACAAAAAAAAGAAAAAAGATTTATTAGAAATTTTGGGGAACTTTGTGATTTTTTTTTTGAGATTTGATTGACTTTGAGGAAATTGCAATTTACGTTTTCTCAAATTTAGAAAAAAAAATTGGAATTCACAAAAATTTCACTAAAACTCTAAAACTAAAAAAAAATTGTTTTGAGTTCTGGCATTTTTTTTTTCTTTTTTTTTTGTAATTTTATTTGTTGAAATTTTATTTTTTGAGGCTTTGAAAATTTTCTGAAAATTTGATTTGAAAGTACAAGACTTGGGAATTTAAAAATTCTGGGCAAAATTTTTTTGGAGAATTTCTAAATTATCAGAAGGTTCGGAATTTTTTAGATAATTTTGTTTTTTAAGTTTCTAATTTGTTTACTGTCAATTTTTGATGTTTTGGAAATTTTCTAAAAAATTGATTTTTCAATTTTTCGTCTTCACAATTTTTTGTCACAAAAGGAGAGTAGAAAAATAAGTGCAGAATAAGAAAGGGAAGTCTTGAGTATTATTTGCGGATGGACAATGCAGACAGAAATAAGCCATTTTGTATTTTTCTCGTGAGACACTTGCATTTTTCATGACTGGTTCAAGGCTCATAATTTTCCACAGTTTGAGGATCTAGAAAATTCGAAAAAAAAAAAGAAAATTGGAGAAATTTGGATTTTTTTTCCCCAATTTTCTACAATTTTTATAGATTGTAAAATGTTTCATTATAGTTTTGTATCGGTTATTTTTTTCCGGTTTCCCAAAATTTTGAAACATTTGAAAATTTTGAAAATTTGGAGAATTTTGAAAATTTTGAAAATTTTGAAAATTTTGAAAATTTTGAAAATTTCGAGAATTTTGAAAATTTTGGAAATTTTGAAAATTTTGAAAATTTTGAAAATTTCGAGAATTTTGAAAATTTTGAAAATTTTGGAAATTTTGGAAATTTTGAAAATGTTGAAAATTTCGAGAATTTAGAAAATTTAGAAAATTTAGAAAATTTAGAAAATTTTAAAAATTTTGAAAATTTTGAGAATTTTGAAAATTGTGAAATTTTTGAAAATTAAAAATGGTAAAAGTTCCAAAAATTTGAAAATTTCAGGAAATTGTGTTAATTGAGAAACACAGGAAAATTGTGTTAATCTCAAGATTTTTAAAACTTTGTAATTTTTTTTATCCAATCTGAATGTTCAATCGCAAGAAAAAAAATAATTAAAAACAATCAAAAAGATATCCCCCAGTTATTTACATGCTACCAATGTAGACACACATATGTGATTTTTATTTCTCTCATGCCAGACACATGCATTTTTCTCAACTGTTTCCAAGGCCCCAGAATAATCTATTGATTAATAGCAAGAGGAAAATGATAAGTTGATAATGAACGGTCGAGGTCGATTAGTGAATCGAACTGGAATACAAACTCGTAAAAATTTTCGTAATTCGTAAATATTGTTTGCTCAGTTCTAGTTCAATAACAAAATAGTTCAAATGAGTATTTAAAAGATGAATTGGGTTGATCACGGCAAAGATTAGCACTTCGCCTATGAGACGAATATTCAACTTCGTTTACATAAATTATTGCAACAAGCGCGAATACGGCATATTTTCGGAAGACTGTGCGCAAAGCAACGTTTCCCGCACGCTGCGCATGCGTGAAACCCTGCGAACGTCGTCAGGAAAGTTGCTTCTGCCCTTGTGTCGAAATGTATTATTGCATACGCTCCGAGTCCGCAAAATGCCACTTACCGCACAGTGTGCAAAGCGGCATGTAACGCACGCGTCGAGTGCACAATAGCGTAGGAGACAGAAAAGTTTTCTCGGCACTTGTATACATATATACTATAATAGTACATATTTTCAGTAATAGTACATCCATTATACTACATTTGAATGCAGCGTGCGAGAAACGTTGCTTCGCGCACAGTGTGTAAAAAAAGCCCGTCGGGGCTTTGGCGTAGTGGTAGAGTATCTGCCTACTACTCCGAAGGTCCTAGGTTCGCGCCCGGCCGCCGGAGAATATTTTTTCAAAATATTTTCTCATGGATTCCGACCGATGCAGGAACTTCCGTATGTGCTATCGGCGGTACCCATAAAATGAGACCACCCGACCGAGCGGGAACCTAACCCGACGCAGGGGGGGGGGGGTTCCATCATAGGCGCCGGCCATCGTAGCACAGGGGTTTCTGGAGGTTTACCCTGTGTTTAGAAATACGATGGCCTAAAAATGGCGAAAGTCGGCCCCAGCCGCATGGGTGGGTGTCCGGTACGCCCCCTGAAGGAATGCTTACACGGCCGCTACCGGGGGCGTACAAATGAGAGGGACGGAGGAAAAAAAAAGTGTGTAAAAAAAAAGTTTACGCACGAGTGATGAATGATATACTCGGGTCGCGAAATACGCGGGACAGAATTCGCGCACGCTAAGCCATGCGTAAAGCGACGCTTTGCGCACGGACCAATGAAATTGTACATGTCGACACAAATGCGGAAAATTTTTTCGGGCAACTGTGAGTTCGCAGGACGAGCCGAACAATATTCTTTGATACAATGCGCGTGGGCGGGGTTTCACGCATGCGCAGCGTGCGGCAAACGTTGCTTTGCGCACAGTGTGGTAAAAATGACGTTTCTTTACTAAATAAGGTGATTTTTTGAAAAATAAAATATCACGTTATTCTGCAAAATCACTTCTTTACCATGTATTTGATTTTTTTCTTTTAGAAAATTTCGGGGCCAACGATAATGCTGGAGGAGAATCAAAAATCGCAAACTTATTGGTTCGACTCTGATGGGTGATTTTTTTTTCGGTTCGTCTCGATTCCTCAGTTGTAATTATTTGTCATCCATGTAAACAGTTGTCAGCCGATGAGTTCACGCGGAACAATGAAAAGCTAGGGAAAAAAAAATTATATAAACAAGATTTATTGACGCGGAAAGGTGACTCGCATAAAAATCGTAGGAACGAGGAAACGAAGTTCAACAAAGTGAAACTATACCTAATCGGCAATAAAAACTTAGACATATCTAAGAATAAACAAAAAATCTTGAACTTGTGAAATGCCAAAACAGAAGAAATTCAAAAAAAAAAAGGTAAAAAAAAAATAAAATTCTAAAAAATTATACAAATTTAAACAAACCTGAAGTTTTTTTTTTAATTGAGGAACTGAGCGAAAATAAAAGTTGAAATTTTATCAAAATAGAAATCAGAAAATTAGCAAGTTTCAAAATTAAAAAACTTGGAAATTTCGAAAATCCCAAAAATTGAAAATTTCAGAAATTTTTAGTATGTACCATAACTACAAAATATTGTGCAATATTTTGCATTTTTCAGAAATTTTTGAGAAAATCTCAAAAATGTTTATTGAGAAAAATTCAAAAATGTTGATGGTAAAATTTTTCTGAACTTTGCATAATTATCTAAACTCTGCAAAATGTAAAAAAAAACGGTTTATTAAAAAAAAGCATTGTCCCAGTTCAAAATTTATATCAATAATGTATTTTTTTTCGTTCATAAATATTTGATCACTACAAACTTTTGTAATTTTTTTATGTATTAAAAATTTAATCTTTGCATTTTTACACTATACGAAAATTTTAGTAACAATTTTTTCTCAAAGTTTTCATCCTTGAAATCCTTGAAAATCCCATCCTTGAAATTTTATGAATCGATTTATTGAAAATTTAAGGTGGTTGCGCTACCTTAGGACCCTGAATTTAACACACTCGATCTTAAAAATAAATCGGATCTATGAAAATTTGGGTATACCAGATGTGTGAGGAAAAGAAATGCGTAAGCCGTTACACAGCTGACATGAAGTCCCAAAGAAAACCGATAAACTACCCTCCCCGATATAAGGAAGTTATTGCTTTGCATCCGAAAATGAAAAATCGATTTTTCATTATATCTCCACGTGTCAAGGTGTTTCTAACATTTCTAGACTATTCGTAACCAAATATGTGTGTAGGTGGGTAGGTGTGTAGGTGGGTAGGTGTGTAGGTGGGTAGGTGTGTAGGTGGGTAGGTGTGTAGGTGGGTAGGTGTGGATGTGGCTGTGTGGGTGGGTCAACGGGTAGGTCCGTGTGTAGGTGAGTGGGTGGGTGTGTAGGTAAGTGGGTGGGTGGGTGTGGAGGTAAGTGGGTGTGTAGGTAAGTGGGTTGGTGGATGTGTAGGTAAGTAGGTGGGTAGATGTGTAAGTAAGTGGGTGGGTGGATGTGTAGGTAAGTAGGTGGGTGGATGTGTAGGTAAGTAGGTGGGTGGATGTGTAGGTAAGTGGGTGAGTGGATGTGTAGGTAAGTGGGTGAGTGGATGTGTAGGTAAGTGGGTGAGTGGATGTGTAGGTAAGTGGGTGAGTGGATGTGTAGGTAAGTGGGTGAGTGGATGTGTAGGTAAGTGGGTGGGTGAGTGGATGTGTAGGTAAGTGGGTGAGTGGATGTGTAGGTAAGTGGGTGGGTGAGTGGATGTGTAGGTAAGTGGGTGAGTGGATGTGTAGGTAAGTGGGTGGGTGCGTAAGCGGGTGAGTGGGTGGGTGTGTAGGTGGGTGAGTGAGTGGGTGGGTAGGTGGGTGGTATACTACTACACAATAATGCGATCGAGGTCCGATCTTTGTCGATGAAAATTTTCTGTTAACATTTCCAAAATTGCTGGATTTGTAATTTCATCTTTTTTTTGTATTTTTTCTATCAATAATTTTGAAAAAATCTGACGCCTTTTGAATACTTAAACTTGTTCTCAATGCCCACCGGGGTTTGAAAAAATTCCAAGTCAGCTGTTTCGTTTATAGGAGCTGCATGAGTCGTCAACGTCAAACGCGACGTCTTCATTTACGGAGAAAAAAAACGATATTAGACTGACAATGGCAAATTTGGGGATATTGTACACCATGAATATTTCATACAACTCGCCCATAAAATTGCACGATATAAATTAAGGGGGTAGGGGGGGGGGGGGGGAGTGATAATACATGATGTACTCAGAAATTCTGTGACGTCTTTTCCACGCACGAGGCAAATTGATTGTTACGAAATCATTTTTATTTTGTCTCCGGCCACTCGCGCTATATATTTTCTTCTCTGATGTTCTTCTCCTTATCCACAGGTTTTTCATGCGAGTCACATTTCGGTGGCAATAACTCTTGTCTATTTTATCTTTGCCGATATGCTGTGTGTATGTTTTTTCCTGCGTCCCTGCCTCGTGTATTCCCCACGGTAGTTGCTCTTCAGCATGTCTTTGGAAGGGAAAAGTGGACGCCCATCCATTCGACGGGGGCTGACATTCGTCATTTGGGCCATCGTATTTTCAAAGACAGGGTAAACCTCCAGAAATCCTTGTGCTAGGATAGTGGCCACCTTTAATGGGCACCGCTGATAGCCCACACGAAATGTTCCAACTATCAGATACATTCGTCAGGCGCCAGATACGGACCCAGGATCGTTAATACGTCATAGACAGATGTCACGACTCGGTCTGTGTGTGTGTGTGTGTGTGTGTGTGTGAGAGGGGGGGGGGGGTAGATAAGTGGGTGGGTAGGTGGGTTGGTGGGTAGGTGGAGTAGTGGGTGGGTGGGTGGATGAGTGGGTGGGTGGATGGATGAGTGGGTGGGTGTATGAGTGGGTGGGTAGGTGGATGGGTGGGTGGGTAGGTAGGTGGAGTAGTGGGTGGGTGGGTGGGTGGATGAGTGGGTGGGTAGGTGGATGGGTGGGTGGGTAGGTGGATGGGTGGGTGGGTAGGTGGATGGAGTAGTGAGTGGGTGGGTGGGTGGATGAGTGGGTGGGTAGGTGGATGGGTGGATGGGTAGGTGGATGAGTGGGTGGGTGGATGGGTGGGTGAATGAGTAGGTGGATGGGTGGGTAGGTGAGTAAGTGGGTGGGTGAGTAAGTGGGTGGGTGGGTGAGTAGGTGGATGGGTGGGTAGGTGGGTAAGTGGGTGGGTGGCCGTAAAAATCAATCTTGAAAAAATCCGAGAATTCTTCTTCAAGTTCGAAAAAAAATTTACAAGGGTCTGTAAAGTGAAAAAAAAACTTAGATGGACAATTGTAAATGTGCATTTTCCACAAATGCAATTGAGATCCAACGATTGACCGTGGATAATTTCGAAAATTATGCTAAGGCCACCAAATTGTAGGTCGCGAATGGACCTCATTTTTCTTTCATTTTGTTTATTAATCTGTAGAAGTTGAGGGAATTTAGATTGATGCTATTAGGGGACATATTGAGGGCGTAAAATATCATTGGAGTACGTGACTTAGTCGAGGAAAATTGCAGTCTGAGTTTTTAATTGCAGTATGGAAAATGGGGTGGGGTGGGAGTTATTTGCATGAATCAAGAGATCAGCCGCTAATAAATTGAGGCTTCATCGCCTCTCATTATTTTTCATTAACCGCAATCAAGATTGAAATACAAAAATAGTGAAGAGATTTCGATTTGAAATTTTTTTGCATTCATCTGAAATTTTTGAAATTTCCAAAAATTTTCGAAAAATTTTTGCAAATTTTTGGAAAATTTTTTGAACATTTTTGAAAATTTTTTTGAGAATTTTTGGAAAATTTTGAAAAATTCAAATCTTTTATCAACACGTGATTAAATATTTGCATTTTTCCGTTACAATTGAAGTAATTACCAAATGATTCAAATTCCCATTTTTTTAAATTTCTAAACCTAACATTTAATTTGTAATTTTCGAAAATTGCCTGAAAATCATTTTATTTGTACATTCGGGAACTTCGAATTAGGGTCCATTCACCGATAAAAAAAATGGCCCAGGGCGATCCCATTATTAGGCCAAGTCCAAAGTACCACATAATCATTTTTAAACGAAACAGAAAAGATAGGAATAGTTAAGGAATTTTAAATACACATTAATTATCGATCACATCGCAAGTCGAATGTCCTCAAATCGTGACGGCATCGACAGAAGTTCCAAAGGAGTAATTGGAAAAAATTGACGAAAAACGTAAAAAATTAGAACGTTCCAATAAATTTTGTATTGACAATTTTCCATGTTTCAATTTTTTAGTTTGAATAAAATTGAACTTCTTTGAATTTGCAGTTAAATTGTAATTTTTTTGCGCAGGAAATTTGGAAGTCCGTATTTGAAACTAAAAAAAGTTGACCTGGTGATAACCATCGGAGTCGGCATCTCGCATTTCAAGGATACCCGTCGCAAAAATAATTTTTTACATACTTCAATTTGTCTTTCCGCAAAAATGGAGGACCGAAATGAAAGTCCCAAATGTGTATGAAAAATATGTGTAACTTTAGCCGGGCGCTATTCGGCGAAATAATGGAGATAGAACAAAAAGTTCTACATATAAAATCTTCCTCGTTTCATAAAGAATTATTTATGTTCTATGAATGATATCGCTATCTACAATACTTCTTGAGAAAATGGGCGTTGAACGTCGGGCCGCAAGCCTTCCGCGTTGTCGACGAACGGTCATACGCTGTAAGATATTGAAAATACGGGGCAAAGTCATAAAACTCATCAAGTATTATTATATTATACGCTAAATGAGTTTTGAATTTCTTTGGCTACACCTATTCGTTTTTGAAATACGAGTCCAGTGGCGCGTGCTGCGCACGCGCATTGCCTTTTTGCGCCGCACTGACTGGTGTCGCGTCTGTTTCGGTCTTACGCGTTTCGATAATTTCGATATATATCGCTAGTTCCTTTAGGCTCTCCTTTTTACTACGAGACCGGTGGCGCGTGCTGCGCACGCGCATTTCCTTTTTTCGCCGCACTGACTTATGTGGCGTTAGTTTCGGTCTTACGCGTTTCGATAATTTCGATATATATCGATAGTTTCTTTCGTCTCTCCTTTTTATTATAGGAATATAGGATGGGATTTTATTGTGAACAGAGGAAGTACTAGGTATTGACACACACACACACACACACACACACACACACACACACACACACACACACATATATATATATACACACACACACACACACCCACCTATATATACTATGCCAATCAGTCTCCCACAATTTCAAAGAATTTATTATATTTCAAGAAATTTTTGTCCAAATGTTCAAAATTAGAAATTATTAGAAATTTTTAGCGAATTCGAAATATTTCTAGGAAACTATCCTGAAATTATCTGCAGAATCAGAACATGGAAAACCAGATTCTGGATTTTTTTTGTGTTAAATCGAGAAATTTATGGAATTTTCGCAAAATTTCACTGAATTTCAAGTATTATCAATTTTTTCAAAAAATTTTTTTGAAATTTTTTCTGCGAGATTCGAGAACGTTGAAAAATGTAAAACAAAATTCAACATCCTGGCAAATTTTCGGAATATCTAAACTTCAGGATCACACGAATTTGTAGAATAGTTAGATTGTTGTTATTTGGATTAGATCGAAGTTTGAATTTTGTGGGAGAACGACAAGGCGAAAATGGGAACAGGAGGTGGAAATATTGGAGGAATTTTCCGTTTATCAGTGTCCATGTGATGTGCGCACGTGTCATGCACTTACCCATACGTCGACAAGCGCAATTACAGCCCCCCCCCCCCGCCTCCCCCCGCCACACATTGGAACCCCAAAAAGTAAAGAGAAAGTAGCGGCCATCGATCCCCCTAATTTCGAACAAACCCGTCTAACTTTACATTCCCAAGAGAGCGCATTCATTTTAATTCAATTTTGTTCAATTTTTTAAGTCACTTATTTTGAGATTTTTAATTCATTTAAAATGTTAATTTAATTTTCTTTTTCCACTTCACTTTTTTCTGAAAAAAATGTGGCCAAGGTTTTATTTTGATTGGTTTGTGTAAAAAAAAAATTACAAATTAAAAAAAAAAAATTTTTTTTTTGTTTTTTTAAATTCAATTCTCAAAAAAAAAATGTCGAGAAATTGAAAAAATCCCAAAAATTACCAAAATTCCCGGAATTTTTACACCTTTCTAATTCACAACTACAATTTTTGTTTTTAATCTAACAATTTCAGAAATTACAATTTTCGGACAATGACTTGCAAATTGGTCGAAATCATTACATAATCACAAAAAAACTCCAAAATTAAAAAAAATAAATAAATTCAATCAAAAATCTAAAAAAAAATCAAAATCTTCAAAAATTCAAATTTCAAATTTCCCGCCTCAACAAACCTGAGACAAACTCAAACGGCAAAACATTTCCCCCCCCCCCTCTCCTCCTTGCCCCACCGCCAGACACCCCCCCCCCTTGCCAATCACATTTACACTCGTAAAAAAAAAAAAAAAAATGATTATAAATTAACATTAAAAATCCAGCTTGACGACCCAAACTTATAAATACCTCCCCACCTATTAACTCCTAAAAACTCGTTTGAGACCCCAAAAAAAAACCTCCATTTCAATTCCCCACGCGAAATCCCAAATAACTCACCCGCAAAAATGTTAACCAAAATTATCAATCAGCAAATTATTATTAACCCTCCTCTCACAAAAAAAACAGACCAACAAAAACAACAACTGAGATATCCACATAATTTCAGGCTTGCATCACCCGCGGAAAATTTTCCGCCGTCATTAATTACTTAACTAATAAATTCAAGAAAAAAAAAAATTGAACCAACGCGTAAAAGTCTAAAAACTAAAAGAGCAAAAGAAATTTTAACTCACCTCCTTTTCTCCTTCGGTTTTTTGGGTCTGGCCTCCATTTTGACTATCCTCAAAAATCAGGTATCCACTGAAAAGTCTGGATGCCTGAATTGACAACCTGAATTTGACAACACTCAAACTATGCAAATATATCGGATTGTTCACCAAACCGCCGTGCCTGATTTCCCAAAAAACCCGAACAATGTGCCTGAACCTGAAAATTCAGGTCGCACCTAACTACACGAGCACGTGCTATCACTTGCCCCAATTTAGTATCTCGGAGTACCTGATTTTCTAGAGCGTACCTGATTGTGCCTGAATTCGCAGCATGTACTTGATGACATCTGAATTCACCGAAGGTACCTGACTGCCCCCACTATATCAAAAGTACCTGATTTCACTTGACTGCAAGTACCTGATCACATTGAATACCAATCAACAGATTGCACCCAAAAGCTCACTGTACCTGATACCAGGGAAAATTCAAAATGTGCCTGATTTGAAAATTTCTTCTCCACTTAATATCACTATCGAGTTATTTTGACCTGATCAGGTTGCACGTAAATATGAAAAAAAATAACACCTGATCACCATGGGTACCTGATTGTACCTGATTCTATAGGATCACTCAAAACACATCTAAACACGGGAAAATCACTGCTTTTCCTAACCTCACTATTTTGAAGATTTTTTTTTTCCGATCTCACTGAATTTTCAGGTCTCTTTGGTATTTCAATTCAATGAAAAATAGGTGGACTCTTGTGTTATTTTTCAGGGAGGTAATAACATGCGTTTTACAACTCATGCAATTGCACATTGTTGTCCACAAGGTCACAATTATTTATCGAAATGTACATTGGCAATTTTTGCCAAGTTTTTGAGGGATTTTTGAGCACTTTTTGGGGATTTTGGGGGGTGAGGTTTTCAATGATACTTTCACAATTTTTTTTTGGTTTGAAGAGAGTTCACGGGATTATTCGTCATTACGCGCACGGCTGCGTTCCATGGGTGGCGATCCGTCGCGATTGTCGGCCAATGTGGAATAAGGTGTTGGGGGGGGGGGGGGCACAGGCGGGGGGGGGGGGGGGGGGGATGGCGCTGATTGGCCTGGGGAGGGGGCGGTGCGACTGCAGCGCTACTGTGCGGCTGGGGCGAGTTACAGTGTTGCCACGTGGTACGGGTCTGCTTTGTTTTTCGAAATGCTTTGTGACAAGTGCTGCAAGATTTTGAAGAGTTTGGACATTTGAACAATGTTAGATATTTATAATGGTGAACAATTTGAAACGATAGGGGAATTTGGAAATTTTTGAACAGTTTTTTTTTTAAGGGAAACAAAATTTTTCTGTAACAAAAAAAAAGATATTTAACAATTTTGAAAAGGTCTGGAAAGTTTTAGTGGTTGGAAAAATAAAAGTAGAATTAAAGATATATATATATATCTTCCCGCGCAATTTTCATTTTTCAAACATCAAACATATTCAAATGTTTCCGCCATTTTGCAATCCCCAACTCGGCAAAATGTGACAACGCTGCACTTGTCGATCTGTCAATCCAAAGCTCCAAAGTGTTCCAAACTTTTGTTGTCATTTTTGTCATTCATTAATTAACAATAATTATTACTACAATTTATGAATAATTTTTACGGATAGGATGACATATTATTCCTTGAGCCGCAGAATAAATTTTTACGTAAGTCAAAAAACTGTTGTAACACGTAATAAAATATAACCTGTCATTCTTAAAAACAAAGAATTGCTAATTTTTTTTATATTCGTCAGTGTTCGGGCATTGAATTTTTTCGCGCCATTTTTGGTGATTTTTTGGACGACACATTAATTTTGGGGGGGGGGGGGGGAGCGAGATTTTTTTGGAAAAATACAAAAATTGCAAAATTCTTTTCTCTTTGTCTCTGAGAGAAATCGAAATTTTCAGGTTCTTATGGTGGGCAATTTTAGGGTGTTTTTTTTTCTTTGCATTTTTATGCAGTTATGAGTTTAAGTTTCTTGTGCAGGGAAAAATTTGAAAAATATTGAATATTGCAAATTTTTAAGACGTAAAAAAACAATTTTTTTTTTGTTTGCAAATTTCCAAAAGTATTTTTTTATAAATATCTCTCTTTTCTCAAATTTTGAAAATTACAAGTTGATTATCTCGAATCAAAGTTTGTTGAATAATTCAAAATTTTGTGGGTAGATTCAAGGTAAAAATTTCTTTATTTTATTTTTTTTTCTAATAATTTTTTTATTTTCTAGTGGAATGATGGACAGTCTGTTTACCCAGAACTCGTCCGAGGAGCCTGATGATATACCACAGACCCAGGAACCCGTTTGGATTTTCGGAAAAAAATATAACGCAATCAAAGGTGGGATTTTGAGGCAGAATTTCTAATTTTTCTTCCTTAAAAAGTTGCACCAAATCTCGTCGAGATGGACAAACGTAAAAATGGGTCTTCGCCAATTTTGGTAGAATTTTTTGGATTTCTGTTTTTTTTTTCTGACAATTTCTGGATTCTTGACAATTGTTAAAATGTTTTTCGAAAACCTCCTCCAGGAGAATTCTCCATATTTTTTTGGAATGTTTTTTTCAAAAATGTTTTGGAATTTTTTAACTTTTTTGGGAACTAATAATGTCAAGCAATTTTGAGAAGTTTCTAAAATTCTCCAAATTTTTCGCACGACTTTTCTATCAATTGAAACCGAAAATTTTCAAAATTTCAAATTTCAAATTGTTTTAAAAATTAGTTTCCAAAATTTCAAAAAGTTAAAAAAAAATTTTAATTTCAAGAATTTAAAAAATTTCGAAAACATTAAAAGTTTCCAGCATTATAATTACTAAGGAATTCAAAAATTCAAAAATTTTCAAACAAAAAAATTCAATTCATATGAGAAATTTTCAAAACGTCCATAAGTTCAAGAAAGCGAGACCATTCAATTGGGGAATGAAAAAAAAAAATTTTGAAAATATATTTACCCCGACGTATTTGGCAGAAAATTTCCCGTAGATTTTGCTATATTTCTGAAAAGTCAATTCCGAGACTGAGTTGTCTTATCGCGATCCATAACTAACAACTTGACGTATCACGATCCATAAGCAATAAGGTGGCATGCTAATGACTCATTGAGTTCCCCTCAATTTTCAACTATTGAATTTTCTTTGCACCGTTTGTATTTCCTACTTCATGAACAAATCTTATTCCAATTTTTTAGAGTTAGATATAATACGTAGAGACATACGATCCAAGCTGTGGTTTACTTATCGTAAGGGTTTTATACCAATTGGCGGCTGTAGCTCGACATTTACATCGGATAAGGGATGGGGCTGTATGCTGAGATGTGGACAAATGGTCTTAGCCCAGGCCCTCATTGCCTTACATTTAGGTAAGTAACCCTCATGCAATTGATCATTTTGCATGCAGCCCAGATTCACGAAATAACCCCATTAACAGATTCATTACAACCTCTCAAGTACTACTTCACATGAAATTCATGGCAATCTTTCCTCAATATTTTTAAATCAATAATAGAAAATTCGGCAATTTCAAATCGCTAATTTGTCGCGCGTGACGTTACAAGAGTGGCGCCAGCGTTTCTACACTTTCTATTGGATGCCTCTGCTTGAGTCATGTTACAGACGACCTGTGATTGGCTATCGCGGCCAGAGACACTTTCGGGAGGCAACCAGCACTTCTCGGGTGGTTTGAAAAATAGTCGTTTTAAATATTGAATAATAATCTCAGAGTTACATTTTTTAAAAAATTGGAAATGTTTTGAAAATGACATAAATTTGATAAATTTCACAAATTTCATAAATTTCATACATTTCACAAATTTCATCAATTTCATAAATCTCACAAATTTCACAAATTTCATAACTTTCATAAATATCACAAATTTCGCAAATTTCATAAATTTCAGGTATTTTACAAGTTTCATAAATTCCATAAATTTCAGGAATTTTACAAATTTCATTAATTTCACTGTGGAATTTTATCATAGGAAGGGACTGGCAGTGGACGCCTCAAATAAGGGATAGCACGTACTTAAAAATATTAAGTAAATTCGAGGATAAGCGAGCTGCACCATTTTCTATCCATCAGATCGCATTAATGGGAGCATCAGAAGGCAAAGAAGTTGGACAATGGTTTGGGCCCAATACAATTGCCCAGGTTCTGAAGTAAGTATAAATAAGCTCCATGAGTGAAATTTGAGTGAAATACTGGGAAAGTTCAAAAAAATTTTAACGTTCAAACTTTTTAAAATTGCTGTTTTTTTTATCCAAATTTTGAAAATTTATATTTCCCAAATTTTGCAATTTGACCACTTGACTACATTTTGCATTTCCTATCTTTTATTATCCACTAAATTTTAGATAACGAAAAAGCTTTCGAATTTTCACTGATCTGTTACTTTTTTTATTCGCAGAAAATTGGTAGTTTATGATGATTGGAGTTCGATAACGATTCACGTAGCCCTGGATAATACGTTAATAATAAATGACGTATGTAAGTACCACACGATTTATCATTTTTCTCTTGTAATTGTCTCTAGAAACCCCCTCAAAAAATTTTGGTCCACAGAATTTAACCAAGTTCGAATTGACAAGATTGTTACAAAATTGAAAATTTTCACGTTTTGAAAATTCCCCGAAATTTCCATTACATAAAAAAAATGGAAACCCCAAAATTAGGAGAAAATGTGCAAATTTCGAGAATTCCAACAAAATTTGAAAAAAATCGTTAAGTTAATGAGTTGTAAAAATCGAAGAATCTTTGATTGTTTTACTTGTTTTAAATTGTGAAAACAAAAAGAATTTTTTTTTTATTGAAAATTTGAAATTAAAAAAACTAATTCTTCAAAAAATTGGAGATCTAAGAAATGTAAAAATTGTTAACAATTTTGAAAATTCCAAAATTGGAGAGACTCAATTAAGTCAAGTTGCCTTATCATTGAACCCAGTAGTAGCGTTGCGCAATTAAATGGGTATGGGGGCACTTTCATATAATTTTCATTGCAAAATCGTGTAAAACCTGAATATTCCTACCACAGAAATTGAAAGAAAAATTCATGAATTTCAAAAACTTGGAACATTTTGACGACCTGAAAATTTTTAGAAAATTCAATTTTACGTATCTCAAAAATTTTCTAAATATGGTTTTTACGAAATTTGAAATCTCTCGGGAACGACATATTTTACGAAAAAAAATTACCTATTTTTCTGTAGAGTGTCTTCTTCAATCAATAAAAGTCTATAACTACCTATAGTCTATATCTATATATAAATGTATATCTCGACCTAAATCCAAAATTTCATAAATTTTATGAATTTTATAAATTTCATAAATTTCATAAATTTTATAAATTTTATAAATAAATTTCATAAATTTCATAAATTTTATAAATTTTATAAATTTTATAAATTTTATAAATTTTATAAATTTTATAAATTTTATAAATTTTATAAATTTTATAAATTCTATAAACGTTATACATTTTATAAATTTCATAAATGCCATAAAAACAAAAAAAACTTAATTAAGCATAATCTATTAACGGTTTCCAATTTTCAGTGAGACAATGTAGGGTTGAGGGTGGCGCAGCTGCCGAGGAGTTGGATGGAGAGGAACCCCTAAGGATCCCCACCCAATGGAAACCATTGTTATTATTGATACCACTTCGTCTCGGACTTAGTGACATTAATCCCGTGTATATCAATGGCCTCAAAGTGAGTGAAGTCGAAAAAAGTGGAACGTTTCAATGGACCACCAAATCAGACATGGACAAAATAACATTTATTAAAAAAAAAAAAATTGAAGTTTCCAAAACTTTTCAAGATTGATACAATTTTTGACATTCCCAAAATTTTCCATTGATTTTTTTTCTCATTTTTTTTTTCTAAAAAATTCCTCAAATGAAAAAATCAGTTTTTGAAAATTTTTTGCATTTTCAAAATTATCGATATTTTTCAAATATTTATTTTCTCCATATTTTCGGTACATTGAACTCTTTCGGAATTTTAGAGTCTTAAAATAGTCAGAATCTTTGATCATTATGGAATTCAATTTTTTTTTATAAACTTTTCCAAATGTTTTTGAAATTTTCAACAATTTACGAGTGAACTACGAATTGGTATTAGCGATTTTGCGTATGGCATATATTGCGTTAGTACCAATTTCTGGGTCTCGCTCTCCTTGATCGATAGTGTCGTAATAGGTGAAAGTACCCCTATCTTCATTTAATTAAGAAAAATAATTTCTAGAATCTATAATAATCTGAGCTGAAGGATTTTATCACTGAACTAATGTTGCTTCCATTTTCGATTTTAATTTTTTATTTCTCGAAAAGCAAAAATTTCTTAAAAAGATTTTCTAAAATTTGAATATTAATTTTTCATTATTAGAGCATTGAAATTTTTCTTTCCTTTATTTGCCATTTTTTGCATAAATTTTTTTCAATTTAAAAACTTTCCAAAACTTGTATTAAAATTTTTTCAGTTCAGTGTTCAAGAGGTTGAATAACTTTTTTATTTGTCAGCTTGACTTTTGTACACTTCCTGGTATTTTAAAACCAGTTTTAATTGCTGAATTTTGAATTTTGGAAAATTTTGAATTGAGAATTTTGAGGAATTTCCAGAATCCTTAATTTAAAAAAAATCAAATTTTAGGTAATTTCAAATTTCAATTTGTTATGACTACAGTGGTGTAACTGTTGCCAAATTTATTGATGTTTTCAATCCCTCCGCAAATGTCCTAAATATCATATTTATTTTTCAATCAACTAGCCAAAGAAGTGTCACTTTAAAACTAATATTTTTGTGGCTCCTCAAAAGTTCCCTGAAATAGATGACCACTGTCTCATGTTGCATTAATTCCGCACGTCCACCAAACTACTGCATTTGGATTTCAAAAAATTCGAGAATATGACAAATTTCTATTTCTTTCAAAAAGACTAAAGAAAAAATAAATTAGAAGAAGTCACTAAGAAGTTACATAATTATTCGGAAATCGAAATGTCCTCGAAGATTTTAGATTTTTGAAAATCCCCAAAATTTAAGAACTAAAATTTCCAAAAAAAGTCAAACTAAAATTTCAAAACTCAAAAATTTAAGAATGTAAAACAAATGAAAAAAAAAAACAAAAAAATCAAAAAAAAAATGAAAAAAAAAATTCTACCAATTTTTGAAAACTTGTCTAGTTTTTCGAATAATTTTTTTTAAATTATTAAAGTTCTAAAAAAAATTTAGAATTATATTTTTCACAATGTTCTTCAAAGTTTTTTTTTTGCTAATTTTTGAAATTAGTTTTAGTTTTTATTTAAATATTTTTTAAATAGATTTTTAATGATTAAAAAAAATTGAGAATAGTAAAAATTGATATTCCAATCTTGATATTTTTTTTTAATTAAAAAAAAAATTTTTTTTTTTAATCAATTAGTCAATTTTTTTTTTAAGTCAATGTTCATATCAACTGATTTATTCCAGACGTCATTCAAACTACCACAATCACTGGGGGTCATAGGTGGCAAGCCGAACCTAGCTCTGTACTTCATAGGATGCGTTGGTAAATATTATCCAATTATCCGGCGATTTCCTCCAAGATTAATAATAGTCGGATTAATAATAATAGTCGAAGAATAATAATCGCTTCGTTCAGGTGATCAAGTGATATTTCTGGATCCGCACACGACCCAACGCTATGGATGCGTTGATCAGAAAATAGAAGAGGAAGAGGCTGATCTGGACCAATCTTACCACTGCAAAGCAGCTAGTAGAATACCCATAACTGCGATTGATCCTTCTGTGGCTCTCGTGAGTCTATCCATTGATTATAAGAACAGAATTTTTTTTTTAGCACAATATGAAGATTTTATATCGAAACTTTTTTTTTGCATTTTCGTTTTTTTTTTTGAGTCTCTCGAGGAAAACAAAATTTCCCTGCTTTTTGATAAAAATTATGGAAATTTTTAACCCTTCGAAATTTTTGGAATTCTAAGAATTGAGGAAATTCAAATTTTTGAATGACATCATTTTTCGAAATTCTGAGTCAATTCAGGCTTCTAGTCTTATCAGGGGTTCAAAAAATTCTGAAAAAAATCAAGGTGCTTTCAGAGTCGAGAAAGTATCTTGTGATTTTTTTTTGAGATTTTTTGAGGAATTTAGGACCTAGATATGAATATTTTTGAGATTTTTAAAATTCATTATTTTTGGAATTGTTAAAGTTTGGATTTGTTTTTTTATTTTTTGAAACTGCAATTGATTGTTTTTTTTGAGATTTTTGGAAGTGCGCTACCAGAACTTTCGTTTTGAATATTTGATAAAAAAAAAGAAGGAATGAATTTTTTGCTTGCGTCTTCCCTAATTGAAGACTATATACTTTAGAAAATAAAAATTGAACAAAAATTCCCCATTTGGTCATTTTAAAAAATCTCACGTTATCTACAGTGTTTCTTTTGCGCCACGGAGAAGGAATTCAAGACACTGTGCAGATCGATGCAATCGGAATTGATAGCACCTGAGAAGCAACCACTTTTTGAACTTTGCGCCGAGCGTCCGGCTCATTGGTCACCCCTCGATGATGTTGCTACTGAAGCCTTGGGGATCACAGCCTCAAATGGTAAAGATATGTTATTCCTCCTTCAAAAATTTATAAATATATAGCCGGATGAAAATGAAAATGGATATTCAAAACAGATTTTTTTATAATCGTAAAGTACGAAAAAGGTGATAATGTCAAGAGTTTTACAAAATTTGGACGTTTTGAGAAATTTGAAAAATTTGAAATATTTGAAAAATTTGGAAACTTTGGAACATTGGAAAGATTTGAAAAATTTGAAAAATTTGAAAAATTTGAAAAATTTGAAAAATTTGAAAAATTTGAAAAATTTGAAAAATTTGAAAAATTTGAAAAATTTGAAAAATTTGAAAAAATTGAAAAATTTGAAAAATTGAAAATTTTTGATAATTTTGAAAGAAATGGAAAGGTTGAAAAATTATGACAATTTTGGAAAAATTGAAAGTTTTGAAAAAATTCTCAGTTCTTAAGAAACTTTTCATTTATTTATTTATTTATTTATTTATTTTTTATTATTTTTATCGGTCTTGAAGTTATGAAAAAGTTTGAAATTCGCAAAATTTGAAGAGATTTTAATTTTCTTTCTAAAATTTTGATAAAGAACCTAAAATTTTAGTTTTGAATATTCAAAAAAATTCGGTAAATCTTAAAGCCCCAGAAGGACGTCAGTTTTATTTGAATTTTTTCGAAAATTTAGATCTGTCCAGAAAACCTTCATAAAATAAAAAAAAAATAGAAACTTTGACAAAGACGGTCAATTTTAGGAACTGCCAAAATAAAAAAAAACTATTAAAACAGATTGCATAAATTTCGTAGATATTCAAAACTATCATGCAAATCTCACACTTCAATATTCTGAAACAAATCTTCTTTCCTAGTTTTAGATTTTGAACAATTGGATCGACACTACGACACATCTGACGAGGACTTCGAGCTGCTGGGTTAACGACAAATCCCCCCCCCCCCCCATCTCTTATAAATAATTCGCTATGAAAATACCACTTATATTTGTAAATACTCTAAACTTGACGGGCTCACGTTTTTAATATAGTGGATTGCTTATTACAATGCCATCTGGTTGTCCTAAAATTATTTCCCTCGGATTTTAATTTTTCCCAAAATCCGTTTTTTCTTAACCCACGTTCAGCATCGATCCAATGGACCTACCCATGTTCCCCCCCCCCCCCCCATGCAGGGGTCGACCTCTCCGACATCATTAAAAAATTATCATCTCCAATACTAAAGTATGTATCGGCATTTGGAAAAATTAGCACTGTCAATGACACTGGTTGTAAATTTACCTAGTGGTTTTTTTTTTCATTTGATTTTTCATATAGATTTTTTTTATAAACAAAATTGTAGCTTGCAAATTGCACAATATTATATTCGACGACTTCGTTTATCGAGGAAATTTTTCACTCGAAATTCTCTGAAATTAATTGAAATTCAAAATACGTTCAACATTCTTCTGAGTGGCGCAAGTTAAATTTCGTTTGTTTAACTAATTAATTTTTTTTTTCGTTACTTTTTTTTATTTATTTTTCTTGTTTTGCGTCATTTGATTTTGAATTTCAAAGCAATTTCCGCCCAAATTTTTGCAGTGTTTCTATGGTTTTTTGTGTAATATTTTGAATATTTGCAAATTCGTAGATTTTTATTTAATTATTCAATTTTTTTTTACTTTTGCAATTTTTGTAATTTTCAATGTTCGAAATTTCGCTCCTCAAATTTGAATTTGTGAAACTCCTGAAAATTTTTGAAATATGTTCTTATTAAATAATAATAAAATTACGAACATAATTTCGAAAATGAGAAATATGGAAAGTTTAAAAATTTTGCAAATCTCAAATTTTGAAAACTTCAAATGTTCGAACATTTGCAAATTTGTAAATTTTTTGACTTCATCGGTTTTTTTAAATTTCATTCTTTTTAAATTTCTTTCCAAATTTCCGAGCACTGGAATTATTTTCTTATTTCATAAAAAAAAAAACGAAATCAAAAAATTAATTTTGTTTTCCTGACTTATTAATACATTATTTATAATTAATTAATTATATATCCAACGTATTAATATTGATTCAATATTTTGTAGGAAAAATCATTATTTTGTATATCGTAAAATATTTTCTAGGTCATCGCAGGAGTCGACGAATTGCAATCCAGATTGCTCAGTGATCTTTTGTAAATCAGATGAGAACTTTTGCTGATCATCTTGGGAGAGCTCTGTCATGTATTTTCGAGACTCGATCAACACCAGTCCCTCTTTTTTCACCCAAGGAATTATGCTCGGTACTTGATTCGTCATGTTGTTCGCTATAAATGCAGAATCGAACTTTTCGGTAAACTCTGATTTATTTTTGTATTTTTCGATGTGCCAAGCTGGGCAGAATTTCACCTAAACATTGAAAATTAAGATTTAGTGCATAAAATTTCGTTTTATCTTCTCTCTTCTTAATTTTTTAAGACAAATTGTGAAAATTACATTTCGTGAAATTTTACTATTTCAATTTTCAAATCTGCAAAAAAAAATTTTTGCCGAACAAAAATAAAATTTGTTCAAAATTTTGGATGCCAAAATTTTTTTTGGACATTTTCATTGCAAATTGCAATCTGAATTTTAATTTCATTAAGAAAAAAAATGCAAAATATTGAACAAAAAAAAAAGAGAAATTTTCAAGTTTTAATATTTTGAAAAAGAAAAATGAAATTTTGAGTTTGGACAGTTTTGAAAATTTCGGAATTTCAAACATTGAAAAAAAAAAAAAAAAAAAAAATCATTTCAAAAATTTCCAAATTTCCTCAAAATTTTGAAAATTAGATAAAAATGAAAACTAAAAAAAAGATGATGGAGGTAATATCTATAGATCATGAAATTGTCTTACGACATTATTCTGAAGGTCCACCCAGGGGCAAGTCTCCTCATGTCTGTTATCATAATCCTTGTAGTCCCAGGACTCGCACTCAACTCCGGCGTCAGGCATTTGAGACACTAGAGTCGCATGGATCAGAGACTGGTCCCTATGAGCTGCGATGAAATTGTCCGGGCATTGTTCCCCGGTTCGTATCTGATAAATGGCCTTGAGCACTTGGCCTTCCGCGACATCAGTTGCTCTAAGCTTTCTGCAAGACATTATCAAAATTTGAATTTTCAAATTCCTGAATTTCCTTTACTTTTCATTTCTGAATTTGTCAAAATTTATTACGGTTATTGGAACTTAAAAAAAATTTGAAATTCATGAGGTTGGGAAATTTTGAAATTCTATATCATTGCTATATGATATAGTTTAGGATTCAACTGATAACCAACTGCGGTGAGCTACGATGTGTTTGTCAACGAAGCACTTATAAATAAATTGAACTGTTGTTTATACACATACAGTGGAAAAACTGCCAATTGTCTCCGGGTTTCCCGCCAAATTTTCCCCACCACCGGTGACGCATGCGCACTGCATGGCTTTATAGAGGTGGAGGGGATATAGACTGGCAATGCGCATGCGTTTAACCCTCCTTTGCCCGCGCCGCCGTTTCTCTTATTTCCAATACAAATCTAAGCATATCATGAATTGTGCAATTGGGATTTATGATATCCTCAATTGATATGTCTGCTATCCAGAAATGACGACTCCCCGCTTACATAATCGCAGAATAAATAGTTATTAATTTTTAAATAAAGTGCGGATGGAGAAAAACAGCGTAGCGCTCGCGGTCCTACCAGATGCGCAGTAGAACAATTCTAAGCGCTGTTGCCGCGCATCGTATAGTTTTGAATTTTGAAATGTCGCGCCACAAAATGGCGGATAGCCCGGACCGGTGATAGTCTGTGATATTACTATGGGATATTTTCGAGATAACTAATTCAGGTAATTAAAAAAAATTGTCTATTCCGCAATGGAAGTTGGAGAGCGAAAAAGCGCGGCGGCAACAGCGCAATCGGAAATACATGGAAGGCGCTGCGTTCATCGTGCGCGCAGATACATCCGGTGGGGAGGCGCGCGCAATGAAAGGTTAAAAGAACTCGAGATTGAGGCACCAACAATATTCACATGCATCATCATCTTCTACATATGATTTTTTCATAACCAATGATTTACGAATTTCTGGTGAGATCATCAAGTGCCCAGGTGAAGTACGGCCCATCCTTAATGTCTCCCTTGTAGGCGTAATGGATGAAGCCCTGACCAATCGCACTGATACCACTGAGCAAAGTAGGATTACTGCGGGATGGATCTGTCTCGATCCACGTAAAGGCGATTCCATTATTTCGCCAAAATTTGTACTCTTGAATAGTGAGGTACTTGAGACCACGTGACTTGAGCACCATGTGATAATCCCAGTCGAAAACACCGTCGCGATAATCGTAACGAGTCTTCAGAGAACTTCGGACCCTTCTGTCCCAGTAATCGACGATCGGAACTCCCTCGCACAGAGCTTGGACCCAAAACCTAAAAGATTGATAAATCACAGGTTTTCAAAATTGGAGAAATAATCAATGTCTCAAATTTTGATTTCTTTAAAATCAGATTTGAAAAATAAAACAATACAAAACGACACATTTCTCCGCACGCGCAGTTTCTTTTCCGCAGCGCTCGCTGGTGTCGCATCGGTTTCGGTCTTACGGTCCTCGATAATTTCGATATATATCGATAATTTCGATATATATCGATAATTTCGGTATAAATCGATAATTTCGATATATATATCGATAATTTCGATATATATCGATAATTTCTTGCATCTCCCCTTTTTACTATAGGATTACAGTAGACTTTCCCCAAGTCCTCTTGGGTCAGCAGAGGGGAAGCGTCCCCACTCCACGTCACGTTAGGAATTGCGCGTGAGGAGTAGGGCCGTTTCATTGGGTACCGGCGCGCATGCGCACGTGGGCCATGTACGATAAACGCTTTGGAGGGGATACGGCTCAAAACACGGTGCAGTCTTCTCACTGGAGTCATCATATTATCTCTCTCTTTCTGTGGACACGCCTATTGCGAGCGTGGAGGGGGTTATCTGTAATTCAGCGTTCGCGGAGACTTCAGCCCGCAAACTGGGGATTACGAAAGTGCACTGTACTCGAGAAATTTAGAACATTGAATAATGTTGACAATTTTTTTTTTTTTTTTTTTTTTTGACATGTTGACAATTTTGACAAATTTGAGAATGAAAAAAATGTGAAGAACTCACTTGAAAATGGCCTCGATTCCATCCCTATCCTTGTACTTCAATCCTTCCAAGTTTAACCAGGGACAAGGATACGTCTGTGTAATTACGTCGATTAATCGTTTTATTGTTTTTATTAAATACTTCGCTGTAGCTGGTGTGATCAGAGTATTCCCGAGGACTTCTAAAAAATATCTGCTCGCTTCCTGGAAGCCTGTAGGCAAACTTTAATGCTTAATATTGGGCATTTTGGAGTATTGGATTTTTTAAATTCAAATTTCCTGAATTATTTGACTTCTTATATTTTTCAAATTTTTGGAATATTTTTAAATTTTACATTTTTTGTCATTCTTAATATTGTAGATCTCTTTGAAATTTTCGTAAATTGGAGTGAATTAGTTATCTCGAAAATATCCCATAATAATATCGCAGACTGTCACCGGCCCGGCTGTCCGCCATTTTGTGGCGCGCATTTCAAAACAAATTTTGGCGAAATAATGGAACCGCCTTTACGTGGATCGAGACAGATCCATCCCGCAGTAATCCTACTTTGCCCAGTGGTATCAGTGCGATTGGTCAGGGCTTCATTCATTACGCCTACAAGGGAGACATCAAGGATGGGCTGTACTTCACCTGGGCACTTGATGATCTCACCAGAAATTCGTAAATCATTGGTTATGAAAAAATCATATGTAGAAGATGATGATGCATGTGAATATTGTTGGTGCCTCAATCTCGAGTTCTTTCAACCTTTCATTGCGCGCGCCTCCCCACCGGATGTATCTGCGCGCACGATGAGCGCAGCGCCTTCCATGTATTTCCGATTGCGCTGTTGCCGCCGCGCTTTTTCGCTCCCCAACTTCCATTGCGGAATAGACAATTTTTTTTAATTACCTGAATTAGTTATCTCGAAAATATCCCATAATAATATCACAGACTGTCACCGGTCCGGGCTATCCGCCATTTTGTGGCGCGACATTTCAAAATTCAAAACTATACGATGCGCGGCAACAGCGCTTAGAATTGTTCTACTGCGCATCTGGTAGGACCGCGAGCGCTACGCTGTTTTTCTCCATCCGCACTTTATTTAAAAATTAATAACTATCTATTCTGCGATTATGTAAGCGGGGAGTCGTCATTTCTGGATAGCAGACATATCAATTGAGGATATCATAAATCCTGATTGCACAATTCATGATATGCTTCGATTTATCCTGGAAATGAGAGAAAGACTACGCTCACGCGTTAGCGCGGGCAAAGGAGGCCTATATATATACAGCAGCGTTGCCGAATTCACTCTATACCGCGCATGCGCGTTTAACGACGTTCAGCAACAGCGCGCTCAGTTCATAACGCATAACGCGGAGAGAATTCGTTCAACTCGGAGAAATATTTTCAATGTATGTCCTTGGAAATGTAATTAATTGGGAAATATCATCTTATTCCGGATAATTCGAATGGCAAAAACAAACCTCATTGGACACGATGTCCAAAATGGCGCGACGAGCGTACCGCAACTAACGACGGGTCAACTTGCTGACACGTTTTTTGACGAATATCTCAGAAACTAGGGGGAATGGTAAAAATTCTATGGGAAACTTTTTATTGAGCACAATACGCTCTTCAAAAAAGATTCAATGAACATTTCTGCAGCTCTCCTAGCTTCGGAGATATATATGAAAAACACAGCCTATAGATCAAAGTGCAGTTACCATTTGATGAAAAAGTTGCGCCATATTTGAAACTTTGAAAAAAAATTCAAAAATTTTGGATTTTCTAAAAATTTTGAAAAAAAAAGAATCGTTCAAAAATTCTAAAATTGCAAAATCTCAAAATTCAAAAATTCGAAAAAATGAAAAATTTCAAAAATTTCCGAAATCTAAAAAATTTCAAAAATCTCAAAATTTTTGCAAAAAGTGCGAAATTGCAAACTTCCTCTATATAAAATCCGTTTCAATCAAAAAAATCCAAATAATTGATAATGTCAAAATTTTTAAACATTCCAAAAAACTTCCAAAGCTTTACCTAAAATTCATGTAAACTAATCACTCAATTATTTACCTAAACTCTTCTCTAAACAGATGTTGATCATTAGAATAGACCGTGCTATATCCTCCAAAGTAGTCTCCATGGCGTAAAGAGTAATTTTCCTCGAGGATTGAAGACTTGAGAAAGTCTTGATAATATGTCTTGCATCGCAAGCACCAACGATCAATATTTCCACTGGATTATCGTTGCTTGCAATTTCAGAGTTTAAATTAACAGGTGGACTGCCTCCCCACAACATCATTAATTAATTATTAATCCTACAATAAGCACACAATTATTAAAAAGCTTCTGAGATATTTCGTGGACGACGTAAACAGAATTAATGTTGCTATAGCAACGGATTTCTCTACGAAAAAAAAAGAAAAAAAAAATTAGGAATTAAAAAAAATTCGGTTTTTGGATTTTTTTTCAGATTTTCAAACCCACACCCACCCACCCACCTACTTACCTAGCCACCCACCCACCTACTTACCTAGCCACCCACCCACCTACCTACCCGCCCACTCACCCACTTACCTACCCACCCACCCACCCACCTAAACCTACCTAACCACCCACCTACCTATCCACCCACCCACCCACCTACCTACCTACCCACCCACCCACCTACCTGCCCACCCACCCACCCACCTACCTACCCACCCACCCACCCACCTACCTACCCACCCACCTACCTCCTTACCCCCCTCCCCCTACTCACCCACCCACCTACCTCCTTACCCCCCTCCCCCCAACTCACCCACCTACTACCTACCTATGTACCCACCCACCCACTTACACACACACACAAACACGTACAGACACACATGCGGATACACCCATACAGACATCTTTAAAAACTTGTCAGGATCATGTAAAACGTGGAAACAAGTGAAAAATACGTTGAAAAATTCACTTTTGATCAGGATGCCTACAATACCTTCCCTACACCGTAAAGTTAAAATCTATGAAAAATTGGACTGAAGGACTGTGACATGGGTAATCAGCTGGCACAGCTTACTAGGGACATAGGATTGACGGTAAAAATAACCGATACAGACTATCACATGGTGTTATTATTAAAATAAGCGGAGGAGGCCATTGTAGATATAAAGAGATGAGTTTTGTAACATCAATGGATAAACCGAATTAAATTGAATTGGAAACATCAACATTTGAAAAAAAAAACAATTTACAAATTAAAAAAAAAAACATTTTTTCCGAGATTATTGTCGTTTAAAAAAAAGCGGGAAAATGAAAAGACATTCTAATGTAAAACCATTTTGTATTAATTGAATATAATCTATTCTCTCGGGGGGATTAAAAAAGAAACATTGAAAGATATAAACATTTTATCTTTCGAATTATCAAGTTCAACTTCCGGGGTAGGCCCCGGAATGTGTATCAATTTATTTAATTATTTATCGCGCTTTTTTTGCGCTCGTTTGTTGCCACAACGTTGAAGAATGTCACTGACGTGGTCCTTGTGTTGGAATATTGCAACAAGCTGGGTCTGCGCTTCACTCATACCTTCACTTATTAAACTACTTCGCTGCATATTTCCTTTGATTAATTCATTTGCACGCTCGATGCCATCGTCTTGGCGATTTTTTGGCGGATGCTGCGACTCCAGCATCACCAGGGTGGATTTCAGCTTCTCGTGGACCTGAAAAGGAAATTATTGATGAAAAAAAAATTCGAGTTTGTGCAATCGTTTTTTCTGGTTTTATTTGAACGTTTTAACTTTTTGGAAATTTTTGAAGTTTTTAGATTTTTTGGAATTTGTAGAATTTTGGTGTGATTTGTAACATTTTTGGAATTTGTAAAATTTGGGAAATTTATAAAATTTTTGGACGTTTTGTAAAGTTTTGAAATCGTTAGAATATTTTTATTATTATTTTTCTTCTCGTTTTTAGGATACTTATTAGTTTTGATTTTTGGAATTTTCACCTTTTTCAAAATTTCAAAATTTCAAAGTTTTAAAATTTTAAAATTTTGAAATTTTGAAATTTTGAAATTTTGAAATTTTGAAATTTTGAAATTGTGAAATTTTGAAATTTATAAATTAAAAAATCCCAAATTTTCACCTTTTTCAAAATTTCAAAATTTCAAAATTTCAAAATTTCAAAGTTTTAAAATTTTAAAATTTCAACATTTCAAAATTTCAGTTTTTAAATTTAAAAATTTTGAAATTTTGAAATTTTGAAATTTCAAAATTTCAAAATTTCAAAATTTCAAGATGCCAAATTTTCACAATTTCAAAATGTTCTGAAAATTTTGAATTAGAAAAAACTATTCGATTCTAAATTTGCGATTTTTTTATATTTTCTATACTTCATCCAATCTTCTCACCTGCTTCTCCATTTCAGCAAGATCCTCCATCTGCGCAGTAAGTTGATAAACTTTCCACCCATTAATTTTCTGGTGGACAAATTTTTGTTGAGCGATCTCCGCCACTGTGGGTCTCCTCTCCTCCTTCGGCCTGACATCCCCAGGTCTCCTATAATGGTGTAATCGTCCGCCCCATCGATTTTTCCAAGATGAGTCTGAAATTGTCCATCCAAAATTAATCCTCAAATATTCCATTTTTAAAAAAAGATTCCAATAATAAAAAAATTATTTCAACTCGACGAAAATTAAATTGACTTAAATCGAAAGCGGTCACATTCAGACACTTTTCATCCCCCTGATTTTTTGCGAAAGTCTTATGTATAAATATAAACATTTTTTTTCTTTTTCACGACAAATACATATAAACAATAATTACTGAAATTTTGAAATTTTTCAAAATATTTTCGAATGATTTTTTCTCAATTCGTATAATTTTTAGAAAGAATTTGAAAGATTTTCTGTTGGAATTTTTGCAAATTTTTCAGAGTACCCGGTTTTTTACGTTTACTTTTCGATCTTTACTTTTAGCTTTAAAAAAAAAAAAAAAAAAAAAAAAAAAAAAAGTTGCCTTACCCTTACCAATGAGACTAGGCGTGGGTCTCCCTTTAACCACCACCTGTCCCTCCCCGCATCTCTCCCCAAACTTGTCCCTTCTGTCCTCTTTGCTGTCCCTCCTAACTTTGTCCTCACAGATGAACTGCATCTCTTCTTCGTTGCATCGTGCCTCGGTCAATTCAACTCCGGTCAATTGCTGCTTTCTCGGCTTCTTCCGAGGGCTCATCTCCATAACCACACTCTGGACACTGATCCTGGACTGCTCGGGCTCCTCATCCAGGCCTGGTGAACTCGTCGCCGAGACCGTAGTGGACCCAGAACTGTGGTTCCCCTCCCTATCTCCCCTGGGTGACCCTGGTGGGCTTCCAGCTGCTTGCCTAGCAGCCAATGATGTCAGAACAGGGACCAGGTTCTTGGCAATAGATTTAGCAGGTGAATTTGAACTGTCGTGCTCCCTTTTTCTCAGGATGCTCGGCCTTGGAGAAGCATTGGGCTTCGAGTGATTATCCTCGTGGGCAGGCTCCACTAGCAGTCTGACAGGTGGACCTAAACAAATTTTTATTCAATGTATTTTGATTTTTTTTCAACCATCAAGGCCAGAAGACACTTTCAATCCTGCAAATATTTCTCCGAAGGGCAACCTCCACTCACATAGAAATTGTTTCAGAAATGTAATTTGCACATCATACTCTGAGTTCATTATCAATTGGTTATCAATTTATATCAAGTGTACTATGAAGATTAGTTTCATGCAAAATTTCTTGGTATTTTAATTTTTTAATTTAAAAAAAGGAATCTTACTTTTTTAGTTTATTATGGATACTGTGATATATAACTGAGAAATCGTTATTTTGTCTCAGATCAGCGCTCTCCAGTAGATTATCCATCACTTTCGAGCAATCACAAATTTAGCATTATGTCAAATAGATTCTGCATGTTATCATTAATGCACATGAGAATTGTACACGTATCTATTCGTACACTAATTTAAAACTTCGAAAACATGTACACGCGATGTTTTTCAATGTACACATTGAATTTGACCACGGCATATTATAGCTTCACGTTGTGCACAGCGTTTGTCTGGGAAAATTGTGTGCGCACAGTAAAAATTATTACTTCGGTGCACAAAATAATATGTGTACAATTTTTATGTGAAATTTTTATTGTGCACGGACAATTTTCCCAGACGAACACTGTGTACAATGTGAAGCTATAATATGCCGTGGTCAAATTCAATGGGTACATTGAAAAACATAGCGTTTATGTGCTTTTCGAGTTTAAAATTAGTGTGCGAATATATGGGTGTACAATTGTTATGTGTATGAATGTTAGCCTGGCATACGAGGTATGTTGACATACATGTAGGCTCTTTCAGTGGAGATTTATGAATTGATATTGTTGGAGGCTAGGAATTTTTGCAGGGCTTACCTGAGCCCCTGTACTGGGAATACTGGTTTGGAGAACCAGCTAGACTGTTGGTATTGTTGATGATGATGGTTGCTGGTGGGGCTGAAGTGTGGGATGAAGTGGCTATTGTCGTTGATGTAGGGAGGGATGTTGGGGCTGGGGCCACCCTGAGGGTTTGTTGGCCTGCCGATTTTATTTGCACAGTCTGTGTGATCGTCTGGCCCTGGACTGGCTTCAAGGGTGCTGGGCTGGGTCTCGTTGATGTCAGAGGAAGCGAGTGAAGAGTCATGCCTGTTATTCGCGCCACCGACGGTGTCGACTATTTTCCAAAAAAAATTTAACGTGTTACACTTGTTTGAAATTTTTTTATATAATTTTTAAGTTCATTTTTTTTTTGGTTTTTTGTTTTTTTTTTACCCTGGCAATATTGGAGATTGTTGAGGTAGTAGTGGAGATGACCCTGGACACAGTACCGATATTCGCCAGTGAGGTTATTGTCTGGACCACCCTGGGCCCTTGATGACCTGGTGCTTGGGGAGCACTCTGGGTGGGAATTACCACTCGGGAGAAATTCCCTGCTGGGGCTGGGCTCGGCATGAACAAACGGCCTGGAGCAGGTTGGACGGTCAGTGAAGCGGTGCCCGGAATCCTCGAGGCCGTTCCCACAACTGGCGCCGTGACCTAAGCACGAGAAAATTGTGGGATGTATGGATTGAAAAGAACATTGTAGCTTTTGGAATTTTTTGTTACATGTTTAGTGATTTTTAATCTTTCACTTTTTTTTAACTGTGAACTTTTTTATTCTGATTTTTTTTTTAATTCGCTAAATTTTTTATTTTTGTTTTTTCTCTTGGAGTCCTACACAGTTTGGAAGAGCTCGGAATTTTTTGAATTTGGAAATAAGCCGATCTGAGAACTGGGACCGTTACTTGAGAATTTTTGAATGTCGAATTTTCTTTTTTTTACTACGGTTTGAAAATTTTAAAAATTTGAAATTAAACCATCTCCACAATTGGGCTATAGCAAGTATCGAAGGTTTCAAAAATTAAGAAAAAAAGAAAAAAAAATATTACATTTTTGTTGTTTTTTTTTCTTTAATTACTGGAATCTTGTATAATTCGAAACCTATGTAACAAACTTTTTTGGGAATTCGAAAATTTCAACAATTTTCAGAGTCAACTGAGCTGAAGAAAACTATGAGCTATGAATATTAAAAAAAAAAGTTAAAACTTTCGATTTTTCTTTCGATTGTGACAAAAATAATTTAGAAATATAAAATTGAAAAAAAATTAAGTCGCTGAAAATTTCTAGTTCCAAATCTTTTTCTAATTCTCAAAACTTGAACGAATTCAATTTATTGCAAAACATTGGAGATTTCTCAAATTTCAAAAATAAGGAAAAAAAAAACAAAATTATTCCAGAACATAAATAATGTCATGGAATTGTACTTGTCAAAATACAAAATTTTCATTATTTGATTTTGGAATTGATTTGAAATTATTCAAAAACATGAGAAAAATCATATAATTGTAATTTGCAAAATCAAAATTTTCGATGATTTAATTTTGGAAATTTTTTATTTTAAAAATTTGATTTTGAAATTTTTTTATTTTGCAAATTGGCTTTTGAAAATTTACCGTGACACGGTTGGTACTCGCGGGAATTGCGAGGGTCCTTGTAGGCTGAGATGTTGGGATGGGTTGCGGGGGATGTCTTGTAGCTTGCACCGTTGTTGTGGCCACGAGAGGACCCGGGGGACGAGCCTGTGAAAAATTTACAACCAGATAAATTGAGCGCAGTAGAAAAAACTCCAAACAGTGTAAATAAATTCTGAAAAAAATCCATTACAAATTTCAATGAAGTTTTCCAAAAATTCAAATAAAAATTGGATTAAAGTTTTCAAAAAAGTTTTCATTATTGAAAAAAAAAAAATCAAGAACCAAATTAAAACCAAACCTGAGGAGTCTGTATCCTCGCCAGAGTGTTTGTTGACTGGAGCACCGGCGTGAGCAGTCTCGGGGACGTCCCAGAGACGGTCGCTGTAACAACCGTTGCTTGGACCGGACGAACCTGAGATTGGGGCACGAGCTGGGGCGTGTAGACTGCCTGAGGCCGTGTTGTTACCCTGGTAACTGGGGGCACCGGGTGACGTGGGGGAGCGTAAACCACGGATGTCTTCGTTGGCCATTGAGTTGCAGTTCCTGTTGCTGGTACTCTAAAAAAAAAAGTAAGAAGTTTGGAAATTTTGTTTGATGATACTTCATAAGAATATTAATTTTTTTCTTTCTATTTTTTACATTTTCATTTTTCATAAAATATTTTTTACATTTTCATTAAAAAAAATTTTTTTTTACATTAAATTTTTTTTTGTTAAATGTCGAAAAATTTCATTTCAAAATTTAATTTTCGAGTTCAAAAAAACAAATAATTTTCCCAAAATTGGAAAATTAAAAACCATCAAAATTTGAGAAATTCAGAAGATTTCTTTCCGTTTTTTTGAAATCTCCAATATTTTGAAAATTTCCATAATTACAAGTATCTCACCCTGGTCTAGGGATGGGTACGACAGCTGGTCCACCACTGGCCCTGACGATGGGAGTTGCCACAGTAGATCTGGGCGCTGAGATATTGGCCACAGCAGCTGGACCACGCGGTACGTGATACGTAGCGGGAATGGTCGTCACAACTTGCTGGACCCCTTGCAGCGCTGGTGTTTGGCCTGGAGATGGATTCTGCCGATCTACAGTGCTCAGCATGCCCGGTGATATGATCCTCACAGTGGAGCCCACCGAGCACAGCTGAAAAATCATAGAAATTATTGAAATGTTTATCAGACAAATCCACTAAGTATTGCATCATCAGCCATTATTTTAGCTTCAGATGATTAAGAGTCAACACTTGGTACTCAGAGTAGGTAAGGGTGTTCATCATATCCAATTTTTTTTTTCTTTTTTTTCTTTTTGCGTAACTGAATGTTAACATAATAATAATAATAATAATAATAATAATAGTGATACAGAGTATTTATGTATACTCTTTTTGTGAATAGTCTATATATATATATATATGATATAAATAATAAAAAAAAATAGTTTTCCAAACTAAGTATATATATATATATATATATATATATAGTATACTATACATATATATACTATATAAAAAAAAAAAATATTTTTCCAAAAACTGTCAAAAATCCTTCACGACAATTTTCCCGCCAAAATTTTGAATATCCCAAAAAATTGACTCACCGTCGTAGTAATTTTACTGGCATCCCCAGTGACTGCAGTTCCACCCTGGACCACGGACTTCATAAGCGACAGTTTGGGATTTAAATCCAGGGAAATTGACTTGCCAACTATGGCAGATGCCACTGTGCTAACAACATTTTGGCTGGTTGGTATTGCCTGTACATTGCTCTGAACAATATTCTGAATTGTTTGAATTCTATGAACATTCTGAATAGTTGTTAAATTATGAGCACCACTTTGAGGAGTTTCTGTTTGTCTTTTATCACCGGCAGACTCCGCACTTGCACTACTTGCATTCATCTTATTCCTTCAGTCGATGAATTTTCAATGTTATTTTGAGTGAAACTCACGTTCTCCTTTAATCTGTCAATTCGGAAAAACATTGAGGACACTTTAGGCCCAAAAAATTGTCAATATTATACCTGGAAAAAAAAAATGCTCAAAATTTGGAACGCCTTGTGACTGCGTATGGAGCACAATTTTTCACACTTTTGGGTTATTGTAATGCACAAAAGTTTCAATTATTCACTGACTTTGCACTATTGAACAATTGCAAATTTTTTTACACCTTTTAATAGAGAAATTTGTATTTCTTTTTATGGCCGATGATACGTTTGTTGGAGTTTTGATCATAATGATGGTAAATGAAACATGGGGGAGCGCGCGGTGTTGTCGGCTCGGTTTGACACGAGTCAAATTTTACGCGGGAAATTTGAATGCGCGCGCCTACGCGTGTCGGGTGGACTGACAGCAGGATTTACTTGTTACTAACGGGGTAGGTTAATTATTAATCAATAATTACTATTTGTTAATACTTAACTTAGCGTACTTGGGGTCAGTTCGGGGACTATTAACGCATGCGCATTTGAAGTGGATTAGTCCCATCTGCCCATGGATTCATGCGTTACCATTGTTACCAATGCTGAGCCATCGTTCTGTTAAAAATTCAATCGTGAAGCTCTCTTTTAATACAAAAACGCTCAACTTGAAAACACTATTGACACGTGGAAAATTGTCAAAGACTCCATGCACGTCACCAGAACCTTAAACATTAGATTACGTCACAACAATGCTCAGTGCAAAGTGTTTTGCCCATTCTCACAGGTTTCCATAATTCACTAAACTCTTTTGCAGATACATTACCACTTGTCAAGTATTGGTTCATATGAAATTTATAGCAATCATTCCTCAATATTTTTCAATCAATAATAGAAAATTCGTCAATTTCAAACCGCCAATTTGTCATTCATGGCGTCACAAGAAGTTTCCGCTCGAGATGGTAAAGCCGGCCTGTGATTGGTTGTCGCGGCCAGAAGCAGTCTCGTGACGTCACCGGCTGTTCTCGGGTGGTTTGAAAAACAGTCGTTTTGAATATTCTATAATTTAGAACAAAAAACGACGAAAAATTGTTTAGTATTTTGCATCATTAGAGACAAATAATATTTTACCTTCAATCTTCACATAGTACGGTTGAGCGCTAAACACCGACGGTAAGCCGCACGCATTTTGGCGAATTCGGCGCGGAGTGGGGGCAGCGCCTCGGCGCTGTAAAACAAGAGGTAGATGTTGCAACTAACGAGGGTCCTCTGTAGTACATAAAATCTCATTATAATTCATATCATTATTATTATTTCAATAAATGAATGTATTTTTCACTCCTACTTTAATAACTTTTACACCCACCCGTCCTTTTTTCTTTCTAAAAAAATACGTTGAAGTTATAATAGTTTCTCAAAAATTATTGACATTAGAATTATCCAAAAAAAAATTTCAATTTTTGTTTTTGCTTTTTGACATTTATTAATTTGTTAATTTTCTTTGAATTTCATTCTATTTTTTGTAAGTTGTAATTCAAGTTTTGAAAAGTTGTCGAAATTGCAATAAATCGTAAAATTTTCATAATGTTCTAAACGTATTAAATTATTTGTAATCAAACAAATAAATCTGACAACGTTGCAAATGTTTCATGAGCGCGAAGAGGGGGAGAAAAAACAAAGCCACACAGACGCCAATAGCGGATGTAGGGTAGTTCGAAAGTCCGTTCAAACGCGGCGCCATTTCCCGCCTAAACTCATTCGAATTCTAACCGGAAGTCTAGGGCGACCTGCCTCTTTCATTTTTAGTTTCAGGTCTTTTCGTCGCTCTTGCACGATGGGTGAGTTGGGATTTTCAAGAGCTTTTTTCTAATCTTCAAACATCCGCAAATTTTCATACAAATTGTTCAGTTTTTATAAACAAACAATCGCAGAAATAGTTATTCGTTATAATTGGAAAATTATTTTTCCAAAATTTTTAGTTGGTTTACGGGTTTTTTTCGTTATTGTGAGTGACAGTGAATTGAGGTTAACTTTGTAAACATTTGTGGAGTACATGTGTTTTATTGTTTGAAAAATTGTTATATATAGGAATAACTGGAAGTTGAGAAAAGTCGCCGGTGATGTAATCGCAAAATGAGGGTTTTTTAAGTCCGCAATTTGACATTTTCAAATGATTAAATTCGCACTCGTAATCTCAATTTTTGGACTCCAAATGTTCAATTAAATTTTGCAAAATTTCTCGAGTCATATATCAAGTGCAGAATTTATTAGACAAGTTTGAAAAAGTCTGGCAAAAATTCGAAATTTAAACTTTACAGACAAAAATGCCAACTTAGAATTTTGAGAATGGCTTGAAATCTTTCTTAGAAAATTGTAGAAAATTGACCAAATTTTTTCCAACAATATGTGAAATTTGGAAACAATTTTTTTTATTTTTTTTTTCGGTAATATTCGAAATTTGGGAACAAAATTTTTGATTTTTTTTTTGTGGATTTTTAGGTATTTCCAGGGATCACTGGCATAAGCGACGTGCCACAGGAGGCAAGAGGAAGCCCCTCAGGAAGAAGAGGAAGTTCGAATTAGGACGTCCTGCAGCTAACACCAAGCTTGGTGCTCAGAGAATCCACACCGTACGTTTTTTTTTTAATCCAATTTTTTACAGATTTTTTTAACCCCATTCGGATCCCTTTACCCGAGATATCTCACGAATGCTGCAATTTAGAGAAAAATGCCATAAGACTTTTTCGATGGGAGTTAAATTATCTACAAAAAATGTCCTATAGTGTTGTCCGCTAGAATCCCTCATTAAGAAAATAATCAAATTTTTATAACAATAGTCAGAGTACAAATTAGAGAGGTACTTGAATTGCATTTCACTGTTTTGTAAAATAACTCTGGATCTAACAGAGATAGAAAAATTTTGATGAGAGCTTTTTTGTAGAGCGAACCGAAATCTACAAAAAACTCTATTACAAATTTATGGTGTTTCCCATAGATTTTGAGTTACTCACCAAAACCTGCCAGCACTTTCAGTTTTTTTCAACTCTCTGTTTATGATGACGTTTTTCGTGAATATTTACAAAAGTTACAACATAGCAAAATTTTGATGAGGACATTTTTTGCAGAGCAGATCAAGATCTACCAAAAACTGCTCTACAGAAATTTTGATATCTCCCATAGATTCCGAGATATTCACCATAAGCTGGAGCCATTTATAGTCCATCAGATAGAAATTTATGGAACTTGAGAATTTACGTTTTTTTTGTCTTAGGTTCGCACACGTGGAGGCAACAAAAAATACAGAGCTCTACGTCTTGACACTGGAAACTTCTCCTGGGGCTCGGAGTGCTCAACCCGCAAGACCCGTATTATCGATGTCGTATACAATGCCTCGAACAACGAGTTGGTCAGAACCAAAACTTTGGTTAAAAATGCCATCGTTACCATCGACGCTACCCCATTCAGACAGTGGTACGAGAGCCACTATGCGACTCCTCTTGGACGTAAACGTGGAGCTAAATTGGTTAGTTCGTGTTCAAATTATTTGGAATTTTTTTGCAATTTTCGAGGGCAAATTTTGACGAACAAAAAAAATTTTTTCTAGGGAGTTGTCGAATAAATTAAATGTTGCCCAAATTTGTGAGAAAATTGTTGATAACCTCAAATTTTTTACGTTTGGATCATTGTTCATTTTCTGAATTTTATAGATTTTTTTGATGACTTAAAATTAATTGATTTTTTTTTTAATTGAAAATTTAGGAAAAAAAAATTTACAAAAATAAAATAATGTAAAATCTAACTTTTGAGAAAATTTTTGATAACACCAAATTTTTGACGTTTGGATAATTTTCCAGTTAAATTTTATAAATTTTTTTGATGACTTAAAATTTATTGATATTTTTTTTTAATTGAAAGTTTGGGGGAAAAAATTACAAAAATAAAATAATGTAAAACCTAACTTTTGAGAAGAGTATATTTTTTTTTTTCAATTCTAGAACTGCTTGGAAAGATTAATTTTCTGAGCTGAGTAATTAACTAACAAAATTTGAATTTTTTTTTAGACTGAAGCTGAGGAAGAGGCTTTGAACAAGCCAAGGTCGAAAAAGTGCGCAGCCAAGTACAAGGTTAGGCAACGATTTGCCAAGGTTGAACCAGCACTAGAAGAGCAGTTCGCTACTGGACGTGTTCTTGGTAAGTTGAAAGAGAATAATGGTCATACAAAAACATAAAAAAAAATAAAGAAGTAAAAAAAAACAATTTTTCGAATATTCAATGAATAAAAAAGGAGGCCTCAGAAAAATTTGAGATTGTATTACATTAAAAGTAACACTTTCCTTCCATTGAAAATCCTCAAAAAGTGCACGTTAAAGTTAACAATGTGCATTTTTCTTCTTTCAGCATGTGTTGCCAGTCGACCTGGACAATGTGGAAGGGCTGATGGTTACATTCTAGAAGGCAAAGAGCTCGAGTTCTACATGAGGAAGATCAAGAGCAAGAAAGCCAAATAAATGTAACAAAAAGAATTTAATAATAAAACGCCAAGCTGTGTAAAAAAATTAACATTCTCTTTATTCCAATTCTTCAAGCTTTATACAATTTTATGGCTTCAATTTTTTTTTGGGCTCATCTTTCTGTGAATTTCTCAAATTAGGAAAATTTATTAAACCCTTTAGTAGGATAACAAAATCGGGAAATATTTTGGTCCACAAAGTCGAGCAGTGTCATACACAAAAATATATTCACGATTTTTCCTTTAATATGGGGTGAAGTAGCGATTTTTGAAAAATTCTTTAGAACCCAAAATTGGTCTCAAATATTTTGACAATGTTAAAATTTATTCCTGGAAAAAAAAACAAAAAAAAATTAAATAATTAACTTATTTAATTAATTTTGTTTTAAATCTATTCCTCCCATTTTCTGCCAAATTTTTAATTCATCACTTTTGGAATAATAATTGATAAACAATTTAATAGGTATGATAAAGATAAGTTCTATTGTTTTTGGACGTTTTTAAATCCCATCAACAGGCGCGCCCCAATGCGGTAAGTTTCATCACTCAAATGCAAGATGGCCGCCATTAAATCTGTCACCTCGAGTTTTCACTTTCTCTTTTCGATGGTTTATAGAGCTCAAATCTCTCCCAACTTGTTGCATCACACTTCTGCCAAGTGAACATTTCGTCCAGATTAATTTCACAATTTTCTGTGCGATAATTCAGAAGAATCTCTGAACCCAAATTCCCGCCTTTTTCACGTTTTACCCTCAGCTCTCCACACTTTTAAAAAATCCATAATTTTCATTACGTTTCGAAAATAAAAACCAAAATTGGAAAATTACAACAATATCAAAAACTGTATTTCACTAAATTTCCCATAATTATCAGAAGGTCCATCATTGTCAAATAAAAAAAAAATCGTTTGCACAATTAGGTCGAATATTCCGAGAATATTAAAAAAAAAAACATAATTTGATTGGAATTTCTGTGATTATGTGCAATGAAAGTGAAATGATCCAATTTTTTAAATTAAGCCCCACAAACATTTGAGGAGTTGTTTTGGGAATTCGTTGCTTTGGGCCTGGCCGTTGTGGCGCCCCTAGGTCCGTTAATTGAACTAGTACTCTGTCCAGGGCTAACCAGGGGAGTTCTATGGGCACATTTGGCAGAGTGAACACCCCAGTGGGTTCTCTGGCAAACATCGCTGCAGTAATTTGTGTTCCAACAACACCAGAGTCGCGCCTCGCGACCGCAACAGCTGCACCACTGCATCGTCTTAGTTTCCGCTAAAACACGACCCTGCTCCTCCTCCGCCACTTTCTTCATTTCCCTCAACGAGCGCAAGTGTTCTGCTGCCATTGTCGATTTTATCTCGCGACAATTTTTCTCTAGAAATGAAAGTTTCAATTGATTTAGAATAGGATGCTGTTCATGAAACCCTCCACAGTACCCTTCCAACTCTAAGAATTTTCATTGGACGGTTCTTCGTTAACAAGTGGTCCTAGGGCATAATTGTATGGGACATCTTTTGTGGGAAATTCAATGGCCAATAAAAAAGTCTACTATCATTTCTCTCTAAGTCGACGCATTTCCGAGATAAATGGGTTTTTTGGGGGAAGTGGACGGCCCCTACTGCAGTGCACTCTGGTGGTAACGCTTCTTAGGTATGGACCAAAATTGACAAAAAAAAAATGCCAAGAATTTTCAAAATTTTCAAAATGTTCGAAATGTCCGAAAATTTCTATTTTTTTTTAAATTTTCGAGATTTTCGAAATTTTCAAAATTTTTAAAGTTTCAAAATTTTCAAAATTTTTCAACTTTCCAAAATTCCAAAAATTTTCAAAATTTTTCAACTTTCCAAATTTCCAAAAGCTTTCAATTTTCCAAATTGCAACAAATTTTCAATTTTTCAAATTTCCAAAATTTTTCAATTTTCCAAATTGCCAAACTTTTCAAAATTTGGAAAAAAATGGAAAAATCAGAAAAAAACCAGATGAAAGCGACGAACAATTTTGAATAATTTTTTTTTGAAAAACTGGTTGTTACAAATTAAATTACGCGAACAATATTTCATTGGTACCTGCGTTATACTTCAATTCCGCGATTTCCTGAGCGTGCTCCCACTTCATTCTCTCGATCCTCAATTTAAGCTCGCAAACTGCAGCCTGATCAGAACTATTTGTTTCAAGGTTAGTGAGAGTGCCTTGAGCAGCTTGCTTGATGGTCTCCTCGATGATCATTCCCATTTGCTTAGCTAAAGTGTCAGCTCCTTTACTAATCAACGAGCTCAGAGGACCAGCATTAACGAAAGGTGCCTTGTAGTCCGTGTCATCTTGAGCTTCCTGTAACAGTAGCGTCTATATATTCGGTACCAATGATGAATTCCCCCGTGAGACAATTCAGAGTAATTTTTACTTCCAAGTATTCCCATGGTCCCAACATAATATTTTTTTTTCTCACCAATTTTGCACTTTTAAATATTGCCCCCAAAATCTTAAGAATTTTCTTTATGTTCAAAATTCCAAAAATTTCACAGAAAAATTCCAATGAAAATATGAAATTTGAAAAATTTTGTTACCTCAAAGTTAACAAAAATCACGAATTTTTAAAAATAAGAAATAAGAAATTTCTAAAAATATCGAAAATTTTTTATAAATGAATTTCAAAAAAACCTGTTTCCAAAGGCAAAAATTGGAGTTCAAAAAATAAAACCAGAAGCAATTGACAAAAAAATTGTACAAACCTTCACCGGGGATTTCTGTTCGACTTCGTTTTTCCTCTCGAGGGAAACCCTGGGCAGCATAGGGCTGGGTACATTGGGTGGTCTATTGGGAAAGCTCTTCCTAGCTTTAGCAGGTCTTTTGGTCTCGACCTTCTGCTCCTTATCCTCCAGCACTGCTGCAGCACTGACACTCTTCTCCCCCTCGCCCCCTTTATTCACCCCCTCCCCCTCCTTCCCCTTTTTATTGATACTAACCCCCTCCTTATTAACCCTCTCCGGCATGAGTCTTCTCTCAACATTGCCAGAGTTCACCGAAGTTCTCGTAACTGGCCCCGTCCTCACTCCCCTCTTCGCCCTCCCCCTCAGAGGAATTCCCCTTCGTGGAAAGCTCTTAACAATTTTAATCTGTCTCGATCTTTTTCCTGGAATCGATGCAACTGGAAGCCCCTTCTCAACTTTCACACTTGTCAACAAATTTGAATTATTAAATTTTTTTGAATTTCCCGCCACTTCCTTGACATTTAAATTTGAATTTGCCGCCATTTCTTTGGGCTTACTTGAGCTGTTTAATTTATCCAAAAATGCTTTGGGATAATTTGAATTTACCGCCACAACTTTGGGCTTATTTGAATCACCCACCATTCCCTTCATTTTTATTATTTTCATTTTTGTGGACTCTTCGTCGTTGTCCTCGTTTTGATCTGTGTCAGAATTTTGTGTTGCTTCATCAGCTGAGTCGGGGAAGGAATGCTTGCGCTTTTTGCCGCGAGACACTGAGCGTGGACGTGGAAGCAGGTGGTTCACCGAGAGGGGTGGGTCGTAATCGGGGAGGAGACACTTTATTTGCAGGGGATCGTAAGGGTTGAATTGGGTTTTTGGGGGTGCGTATTGGAATTTGCCGAATGTCTCGACTAATTTTTTGATGTGAATGGAAATTTCACGCAGGCAATCGTCAATTTCGCGCTTTCGTGAGCGCGGGGTGGGAGTGGGTGGCTCTTTTGAGTAGAGGTAGAGGTTCTTTGGCGCCACCCATGCGCGATTGTGCTCGCCGAAGAAACGCACGTCCACCTGGGGAGATTTTTAAATGTTAGCTGCGGGATTTTTTTTTATTAAAAAAATTTTTTTTTCTTTTTTTTTTTAATTTTTTTTCCTTTTTTTTTCTTTTTTTTTTAAATTTTTTGTTCTTTTTTTTTAATTTTTTTTCTTTTTTTTTTAAATTTTTTTTCTTGTTTTTTATAGTTTTATTTAACCTCATTGTATAACAATCAAGCTCTTAAGCGATTGTTCAAACTGGATTGTGCAGAAACTTGAAATTGCTCAAAATTTGGTAAATTTTAAATTTTAATATCATTAAAAAAATGTTTTTGGATATTTTAAAGGAAAAAAAAGGTTTTTGGACTTTTTAAAATTTAAAAAAAAATATTTTTTTTTGGCAGTGTTTTGTCGATATGTAACATAATACACACCTTTCCCATTAGGTTCCACCTGGGCATTACTTTCGCTGGCCAAAATGGAAATCCCTTTAACTTGGCCCATACCAGAACGTGCGGTGGCTTGCATGCGTCGATGAACCAAGTATACTTGGGCCTTGGAAAGTTTCGGCCCCTTATATAACACGTCGGACATGTCTCCAGCTGAGCAAGATCATCCTTGGCTACCTTAATCAAGGATTTTGCTACGTGGGTCAGCCTTGTTGTGTCGGTGTACTTACCTAGAGATGTACAGAATTCATGAATTTATGAAAATTTTACAATTTTTAAATTTGTTGAAACTTTCTGGAATTTTTGAAATTTTTGAAACTTTTAAAATTTTTGAAATTTTTGAAATTTTCAAAATTTTTTGAAATTTTTGAAGTTTTTAAAAATTTTTGAAATTTTCAAAATTTTGAAAGTTTTTAAAATTTTTGAAATTTTTGACATTTTTGAAATTTTTGAAATTTTCAAATTTTTTGAAATTTTCAAATTTTTGAAGTTTTTAAAATTTTTGAAATTTTCGAAATTTTTGAAATTTTTGAAATTTTTGAATTTTTGAAATTTTCGAAATTTTTAAAATTTCGAAGTTTTTTTGGACTTTTCAAATTTCTGACTTTTCAAATTTGGGGAATCCCTCACCTTTGGGCATTTTGGAATTTATAAAATATATGACATGTTCGCAAAAAAATTTGAACACTTAAAAATTGTTAAATTATTATCCACAAATGTTAAGAATTTGGTTAATTCCGTGAAATTAAAATCATGTAAAAAATACATTAGTTTTTTTTCAAAAATATTTTTTTTAGACAAAATTTTTGCAGAAAATGGAATTTTTGAAAAAAATAATTTTGTCGAAAAATAAAAAAAAATAATTTACTGATACTTGCCTCCTTCAGTATTGAACACGATACAATTATGTAAAATCCACTTTGCATCAGCCATAAATGCATCTGGACTCCCATACTCCTTAGCATTGACCTTGTTCTCGAGCATAGTTAGGTCCATGGGGTTGACGATGTAGTTCACGTAGTCGGGGAAATTTTTCACATCGACAGGATGTAAAAAGTCTTCGGACCCAGTTACTTGTTTCATCTTGGCAATCAAAGAGCGCAGGATCATACACAGTTGGTCCATTGTGATGCTGGACATAACTGGGGAACGTGTCGAGGGATTTTCAGCCGTCAAAATTCCCATGCATTCTCCACAAACGAGATCATCTGACGTCGACGGACCGTTAGTACCCATGCATCGTGAATGCCATGATCTGTGGCAGGAAATAAAAAATTGTCAGATCTTTTTTATCCCATATAGAATAAGGACAATGTTGAACTTTCGCAAAGACTAAAAAATTAAAAACTTTGAAATCTTCAAGAAAAAATTTAAATGATGAATGAGAAAATGGTCTTTGAGGTTATAAAATTTTTGAAATTTTGCAATTTTGAAATGTTGAAATTGTGAAATTTTGAATTTCAAAATTTCGAAATTTTGAAGTTTGGAAATTTTGAAATTTTGAAATTTTGAAATATTGAAATATTGAAATTTAAAAATTTTGAAATTTGGAGATTTTTAAATTTTGAAATTTTGAAATGTTGAAATTTGAAAATTTTCTTTTTTCGAAATTTTGAAATTTGGAGATTTTAAAATTTTGAAATTTTGAAATGTTGAAATTTGAAAATTTTGAAATTACGAAATTTTGAAATTACGAAATTTTGAAATTACGAAATTTTGAAATTTTGCAGTTTTGCAATTTTGCAATTTTGCAATTTTGCAATTTTGAAATTTTGAAATTTTGAAATTTTGAAATTTTGAAATTTTGAAGTTTGGAAATTTTGAAATTTTGAAATTTTGAAATTTTGCAATTTTGAAATTTTGATATTTGATAAATCAAATTTTTGACCTGCAACATGTTTTGCAGACAGCTTCAGCCTTATTTTGGTGGCATTTCCAGCAAAATTTGTCCCGTGTAGGTTTAGATTGTTTGTTGGAGGTCTGTCCCTCCTCGATGATTTCCCTGACCTCAGCATCCTCAGGTTCATCCTTGTGCTCGACCAACACACTTTTTCTGCGTTTTCGCTCAGGAAATGGTACGGGAACTTCTGGGGATGCAACTGGAGTTGGTGATCGTTCTGGTTGCACTTTCGGTGGTATTGGAGTTTTTGGTCTTTCGAACAAAAAAAACTATTAATAAAATGTTCAATTTTCACCTATTACAATTCGGAATTTTTAAAACTGGTGGATCTTCTTCAAACAATTTCAGAAAATTTTCGAAATTTTGAATATCAAAAATTATGGTTTTTCCAGAAATCTTTCGAAACTCCGAAAAAATCGGAAAATTTTAGCAAATTTCTACTTTAACCATTTTAAAAAACTTGAGGAAATTTCAAAAAATTTATAAAGCGTACGGATTGTACGTAGTTAAAATCTTTGAAGAGCTTTCGAAAAATGTCAAAAAGATTAAACAATTAAAAAAAAGGACAAGTTTGCAAAGTTTTTTGAAACATTTGAAATCCTTTGAAAGACTAAAAATCGTAGCATATTTTTTACTCTTGGGATCTTGGAAATAATTTGATAAAAATCGAAAATATTCTGGAGACTTTTATAACCAAATAAATATATGAACTAGGGGCTCAATCAATTGATCAATTAATCAATACCTGGTTGAGGTCCTCGCATACGTTGAGGTAGGTGTCATTGGTCTCAGATCCGGACTGTGAGACCCGCTAAAATCACAAAATTACGTATTATTATTGTCACCCAATCAGAGCATACATAAAATCTACAGATGGTGTCTGTAGACTCAAAAGTGTTCGCACAATGTAATTTAATTAGAATTCCCCAAGGTGTTCTTCAAATAAATTTCTCATAAAAAAAAAACACAAAATTCAGAAAAAAAAATCAGAGTGCAAAAATTGAATTTCCAAAGTTCATTTTAATTTTGAGTTTTTTCAAAACTTCTGAGACTGGATGAGTGAAAGTGAAAAATAAAAAAAAAATTAATAATCGATAATCAGTGAATCTGTGTTATCAAATATATATTGCACAAGTATGCAAATACTAATCAATAAAATAAAGAAAAATAAAAAAAAAAAATACCTGCGTAATGTCCTTGAATAAATTGATACTGGAGAGATCGGTCTTAGAAGTTGATTGTTGGACCTATCAACACAAATTTGTTATCATTATCGTATCAGTGATAGATAATAAAGCTACGCAAAAGACCAATAGTTCTTTACAATTCAATAATTTTCAAAACATTTAACAAAATTCTCCACTTTATTCATATTTGTAAAAATGTCCAATGTTCAAAAACCGAAGAAAATCGAATAGGTTTGAACACCTTTGAAGTTTTGAAAACCAAACAAAATTTGAATACTTTTGAGGGATGCACAAAAGTTTAATTTTCAAAAATTAGGTTTTAAAAAAAAATTGGAAAAGAATATTGGGATTGAAATAAATTTGAGACACTTTTTTGAAGTGTAAAATGTGTAGTACCTGGTTGGAGTTCGTGAATATGTGGCCAGTGGAACTCTCGTTTTTAGAGCTGGACTCACTGATCTATTGAAATGGAAAAAATAATTTTGTTCATTATTATAGTTTTATAAACATAGATAGTGCAACAGTAGTTGCAAAATTAAACAGTTCAATCAACTTAAAATTTTACCTCTTATGGAAAATCATAAATTTCCATAAATTTCAAGAAAAAATCAGAAGCGTCTAAGTCTAAAGCTGTTTTTAATTCCAAAATTCCATGTTTGAAAATTGACCAAATTTCGAAACTAAAAAACAAAGTAAAAAAATCGGAATTAATATTTTCCAAATATTTGTAATCTCGATTTCAAATTTCTCAAACATTCGAAATTATTGAGAATTTATAAGCCGGCATTTTCGCATGTTTTCAAATGTTCTGATATTTAGAATTTTCAAAATCTGAAATTTTGTTCATTTAAAAAAATTCAAAACTGAAATTTGAAAGGAATCTGAAGGGAGTCTGTATATATCTAAACACATATTTGCTTTTGCCCAATAATTGCTTCCCTTCCCAACTCTTCTTTCTGCTGTATACTTCCTATCCATCTGTATAAACTTTCGACGTTTCACGAGACCAACCAGAACCGAAAAATCAATCCCAGGACTTCTTAAGAATAAAGTTTCTCAATTTCTATTAGAAGGTCATCAGTCACAACTCATCCAACAATTCAACAAATAAAAAAAACCCATCAATACCTATTCGCAGTTCCTGCGAAGCTCGCCACACTGATCAACCCTTTCGCAGGGTTTTTTGGTTCTGGTGTTGGGTTCTTCTCGGTTCGTTTGCTGATAGGAATGATGGTCACTTGATCCTGATGCTGGCCCTTGTCAGCTTTCTGCTCTCCATTAGATTTTCTCGGTATGAGTTCCACTTCCGGTTGGGCTTTGATCATCGATCGGTTTTGATCGAAGAAGTGTTTGGGAATGGTAACAGATTGGAGATCTTCTGAGGATTCGCCAACTTCTGGTTCAGGTTCTGGGGTCGTTGATTTTTTTGGACCAGGTGTTTGGACCCTGGCGATGGGGGAAGTGACCTTGGTGAATGTGGGAGACTTCCGGGGGTTTATGGGGCGGGGTGGTGAGGGAGTTGCGAGGTTTATCTCTTCGGGCAATACCGTCTGGGTGATCACGGGGGTCTTAGGACGGGCAACGCCACCGGAAGGACTTAGGGGGCTAGAGTGCGGTGAGCTGAAGTCCCTTGCCTCAGAATCTGGAGATTGAGGCTTTGGCTCCGTTGAACTGCGACGCAGGATCACTGGCGTTTTGGAACGACGCGGAACTGGACCGTCCGAGGGGCCTGCCTCCTCATAGGACAAGGACATCTTGCGGGGCCCAGGACACTCAAGGCATTGAGGTCAATGGACTCGGACGATTTGGGGAGAGACTGAAAATTGAAGTGTTTCACTTATGGTTTTGGATCTTTTTTTTTTTTACTATTTTCAGTTTTTGGACTTGGATTTAGAAAATTTGAGGCGATCTTGGGTAATTTTTGGTTAACTTTGTGAGTAGCTTGATAACTTTTAGAGTCTTGGCAAATTTGAAGCGTCGAAGTCTGATAATTTTCAGAAGTTTTGAGAGGGTTTGGACATTTTAATATAAATGTTGAATAAAGTGAAACTGAAAATATTTTTTATAAATATCGAATATCCTGAAAATTTTGGGGTTTTTGAAAGATTTTGAAAAATCCTGATGATTGTGCAAATTTTCAAAAAATTTTAGGTTTGAAATTTTTGAAAGTCTTTGGCGCCTTTCAAAGTTCCCTAAAATTTTTCCAGAATAATTTTTTTCGTAATTCGAAAAAAAATAAATCTCAAGTTTTTGAAACTCTCACAAATTTGTGGGACCATTTGTAATTTTTATGCAACTCATAATTTTGTTTCGAACCGTAAAAAAAATTGTGTTTGTTTTTAGCGAACTGGTTGCTCCATTCGAAAAATCCGATCAAAAAAGGCGGGCCAAAAGGACCAGAATTTGGTTATAGTTTGGTTTTCGTTAGTCAACAATGGATGAGCGATGTTAGGGCTGAAATCATAAACATATCTATAGTTATAATTGATTGTCCCCCCTTAGAATATTGTATGCAGTTAGAGGCTAAACTTATGTCAACATTATTGAGAATTTGCATGCAAATTATTGGATAGTGCATTTCGAGAGACGGGTGTGATTGTTACCTTATTTGAATTGAACTTCCGGTTTTGTTCGGCGCGCAAAGTCCGATTATCAGTTAAATCCTCTTTTGGCAAAATTACTGCAATTTAGATTTGCAATTTAATGTTCATCTACGTTGATTTATTTATCTCCAGTTCACTTTGGCTCATGTGCCTTTGATAAGTGCATAAATGCCGAAACGTGCTGCCATCTTTGAAGTCAGCGACACTGCTGCCACAATAATTGAAATTGAATTATAACAATGCTTATGGTAATATGACATGTAATATGGTTAGAAATACTTATTTGAACTCAGGAATTCAGATTTGGGGATTATTGCACTCTTCAGAATTTTTTTTTTACGATTTTCTGAACAGTCGAAGTTATTGCGATGTTGAATTTTACGGGGTCTCCCGCCGCAGGGCTGCGCGCGCATCCTAACCTATATGTGGGCTTGAGGAATTTTTGAAACGTCAGTTCTAAATGAGTTAGTTTTGATTAATTTTTAGAGTGAGCAATGACTCAAAATTAATATATATATATATTTTAAGTAGTTCCAATTTTTTTTTAAATTGGAATTGGCTTTTGCAAATTCCAAATTAAGAAAAAATGGGGCTAAAGATTTGAAATATTGGAAGTTTCTATCAATTTTTTGCTTAGATAATTTTGGACTGTTCGAAATAAAGTGGGAAAATTTCCCAAATTTTGGAAGTTATATTTTTTCTGCACATTTTGTATTTTTTCAAATTGTAAGAATTATTTTTTGCAAGTAGCAAGATTAATGTTTTCAAATTTGACCCCCCCCCCCCCCCCAACATTTTTTCGAGTTTAGTAAAAATTTTGAGACTTCAAATTGCCAAACTTTCAATATTTTGGAAAATCCTGGGAATGGAAGTTTTTTAAATTTCAAATTGTTAGAGTTTTCCCGCCATGACACCTCAAATATGTTATAATATTTTTGTATTCCATTTCAACAGGCAATTTGAAAATCAGGGAGAATGTTTTATGTCATTGGATTGGGACTTGGAGATGCTACTGATGTAACCGTGAAGGGGCTGGAAATTATAAAAAGATGCGAACGAGTTTATCTGGAATCTTATACTTCAATGTTGACAGTGGGAGCTGATGCATTGGTAATACTAATTTTTTTCATAATAATCAAATTGAGTCCCTAACATTTGTTAGTTAAACTTAAAACTAAAAAATCATACAATTTTCGAAAACAGCTGATTGAAATAATGGATTTTTTTTACAAAATTGCAATCCCTGATTTATCTATTAATTTTGTTCCTCCTATTATTCATCGAACTTGTCATTTTTTTTTATTTGATGAACTTGTCATTTATTTGTTTTTTCCAAAAAATTCTCTCAAAATCGTAGAAATTTCCTTGAATTTTTCAAATAGATATAGATCACTAAGAAAAAAAAAATATGTTGAGTTGTTTCTAATAACATTTGATAATGTTTAATTATGTTAAAAAAAATAAAAAAATGTTGAGTTTTTTCTAATAAGATTTGATAATGTTTACTCATGTTAAAAAAAAATGAGTATTTTCTAATAACAGTTGATAATGTTTAATCATGTTAAAAAAATAAAAAAATGTTGAGTTTTTTCTAATAACATTTGATAATGTTTACTCATGTTAAAAAAAAATGAGTTTTTTCTAATAACAGTTGATAATGTTTAATCATGTTAAAAAAATAAAAAAATGTTGAGTTTTTTCTAATAACATTTGATAATGTTCAATCATGTTAAAAAAAGAATAAAAAAGGAGCTGATCATTGAACTTTCATTCCTTAGGAAAAGTTCTACGGTCGACCGGTAATCGTAGCGGATCGTGAATTAGTGGAGACCGGAGCCGATGAAATTCTGCAAGATGCCGAATCACTGGAGATAGCTTTTTTGGTGATAGGAGATCCCTTCGGTGCGACGACTCACACAGACCTCGTCCTCCGAGCCAAGGAGAAAAACATAGGAGTTCAAATTGTCCATAACGCTTCGATAATGAATGCTGTAGGCTGCTGTGGACTGCAGCTTTACTCATTTGGCGAAACTATATCCATTCCATATTGGACGGACACGTGGGAGCCAGACAGCTTCTATGAGAGGATTGCCGGAAATAGGAGCAGGGATCTCCACACACTGTGTCTGCTGGATATCAAGGTCAAGGAGCCAACTCTGGAGAGCTTGATGAAGAAGAAGAGGGAGTACATGGAGCCCAAATTTATGAGCGCTGCCGAGGCCTCTGATCAACTCATCAGAATTTTGGATAAGAGGAAAAAGGAAGGGGAGGATATAGGTAAACTATTGATCACACATCACACATTAAATGAAATTGAACGTAAACATTGATTATCTGGTCAACAAGTGGCTTAACACAAAAATTTCGTACGAGATTTATCATAGGGAATTGGATTTTTAATAAAAAAATGTCTCATTTGTAAAATCCAATTGCTGCAAATTAAAAAGAAATCAGGAATTTTAAAAACGTGAAAAAAATAGCCAAAAAGAATTTTGCAAATTATTGATAATTTCAGTATATTGAAAAAGTTTGAAAATAAAAAAATTTGGAAAATTTGAATAGCTTCGATTTGGAAATTTAAAAATTTTAGGGAGAGAGAGATTTCAGAACGTGTTGACTTTTTTGATTTTTTTTTTGTCAGATTTTTCAGGGACGAAAATAAAATTGACCGAGTCCTAATAATAGCTAATCATTGAGATCATTATCACCTCGGCCATTTCCTTTTATGTCAACAATCACAGTTAAAAAAAAAAAGAAAAAAAAAGAAAAATTCAAAAAAAAAATTAAAGTTGAAAAAACCTAAAAAATACAAAAATTAAAAAATTAAAAAACCTAAAAAATAAAAAAAATAAAAAAGAAAAATTCAAAAAAAAAAATTAAAAAACCTAACAAGTAAAAAAATAAAAAATAAAAATTAAAAATTAACAAAATCTAAGAAATAAAAAAAATGTCACTTAAAAAAAATTAAAAAAACCTCACTTTTGATTAATGGATAAAATTTGTTGTTTACTTTATCAGCGTTCACGGAGGAGTCATTAGTCATAGGCTTGTCGCGTGTTGGATCGAACGATCAACGAATAATAGCGTGCAGCCTCTCCGAGATGCGTTCTACGGACCTGGGGCCGCCCCTACACTGCCTCATAATTCCGGGAAGTCAATTGCACCCTCTGGAATGCGAGTACCTCGTGCAATTCGCCTCCAACCCTGAGGACTTCTCGAAATTAACGAAAATGTAATCTACAAATGTAAATACTTTGAAATTTTCGAACAAGTAAATATAAACGATACATAAAATGTCCAATTTGTTGAATTAATCAGAACATTAAAATTTTCTTTTTTCCTGTAGCTTATTAATTTTTCAAAAGTTTCGGAATCTTCACAAATTTTTGGATTATTTTTGTGGAAATTTTGAGAATAATCAAATTTGTTTAGAGGTGTTTTTTAAATTTTTGTATTTTTGAAATCTTTTTGAGTTTACAAAAATTTTCCAAAATTTTGTAGAATTTTTTAGCATTTTCCAGAATTTTTTGACAACTCCATACAATTGCTTATGATTGGAATTGCCAATTTTAGGAATTATCCCAGCCACTTAGATTTCGGTCACAGATTATATTGAACACATACAATTTACGGTAGTCGTAATATTGTATTAATTTTCTGTAAATTTGACGGCATTAGCCATTTAATTTGTTTTATTGATTCTATGACTGATCTTCGTGGTTTCGACCATGTTAATCGAATGAATAACTCTTCTTGAATGATTCTTATAACTGTTATGATTCTTCATTTAATCCAAGCTGTATATTTTTGTAATGACTATTTTTAAGTCCTTAGGGGGTCTGAGTGCCCCAGAACTTCAATAAATCGCTTTTATTATTATTATTAACGCTACTTTACGGATAGTAGATCTGGGAATTATATTAAACTACTTTATCGACTGTAGGTCAATGCACGACAGATAGTTCATCCGACAGATGGCGTAGTTGATCTCCGGGAATCCCCGATATCCCTAATTGTTTCCCACAAGAAATCTGAGGTAATCTGACGGGATTCCGATGAAACTTCTAGTACAAGTGACACGCCACAAATTGCGTCCCTAAAAACACGATAAAAGCGATAAAATCGCAGACTCATGGATTCTATTTTTTGTACTCTGCACTAAATTCAACAGAAACTTGTCGTTGTATGCTAATGTATGCCAATGAAGTTGAGGACTGTGGTAGGGGCGAATTTGTATCGGTTGTCATCCTTCAGAGGGTTTTATAAACCCTACAAAAATTTATAAACTTAATACGTTTCACAGAGAGGTCGCCTCCATCACAACAGAGGTTTATTATCAATTTGAGATTTAAATTCAGTATTAAATGAGGTTTCGGTGACTGCTGGTGTTTGTTTACAATGTCTTCTTATATAATAGAAAATACCTATATAAAATGAAACAAGATATACATCGGGTTAATTTTTCTTTTCTGCAAGGTAATATTTTTAAAGACTCTGTAAATTTATATTGATCGAGAATTTATTAACAACATGTATTTATTTATTTACTTTATTTATGTCCGTCAATTGACATTTATATGATCAGTTTTTCGCTCTCCTTTGTCGCAGAAATAAATTACCCCTGAAGATGACGCCGCATATGGTGTTCGAAACGTTTAAAAAAAAAAACTACATCGACCGAATAGGCCAAATTCTCTATTGCAGTCTTCATTAATTTTGGATAAAAAAAACTGAATATAAATTCCGGAATCTTGGAAGCGCTGGAGTAAGCATTTTTGAATAATTTGGGCCCTTTCCATGCCGGGAAAATAAAATGCGATTTTACCGACGGTCGGCAGACGCAATGACTACGTAGATGGCGTAGCGGATTTTCGGGATTCCCCGATGTTTCTAATGATTTACAGTGAGATACCGACACGACTCTCGTGGAGATTAAAGTGTACGTCACATGTCACAAATTGAGTCACTAAAAATGACGTAAATACGATAAAATCGGGGGCTAATGGATTTTTTTGTCGTCCCTAAATTCAAGAGTGACTTGTCGGTGTATGCTAATGTAGGTGAATGAAGCTGAGGGTTGTGGTAGGAGGGCTGAATGCGTGCCGGTTGTTGTACTGCCAGGTGACCATGGAGAATTTTGAAATCGATCGACCAAGCGGCGAAGGTGGGCATCGAAGGTGAAACAGCAGGGGTTAGAAGAGACCAGTTGTGCTTGGGAATGCTACAACTACGTAACTCTCGTGCCTGTCACAGACCATCACCGGTCTACATCATTATCAACTACACTTGCTCCTGATATTTCTTCCCAAAAGACATAGTTTAAGTTCAACAGTGATCTAATATCTTCAAGGTATCAGATTCATTTACTAATTAATTACCATGTGCGCGCTTAATCAATCATTTTTCAACATTGAATTTATTGATTCATTATTTTTTTACGACAAGGCAGGAGATTGAAAATGGGTTTATGGATTTTTTTTGGGCTATTTTTACGTTAGATGTAAAGTGGTGGGGAAATGCATGTTGACTATTCCAAATCTTTTTTTTCCCGATTTTGTAGTTCAATTTTTTTTTTGCATTTTTAAAAAATTACTCAATTTTTTTTTTTATTTGGAGCACATATTTGTTATTTGACCTTAGCTTATAGCCTTTCAAAAATTGCCATTGCCTGAATATTTCAAGAATAAAAAATAGACCTATTATAAATACCGAAAAGATCAGAGACCTCAACAAGATCAATCCCCCCCCCCCCCCCCCCACCATCGATCGGCTAGTTCGCGAGTTGTGACATCTTTCATAAAAAATTCAAGCAGACAATTTCACTTGATCCCCTAACAATCCCCTGGAGTCATCTAGTTATCGGTTGTTGAAGAAGCCCGTAAAATGGGCCGTGTGTGTATGTTTCTGGAGTATTATAAGAGATTGTTTGAGGAAAATTTTTTTATAACGAAGTCATGTTCCAATTACAAACAGAATTTTTCTACATATTTTTAGAAGATTGCACATTTTTTCCCGATTTTTAATGTCAATTGTGAATTTAATCTGCACTTCCACCCGCAAAATGAAACTGGTGTCTAACTGGGACCTTTTCATTCCGCTAGAAAAATGATACATACCTCTTTTATCGAATACTTCCTTACCGACGATCGATTAATGCACGTTATGTAGATTGCTAGATCACTTCCGGTAGATGGCGCTGTCAACTTCCGCCTTTTCCTAAATGTCCTACGGAAGATCCTCAACCCTCTTGAAGAATCCTAGAAGCTTCCATCACATTCTCAGGAAATTCACAACAATTCGTAAAATCATCAAACAATATAGTCAACTTTGGGCCCATACGTCGGTCTGAACTGCATTCCATTTAATCAAATTTTCTCTGATAGTCATTTTGAAGTCATAAAATCATCATCCCTAAAAAGTATTGTCTCCTATTTTCAGCTTCCAGGATAATGGCGACATTTGCAGAGTCTACGAAGCACACCTCGGGTTTCCTAGTGGCCCCCCGCGTTCCCCAGGGCCTAGCTGCAGCAGTGGAAGGTCTAACTCGCGAAGTGATTCGCAACAAGCCAGATGACATCTACGTATTTGCAGCCCACCACTTCGAGAACTTGCTGCGATTGCGAGAGCAGTACGAGACAAGTGGAGTACCTCTGGAGAAGGATCCACGAGCACTCCGCGACATGGGTCTGACTCACCTGATCTCTCCCGAGCGAACAGGATCAACACGAGCGAGATTCGAAGCGGAGCGAAGTGGCTGGTCCCTGAACCAGACAGCCAAGGTCCTAAAGCGCCACAGAAGCATCCTAGGTGACTCCGATGCATCGGACTTTGCCAATGACAATCGCGCTGAGTGCAGCAGAACTCAGGCAGACCTTCATACCTGCAGCAGACCTCTCAAAGCAACTAAACCACGAAAGTCTATTCCAAAAGCTTCAAGCTCGTGCTCGGAGTCACAATCCGGCGATTCCGAGCCGCGTAATCCTCCCAAAATCATCACTAGATCAAGCACCGAAATGACATCTCGAGATATCAAGAACGAGCTGAGGAAGAACCGCATTAGCAGCAGAGAACGAAGGTCTAAGCCGAGGAGAACGGAGCTTCCTGAAAAACTGGAATTGGACAATTCCGAATCAACTGACCAGGCGAAGTCCTCTAGAAGACATTCAAAATCGGAGGACAGGAGAAAGCAGAATGGTCACAATGCTTCCGAGAAAATCTCAAGAACACCAAGTATGGACAAGGTGAAGGACTACGTTGTCCGTAAGTTCTCGTCAACTCAGAGTTTGGAAGACCTCCAGTCACTGAACTACGTTGAAAAAGTGCAAAGTATTATAGATGGAACTGAGCCGATAATCAAGGACAAGGTGAGCAGGCTGAAGAAGGGTCTGCTGGAGTCCAGGCAGTCGAATGAAGAGCTTGAGAGCCGTTTGGAGGATACTCAGAGGTTGTTGGAGAGCGTTGCTTCGCTGGCAAAGCCTTCCGGTCGTTCTCGGTCAGCTCGTGCTCTGCGCAGGATCAAGACAGTCTCCATGATCTCCACCGAGAATATCAATGGAGCCAGCCATGAAAAGAATGAGGAAGTGATGATCTCGGAGCTGCTGATCACCAATGGCCAGAGGGATGGTCTCGAGGTGCGCATCAGTGATTCCAACATCGAAACTGCCAAACGAAGGTCTCATTCAGCTTCGGCGAGTCGCAGAAGCATATTCGAGCCGGAGAAATCAGCTCCGGATAATAATGTGAAGAACGAGGGCCTCGAGTCTATGCTGAACGAAACCAGGAACATTCTTGCTGGAATTGCATCGTCCTTTTCCCATCACAATGGGTACAGGAGGCCCAGGGGTTCAGGTAGTGCTTCATCATCATCAAAATCTGATGAATGTGATTACGCAGATCTTTTAGGATCTAAGGTCACGCTTCCGGAAGTCCGACCGAAATCCGGCAAGCACAGAAGAAGAGATAGTCATAAAATGGAGGGTGGTGATTTTGTTCTACCAGCAATATCACCAGAGGCGCCAAAGTCCGCGAAGATAAGAGAAGAGTTGGTCCTTCCAGTGTTATCGCCACCTCTTAGTTCCTCCTCGAAAGAGCCGGAAATCCCGGAGATTCCCGTGGAGGAAGTCTTCAAAGACAGTCTCAACGTAACGCCGGAGCCTCTTAAAACACGACCTGATTCACTGGAACCTGGAGAACGAATCGAGGACATCGAGCCACCTACCTCAGAGCTCAGGCAGAAGCTCATGGAGATCCAGCAAGCTGAACGAAATATTGAAAAGATATTTGCAAGTGAAAAGGTAGCAGGGCCTGATGCTCCTGAAGACACAGAGCCAGCCGAGTCCGATGATGAGTTGAAGAAGAAATTGATGGAGTTGATGAATGTCGAAAGGGAAATTGAGAATGTTCTGAGTGGTGCCAACTTGCCTGATGGACCTGACGAGGGTGCTGCATCAGGTTTACGACAATCAAATTTGCGGAATGAAGAACTGTCGAAGGGATCAGACAGGGCAGGGGATCCTAGGGATGGGCGAGAAGCCATTGGTCCGGAAGATTATCCAGATGGTGGATCTCGAGTGCTGCCCGAAGCCTTGCCAAATACTTACGTCCTAACGGAGGGCTCTCCCTACGACATCCCGGAGTCTGTGACAACTGTGATAATTCCCGATCGACCTGAATCTCCAGCTGATAAACTTGCCCGCGTCCCCGAGGTGGACGAACCTGAAGATGGTGAATCATCAAGAGATCCTTCAGAGACGTTTGGTGAACAAGTGCTGCCGGATGGTCAAAAGGAGTCCCTGATTGATTTTCCGAAGAAGCCGGACTTAATCATCCACAAGCAGAATCTCCACTGTATAAATGAGGAGGTACTCGAGGATGATGAAACGATGGAGAACGTTACATCGGACCCGCCAACGAGCTTCCTGGACATCGAGGAGGTCGATGTGAAATCGTCGGCCATCGAGGGATCTGATGATTTCACGAGACCCGATTACGTTTCAATCTCCTCGACATCGGCTAAAGAAACGAGCATCACGGATGGACCAATTGGAACACCCAAGCAACCAGACTCTGGCGAAGACATCAGTGAGTCGGGAACAGTTGAGTCCTCTAATGAAGCGAAAGAAACCACCTTGACAGATGGAACGAGCTTCTCCGTTGATCCCACAAGGCCATTCGTTCCCGAATTGAACCTGGATTCACTGCAGGATATCACGGTGTCCTCCTTCAAGATGACGGAGGATGAGTACGAGCCTGGTGATAATGAGAATACTAATTCCTTCTCAGAGACTCTGACGCCGGATGAGCAGCAGAAGATGCTGAGCGCGGAGGGGATCAATTCGGAGACATGCGAGGTAGGTGGATTTAGTTAGTGTAGTAAGAGCTTCCTGAACCTTTTGGAGTCCATGCTAGGGGTAATCTGGTCTTTTAGGTACGTGAGAAGAATGGAGTTGTCTCGGACAGTCAGAGCTTGATGCTGGAGTCTTCAGCGCCTACGGAAGACCCTGCTCTGGATGTTGGTGGACCTGCTGAACCGGAAGTTGGTGGACCTGCAGAACCGGAAGTTGGTGGACCTGCTGAACCGGAAGTTGATGGACCTGCTGAACCGGAAGTTGATGGATCTGCTGAACCGGAAGTTGGTGGATCTGCTGAACCGGGAGTTGGTGCATCTGCTGAACCGGAAGTTGGTGGATCTGCTGAACCGGAAGTTGATGGATCTGCTGAACCGGAAGTTGGTGGATCTGCTGAACCGGAAGTTGATGGATCTGCTGAACCGGAAGCTGTTGAAGAGCATTGTGTACAGGAGTTCGTCGAAGTCAGGGAACCGGTTTGTGAGAAGAAGGTTGTGTATGTCACTGGTCCAGATGGGGATGCTGGAGAATTGGGCGAGTGTGGTGGGAAGCTGGAGGCTGGACCTGAGCTGGAGCTAGGGGACAAGGTGGATAAGGGCTCCGAGAGTGATCAAGGAACGGAAAATTTTACGGAAGAGGACACTCCGTTGGCTGTGTCCAGGTCTGCTAGTCAGTGCACCACTAGGAGGGTTAGTTCGGGGAACTTGGCGAGGTTGAGGGAGGATGTTAGGCTGGAGGAGGAGGGCCAGGGGAGGGATGAGCTGGGTGGTAGGGATGAAGATGTGGATCTTGCTGCTGTTGGAGATGATGCGGAGGATGATCGGAAGATGATGGAGAGCAAGGAGTATCATATCTATGTACCGGATATGGACGAGAGCGAGGAATCCTCCACAGAGTCCAGCTTCAATTCTGCTGCTACGAAGATACAAGCTGGTAGGTTTTTTCTGAATGGAGAAAATTGGAAAATTTGGAAAAGCTGGGAAATTTGGGAAATTTGGAAAATTTCGGGAATTCGGAAAATTTTAAAAATTTGGGAAATCTGGAAAATTTGGGAAATTCGGAAGATTTGGGAAATTTGGAAAATTCCGAAAATTTGGAAAATTTGGAAAATTCCGGAAATTTTGAAAATTTGGAAAATTTGGGAAAATTTTTGAAAATTTGGGAAATTTTGCAAAATTTCGAAAATTTCGAAAATTATGAAAAAAAATTCGGGAATAAAAATTTTGTTTTCATATTTTGAGATTAACGATAATTTCACTTTGAGGGAATTTATCTCGGTTTTATCGTTTTCCTGCGGAAATGACACGTGAAATATGAATTTTTGAATACTAATGCGACACGTATGATTTATGTTGGCGCAGGTGTCAGGGGCTTCTTGACTCGACGAAGACTCCAACGAATGCACAACTTTAACTCAACTTTGAACGGAGTGCCATCGATTCAAGACAGCATTGTGGTGGGTACTTGATGCATTATTCCTTTGCTGGCTCCATAGTACAGCTCCAATTATCCTCAAATTACCCGCGTGTCTCATGCAACAATGCATTGAACCCGGGATACATAGTTTGGGGGGGGGGGGGGGCAATCTTTAATGAAAATCAGGTGACCTGAATTTTGTTGAGTACCATTTAAAAAGGGACATAATTTTATACTCTTTGTGCAATTAAAAACAACGAAAAATTGATCGGATTTTCGGATTTTTTTTTCAATTTCATGAAATTTCGAAAATGCCAAAAATTTTGAAAATTTGTAATTTTTAATGTTGCCTCTTTATTTTTTTTTACTATTGCACATTCTTACATTTTTCAGTTTTAGAAATTTGCAAAATTTTAGGAATTTGTAAAATTACAGAATTTGAAAATTTTGAGTTTTCATATTTTTGAATTTTCGAATTTTTTTTGAAATGTTTGGAATTTTTATAAATCTTTTTTTAAAAATCTACATTTTTGTCTTGAAATTGGGAAAAATTTTGAAATTTTTCCATTGAATTTTGCAAATGTTTTCTGGACCAACCGAGATTCTGGTAAAAATGCATCTATGGTTCGGTTTTTGTTTATAACAAAATATCTCGAGAACGGGCAGAGGTAGGGAAAAACGGTTTAAACAAATTTTGTTACTTGTACAAAAACACACATTTTATGTTCAATAACTTTTTTTCTTATGTTCATAATTTAAGAAGAAATATGGGTGGGAGCATCGCGGACGGCGTGTGAGCGGTTGCAAGCGACCTGCGCGGGCTCTGCAGCATTTTTTGAGAGAAGGAGTAGACATAGAGGAAAATAGTGATAACAAAAAATGTTCAGCGTGAAAAATTCCGTCAACTAAGTTATATGACTTTTTCCCGTATTTCCAATATTTTACGAGGTATTACAGTTCATACGCAACGGGGGGAAGCGAGTTTGCATCACGTCCGACATTCAACCGCCATTTTTTCAGGAAGTATTGCAGATAGCGATATGATTCATAAAACATAAATGATTCCTCATGCAGCAAAGAATATTTGATATTTAGAGCTTTTTTCTCCATCTCCATTATTTAATCAAATCGAGTCGAGTGAAAAATACAAATCGGGAAATTTCGTCTGTGGCCCACATGGGTCGCGTTCACAATCCACTTGTTGAAATATTTAAATCGTTCAACTGGTTTCAATTCTCGGGTCATTGGGCTTCTTGGAATGGTGCTTGAATTGGATCGTTGGGAAAACAAATCCATCGGAGTTGAACAATCGGGTTAATTTAAATGGGCAATGAACGGAATGCAGGCGAGAATTGTCAGCTGAGATCGCAGGGTAAAGGGTTAAGGCGGTTAAGTCGTCCGTTAGTTTAAGTGTCACGCCAAGCAAAGACTCTATTTAGAACTCGAGAAAATTTGATGTTGACAAACGTCAAGTCGTTGGCCTTTTTTTTGCATTTTTGTTTTTGAAATTTTTAACATTTTTGAAATTTTTGAACTTTTTAAAATTTTTGAAGTTATTGAAATTTTTGAAATTTTTGAAATTTTTGAAATTTTTGAAATTTTTGAAATTTTTGAAATTTTTGAAATTTTTGAAATTTTTGAAATTTTTGAAATTTTTGAAATTTTTGAAATTTTTGAAATTTTTGAAATTTTTGAAATTTTTGAAATTTTTGAAATTTTTGAAATTTTTGAAATTTTTGAAATTTTTGAAATTTTTGAAATTTTCGAAATTTTTGAAATTTTTGAAATTTTTGAAATTTTTAAAATTTTTGAAATTTTTGAAATTTTTGAAATTTTTGAAATTTTTGAAATTTTTGAAATTTTTGAAATTTTTGAAATTTTTGAAATTTTTGAAATTTTTGAAATTTTTGAAATTTTTGAAATTTTCGAAATTTTTGAAATTTTTGAAATTTTTGAAATTTTTAAAATTTTTGAAATTTTTGAAATTTTTGAAATTTTTGAAATTTTTGAAATTTTTGAAATTTTTGAAATTTTTGAAATTTTTGAAATTTTTGAAATTTTTAAAATTTCTAAAATTTTTGAAATTTTTGAAATTTTTAAAATTTTTGAAATTTTTGTAATTTTTGAAATTTTTGAAATTTTAAATTTTCGCAATTTTGATTTTTTTTGACGTTTTCAACAAGGTTAAAATTTCCAAAATATATGAAAATTTCGAAATTTTTTGGAATATGTAAACCTTCAAATTTTTCCAAGACTTTTTAACAAAAACTTTCAAAACTGTCAAAATATTGATGTGCTGTGCAATTCAGGGAAGTCTAAAAAAACTTAAATTTGAAAACCAATTGTCATTTCCTGTGATCCCTTTTCCCTTGTCAGTTTTTCAGTATGTCCAAAAAAAAAAAAAAAAAAATCCATTATAAAACGTCTGAAACACCAGCGGTTAAATGGGTGAAGATGAGTTCAAATCGTTTCATCGTGAGAGTATCAAGGAAAGCAAACACTCTATTTAAATCTCAGAAATCTTGATGATGAAAATGTTTATCAAGTCATTGGCCTATTTTCCCATATGAAAATATAATGAAAAGCCTTGGATGAAATGCAAACAAACAAATACACATAAATGAGTGAATGATCTAAATTATCCAACAAAAAATAATTGAAAAAAAAAACTAGTTCCGAAATTCAACTTTCCCAAATTTCTAATTTTAGCCAATTTTTCTGAAATTTTTAATCATTAAAATTTTGGGATATTCATTTTTCAAAATAACTCAAAAGTGTTGAAAGCCCTTAAATTCCCAGAATTTTCAATCTGTCAGGAGCCATCCTCCGACCGTTCTCCACGCGCGCATTGAGACAATCTCTCCCACTTCGTTTCGGGCTCATACGTCGAGATGTGAAGGAGCTAGCCCAATTTTCATGAGAATGTTTTTTGTAGAGCCCACCGAGAGCTACAATAAAGCTTCATACGAACATTCGTTAATATTCTTAGTTTTGAAGATATCTGCCAAAAATGCTTTCGCGCGATGCCGCGCAAGTTCTCCATAGATGGCGCGCTTCCGGTACCAACTGCGCGCGCATCGCGCGGGAATTCTGATCGAGTCGAAGAATATAATTCCCATCAACTTAACTCTGTGCTATCAATGATTTTTATCTCCACCTAAATTAACTGAAAGAGTTACTTGAGGCATTAAAAAAGTTTCGCTCAAATATTTCAATTTTCCAACATAGTTGAGATAATGTGGAAATTTTGCTCATTTTTTCGACGATTGGAATTCGAAATTTTCAAAAGAAAATAATAAATCTCGTATTACTGGTAACGGCTGTGCCTACTCTAGTAGACAACGGCCTCGTGTCACTACATACATTCATTTCGCTCGTCACTCATTGCCAAAAACGCTTTTTGCACACGCGATTTGCCGTTACTCCTCGAAATAGACTGATCGAATGTTGCCACGCGGTGAGGATGGGATAGACCTGACGATAGCCTACATCCGGGTTTTTAACCCTCGATACACGAAAATCGGCATATTGTGCCGCTGAGAAATTGCGTAATTGATATAGTTATATGTGTAGGTATTCACTCGAGTTGTAGGTATTCGTTTGAGCAAATTCGAAAATTATATCAAAAATATTTTTCAATTCTTTAATATTTTGAATTTTCATTTTTTTTTAATGGAAATTTTTTTGGGTATTTTATGGATTTCTTAATTCTTAAATTTCCATTTTTTTTTCTTCCTGTAAAAATTTTTTTTCCATATTTTTGTCATTTTGAAATTCTGAAATTTTCAGATTTTTTTTTTGCCATTTTTTGGATATTTTTTGATTTTTCAGTTATCCAATTCTCCATTTTTCTCGATTTTTCAGCTTTTTTTGTACGAAATGTGGTTGAAAAATTCTGGAAGTGAAAATTTTTGTTTTTTTTCGGAATTGTTAAGATTTTTGAAGACTTTTCAAAGCTATGACGTTTATCAAGTTTTTCGTTATATTCGAAATTTCGGAAATTTACGCGCGAAACTTCTTCAACTTCGAATTCGATCAGCATAATAGTTACAGAATAGTGACCGTTTAAGCATACGACTCTAATAGTGGGCGCATCGAGAAAAGCATTTGAAAGTAGCGTTTCCGTATTTTGGAAGGTTTTTCATCTTCTATTAATTTCGATAAGAAGTCAAAGAAGAGTTATGGTGATACCCCATGAAAAGTGAAATTTCCATGAAACGTTTCTATTTTTCCTTGACGATCGACCACACCATGGCACGTGTGAAGAGACATCGTGTGTGTGTGTATGTGATTGAGTGGGTGGGTGGGTGGGTGGGTGGGTGAGTGGGTGGGTGAGTGGGTGGGTGGGTGGGTGAGTGGGTGAGTGGGTGAGTGGGTGGGTGAGTGGGTAAGTGAATGGGTGGGTAAGTGAATGGGTGGATGGCTAGGTGAGTGGGTGAGTAAATGGGTGGGTGGGTAAGTGACTGGGTGGGTGAGTGGGTGAGTGAGTGAGTAGGTGGGTGAGTGGGTAAGTGAGTGAGTAGGTGGGTGAGTGAGTAGGTGAGTGGGTGGATAGGTGAGTGGGTGGGTAGGTGAGTGGGTGGGTAGGTGAGTGGGTGGGTAGGTGAGTGGGTGGGTAGGTGAGTGGGTGGGTCGGTAAGTGGGTGGGTGAGTAAGTAGGTGGGTGGGTTAGTGAGTAGGTGGGTGGATTAGTGAGTAGGTGGATGGGTGAGTGAGTGAGTTGGTGAGTAAGTGGGTGGGTGGGTGAGTGAGTAGGTGGGTGAGTGGGTAGGAGGGTGGGTGGATGGGTGTATATGTGGGTGAGTGTATGGTGGGTGAGTTGGTGGGTGGGTGAATATGTGGGTGAGCTGATCGGTGTATGCGCGGGTGTGCATGTGTTCTCTACATTCCATCCAAATGACAGTACAGCGCTCTGAAGGCGATCATCAGTCATTCGACCCTTTTCGCAACTCCCGTCGTTTGTATCTCAACATAAATTCCTCGTCAAGCCCATACACAGTCAGAATTTCCATGAGCATAAATGAAGTACCCACAGGATATTGCATCAAGCAGGCCTGAGATTGAATGAGGACTTGATAAGGTCAGCCCGATCAGACTGATCAGGTGAACGTGGTCAGGAACTGATGGAATTTTCAGCTAGCTTACCTCAAATTATTCTCATCAAGGCCCGAAAAAGATGGTCCTGATGTCCAAGGATCCAATCCGCGTACAAAGAGTCTCCCTTCGGAGTAGTAGCGTGTTCTTGTGTTCATTCGTTCAAGTTCTTTGATGCTGTACAGTTTGGGAAGAAGTCGACTTCTATTGCTACCACAAACCCACATTTGCTTAATGGATCGAAAGCGCTAAAGATAAAAAAAATTTGCATGCATTTTAATTCGACCCATTAATCACCTCATCATTTTTTTAAACTTTTCAAATTTCCCGCCATAGAGCCTGTCCATATACCGGGCAATTTTTTTCAATGGAGGTTATTCACAGATTGGAGAACTTTCGAAGGCTGAACGAAAATAGTGGTGAATTGAGATCGAACCAATCCGCATTTTCCACTTTTGGGTACACGCGAAGACACAAATATCCAAAATTATGAATTCCAGCTGCGGAGAACGGAAGCCATAAATAATCACTTGCGATTGATTTTCCAGCGATGGATCTGGCCTTGAAAATTATACCGCAGCCATTTGTTTGGATTAGTTCGCGCGCCGGCCATAAAAAAAGAGGGCGGGGAATCCCAGAGTTGAGGATGGGGCATTTGTAATTTTAGGATAGATTTATTTAGATATATTTTTTTTTTTCTGATTTTTTTTTTTGCACTTTTTGAAGACTTTCTCTTTTGAAATTTTAGGGTAAAATTAGAACGGTTCTAAGGAATAATGGGCGATTTTTTGATTTTGACATCGAGAGCGTGATGAATGATAAAGCCCGGGAATTTTCAAATAGGTGAAGGGGGTTGAGAATAAGTTGAGTTTGAGTGGTAATTATTTTCAGGTAATGTATTGCACATTTTGTGCGATTCTCTGCCAAGGCTTTTGCCTTCCAAGAGAGCAAGACGATTCGTCTTCACTGGGGCTGACAGCGCCTTGACGCTTTACTACGGCCGTCAAAGTATTGCGCAATTTTCGGGCGGCGGAGATCGAGTGAATGAAGGAATGACGGGGGTTTTCAGATATTGCAAAACTGGATCACTTTTTGAGTGTCTTGATTGTGTTTTTCATTTTGTGATTTTTTCAAACCTCCAAAATTTTTGGAAAAAATTTGACGCTGTAAAAAATTTTGTCATTTTTTAAATTGAAATTTTTTCAATTTTTAAAATTTTTCGATTTTTTGGATTTTTCGAATTGTTGAAACTATTAATGTTTTCGCATTCAACAATTTTTGAAATCTCGCAAATTTGAACTACTTGAGTTTTGTAAATTTCGAAAATCTTCAAAGTCATTCAAATTTCCAAATTTTCCAAATGCTCAAATTTTTTTAATATTTTTTTCTAATTTATTCAAAAAATCGTAGTTAGTATTTTTTTTCAAATTGCTGAACTTGGTTGTCTGCTTGTAAAAAATTGAAACTATAACGTTTTACTTCGGCCGTCAAAATATTACGTAAGCTTCCGGCCCGGAGATTGGTCTGAATGAAGCAATGACTTGATCCTTTCACATTTTCCAGTCTTTTGCTCCCATTGCTAATTATTGTTCGTGTCACGAAACTTTAAAAGCACTTTAAAAATCCTTCTAAGTCGAAATTCTTCAGGAAAATTCCGTGATGATGTTAATTGACAAACTCAGTTGAAAAATAATAATAAGAATACCTACCTACTTTCCCTGCCAATCACCCACCCTCCCCTCTCCGCCTCCCACTCACTCTCCCCCCCCCCCCTTCCACTCAACGGCTCCCCTCCCCCTCCCACCCACTCTCCCCTTCAACCACCCACACAATCACTCACCGGCACATTATCACCCACCCACCCTTCCGCATATTCCCACCCACCCACCTGCACATTTTCACCCACCCACCTGCACATTTTCACCCACCCACCTGCACATTCTCACCCACTCACCCACCCGCACATTCTCACCCACTCACCTGCACGCTCCCACCCACCCACCCGCACATTGTCACCCACTCACCCGCACATTCCCACTCACTCTTCCACCCACCTGCACATTCTCACCCACTCAACCACCCGCACATTCTCACCCACTCACCTGCACACTCCCACCCACCCACCCGCACATTGTCACCCACTCACCCTTCCACCCACCTACACATTCTCACCCACTCACCCACCCGCACATTTTCACCCACTCACCTGCACACTTCCACCCACCCGCACATTCTCACTCACCCTTCCACCCACCTGCACATTCCCACCCACCCACCCGCACATTCTCACCCACTCACCCGCACATTCCCACTCACCCTTCCACCCACCGGCACATTCCCACCCCCATACGCCCACACACACACACATACACATACACATACACCCCCCCCCCCACACACACACGCACACACACATATACATACATACATACACACACAGACATTTCGTTACAAATGGTCTCAAGATGTTAGACATACGCCAAACCGTTCACATTGGCTGGCAAATCGATTGTTCATTTTTGAGATGAAAACAATAGCTTCCCCTACCGGGAAGTTGAAAAAGAAAATGACTAAAATTATGACGTGCAGGGAGTGATGCAGTGTTTCCAAAAGAATGAAAACATGACATTCACAGATTGTTGACAGTAGTGCATTACAACATCGCACAAAAATCACATTTGAATGAGTCTGATTCACTCTATACGCAAATGCTGGGCTTGGTCCAAGGTTCCCGGGCACCAATATTTTCAATGCCCAATTGTTATTGCAATGTTAACAACTCTTAACTTGGATTTCCATGGATTACGTAATTCCATTGACTTTTCTTTTCTTGTCGTAATTGTTAATTAGGGCAATTGGCGCTAATTGACGTGGGACGAAATCATCGCGTGGTAAAGACCAATTAGTTCGGCCTAATTACTCTGGACTAATTGTGTAGGAAAATCAATTATCGAAATGGATGCAAATAAGGGATGCAACTAAGCTATAAGTTATATTTAGTGGCGATAAAAAAATCAGTTTGTTTACATCTTAAGACATAGATTAAGATCTTAAAGAGTTAAATATTTCGTTAATTTCAGTTCTGAGCGACAAATATTATTCAAAAATTTTTGTCGAGAATTTTACATAAAAACGGTCTTTAAAAAACCTCCCTCCCCCCCCCCTCCCACCCACTCGTATCACGCCCACCCACCCATTCCTGCCACGCCCACTCTTCCACCCATTCCTGCCACGCCCCCCACCCATTCCTGCCACGCCCACCCACTCATTCCTGCCACGCCCACCCACCCATTCCTGCCACCCCCACCCTTCCACCCATTCCTGCCACCCCCACCCTTCCACCCATTCCTGCCACCCCCACCCTTCCACCCATTCCTGCCACCCCCACCCTTCCACCCATTCCTGCCACCCCCACCCTTCCACCCATTCCTGCCACGCCCACCCACCCACCCATTCCGGCCACGCCGACTCTCTCACCCAATTCTACCCCCCCCCCCCCGGCCCCACCCATTAACACCCCGATATTAAGGAAGTTATTCTAATGGCCCCGAAAATGAAAAGTGAAAATGTCTCAAAGTCTGTCTCATCGTTCTAGCGCATTTTTAACAAAATATCTGTATGTATGTGTGTTTACAATTTTTGGACAACGATTTCTTCCAAATGAATCACACGATTCAATAATTTTTTTAAATCGATGCATCTCCACGCAACTGAGATTTCGAAAGACATTCATGCACTAGTTTCCGGTTTTTTTTTAACGTCAAGCATGAAAATTGCCAAAAGTTTTAATCAATCCTTATTCAGGAAGGAAAGTTGTGCTCAAGCTAATCAATGTCGCAATTGGAGTATCTCGGCGTACCTTAGCTTCGATCAAAATTTGACTCACTTTCATGTAGTGAATTATTAGTTATTGGTTGATTTTGAGTGGCGCGAAATTTTAATGACTATTCAAACTTTTATATTCGGTCTAGATCCGAAGTTGTCCGACTACCGCGTGCGCATGCGTGTTCGCTCGCATTTGCACAGGAGAGTCTGAATGCGTGAGGCGCAGTGTGATTGGTCAGTGCGTCACGTGACATAGTCGCAGGTGGTGACACCTGTTGTATTCCAGTATTCAAAATTTCATGATTCCTATTCTTTTCTCTGAAACGAGTCTTTGAACATTTAATTGACGTGTCGGAAAATGTAGGAATGGTAAACAGAAATTACGAATCGGCGAGTTTTGTTTGTGCTCCCACGGGGCAAACACACTTCCATTCCACTAGCTCTCCAAAATTTTCACTTCAATAACTTTTGTTCCCAGATGGACGAGCGGCCACCATCTCCACTCCCCTCGAAAGACCTGTTGGAGCTAGATGGCGCTGCCACCACGATCCAGAGTAACTTCCGCGGGTACAAGGCGCGCAAGCGCCTGCGCAGAGAGGACGCCATGCAGCGCACCACAATTTCCATGGAACGCGCCTTTTTTGAAGACGGTCTTCGTCATACAGGCGAATTTCACGATTGTATTCCACTACCCTTGGACTTCCCACCCCCCGATCCCGTTCAAAATTCTAACCCCTGCGCTAAACCAAAAAAAACCGTTGGAATGATGTTCGGCCTTGCGCCTGGCGTTCCAATCCTTCAGTTCGGCATGCCTCCAAAAATAACTGACCTCGTTGACCTTGTAGTTCTGAAAGATGAATTAACTGTTGAGAATGGCTATCTGAACTTCATAACAAGTGTGGAAGATCCTGAAAAAAATTCACAATCTCTCAAACCTAAGGACAGTCCCCAAGATGGCGCAGTGGAAGGCGACCACTTCGTGAGTTTAAGTCCTCGGCAAGGTGTCATAATCGAGGAAATTACGAGTTTAGAAGCGGCTAACATACTCAGGGAAATTGAGGAAAAAGGTAACAAAAGTTTGGAGGTTAACGCAGAAACAGAAAAAGCCATTTTGGCGGGAGATTTGAAACCGGATAACGGTGAAGATTTGGCGGGAATTTCAAAACCGCATGATGAAACAAATATTTTGGCGGGACATGCTAATGAGAATGATGACGCGGCCATTTTGGCGGGAAATTTAAACGAGAATGGTGGCGAGGCCGTTTTGGCGGGAAGTTCAAATCAGAATGAGACAGAACACAATGATGGAAAGAACGTTTTGGCGGGAGATTCAAATGATAATGATGGCGAAAGGATTTTAGCGGGAGATTCAAATGAGAACGGTGAGAAACCATGTTTGGCGGGAGATTTAGAGGAAAACGATGGGGATGTTTTGGCGGGAGAGACGAAGGATAGGAATACCAAGGATACAATTGGAATTGATATAGTGGGAGCTTTAGAGGCGCCATTGGCTACATTGGGTTTTCCTATGAAGCAGGGAAAGCTTCTGAGTTATGGGTCGGAAGATTCTATGGCAGGCAGTAGGAGACCACTTTTAGAGGTTACGTTGACGCCTGGGGATCCCATGAAATCACTTAGTTTGTCACAAGAGAGCCAGCTAGCGGGGGAGAGGATCGAATCTCCTATTACTATGATGCAGATTGCTCCGGGGAGGAGTGTGTCACTCATGCAAGATGATTCGGGAGAAAATTTGACGGCGGAGGAGCGGAAGGAGGGGGAGGAGGTCAAGGAGGCGGGGGAGCGCAAGGAGGGGAAGGCAGGGATGGAGGATGCGAAAGATGGCGACGAATAAGGTAATTCAGGTTATGGACGTGCATTTGAGGTTATGCTTTTGAAAATTTGATGACGGTCAAATTCGCTCAAGGTCACCGTAAATTGGCGCCATCTATCGGATGAATTTTGAACTGCAGTCACCTGGCATTGGTCAAGGACATTCGGGAATAGTTTGAGAATTGAAAATTGTGGAGAAATATGGATACAAAAAATTGTGATATGCAATTTAGACGTGGGAAAGGAAATTTTTTGTTTGAAAATATTTTTAGTAGTAAACATTGTCAATATCAATCCGAATTTTTTATGTTTAAACAAAAAATTTGATGCCTATAATAAGAATTAGGGAAAATGTTAGTTAATTAAATCGTCAAAAATTCCGCACGAATATTGACGTAAATTCGTCAGAATATTTGAGATGAGTTAATGACTAATGCTTGCCAAAAATTTCCCGCTAAACTAGGCAACATCACAGCAAACACCGGCTGAATATTTTTGGATTTGAGCTAGAAAAGACTAGGATGTAGGAAATAACTTGTCTATTGAACAGCTGATGGTTCATCTTATTTCTGGCAGTTCCTACTTACAGGGGCCCTTGTATCGAAAAATTCGGGGAGGAACAGAAATGAATGGAGAGTAATCTGAGGTTGTGAGATTTTGTTGAATCATTTTTCTGGCAGTTCTAGAAATTTTAGTGTCTTAGAATTTTGAAATTTTTTTTGGAATTATTGTAATTTTTGAAATTTTTGGCAATTTTTGAAATTCTGAAAATTTTCAAAATTTTCAAAATTTTCAAAATTTTCAAAATTTTCAAAATTTTTGGATATTTTTGAAGTTTTTGAAATTCTGAAAATTCTCAAAATTTCTGAAATTTTTAAAAATTTTTGAAATTTTTAAAGTTTTTGAAATTTTTAAAATGTTCACAATTTATAATTTATTAAATAATCATAAATTGTCCTTTCAACAAGTCATATAAATCTCCCCTTAATCAATTTCCATTATTCTTCGTTACTGAGACTGTCCGTTCTATTTTGGGATGTTCACGATATTCATGATTCACTCTGACGAAATATCTGCGTCACATCATGAAACCGTGACGTCACATTCCACACACGTGTGTTTTTAATTGATGAGCAATTAAGGGTGATCACTGGAGTTAATAATCTCCAATAAAGCACACTGGAAAATTTCAAAACCGCTGAGAATATCATAAATTTCAAACATATTCAAACATTCAAAAAAATTCCGAAAATGGAGAAATTTGAACCATTTGGAAAAGTACAAATTGAAGAAAAAAACAGTTGAAATTTCTACGAATTGTCATTTTTTGAAGCTTCTAAAAAAATATGTCAAACATTCCAAAAATTGAAAAACGAAAAAGTCCAAAATTTTTAAAACGTTTCAAAATTTAGATGTTTTTTGGCCACGACAATTCACTCATTTTAATCGTAATTGTATAATTATTTTTTTTATTAAAAAGTTTCGAGAATCTTCAAAAAATCAAGTTTGAAAATTTTCAGAAATTGAAAATTTTGGAAAATTAAAAAATCCAAAATTCTGTTTTTTTTTTCATTTACAAGATTACAACAAATCAGCAATTTTTAATGGCTCTGAAAAAATTGCAAATGCAAAATTTTGGAAAATTTTGAAAATGTTGAAAATTTGGAAAATGTTGAAAATTTTGAAAATGTTGAAAATTTTGAAAATGTTGAGAATGTTGAAAATTTTAAAAATGTTAAAAATTTTGAAAATTTTGAAAATTTTGAACATTTTGAAAACTTTGAACATTTTGAAAATTTTAAAAATCTCAAAAATATCGAAAAGTTCACAAAAAAATTCAAAATTGTCAGAATTTTTATCAAAAATGCAAAACTTCATAAAAATTAACGGAACTGAAAACTTAGAGGTTCCAAATTCAGAGGTAAAAATTCAGAGGTTCCAAAAAAAAAAAAAAAACAAAATGAAAATCCGAAGATGGCAGGAATTAAAAAAAACCACCACTTCCAAGAAGCCGCAAAATCTGCGTCACAATGAACCAGTGACGTCACACTTCCCGCGCGTGTTTATCAATTGATGATCAATTAAGGATGATCACCGGAGGTGATAATTGCCGATAAAGTTAAGTGAATATCTCGATCGGATATTCCAAATCTCCTGAATCGAATGTCTAAACTTGTCCGCGTTATGACGCGAAAATGTGCCTCTTGTTATTGACAAAATGATAAGAGTAATTTGACGATTTATCGCGTGGAACTCTGACGTCAATTGTCGTAAATAATAAACACTCAGCAATGCAAGGACTTTGGAGGTAACCACCCTCGGTACTTTGCCCCCAAGTTACTAAAATACTTGTCAAGGCTCATATGCATAAAACTCGGCATTCCAATCCGCACTTTGGCCATCGCCAAAATTTGCAATTGTTGCTTCAAAATTCAAAACAGAAATGCTAACCTCCAAATCGGCTCAGCTCAGATTCACGAAATAATCCCATTACCAGCTTCATCACAACCTATCAAGTACTGCTTCCCCTGAAATTCACGGCAACCCCCCCTCAATATTTTCAAATCAATAATCGAACATGCGTCAATTCCAAAGCGCCAATTTGTCGTTCACGACGCCACCGGAGTGGCGCTGGCGTTTCTATCCTTTCTATTGGATGCTTCCGCTCGAGTCATGTTGAAGACGGCCCGTGATTGGCTGGCGCGGCCAGAGGCACTCTCGCGAAGCCACAGCACTTCTCGGGTGGTTTGAACAGTTCTGAATATTCGATAATTAAAAAAAAACAACGACAAAAATTGTTTACTAGTATTTTTCCTCATACAATTCTGAAATTTTGAATCATCAACTGGGAATTCTGAATTCTACATACTCCATATATTATGGGATTCTTCTCCTAATTTTATGGATGTGAATGCTAGAGGAATTGGACCAAGTTTCGATGCAGTTTCTATGGGAATCCCCTAGGAACCCCATGAGATTTTCCCATGCCTTTTCCTGTAGGTGCACTACATAATTCTCATATACGTACAGATGAATGGAGTTTAGTTGCCTGGGGGACAGGTCTTCAGGGTCACTGGCAACCCAAGTTTACAATGGATATTAACGTCCCAACGTGTGACGCATCCGTTTGCGAGAGGGATTTATTTATAGTTTCCTCTCTGTTTAATATTATAAGGAGGGTGAAAGAGGATACGCAAGTTGGGTGGGTGTTGTTTAGTTTCTTGAGCAAAAAAAAAAACAAGCGGGTAGAGTAGCGTGACTCAGCCGGGTCATACCAATAATTTCCCGATTGAGTATTTTCCTCCAGTATACACACATATCCACACACCCACTTGCTCGGTTATCCGATCACCCGCCCACCCACCCGCCTACGCACCCACCCATACTCCCGCCCAACCACCCTCCCATCCACACACACACATGTCCACCCACCCGTCTACACACCAGCCCACCCGCCCACGCATACATCCACCCACAAGCCCACCCACCCACCCGCCCACCGACCCGCCCACCCACCCCCGACCCGCCCACCCACCCCCGACCCGCCCACCCACCCCCGACCCGCCCACCCACCCCCGACCCGCCCACCCACCCCCGACCCGCCCACCCACCCACACACCCGCCCACCCATCCACCCCTAAACACACCCACATACGCACAGAATCGCGGCTTTGGTGTAGTGCGTAGGGTTTCTGCATACTGTCTTCTGGGTTCGAGATTTTCAAAAATTTCTAGATGTGTTGCAACATTCAAAAATTTTCAACGTTTCCCACATTCCTCCCAATTGTTAAATGTTGCGAAGGTATTTCTGCTCGTTGAAAATTTTCATAATTTTTCCGCTTTTCCATCGTTTATAAAGATACTAGAGGTTATTCCAATAATCTCAATTTTAGCATCCGGAAGCAGAAGGACGTAGTTCACGGAGGCTTTAAAGAGGGGAGCAATTCGTGTAGAAATCATCATAAAGTGCAGAAAATTGTTTTCATTCAGCTGATCGGGAAATTGAAAAATTGAGTAATTTTCTAAACTCCAAATTTTATAATTTAAAACATCTTGGAATATTGTCTTTTGGCTGAAATATGCGTGATAATCGAATTTGATTACAATTAATTTTCAAAATTTTATAAATCTAAAAATGGCTCATAGTTCCTCACTTCTGAGTTTGGCAATGTCAAAATTGAATATCCTTCAAGCCACGTGATTCCGATCACCAACAAACTGATAAACTTTTTCTATACATGGTTCCCCAAAACTTTATTTTTGTTGGTGAAAGGAGAGCAAATTCTAAGTCGAAGGTTTCTCTTCACCTTTTCTGTCTGCCCCCCCCCCCCTCCCCCCTATGAGGTTGGGAAAGTTTGAAGTTGAACAATTCTAGTGCGTTTAGTTCCGAGACCAGTTCCAATAGTACGAACAATTCCAGGAATTGTTTCACGTGAAGTGTTCGTTCTGGGAACCGTTCCAGGTGGAACTTCAGTTCCGGAAACCGTTCCCGGAATCGAACGATCATTTGAAACAGTTCTCGGAATTGTTTCCCGTGAAGTGTCCGTTCTGGGAACCGTTCCAGGTGGAACTTCAGTTCCGGCAACCGTTCCCGGAATCGAACGATCACTTGAAACCGTTCTCGGAATTGTTTCCCGTGAAGTGCCCGTTCTGGGAATCGTTCCAGGTGGAACTTCAGTTCCGGAAACTGTTCCCGGAATCGAACATTCATCGGAAATAGTTCCCAGAATTGTTTCCCGTGAAGCGTCCGTTCTCGGAACCGTTCCAGGTGGAACTTCAGTTCCGGAAACCGTTCCCGGAATCGAACGATCATTTGAAACCGTTCTCGGAATTGTTTCCCGTGAAGTGTCCATTCTGGGAACCGTTCCAGGTGGAACTTCAATTTCGGAAACCGTTCCCGGAATTGAACGATCATTTGAAACCGTTCTCGGAATTGTTTCCCGTGAAGTGTCCATTCTGGGAACCGTTCCAGGTGGAACTTCAGTTCCGGAAACCGTTCCCGGAATCGAACATTCATCGGAAATAGTTCCCGGAATTGCTTCCCTTAAAGCGTCCGTTCTCGGAACCGTTGCAGCAATTGAGAGTTCATTTGCAACCGCTCCAGGAATTGAACGTTCATCAACACTGTTCTTGGAGTTGAGCGTTCATCTAAACCCGTTTCCGGAACGATTTACTAAAGTTCTCGTGGAACCATTCTTGGAACTGCTCGTGCACATGAAACCGTTCTCGGAATTGAAGCCCGTGCGTAGTAGTAGTGCTGGAACTGTTCAACTCCAGAGTTACATAGTTTCATTGGGGGGGGGGGGGGGGGGGGGAGGGGAGGGGACGTCAGGCAATAGAGTTGAAGAGGAACTTTCAATTTGGAATTTTTTCCTTTTTCCGCCGTCGATAATAGAGTTCGCAGTTTTGGGACACCGTGTATAGTTAAGATGAGGAATACAATTTTTTTGAAATTCTTCTTGTTGTTACTTCCAACAAAAAACGGAAAAGCATCTCAGGGCTTTCAAATGACGATTTCTCTTTTTTGTTTTTTTTTTTACTTTTCTCGGCTAATATTTTTTGCATGGTCGCCATTTTTTTTTTTTTTTTGAAAATATTTTTAAGTCATCCAATTTTTGAAATAGTCGAAATCTTTCAAAAATTCATAAATTTTAAAAATGGAACAGAGAATTTTCAGTTGAAAATTTCTTCTGATTTTTCAAATTTTTCAATTTTTATGTTTTTCCCAAATATCCCAAATTGGGGATTAAAAATTGAACTTTTTCGTCTTATAAAAATATGCAGAAATTTTTGAACTTTTTTTTTTCTCCAATTTCCCAAAATTTGTGAACATTCGAAACTTTTACCATTTTTCCAATTTTCTCATTTTTTTGCAATTTGACATTTTTCCCACATTTTAAGAATTTTCCACGGTTATGAATTTGTGGGTCAATCCAATAATTTTAAATTTAGAATTTATCCCTATCCAGGAAGTTCAAACAAAAAAAAAAGAAATAGTTCATTGAAGGTCTGGGGAGGGGAGGAACTCGTGCAGAAATGATCGTAAAGTACAGAGTGTAATCATCTCCATGTGCGTAGGTGGAGTAATAGAACTGTGATGACATACGTGAGGCTACTGTGATTATCGTAACGAGTGATTGCCGTTTATTCTCCCTTTTGATTTTGTTTCCATTATCCATTTATTTTTAGAATTTTGCTCAACATTGATTATCCTTGATATGAATAAGGTAATGAAGTATTTTTGTAGTGGTAAGCCATTCTTCAACAAGTGGATTGTGAGCGCGACCCATGTGGGCCACAGACAAAATTTCCCCATTTGTATTTTTCAGTCGACTCGATTTGATTAAATAATGGAGATGGAGAAAAAAGCTCTGAATATCAAATATTCTTTGCTTCATGAGGAATCATTTATGTTCTATGAATCATATCGCTATCTGCAATACTTCCTGAAAAAATGGCGGTTGAATGTCGGACGTGATGCAAACTCGCTTCCCCTCGTTGCGTATGAACTGCAATACCTCGTAAAATATTGGAAATACGGGAAAAAGTCACTTAACTTGATTGACGGAATTTTTCACGCTGAACATTTTTTGTTATCACTATTTTCCTCTATGTCTACTCCTTCTCTCACAAAATGCTGCGGAGCTCGCGCAGGTCGCTCGCAACCGCTCACACGCCGTCCGCGATACTCCGACCCATATTTCTTCTTAAATTATGAATGTAAGAAAAAAAGTTATTTAACATGAAATGTGTATTTTTGTACAAGGAACAAAATTTGTTTGAAGCTTTTTTTTCTATCTGTATCCGTTTTTGAGATATTTCGTTGTAAAGCCGAACAAAATGTGAGCGAAAAAAGTACGCGATGCATTTCAACCGAAATCCTTTTGGACACACACACAAACACACACATATATGGTCATGGCCAAAACAATCATACCTTATGGGGAAGTGAAGACAAATTTATAGTTTTATTAAAATAGTTTCAGAATATTTTGAGATTTTGCTTAATTTTTCTTCTTGTTTTTTTTTAGTGCTATTGTTACTAATGGGCTAATTCTTATTAATGAGCGCAGATTAATCTCGCACTATTTTTTATTTCTTGCTTCGAAGACATTGAGAAATGGTTTTCTCGCGACGTTTTTTTTTTTTGGCGGCGTCCGAAACTGTCAACAACTATCTATAAATAAATCGCGACTTTTTGAGGCAGGGAAATTCATTTTAGAAGAATTGAAAGTTTTTTTTGAGAAATCCAAAATTTACAGATATTTCGCATAAATTATAATTAAAAAAAATTGATGTAATTCTTAGAGAACGTAAAAAAAATTGAAATGCAACGAAGAATATATTTTATACTTTTGAAGACTTTTAGTGAACTTGAATATTTTCAAAATTAAAAAAAAAGGAAACAAAAAATAATGCACAAATCCGGAATTTCAAAAATTCAAAAGATTGGAATTTACAAAAAAAAAAAAAAACAAAAATTGAGAAATTTCATTTTGGAAAAAAATTGAAAATAAAAAAAAAACAAATTCGAAATTTTGCCATAATTTCGAAAATTTTGGAATATTTTGAAAATTTTGAAGATTTTCAAGAAAAGTTGAAAACTCATCCAGTTCCATCAATGCCGATTTTATCTCAGAACAATCGCAAAGAGAAACGAGAAAATTTTAAAATCGATGGACACGATTTAATTTCAATTGCCTGAGTATTAGATGCAATCAGGCTCCATTGACGACAATGAATTTATGACGAAAATCATGTCGGAAGGGATTTGAATAAAGCGCAATTTATATGGGGCCTAGCAGTGAGACCTCATTTTCGTCGCATTACCAATCAATGTTAAAGTGGAGAAAAAAATCGAAATGGAAAATTTCCAATTTAGAAAAACATGAAATGATTGCAAAAGAAAAAATTGCACCACCAGTTTAAAATCCAAAAATTCAAAAAAAAAAAAAAATTAGAATAATGGATAATGTCTCAAATTTCTTTTTGGGATCATATGTCGAGATGTGAAGGAGATAGGCCAATTTTCATGAGAATGTTTTTTGTAGAGCACACTGAGAGCTACAATAAAGCTTTATACGAACATTCGTTAATATTCTTAGTTTTGAAGATATCTGCCAAAAATGCTTTCGCGCGATGCCGCGCAAGTTCTCCATAGATGGCGCGCTTCCGGTACCAACTGCGCGCGCATCGCGCGGGAATTCTAATCGAGTCGAAGAATATAATTCCCATCAACTTAACTCTGTGCTATCAATGATTTTTATCTCCACCTAAATTAACTGAAAGAGTTACTTGAGGCATTAAAAAAGTTTCGCTCAAATATTTCAATTTTCCAACATATTTTAGATAGTATGAACTTTTCAATGAGGGGAAGTCTCATAATGCGACTACTTGCAAGTTAGGAAATCTGAGATTTTCACACTTGTAGAGCGGTTGAAACACAATGTGTGAGGCTCTGTGTAATTGTGTGTGTGTCTGTGTGCTTGCGTGGTTGTGTGTGTATGTGTGTGCTTGTGTGTTTGTGTATGTTTGCAAATCTTCTGTAAAAAAATGACGAATATATTGTTAAATGTCGTCGTTTGAGATGACTTTTTTATGATTCGAGAAAATCATTTATGAAAATACCAAATTATTTATGCGAAAATTAGAAAATATGGTGACTAAAACACGGGATATTTTTGTGATGAATTGGTCTTTCGGTAAACTGTAAATAGACAATGGTAACTATTTTTACAATGAATAATCTTTGTTATTGTTTTCATGATGTGCAATGATGCCTGCGTAGATCGTGCAATTGAATACAATGCTTTTCAATGAAAGAAATAAAAAACAAATTTGGTTGTGAAACATTTTGATATTGCAATTGTTATGAAATGAAAAAAATTTTCATTCAAAAATTTCAAAAATTTCAAAAATTTCAAAAATTTCAAAAATTTCAAAAATTTCAAAAATTTCAAAAATTTCAAAAATTTCAAAAATTTCAAAAATTTCAAAAATTTCAAAAATTTCAAAAATTTCAAAAATTTCAAAAATTTCAAAAATTTCAAAATGGTAAAACGTTATTTTTGTTTTGTCTTCTCAATCATGCATTAACAACCAAGAACCTCTTAATTCCCATTAACCCACTCTTCCAATTCCCCCAACTCCTAACTAAAAAACCTCAATTAATTGTTACTGCGCATGCGCAAAGGCGGGAGACTTGATAGAGATCCCGTGGAGCACGCTTCTGTTGGATCAGTTTCCCTACTGAATTCAGAGAGTGAACAACAAAAAGGAAAAATTACTAAATAAAAAAAATACATAAATAAAGAAAAGTGCAATTACAAAAAATCAAAGAAAAATTTTTCAACACAAAAAAAAATTGGCTCCTCCGCTAAAATCGCGGATTGACCGCAACTCTGTGAAAATCCTAAAAAAGATTGATTAATATTTCGCAAAAAAATCGTCCACTTTCTCACGAAATTCTGAAAAAAAATCCAAGTGAAAAAACCTTAAAAAGCAATCCTGATAATCAATTTAAAAAAATTGATCACATCCGATTGACGTCCGACAATCTCAAAAAAAAATTACAATAAAAAAAAAAGAATAAAAAAATAGAGTGATTTCCAAAGAAAATCCCCACAATATCAAGATTGATCAATCCGATCAATCTCAACTCTTCGAAAAAATTGACGAGATTTTTTTCAAAAACAATTTTTCCTAGAAAAAAGTGATATCTAAGAAGAAAATCAAATAAAAAATTGATCAATCGTACCAATATCCCATTGAGTCCTGAGGTCAATCCAAGAAGATCCATAAAATATTTAAAAAAATTGGCAATAATAAAATCTTCCAGAGAAGTAAAAATTGAAAATTGTGCCTGAAATTGTCCATGTCGAATTCTGCGCCTGAAGACGAGAAAATGAAGGCAAATTCCGCAGCAACAAAAATTCAGGCGAACTTTCGGGGTTATCGGGTGCGCAAGCACCTCAAGGAAAATCTACCCCCCAAGCAGGAGAACGGGCTTAATGATGTCATAAGCGCGAAAAAAATGGTGAAGCGTCAGGATACGAAGAATTCACTCGAGGAGAAATCAGCGACAAAAATTCAGGCGGGAATTCGTGGATTTCTTGTGAGAAAACGCAATCAGGTAGCACAGGCAGCAGCTACGAGAATTCAGGCTGGATTCCGAGGCTTCAGGACCAGGAAGCAGCTGAAGCAAAATGGCCAGTGACAATTGCTCTTTTGCGGAGATACTACGACACATTCGAATAGGTTTCTGTTCATTTTATGTTCTATATAATTTTTCAAGACTGAGAAATTGCAATAAATTAGTAGAGTTCGTCATTTTCAGGTAGATTAGGGTAGAGCAATTTTTTGAGGAAATCTGAAGGTTCAATGGATTGATGATTGATCGCGGGATTGACCCGTGTGGGAAATTGATCGCGGGGTTGCCTGGCGTGCGAGATTGATTGCGGGATTGATCGCGGATTGATCAGCGTGCGAGATTGATTGCGGGATTGATTCCTCCGCGAGATTGATTGCGGATTGATCAGTGCGCGAGATTGATCGCCGATTGACCGGTACGCTAGATTGATCGCGTGATTGACCTGTCCGTGAGATTGACTATAAGATCGCTATCCCATATCCCGATTGATTGCGGTTGTTGGAGGTCACATAAATCGACTGCCCGGCTTGATTGATCGCAATTGTTGTCTGTATAGTGCATTCCAACCCCTTCCTGTACAATTTATGTTCCATCTATTTTGATAACATGAGGGATAAGCGCAATAATTTTGGGTCGATCAATTTTTCTGAAGATTCTCAAAGATCAGTGTTTGATAGCGGGATTGACCTGGGGCCGCGATTGATTGCTGGTAGACAGCCATCTCATCGCCCGCTTCAGTGCAAATGTTGGATTACAATCAATTGAGCTCACAAATTGAGTCTCGAGCGTGATTAATCGTCGATTGATCGTTATGGTTGTAGGTATAAGACACTCCAATGGATTTTTATACTAATTATTGTCTATATATTCAAGTGAGAATACAAAGTCGCCATGACAAGTTTCACCGTTCGTAATTCTTAAGTCGATTTCGTACTGATCAATTTTTCTAACCATCTTGACGGAGCGGCAGATTACTGATTGATCACGTCGGTGACTGGTGTACTTCCCTGCTCGCTAGTGGATGGCTACGTAATTGTTTGTTGATGGGTGGTTCACCATCAATCGGGCTCACAAATTGACGTTTGGGATTGATTGATCGCTATTTTGGTTGTACAATACATTCAAGTGTCTTTATATGCATTTATTGTCTATATATTTTTGTGAAAGTAGCAATTAGGATTGACTATTTAGGAAAGCGGTAGATTTCGTAATTTGAAGGTAGATTTTGCTCAGATCAATTTTTCGAAGGATTCTGAGAGGTCGGTAGAGTGCTGATTGATCGCGGGATTGACCAGTGCGCTCGATTGATCGCTGACGTACCGTCAGCTAATCGTTTGTTGACAATTAGTTGCGATCAATCGGCCACGCAATTTGACTTTTGGGCGGGATTGATCACCAGTTGATTGACTTACTGATCAATCGACCAATTTTTCGATGGATTCTGAGAGATCGGTGGAGTGCTGATTGATGGCGGGATTGACCACTGCCCTCGATTGATCGCTAGTGTATCATCAGCTAATCAATTGTTGACTGTTAGACTGCGATCAATCCACCACGGAATTTCATTTTTGGGCATGATTGATCACCAGTTGATTGACCTGGTGGTCGATCGGTCAATTTTTCGACGGATTCTGAGAGATCGGTAGAGTGCGGATTGATCGCGGGATTGATCGGTGCGCCCGATTGACTAGTGCGATCGCTAGTGTAATCAATTGTTGACTGTTAGAATACGATCAATCCACCAGGCAAATTGACTTTTGAGCGTGATTGATCCCTGGTTCATTGACCTCGTGATCAATCGATCAATTTTTCGACGGATTCTGAGAGATCGGTAGAGTGCTGATTGATCGCGGGATTGACCAGTGCGTTAGATTGATTGCTAGTGTACCGTCAGCTAATCAATTGTTGAGTGTTAGATTGCGATCAATCTACTTTTGGGTGTGATTGATCGCCAGTTTTTTGACCAATGCATTCAACTATGTTCCTAGACGAGTTCATCGATATTAACTGGCAATGTTTTTTCTGTTTAGGTTTAGCGGCAGTTTATCAGGTGCTTCGTCCCCTAGACGAAGTGTGCGGATTCTAGGCGTGGGGGAGGCGATAAAACGAGCACTTCCGGTTCTACAGTCACCTAGGAGGCGACGACCACGGGGAAGACCTTGGCCTGGCGAAAGCATCGTTGCGCTTACCTTAAGATACGCATAAAATTAATGAAAAATGGAGAAGCAAAAAAATTAAGTTGTTAACTGAATTTTTGAAGTCTGAAATTTATGAAAATTCTAAATTCGTTGAATTTTTTGAATTGTCGGAATTTTTTCCAATTGTTACATTTTGAGGAATTTTAGAAATTGGCGAAATTTTTGAGGTCCACAATTAAAATCGTTGTAATTTTTTTCAATCTTCTCAAATTAATAAAATTTTCCAATTTGCAACATTTTTGAAATTTTTGAAAATTTTTTGATTTTTAAAAATTGACAAATTTAACTTTTTAAAATTGTTAAATGGCTAAATTTTTATTTCTTTAATTCAACATTTTGGATTTTTCAGACTTAAAAAATTTTGGTATTTACTTTGAAATTGATCAGATCAATTTGATGAAGTTTAGAGATCAAAAGAAAAATCTATATTTTTAGTGGCTAGTTCCGAAGAACAAATTTGATTTGTATATAATTTTTTTTTGTATCACGGATGTATGACATATCAGTGGAGAAATGATAGAGGTCACTTTATTATATTTTAGTCGCATTTTTATTGCAAAAAAAAAATGGAAAGTGGAGACGCAATTTGGGGGATGATTGGCTGTTGTATGATGTGTGTAAATAGAGAGGAATTCTTTTTGTATTGTAATGTTAATGAGAGAAATATATTCTGAATTGTAGTAAATTTGGGGGTGGTCCTTTTTTTGGCAGTTCACCCCCCCCCCCCTCCCCCCCCCCCCAATTGTTGAAATTTTTTTCAATGTTTTGAAATTGATGTTTGTGTCTAAATTTGGCATTTTCTCTAAATTCGTGAAATTTGGGGTATTATTGGAAATTGACCAACATTTTGGAAATATTTGAAATTTTTGAACATTTTGGGCTTTTTACAAACTTTGAGAATTCCAAAAATTTTTGAGATTTTTAAAAATTTTGAGATTTTTCAAGGGTTTGAAATTTTTAGGAATTTATTAGGATTTTCGAGGGAGTGGGTTAGAGTGGTTAGAGCGGTAGACTCGTATGCCAGCGACCTGGGTTCGATCCCGGGCAACGGCGGTCAAAATTTGTAGCGTTCTAATCTCACAGTTTCACTGTCGAGCGGTAGTCTCGTAAAAGAGACGACGGTACCTGGGCAGGTTTTCTCTCGAGTCAGATTTTCCCTCGTCCCTCGGCGAATGCGGTACAGGAGGTTTAGCGGCGGTGGTAAGGGAACAAATCGGAAAAACCCGAGAGGGTATACGAAAGAGAGGAAATAATATATTCGGATTTTTAACATTCATGTGTTTTTGGAAATTTTTGAATGTTTTGAAATTTTTGAAATTTTTGAAATTTTTGAAATTTTTGAAATTTTTGAAATTTTTGAAATTTTTGAAATTTTTGAAATTTTTGAAATTTTTGAAATTCTCAAAATTTTTGAAATTTTTGAAATTTTTAAAATTTTTGAAATTTCAAAATTACAAAAATATTCCAATACTTTCCTGATTTTTATTGATTTTATTTTCATTGATTTCTCTTATTTTATTTGTGCACACGGGCCAAATTACAAATAAATATATATATATATATATATATATATTTACTTTAACGTCGATAACTCATTTTCCGAGTAATTCTCTCTTGCTTCAAATCCGGATGATTATCCGCTGTTTCAAAGAAGAGATCATCAAGATCCATGCAAGTAAAATTGCCGACCGCAGAAGGCGGAATCAGAGACGCTGTATATAGATGCGACATCTAGTGGTCATATCCTGCATTTGCATATACAAAACTAAATAGCGGGAACTATAACTAACCCCTCAAGATATATGAGAAACTAAATATATTATTTTTAATACGTCAGTAGTCGCGCCATTCTCCCATCGTTCTCCAAGAGCACATTGAGACAATCTCTCCTATTTCGTTTCGGGCTCGTATGTCAAGATGTGAAGGAGATAGGCCAATTTTCATGAGAATGTTTTTTGTAGAGCACACTGAGAGCTACAATAAAGCTTTATACGAACATTCGTTAATATTCTTAGTTTTGAAGATATCTGCCAAAAATGCTTTCGCGCGATGACGCGCAAGTTCTCCATAGATGGCGCGCTTCCGGTACCAACTGCGCGCGCATCGCGCGGGAATTCTGATCGAGTCGAAGAATATTATTCCCATCAACTTAACTCTGTGGTATCAATGATTTTTATCTCCACCTAAATAAACTGAAAGAGCTACTTGAGACATTAAAAAAGTTTCGCTCAAATATTTCCATTTTCCAACATAGGTTAGATAATATGAAAATTTTGTAAACTTTAAACGGAGAACATTTGGGGAGTAAATAAGTGTAATCACTAAATTTGCATGTTTGACGCATTAAATATATTATTCCTCATTTTTTTCAATCGTCCACAATTTTATAAAACGATTTTCTGCTAAAACCATTTTTACATAAGTACAAAAATAAATAAATAAACGACGAATAACCAAATACCTCAAAAATAAAAGTATAAAAAGCAACAAGTAGATCGAAGCTTAGTTCAACAAATTTCACAATTTTTTTTCTTTGAAATATTGTGAAATTTTTACATTTTAAAATTTCAATAAAAATTGGAATTTTTGACAGATTTTTTGAAAACTTGAAATTTTTGAAATTTCATCATTGAACAATTTTTCGATGTTTTGAGTTTTTCCCCTTTTTTCTATTTATTGTTTAAACTTGTTTGATATTTTGAATTTTTATAGCATTTTCAAAATTCAAACGAAGGTTTAAGGAATTCCAAATTTTCTTTTTTTAATGAAAAAATTTCAAAATTTCGGAATTTTTATATTTTTGAAAATTCGGAGTTTTTGAATTTCTCAAATTTTTCACAATATTTTCATTTTGCGAAATTTCTGAGATCAATTGAATAAGAAAATTTTCCCAAATTTATTTTTAAAATCTTGCAATTTTTCAATTTTTCAATTTTTTCCCCAAATTTATTAAAATTTAGATATTTTCTAAAAAAAAATTGAATTTATTAAAATTCAAAAATTGTTAAAATTTTTGATGATTTCTTGAAATTCAAAAATTGTTAAAAAAATTTATGTTTTATTTTGTTTTTAAAATTATTCAATCTGTTGAAATTTGAAAATTTTCCGATTCATTACAATTATACAAATTTTTAAAGTTTTATTGGAATTTAAAGATTATTCAATATTTCTTGGAATTGTGAAAAAAAATCAAAATTGCTTAAATTGGAAGATTTTTTCAATTTTCGCAATTTTGCATTCGGCTTCAAAAAATTTTCAAAATTTGTGAAATTCATCAAAATTCAAAAACTGTCCAATATTATTTGAATTTTCCAAAAATTTTAAAATTTCTAAAAATTTGAAAAAAATCGCTCAATTTTTTTCTTAAATATTGAAACTTTTAGAACTTCCTGGTCGAAGCTTGAGGCTCAACAAGTTCAGTTGTCCTCGGAATACTGAATAATTAATACAGTCTCCTGGTACTTAAGCCGCTAAATTATTTATAAAATCACAAAGAAGCTATTTGAGATCGTCTATTCTCCCGGAAATGATCGCTTATCATTTGGTCCTCATTGATGACTATTTTTTGATAATTAAGTGGTCACATTAGTTTCATAACTATTACCATAAGAATTCAAAATTTACCAATTTTTTTTTTCTAGCGCAACCGAAAAAATTGTTCAAAGCGCATTAAAAATAATTTTTTTTTAAATAAATATTTTATATTCCAAAAAAAAATCTAAAAAAAAAAAAAAGTTTTTTCTAAAAATTTTTGTTTAATTTTTTTTTTTCAACAATTTTGAAGGAAAAAAAAATGATGAAAATTGATGCCTATGGTAACATTACATAATCATTTAAAACACTGTAAATCGACTCTTATCAAGATTGCTGTGTCGGGCTTGTCTGGGACAGGGTGGCTTAAGTTGTGAACATTTGAGGGTAACTGTGCTACAACCGAAGCATCTTTTGCATAAGCAGTACATTCCATCACCACAGCTATCCCGCTCATTGCAATGATCATCAGGTCCCTGAAATCCCACAGAAAAAAAGATTAATCCACGAAAAATAATTTCCGATCTTGCCAAAAGAGTTAAATGTGTTTTAGCCTAACGTGAGTTATCGCTGAATATCGCAAAAACTGCAGGAGATATCAAAATTTGTCATAAGACAAATTTGTAGATCTCGCTTTGCTCTACAAAAAAAGTAGTTATCAAAAAGTCGCTATCTTGTGTCATTTGTGCGATATTTGCGAAAACGTGACGCGAGACGAATACCGCTAGTGATATATGGGGGAGGGGGGGGGGGCGGTATAACCAACCATGAGTGTAGAGTGTAGAACGTGGAGATCGTGCAGTGTAAGATCATGCGCAAAGTCCCATTTTGGGCACATGTTCCATAATGCCCACTGTCCCATAATACCCCACTCACCCCTACCAATTCATTGATGGATTGATATTTATGTACAATATATATGTAGCAAAAAAAAATGGGATTATTTAACACAAAAGTTGAGAATTGAACTACACTGATCTACAGTGGGTAATGTAGAATTCTAACTTAGCGACCACTGTAACGTTTTCGAAACGATAATCGTGACTTCAATACAACCTTTACTGAACAGTAATGTGAAGTGAAAATTGTAGTTTCTTCTGTAGCCAGTGCGATCTACCGGATTAACTGCATTGATCTACAGTTGGCATGGCAGGTCTCTATTTTACCGGCGATCGTCACGCTCCAGCAACGCGTCACAAGATTTGAGGTATACAGCGTTCGTTGAGTGATAATGGAAAAATGGCAGTTTTTCTCGGCTGTAAATGGTATTAACCGCTTGATCGGTTGTGATCTACGATCGTTATGATAGGATTCTGATTTATTGACACCTGTAACGTTTTGGAAACGATCATTGAGAGGTGGAAAAAGAGAAAGTTTTCACTGAGTGATTGTGTAAACAAGACGATTGCATTTTTTTCTGTTACAAAGCCATTTACTTAATTGATTATTTTAATTTGAGGTCGGTAATGTAGGATCCTACTTTACCGGAAAGTGTAACGTTTCGGAAACGATGATTGAGATGTGAAAACCACACATTTGTATTGTTTTTTTCCCTACTGCACCACTATTTCCTTAATTGATTATCCTAATTTGAAGTCGGTAATATAGGATTCTATTTTACTGGCACTTGTAACGTTTCGGAAACGTTTCGAAATTTGCTTTCCCTACCGCTGATAATTTAGATGGATTTTTCCAAATGATTTTTCCACATGATTTTTCCAAATGATTTTTCCAAATGATTTTTCCAAATGATTTTTCCAAATGATTTTTCCAAATGATTTTTCCAAATGATTTTTCCAAATGATTTTTCCAAATGATTTTTCCAAATGATTTTTCCAAATGATTTTTCCAAATGATTTTTCCAAATGATTTTACCCGACGGACATGATCCTTCGTTGCCCCCCCCCCCCCCACCTGACCTACTTGCCCGCATGATGAGCGGAAGCGCCTTCCATGTATTTCCGCTTGCGCTGTCGCCGCAGCGCTTTTGCGCTCTCCAACTTCCATTGCAAAGTAGACAATTTTTTTTAATTACCTGAATTAGTTATCTCGAAAATATCCCCTAATAATATCACAGACTGTCATCGGCCCGGGCTATCCGCCATTTTTGGCGCGACATTTCAAATCGATACGACGCGCGGCAACAGCGCTTAGAATTTTTCTACTACGCATCTGGTAGCACCGCGAGCGCTGCGCCGTCTTTCTCCATCCGCACTTTATTTAAAAATTAATAACTAATTATTCGGCGATTATGTAAGCGTGGAATCGTCATTTCTGGATAGCAGACATATCAGTTGAGGATGTCATAAATCCTGATTGCACAATTCATGATATGCTTCGATATATGTTTAGTGATCCCCTCAGGGTTACAATGACTTCCATCGCACGTTCGCGACCAGGTCAGTTACAGAGGTACAGGTTGGGGTAATTGGAAGTTTGTGATGCTACAATGTGATAAGGTAAATATGTAAAGGGTAGAAATAAGAAGAATATTGTATATAAAGTGTAAGTGTGGAAGAATGTGTGGGAAAGGATTGTCAAAGAAATTCGGAGACTGGAAGAGGGAAAATAGAGAAATATTTGCCTGAAATTACCTTGCGACACTCGAATACTTGACAGTACTTTGAGAAAGTCACTCCATATTCACAATTATGACAATTATCTCCGCAAGGATCACCGCAAAGCTCCCCATCTCCGTCAGAAAGACTCATAGGGAGGCACAAGAAACCGCTGCAACAGATAACGATTAACGATATACCTATATATAAATTATAGAAATTTGCATTAAAATTAATAAATTGGTCTTCAATATTTATGGGACTTTCTCTCATTGAAATTTTCATATTATCGAAAATATGTTGGAAAATTGAAATATTTGAGCGAAACTTTTTTGATGCCTCAAGTAACTCTTTCAGTTAATTTAGGTGGAGATAAAAATCATTGATAGCACAGAGTTAAGTTGATGGGAATTATATTCTTCGACTCGATCAGAATTCCCGCGCGATGCGCGCGCAGTTGGTACCGGAAGCGCGCCATCTATGGAGAACTTGCGCGGCATCGCGCGAAAGCATTTTTGGCAGATATCTTCAAAAGTAAGAATATTAACGAATGTTCGTATGAAGCTTTATTGTAGCTCTCAGTGGGCTCTACAAAAAACATTCTCATGAAAATTGGGCTAGCTCCTTCATATCTCGATGTACGAGCCGAAACGAAGTGGGAGAGATTGTCTCAATGCGCGCCTGGAGAACTTTGGGGCAATGGCGCGACTACTGACAGGCTAAAAATAATGACTGATATATATAGTGTTAGGGAAAATACTTACGTTGGTAGTATAGCGAGCAATGCAACCATGCTTATTGCCTGGATGGTCAGCATTTCGTCCCGTGTACCTGAAAAACACGAGGTCTCATGAAACGAGATGTGCATTGGAGAAATTAAATGTCAGCAAATGACCTCATTAGATCGTCTAAGGGAATCTAGAACGTTGTTAGTATCGCGGAGCTTCGTCTCATCCATTTCCATTCCAGTAATCGACCTCAAATTGAACATAAATGAATAAGATAAATTTTCCCGCTCTCTAATTTTTTTTTTTTTGCACTTTCTCAATTTTATAGATTTTTTTTTTTATTCAAAATTCATTCAATTTCACCATTTTTTTTTTACTTTTAAATTTTTGTCAATTCTAACAAGTTAGGAATTTGAACGATTTTGAAATTTTTTCTAAAGCTCTTCGAGATTTCGAAAATTTGTTTTTCAAAATTTTTAACGCTTTAGAAATTTTGGAAATTGACCTCAATTATTGAATTATATTTTGTCAATTTTTTGGCAATTCTTTTTCCAAAACTTTACAAAGGCAAAAAAAAATCTCAATTATTTGGATTTTTTTTTTTTATAAAATTAAAATTTTTTTTTTCGAAATAGCAAAATTTGTAAAATTTTTCCTGATTTTTTCTTTCCTTGTTTTCCCAAATTTGCGGCCTTGGCGTTTGGCAAAATATCGTTCAAGTCCCGATGACATAATCTATTATTACCATTCTGATGTATACTTTATTTTTAGTCGTTGGACCTGAAAAATTATTTCCTTTTTGCGGAATTCGGATTGATTACGCGGGCAAAAAAAATTGGACAAGTTATGCCGTAATGAGATAAGAATAACATCAACAAGGAAAAGAAGTGCGGTATTTTTTTTATGGTAATAATGTGCAAACAAAATAATTTTTTCCCGAAAATTTTGTACGAAATTTCCTATTTCTTTTTTAAACCCAAAATTTTCACATTTTTCATATTCTGTTTTTATTTTCAGGAAATTTTTGAGTATTTTTTTTTCCTATTTTTTGAGGGTTCAAAATTTTTGGGCGTTCTTCCTATTTTTCCAATGTTGGTAATTTTTTCGACATTGTTTTTTAAATTTGGAAATTTTTGAAAATTTCCATTTTTTGTGAAATTTGAAGATTTATCAATTTTTGGATTATTATTTTTTTTCTGTATCTTTTAATTTCGGATTTTTTTGCAGTTCACAAAATTTCGGGGTCTTAATTTTTTTAATATATAGGTGGGGGTATTTAATAATACCATTGATTGGGGAAAAAAAATTTGTTGGCAAAAACTTTTTTGTTGGAAAAAAAAATTGTGGGGAAAAAAAAATTTTGTTGGAAAAAATTTTGTTGGAAAAAATTTTGTTGCCAAAAAAAATTTTGTTGGGAAAAAAAATTTTGTTGGGAAAAAAAAATTTGTTGGCAAAAAAATTTTTGTTGGCAAAACAATTTTTGTTGGCAAAAAATTTTTTGTTGGGGAAAAGATTTTTTTCCGACTCGCGGAATTTCCGAGGTTGCTGTGCCGCGCGAGCCCTCTCGCGCCCGCGCTCGCGGAATTCGCCTCACCGCTGCGTTTTCCATAGATATCTCGAAAACGAAGAGAATTACGAAATTTTCGAAAAGACCATTTTTGTAGCTCTCACTTTGCTCTACAAAATGAGTTATTGCAAAGATTTCCCTATCTCCCTTAGATTTCGATATATCAGCCGATCAAACAGACGCGAAGAGAGATTTCTGGATATTGCCGGACATGCGAATAAGAGCGCCATTTTCAAATCGAACTTCACCTTTAAACTTACAACACTAAATTTGTGACTCCAGGCAAGTCTCTTCCACATTCACACTGGTCCGCGCATTTTTCCAAAAATTTTCCACAGGTGTATTGCCGAAAGTTTCCCGTTCAAAAATTCATTATCATAATTGTTCGGCCCCGATCTTTCGCTGCGATTTGAATCATTCTCCACAAAAATCCACTTTTATATTTTTTTCCACCATCACCGTTAAAAATTTCACTTAAAAAACGGCAAAAATGTGAGCCCGAAGTTCATAATAAATGCGATCCGTCGTGCAACACTTTTATTTTTTATTTTTTAAGCCCATACGGTGGTCACATTTTCACTAAAAAAAATATTGTTATCAAATTTTCAAAAAAGAAACTTCGAAAATTTTTTTTTTCACATTTTCACCAAAAAACTATTATTATCACAGTATCCAAAAATTAAATTTCGAAAATTTTTTTCAGAATATTTCGTTCACATTTTCACAACAAAAAAAAAAAAAATCAAATTTTCGAAAAAGTGAATTTCAATTTTTTTTTCATATTCCGTTCACATTTTCACTAAAAAATAACTTCCCAAAAAAAAATTTCCATCCTCCAAAAAAGTCCCCAATGTGCCCTTTAATCCCCCGAATATCGCTGAATTGATTTCGTTGCGTTGCCGTTACACGTTACACATCGCTTCTCTCCAGCATCACAAGTCCGAAAAAAATCGTACACACGTATGAAAATCGTCACAATTTCGAACCGTTCGACAGTCTAGACACATTTGAAAGGTCCGAGAAATCGAAGCGTCTTGCAGGCTGCGGTCGAAAAGAGCCCTGGAGGGTAAACATTGGCCCCCCCTCCACTTATTTCCACAAACTCCCCTACGCTGCACTTCCACCTCAAATATCTCGAAATCTACCGCTCCAATAAAAATCTTCATAAGAAACTTTTTGTAGAGAATATCTCGATCTATGAAAAAGGTTCTCATCGACATTGCGATATATCGATTATTTTTCGAGATATCGAAGGAAGATCGCACGCGCTCACGGGTTTCACTGGTCGGGGCTTTCCCTGGGGTAGGACCTCAAGTGGGGGCAATGCACCGCCCCCGCCCCAATTCCCGGACGCGTACCGGTTGCCGGACAGTTTCTGGCTCCACACAATTTACCGAAATTTTTAAAGCCAGTATATACTGACAGATGGGCCAATGTAATGGGGCAAAATCGTGGGCTTTACATTATTATTATTTTTTTGTTAAATGAAAAAAATACAATGCTCAATTTGCACGTCCGAAAAGTGAGACTAAGTGTCCGGCAATTGGGCCCCAAGAGCCAGACAACTGCGGCCTTTCACTTTGACCTGTTCGGGGGGGCTTTATCACGGCCCCTGAACCCTCGTGGCCCCCCCGCAGAAATCTGGCGAGCCCGGAATTTCGAAAGGCTAAACTTATCGTTACTTATCTCTTTTTTTTTTTTTTTTTTTTTAATTTACCGATAGGGACAAGTTATTGTTTCGGCTCCGAAAATGAGCAAGTGAATCGAATGAGTGTGACCCATTAGAGGTGCATCAATAACAGTTTGATTTGTTATTGGGCTACGGTATTATTTTTTGTACCTAAAGTTTCTGAAAAATGCAGATATCTCGTGAAGGAGGGGTTTTGTGAAAAAATGTTATTGAAGCTTTTTTGTAGAGAATTTTGTTTGGCACAGAAAAGTCTTATATCAATTTTTCTCAAACTCGCTTGTTTCAGAGATAAATCCGAAACTCTTTTTCGGGGTGGCTTGATGGGTCACTTACTTCCAACGTTTTAAAATCATTTTGAATAGGATGTGTGTGTGTGTGTGTGTGTGAGTGTGTGAGTGCGCGTTTGTGGGTGTGTGAGAGAGAGAGATGTGTGGGGATCTGTGTGTGTGTGTGTGTGTGTGACGCCCATAGCTTCAGTGTCTCTATCGTTTGAATCAATTCTAAATGTTTGTAATGCTATGTATCTCAAGAACAATTACAGATAGAAAAAATTGTATATGAAGAAAAATGTTCCTCATGTAAAAACACACATATTATGTCTAATGACTTTTTCCCCTAATTCGCATAATTAAGGCGTAACCGCAGGTAGAATTGCCGGATGGCGCCTGAGTGTTCAAATGCCTGAGTGTTTGAACAGGATGCGCGCGCACCCCACCGGAATCGCCGCAGGTACTTGGGGTTTTAAAAACTTTTAAAGTAGATATTAGACAAGAATTACAAATCTGAACTTTTTTTGGGCCCCCCATGAGCATAAACGCTTTTGGCCCCCTGGTTAAAATTTTGCAAATACTTTCACAATTGTAAAAATAATTTTACAATTAAAAATATTAAAATTATCATTTTGATAATTTTTGACTATATAGTATATGGATTTTTTTTTTAGCAGCAATAACAGTACTTGAATCCCACTTTTCAACGACCTACTTGAAATATGATCCTGATATTTCATCAGCCCATTCGGAATTTCAAAAATTTACCGCTACTCCTAATTTGTTTTCCCGCACTAAATTATTGAATTGAATTTTTCAAATTCTCAATGCAATTTTTTTTTTTTTTAATAACTAAAATGAAATTCAAAAGCATTCATCATCACGGATGTTGTGTATGAGCCAAACTCAGATAAACAAGTTGATCCCAATTTGTGGGGTAATATAGTATGAGGATGATTGGAAAGTTTGGAATTAATTCATTACCGATAATATTTAATATCAGAAATTAATTATAGAAGAACAGATCTTGAATTGAGGTAGTTGATCCCGAAGAAGCGTCCCGAAAAAATTTGAGAAAAATTGGCTAAAAAAAAATGGCGGAATTCGTATAAATGAAATATGTCAATTTCTCAAATTATTACCAATTATTAGGATTGTATTCATTACGATAAGAAATTGAAAACACTATAGCTGAGTGGTGAGGGTGTCAGAGTCATAAGCACGAGCTCCTAGGTTCAAATCTCTATTATCTGTGTTTCGGTTTATTTTTTTACTTTGCTAATGGCTTTTTCACTTTGCTAATGGCTTTTTTCACTGACTATGAATCGTTAATAATTAATGATTAATTATCAATCATCAATGATCAATCATCAATGATCAATCATCAATTATCAATCATCAATTATCAATCATCAATTATCAATCATCAATTATCAATCATCAATTATCAATCATCAATTATCAATCATCAATTATCAATCATCAATTATCAATCATCAATTATCAATCATCAATTATCAATCATCAATTATCAATCATCAATTATCAATCATCAATTATCAATCATCAATTATCAATCATCAATTATCAATCATCAATTATCAATCATCAATTATCAATCATCAATTATCAATCATCAATTATCAATCATCAATTATCAATCATCAATTATCAATCATCAATTATCAATCATCAATTATCAATCATCAATTATCAATCATCAATTATCAATCATCAATTATCAATCATCAATTATCAATCATCAATTATCAATCATCAATTATCAATCATCAATTATCAATCATCAATTATCAATCATCAATTATCAATCATCAATTATCAATCATCAATTATCAATCATCAATTATCAATCATCAATTATCAATCATCAATTATCAATCATCAATTATCAATCATCAATTATCAATCATCAATTATCAATCATCAATTATCAATCATCAATTATCAATCATCAATTATCAATCATCAATTATCAATCATCAATTATCAATCATCAATTATCAATCATCAATTATCAATCATCAATTATCAATCATCAATTATCAATCATCAATTATCAATCATCAATTATCAATCATCAATTATCAATCATCAATTATCAATCATCAATTATCAATCATCAATTATCAATCATCAATTATCAATCATCAATTATCAATCATCAATTATCAATCATCAATTATCAATCATCAATTATCAATCATCAATTATCAATCATCAATTATCAATCATCAATTATCAATCATCAATTATCAATCATCAATTATCAATCATCAATTATCAATCATCAATTATCAATCATCAATTATCAATCATCAATTATCATCATCATTATCAATCATCAATTATCAATCATCAATTCATCAATCATCAATTATCAATCATCAATTATCAATCATCAATTATCAATCATCAATTATCAATCATCAATTATCAATCATCAATTATCAATCATCAATTATCAATCATCAATTATCAATCATCAATTATCAATCATCAATTATCAATCATCAATTATCAATCATCAATTATCAATCATCAATCATCAATTATCAATAATCGATTATCAATCATGGATTATCAATCATCAATTATCAATCATCGATTATCAATCATCGATTATCAATCATCAATCATCAATTATCAATCATCAATTATCAATCATCAATTATGAACCATCAATTATCAATCATCAATCGTCAATTATCAGTGGTTAATGATCAATGATCAATGGGTATTATTCAATGATCAATGATTATTGGTCAATGTTTACTAATCAATGCTCAATGATCAATGGAGATTTCACAATGGTCAGACATATGTCTAACCGTATTAATAAACGAGAAATGGAATTGATCATAAGAACTATTATTGATCAATAATTAATCAGCAATGATCCTTCGTCCAACCGTCGAAACAAGTGATCGACGGCCTCAGATGAAAAAACGTATATTGATTATCGAAATCATTATTGATCAATTATCAATCTTCAATTATCAATGATCATCAATCAGCATTGTAAAATCGGTAAACGAGTGAAAGTATACTTGAAAAGACAGTAGAATTGGTTATAGCAATGATTGATCAGTAATTTATGTTCACTGATCAATCCTCATTCAGACTCGTGATAATGGATCAATACAAAATAGAATTGATTATAAAAATCATCATTGATCACTAATCTATGTCAATTGTCACTCAAATAATATTGACAGACACCTGTTGAAATGGCTAAATAAATTGAGAATGGAATCGATAACACATTTTTCATCGGTCAATTATCAATGAATTACAAATAATCAATGATCAATTGCCATTTAGGCATCGATAGCCAAGTGTCTGACAGGTTGAATAAAGAGGAAATAGAATTGATTATGCAATCCATTATTGTTCAATGATTGATCATCGATTGATAATTTACAATCGTCAATCATCAATTATCAATTATAAATGCTCAATGATCAATTATAAATGCTTAATGATCAATCATGGATGATCAATCATGAATGATCAATGATCAATCATGAATGAACAATCATGAATGATCAATCATGAATGATCAATCATGAACGATCAATCATGAATGATCAATCATCAATGATCAATCATGAATGATCAATCATGAATGATCAATGATCAATCATGAAGGATCAATCAGGGATGATCAATGATGGATGATCAATCATCAATCATGGATGATCAATCATCAATCATGGATGATCAATCATCAATCATGGATGATCAATCATGAATGATCAATCATCAATCGTAACGCAACTATCCGAAAACATGAATGAACATGAAAACAGAACAGCCAGAAGTTAAGACCACGGGACCAATGATCGCGTGGCCGGAAAGGCACATAGCGCAAAATTTTCACGATTCGCCCACAGGCAAATGAAACACAGAGAATAAATATCAATGTGTAGTTAATAATAGATTTCGGGCATTTTGCGTATTTCCTCTTCAACCCTATATGAAGCATCATGTGGCGTGCCTCCACGTCCCGTCAGTTGTGCCCAAGATCTTGAACCAATCGCAATCACAAAGTCAAGAGCGTTTATTGTGATTAATAAATCAGTTAAGCGTAATTTTTTTGGTGACGATTGAACATTTCAAGAGGGGAGAAAACAAATTAAGTTGAATATTAAAATTGGGAAACATCGTTTGGACGGGTGAAAAAATCGTGAGTAAATTGTCCGATTTTTTTTTTTTAATTGTTAATTAAGGGAAATGTTTGGAAAATTTTGAGAAAATTATTCCGAATTTTGGGGCATATTTATTGCGCATTTGAGGAGTTTATAGAGAGTTGATTTATGGAAAAATGGAAATACATTTTTTTTATCGAATTTTATGGATTTGTTGTTATTATGGAAGACAATATAAACGATATTTGGCAAAAATGTGTCGCTTGTGACTCATATGTTTTGCCGCTATCATTATTTCGAAGACAACATGTTTTCTTCGAAAAAGTCATCAAAAGCTTGGGCGAAAAATTTGCGATTGTACGCAAATAAATAGAGGTTTAAAAATAGAAGTTGACATTGTTCGAAATTTTTTCGCGGTTTAGAATTTTGGCAATTTTTTTTTTTGGATTTTTGGAATGGTTTTTAGTTTTTTTTTTTTTTTTCTTTGACTGTTTTGTTAACAACTTGTGGAATTTGAATTTTTTTTCTCAAATTCTTTCAAACTTATACCTTTTGAAGCACTTTTTGAAATTTCCAGGTTTTTTGAAAATTTTTGAAATTTGAAATGTTGAATTTTTTTTGCACTTTTGGCACTTCTGGAAATTTTTCAATTTTTCAAAATTCTTGAAATTTTTGAAACTTTTAAGATTTTGGAAATTTTGGAAATGTTGAGAATTTGAAAATTTTGAAAATTGGGAGTTTTTGAAAATTTGAAAATTTTGAAAATATGAAAATTTTGAAAATATGAAAGTTTTGAAAATTCGAAAATTTTGAAAATTTTAAAAATTTGAAAATTTTGAAGATTTTAGAAATTTTGGAAATTTTGAATATTTTGAAAATTTTAAAAATTTTAAAATTTTTAAAAATTTTGAAAATTTGAAAACTTTCAAAAATTTTAGAATTCTAAAAACTTTGGAGAAAAACTTTCAGCGTTTTAAAAATTCTGAAAATCTCAAAAAGCTCAGAATTTTGTTAATTCCCAAATTTGCAAGATTAAAAAAAAATCGTTTATACAAATTTGTTGAAAAATCGAAAAACTAAATGTTTGAAATTGTAAAGTTTTGGTAGTTAAGAAGAGAAAAATGGCGATTAGAGGTAAATGAATCGAGCTCTAAAAATAGAAATTGACATTGTTGGACCCACGTGCAGAACGCAAAAGGATTTTTTCCCTAAATAATGTCAACAAATACGTATTTACAAGATTGGAGGAATTTTGTTGATGCCTCGAGAACGATGGGAAAAATATTATCAGGATGCAAAGAGAAGATGAATGTAAAAAAAAATGTAGGATTAAAAGGGCAGTTCTTGAATGGACCCTAAATAACTCATTCATCGTCAAAACCGAAAAAGTTTCAGAAAATTTCAAAAGCTTCTTGCTTTAAATTCCAAAGTTCTCAAATTTTTTCAATTTTCTAAATTTTCCCGAATTTTCGAATTTTCAAATTTCCCAAATTTTTGAATTTTTGAAATTTTTGAATTCTAAAAATTTTCCAAATTATCCAAATTTTCTAAGTTTTCCAATTTTTTAAAGTTTTCTAAATTCTCAAAATCTCGAAAATCTCCAAATTTTTTGAAAGATTTCGAAATTTTAAAAAAATGAAAAATTTCGAAATTTTAAAAGATTTTATTATTTTTGGAAGCATGTAGAATTTCCAAAATTCGAATTCTAGAATGTTTGAAATTTTGAATGTGAAATTTGAAACGTGAAAAGATCACAAAATTTACGAAATTTCTAGAAATTTGGGAATTTGTAGAATACTTTCGTGAAGAAAATTTCAAAAGTCTCAAAATGCCAAAAACCGAGTTTGCAAAATTAGAAAAAATAACTGGATTATCAAAACTTTCATAACTTTCGAACCTCTCAAAACTTTCGAATCCTTCAAACCTTTCAAATCTCCAAACTTTCCCAGATCCATTCACTAAGATACCTCGAACAATCTTTTGTCGAAGCTCGATAATTGTTCACTGTTCCCAAAATTCTCAATTTAAAGATTTTTTAAACATTTTCCAATTTTCTGAATTCATTCAAATTTTGAGGTGCAATTTGAAAGTTTTTTGAGAATTGTAAAGCCTTTAAAACCTCCAAAGTATTTCGAAAGAATGGAAAAAAATCCAAAAATTTCGAAATTTCATAAATTCCAAAAAAATGTTAAAAATCTTAAACTGCCCTAAAGTTTCAAAAACTCAAAATTTTTGGAAAATTTCAGGAACTCCGATGTTCGTTTAACATTTCGAAAACTCAAAATTTTTTGAAAATTTCGAAAACTCAAAATTTTTGGAAAATTTCAAAAATTCAAAATTTTTTGAAAATTCAAAAAATTTCAAAATATTTGAAAAAACCAAAAAAGTCAAAAAGCCCCACTGAAAATTATCAATAGGAATTGTCACAGCAATTTTACGTAGACCAAAATGTTTCCTCCAGAAATATTGGACCATAATATATTCAATGTTATATTTTGGCGCAATATTTTTAACGGTATTCGCTAAATGACAAACCGTTATCGGCTGGCTTGTTCTAACCTAATAATTAATTTGTCAGGAAGATGGGGATGATCACGCGAGTGCGAGGGCGCGTAAGAGCCAATTCGCTGATAATCGATAAGGAGAGAACGGCCCAAAGTGTCTGTTTGCTATCTGCAGTGCTTCTGCTGCCGTACTGTCCTCGAGGACCAATGCCGCTGCTACCATCCCCAGCCACGGCCCTATATTCAGCCCTGGTGCTACCGGTTGTCTTCAGCGCAAATTATCGATACCCAGTTTCGAGTCTGAAAACATTCGTGGGTGCGACAGAAGGTAATGGTAACAGGCCTACATATGACATAGACAATTTGTGTCATCCTGACAATTCATCTCATCCTGATGATCCATCCCATCCTGAGGATCCATCCCATCCTGAGGATCCATCCCATCCTGATGACCCATCTCATCCTGATGATCCATCCCATCCTGATGATCCATCCCATCCTGAGGATCCATCCCATCCTGATGACCCATCTCATCCTGATGACCCATCTCATCCTGATGACCCATCTCATCCTGATGACCCATCTCATCTTGACCATTCGTCTCGTCCTGACCATGGAGGAACCTGACAATACATCTCATACTGACGATGCATATCATCCTGACGATACATATCATCCTGACGATGCATATCATCCTGACGATACATATCATCCTGACGATGCATATCATCCTGACGATGCATATCATCCTGATGATGCATATCATCCTGACGATGCATATCCTCCTGACGATGCATAGCATCCTGATGATGCATCTCATCCTGACGATGCATATCCTCCTGATGATGCATCTCATTCTGATGATGCACATCATCCTGACGATGCATCTCATTCTGACGATGCATATGATCCAGACCATCCATGTCATACTGATAACGTTTGTCACCCGATCGATGCACGTCATCCTGGCGCTGCAAGTCATCCTGACAATACATGTCATCTTGATGATGACAATTACTGTCGTCCTGGCAATGCATCTCATTCTGACAATGCATGTCATCCTGACGATGCACCTCATCCTGACGATGCACCCCATCCTCACCAGGCACACCATCCTGACCACGGACCCCATCCTGACCATGCATGTAATCCAGATAAGACATGCCATCCTGACAATGCATGCCATCTTGACAGTGGCTGTCGTTCTGAGAATTCATCTTATCCTGACAATACATGTCATCTTGTCAATTTTCGACAAGCCATCTGATCCTGACAACCGATCTGATCCGGACTATTCATCTCATCCTGACAATTCATCAACATTCTCAAAAATTTCAGAACTTCTATAAGTTTGACAGTTTTTTTTTCTCACTTCACGATATATTCTGCGCTCACGAAAAATACACAACAATTTTTTTATGGAATTTGTTTATCATATACGGTAGAATCATCACACAGATTACACAACATGAATTCGAAACTTTGGAAACGTTGCAAGATTGAAAAATGTCGGAGAACCCAATTTTTTCAAAAACACCTAAAACAATTGCAATTTTTTGAAACTGACCATAAAAGAATTCCAAATTTCAGATATTTTCAGAAATTTAATGTTATCTGAATTTTTTTTTTGTTAATGGTTTAGATCTTTTAATATTAGAGGACTGTAATGGGTCAATGATCCTCAGAACTGCTGATTTATCTCTCATTATTTATAGATTCACTTATTTTTGGTTCTAGGGGGAAGATTTGCGATCGTAATTTATTTCAAATCACGATTTTTTTAGATATTCCACCGCACATAAAATATCTCATAATATATGATGAATAGATGGAAATTCCTCCGTGGTATTTTGAGATAGTTGAACTCCAAATTTGGTTACTTTATGTTAAAAGAAAGGAAGAAATTTGAATTTTCAAATTTTTCCAGAAGGTATATATATATATACACCTTCTGGTATGTATATATATATATATATATATATATATATAATTGATCTTAAGTTTTGATCTGCCGAGTCCCAAAATGACTACTGGTAAATAACTACCCAAAATAAAAACTCATGTATGAAGATACATCCATGGCCCAATTATTAATTTGGGACAGTGTCCCAATTGTTGGCACAGTATCGACTTTTCATTGCAGATAATGGTCAACATTCTATTTATGACAATGTCCCGAAATTCAAATTGGGACACTGTCCCAATACTGGGTTGGGACGATATCCCAGTGTCCATGTGAATCGTTGAGGATTTTTCATTTGAGTCATTATCTCAATCTTCACTCGGGCCGCTGTCCCAAATTCCACTTGCATAACTGTCCCAATTCCAGCTTCGTTAATATTAACGTTGACATATGTCACAATTTTCCTACTGACGAGTGTCCCAATTTTAACTTGGATACATGTCCCAATTTTGAATTTAATACATGTCCCAATTTGAATTTGAATATCTGTCCCAATTTTAATTTGCATATCTGTCCCAGTGTTAACTTGGATGTCTGTCCCAACATTAACTTAGGCATTTATCCCCAAATTTGACTTGGGCATTTGTCCCATTTTGTACTTGGGACGAGGCGCAAGGCGAATGCGCACGCGCATTTCCTTTTTCCGCCGCGCTGCTTGGTGTCGCGTCGGTTCCGGTCTTACGCTTTTCGATAATTTCGATATACATTGATAGTTTCTTTCACCTCTCCGTTTTACTATAAGACAAGCCCGAATGTGCGCTGAAGACGCTGTGAATCGTTGATTCCGAAAAGATGAGAGCTTTCAATTTTCCAATTTGGAGCAACCATCTTTTGCTTATGATCAGCTTATTTATCCACAGGTTTCTAATGGTTAATAAAAAAAAAATAGGAATGTTTCCATAAAATTAGCAGCGAACTCCCGGCAAAAAATCAACGAACACACGTGGATAAAATCGGCAACAAAATTGCGGATAAAATTGGAGAACTTGTAACTAAAATTGACGTGAAATTTTCATTGGGAAATATACATAGGAATGCTATCAGAAACATGTAATCGTTGATGAAATCCACCATCGGCATTGAACATTCCATCTACCTGGTAGATAATGATAATCACGTAGATAACGAGAAAATTTCATCGGCAATTTTTACGATAAATATACCTGCAATGTTCGGGCAATTTATATCGGCAATTGTGACGGTAAATATGACGGCAATTATTTCGGCCAATTTCGCAATTTTTCTATTTTGATATATTTAAAGGCAAAGTGTCAGGAAAATTGTTGATGAATTGTAGATGAATTATGTCACGAGAATTGGCAACGCATTTTTAATTGAAATTTTGCAATTTTAGTTGGCACTGGAATTTTTGAGCAACTCGTTTTCGGTCACCAAAGTAGATGAAATTTTTTAGTTTCTTGAGATTTCCATGAAAAGTTTGAGTTTTACACACCCACACCCACCCACCCACTTACCCCCCCCCCACACACACACGTACACACAGAGTTTTACACACCTACCGCCAAACTACCCATTCGCCGACCTTCACACACACACACACACACACACACACACACACACACATGCAGACACGGAGTTTACCACACACACACACAAACTCGAAAATAGGTTGAATAAAAAATTTGAAAAAAAGTGATATTACCTCGGTGTAATCCTGTAGATTGAGCTTCGAGGTGGAACAAGCCTGGTTGCTGAGTGCTCTCGATATCCATCCATCCACTTGTTTTATACCCCCATGATGAGGCTACCATCCTCTTAAAAAAAAAAAAAAGAAAATTCCTCTCTTTCCACTTCTTGAGTCTGAGCTGTCCCTCGTGTCCATCTACCATTGACGTCCATTAATATGTTAATGTCGTCCCCCAATCCGCCCTTGCGTTCGGCATCAGACGAAAATGATAGGTGATCCATCGCCTTATCTATACATTATTCCAATTAACGTCTGTGACGATGGTCGGGGATTAAAAAAAAATGGTGAAAAAAAAATAAATAATGCAAAGTTGGAATTAGGGGCAGAAGGAGAAATTTACAATTTTCAATATCGCGATTCGCGCCGATGTATCAACGATCGAAAATTATCACTTGAGTTACATTGTAAGAGATCAAGTGGTAGGTGAGGTGTTATTACCCCGCCTTCTTTCGACTTTTGCGCTCGTAATTTTATCACTTGCATTATTTTTACCTCTTCTCTTTTTTCTTTCTTTTATTCCCCCAGATACGATCGCAAAACTTGAAATGGCAGTGCAATTTGAATATCATTGCGCCGGACCTTGCGCGCCTTTTTTTACAGCGCGGCAAAATGAAGAAATTGGGAGTTAATTGAGATTTAATTTAAAAGTAGGCAAGGTGTGAATCAGGAATAGCAATTTTTATTTAAATAACTCGACCTGGAGGTGTTTTTTTTTTTAAACCGCGAAGCGGCAAAACGGGATCGACTTCATCAAGTTTTGATTTTTAATTGAGCTTAGTTTCAGAATGCGGAAACTGGTAGCAATAATATCTGTATATAATTGGGATGGATGTAAAATATTTTTCCGGCAAAATAAAAAATGATTTTAATTGCAATTACATGGAGAATGTCATCTAGTTACATTTTGCCCCTAGCCGTTGCTAAGCGCGCCTGGCGACCTCTGAGCGCTATCCTTCGAAGTCTTTACGCGCCAATTGACCGAGCTGAGAATGTATTCCTGAAAATGAAGAATATTTCGCTGATGGTTAATCAACTGGTCTTCCTGGTTCTGGCAGACAAAATTCTCATACCTCCCCACCAGCGAATGACCTGTCTATATAGTCTCATGTTCTATAACGTGCTCGCCTACTGTGTAGGTTATATCAAGGAGCTTGTGGAGAAAGAGGATTGGTCGCCCTACGTCACTCTTACTGAAAGGTAACGAAAAACATTCATTTACAACGACATTGCGAAATGAAAAACAAAAAATCGCCAATGGCGCGCTCCAACCAATTTGAATTTCCCGCGCAAAACTGAACCAACTTCACGTCGCTCAGACGGACCAATCAGGCGCCCGTTGAAGACGCTTCGAGATATTTCGATTGTAACTATGTTCATTCATGTGGGGAATTTTTCCTCGATAAGGTTTTATTTTGTAGTGAAAGTTAATAACCATTAATCAATTAACAAGTTAATAATAATAAGGTTAGAGTAAAAATTACGTTTTTTGGATTTAAACTGATGAGAAATTTGATGTAAAGTACATTTGGCAACTTTTTTGTGTATATAGATATATCGATTAGAGGGCGGCGCGGCGCTCATTATGCGACCAGTGACGGGTTGAGCGTCGAAATTTTTTCCCTCGCATGTATATAACATTGCTGGATTCATAGGCACAATTGCAGTTGGGTTTTTTTATTTATCTCAAGTTTAATTTCGAATAGATCCAGAATCAAACATTTGGCAATGTCGGCTACTAAGATTGTACTTGAGTGGACTAAAGCTGTTACCTTTGCTGTTACGGTGACTTTCATGCTGCTGGTGTTTGGGCTGGAACAGGGACTCCAGAATTACAAGTAATTATTTCTCGAATTACAAGAACGCTTGATTTTTAAGTTCCTTTTCCAGAATTGTCTATAATAATTTTTGTTTTTTAAAATTCGTGAGAGTTTCATAAGATGTTTATGTTGGGAAAATGCGATACGGCGTTGCCGATTACTGATTAGAGCGCCGATAACCGCTTTACCGACTGTGGAGTAAGTGTAGGTGAAACAGTTTATCCGGTAGATGGCAGAGCATTTTTTGCTGAAAGTGTCAATAGTCTCATCTCAATAATTTTTTTTAACTTCCCGATCCCATTTTCAAGAAATTTTCACTTTTCTCGATGTTTCACATCATCCGGACACGATTTTAGAGAAGTGTCTGTATGTGTGTGTATGTGGTCAAAACTTTGTTTAGCGTTTCCGGCGGGACCACTGGACCGATTTATCTTGTTTTTCTGATCGACGCGTCTTGCTGGTCTCCAGGTCCAAAAGGAGCGATTTTCGAAAAACTCATTCTTTCAATTGTTATTAACAAATTGAATTGTTTATACCGCTCTATAGCAAGAACGGTTCGAGATACGAAAAAAAGTGTTTAATGAAACTTGTTCCCCGCAAAAAAATACACATTTAATATTGTATGACTTTTTTTCTTGGCACGCATAATTAATTAATTAATCAATTATCTTACACGGAAATCAAACTTGCACTTTTTATTTTTTTTGTAATCGACACGTCTCACTCGCGTTCAAGTCCGAAAGGAGCGCTTTTCCCAAAAACTGATGCGGTCAATTGTTATTAACAAATTGAATGATTTATATGGCTTCATCGTAAGAACGAAGAGATGCGACAAAAAGTGCCAAAGAAAGTTGTTGCCCACATAAAAATACACATTGAGATCGGGAAGTTATTGGTTTGACCCCTAGAGCGTCACACTCTCATCCTGTTTATTTTAATTAATAATTTCCTCATTTTCCAGGCCATCAACTCTGTACACAGTAATAACGTGGACCTATTACACAGCAACGGAAAAAGTCTTCGTCGATATGTTCCCGGCAATTTTGAACTTCCTCCAGCTCGAGGCACTTGAGAACCTGGAAGCGCTCTATGCACCAGTTATCCTGCGCATTTTCACAATTTCAATGTCATCATTATTCACGTTAATACTTTTGCCAACAGCCACGTGGAAATGTCTGATTGTCGCTGCTTACCTCAACATTTTTCTAAGGAGCAAGGAGCTTGTGAAAAATTCAGGCGCTGCCCTCTATGCTGAAAGACGCATCCTTAATAAATACAGAAAAGCCACGCTTGAAGAAATTGAAAAATTCGATGATGTTTGCGCAGTGTGTTTATTTGCTATGGTTAAAGCCAGGGTGACGCCATGTCATCATTTGTTTCATGCTGATTGCCTAAGGCAGTGTCTAAAAACAAGCGACAAATGTCCAATGTGTAAAAGACAATTGAAATTTGATTAGATAATTTTTTTTTTATCAATTTTTGATAAGGCTTTTCGACCACAGAAACTTGTTAAATTTTTTTTTTCTAATTTTTCAACTGTATTTTATATGTTTTTTTTAATTGATTTTTTACGAGTGATATTTGTTTATCAAAAAAAAAATGTGGGTTGATTTTTGTTTCTCAAATTTAGGGGCACCCCCTGAATTTTTTTAAGCGCAGATTTTAGGGTGGTTATGGGGTGGGTCATGCCTGCAGGAATTTAGGGTACTCTTGTGGAAGGACGATTTAATAGCTATGCGCATGCGCAGCTCGAGCCGCGGAACTCCACTTCGAATATTCACTTGGTGAATAAAACATCAATAAGAGTCAATCAACCTTCATGTACGAAAATTATGTTTCTTTGAGAGTGAATTTGAAAACTGAAAATTGCTATATATATTTCCTGACAACTTGCAAATTTTAAACGCAATGAGAAAATTTTTCATTGGTGTAGTGAAATTTAAGATGCGATTCTAGGCGATGCGCATGCGCAGAACGCACGTCAGAACACACTCAGTTTTCATTTCTATCTTGCGTGAGAAATTTCACGCATATTATTCGACTTCCAGTAAATAACTGCAGCTCTCTTTTACGACCTGAATTGGTATAGAAGATGCCTCAAAACCTATATAATTTCTTTTCCTTTTATGCTGAATTTTGAGACGCTTGAGAGCGAAGGATTTTTTTGTACTTTGATACTGGCTTGGACTATTTTTATTAGAACCCTCCATGTAGATTGTTACCCGTCGATTCGTGGAATGATTTCATGTAAATAATGTTAATAAAATTTTTGTACTGAAAGTGTCATTATGTCAAAACAAGCGATAATTTTTGTCATCCACAATGTTCGACGATTCGAATTTTTCCCACTTTTAGGCGCCATGTAAAATCCTTCCTACGTCAATTTTGAACTTCCATTTTATTATGTAAAAGAAAAAAATAATTAATTATATTAAATTTTTTTTTTTAATTTTCAAAAAAAAATTCTTGTAATTAATTTTTTTATTTTCAAATGACCTTAACGATGGAGGTGACATAAATGAAAATTATGATGCTTGTTAGTTTCACGGAAACATTTAATACCCTCAACATTGCGCTCAATTGCATAATTATAAAATTTAAGAATTACTTTGTTTAAAAGTCAACTCCTCTTCCCCATCATACTTCTTCGTTATATCGATGTATTCTCCATCAGGAGACTCATAATTCTTTATGGAAGGTGTAAAGACAGGTCCTTGGGCGTTGTGGGGAAGCAGCGTAAGATCTAGTTGGATAGCCGCTTGGTAGAGCTCTTCAGACTCGGATCTTAGCTCATCCAGAGCTCTTTGCTGTGATAACATCACGGTATCTATCATCTGGATGTCTTTGATGTGCTCTCGCTGCTTATAGCGGGTCCACTCCTTCATCAACAGAATTCTCTCCTCGATCTGATCTTCTGACAACTTCGGCGCCGGCCGAGATCTTTGCCTAGAACACCGGAAGTTCGTTATTGCAATTGCATAAACTGCACAGCTACTTTGCAATGTCGTTTCATGGGAAAAATTGATACAAAATTTTTTTTTCAAGAAAGTGTATACACTAAAATGAACACCGTCAGAGTCGAAACTCACAAGACCATTCGTTATTGGTCTATCATAATTAACTTTCCGATTTTTCGGGAACTTATTGTATTGACCCCGAAATCAATTTTTTTTGTAACTGGTGTTTTACGTATACCAAAATGCTTTCCATCAAATTCCGACTAAATGTCTGTGTGTGTGTGTGTGTGTGTGTTTGTATGTGTGGAATCGAATTTTTGGTGAACGATTTCTTACGAACGGATTGGACAGTCGGGGTCATCGAGGTCTTATTCGGAGCGTCTTCATGGAACTTAGATCTGATTCGTGTTTGGTTTAAATTGACCCGCTGTTTTTTTGTTATTAACAATTTAATTGTTTACAACGTTCTATTTCAAAAACGGTAAGATACGGCAAAAAGTATTAAGCAGAATTTGCGCAGCAAGTGGAATTACATATTGAATTTCCTATCACTTTTTTCCATATTTATCGTAATTAAGGAGGTATGACGGGTTTAACCCTCGAGTGTTCGCACCCCTATTGGCGTCTCACTCCCACTCCAGTAACGCGCATAATTCTCGTCCTCACGCTGACTATGCGGGTAGTCAAATATTCATAATTATCTGCTTGATAAATGGGATTGAAATATTTAATTGACGTAACGGAAAGTCTAGGAATAGCAAACAGAAATTACAAATCGGGAAGTTTTATTTGTGTTCCCAACAGGGACACACACTTTTATCCCACTAGTTCATTTATTGGTTGATCAGATCAGTAGATAACATCCGGAAGTCGGGTGGTAATCGCGTTTGGGTCGATAAACATCGATATTTCGGATATCGATTCGGCTTTAGTTTTCAAAAGTATGACAACTGTTCAAATTGTCATAACTTATGTAGTTATTGAAAACGATATACACAGAATGTCTCCCATGGATAAGGGTCTCCAGTTGCCAGGCAACTGGGGATCATCATATTTGTGGATTAGCACCGTGTTCGAGGTCTTCCAAGGTCTAGGGAATGCCGCAAGTCTGAGGCAGGTATTGTAGACGGCAGTGAGCACTAAGCATCCTGGGTCTGCCCTCTTGAGGTCTTTGTCGGTCAAGCCGTCTGGGCCCGGAGAGCTGTTATGGGCCTTCCTTTATCTACGGTTCACCTCAGCCGCCTCAAAAGGTTTCTCCAGGTTTGCATTAAGTTTATCCCATTCTGGCCAGGCAATGTCTGAATCCTCCACAGGCGCCCTCGCAAGGGAGTACATGTTACGGAAATACTGGTCGACTTCCGGTTTGAGCACTTGACAGTGTCCATCGGATTCACCCAGTATCTTCATAATTCATTAACTTTCGAGTGTTTTACATATTCTGTCCAGTGTTGGAAATTTTATGTACGCGATAATTGGAGATAAACCAAAAGATGCTTGCTCCAAATTGGAAATTTGAATGCTCTCATTTTTTCGGAATCAATGATTAAGAGGGTCTTCAACTCCGGAAAATATATTGTTACTGCAAAATTGAAATGGTAATCTATTTCATTTGGGCTTGTGACCAAAAGAAACTGGACCACTTTTCTTATTGTCATGTTCAATCGAAATTTCCTGGAGAAGACGTTCCTTTAGCGAAATCGTTGAAATCACTCAGCAATTTTTGGGGTGGACCAAAAATGTGAAAGTTGAAAAATGGATATGGGAAAAATTGCGTGCAGTGTTTTACGTAGAGAATTCGATTTTTGGGGGAAGTTCTGGACAAGTTTTCCTGCAATCAATCGATTGAATAGGAGGCATGTCTCACTTTAGGTTATCCAGCAGTTTGTATGCAGGCTCAACTTCTGCAATCGGTTTGAGTTGTCTGGCATGTTTCTCAAGTCTCCTTATAGCTTTTTCAAGCTTTCTCTGTCGACGCAATTCTCTCTGCCTTACCACAGCTGGATCGATCCTCTTTTTCTTCTTTAGGGGCTCGCCACTGCGAAAATAGTTATGTAAATAATTAGCTGGAGAAGACCCACACAATATCAGATCTTTGAAAATAAAAATTTGATTAGAAATCGCTAATAAATTTGATTTGTGAAGGAATTCAATGTGTGAAAATTGAAAATTTGGAAAAATAAAAAAATTGGAAATTAATATAACTGAAAAATTCCATATATTTTTGCCTAATTTTGAGTTTGAAAATTGGAAATCAGGCAAGAAATTAACGAAATTGAAGGTTGTCAGATTCGAAAAATTCCGATGTTTACAAAATTTGAAAGATGTTGATTTCTTTGATTTGTTATCGCAATTGAATTTTCCGCATTTTCCAAATTCCAATAATTAAAAAAAAAATTAATAGTAGAAACAAAATAATAGCTTTAATTTTTGGATTTTGGAATTGAAAAGCTTGAAAATTTTAAAAAATTATGAAACCCAGAAGGTAAAGAGATATATAAAAAAGATTGCATAATTTAAAAGGAAGTAAAATTTGAGAAATATATAATTGAAAATCACTGGTAATTTACGAAAATTCGTCTAAAATTCGTTGATTAATCACAATTTGATCTCATGAAAACCTAGTGAAAAGGGAACGCAATATCTGTTTTTTTTTCTTTTTCCATTTATTGAATGTGCGTAAAAAAATAGACTAAATAAAAACTTACTAAAGAGTTTCCGTGGCCTTGAAACACAGAGGATTGATTTGAGTAGAAATATTCCTCGTAGATGATCTCGCTACATGGACTGTTAATCTAAATAGAACAAAAATTATGAAAAATGATACATAATACCCAGATCAATACATGTAAAATAAACAGGATGAGAGTGTGACGCTCTAGGGGTCAAACCAATAACTTCCCGATCTCAATGTGTATTTTTATGTGGGGAACAACTTTCTTCGACACTTTTTGTCGCATCTCTTCGTCCTTACGATGAAGCCATATAAATCATTCAATTTGTTAATAACAATTGACCGCATCAGTTTTTGGGAAAAGCGCTCCTTTCGGACTTGAACACGAGTGAGACGTGTCGATTACAAAAAAAATAAAAAGTTCAAGTTTGATTTCCGTGTAAGATAATTAATTAATTAATTAATTATGCGTGCCAAGAAAAAAAGTCATAAAATATTAAATGTGTATTTTTTTGCGGGGAACAACTTTCATTAAACACTTTTTTTCGTATCTCGAACCGTTCTTGCTATAGAGCGGTATAAACAATTCAATTTGTTGATAACAATTGAGAGAATCAGTTTTTCGACAAATCGCTCCTTTCGGACCTGGAGACCAGCAAGACGCGTCGATCAGAAAAAAAAGATAAATCGGTCCAGTGGTCCCGCCGGAAACGTTAGACAAAGTTTTGACCACACACACACACATACAGACACTTCTCTAAAATCGTGTCCGGATGATGTGAAACATCGAGAAAAGTGAAAATTTCTTGAAAATTCGACTTTTCATTTTCGGGGTGAAAGATTTTGATTCCAGGAAAAGTACTAATTGTTGATGAAAGTTTTGTAACAACCCCATAAGAATTCTATAGAAAATCTTTCTCTAATAGAAATTATTCTCTAGAAATTTTTCATTTGAAGATCTTTGATGATTTTCCTGTATCATATGACTTCTTTAGTAGGTGAAGTGCTCTTTCAGGTTATATTTCGAAAAAAGTCAAATCCGCATTAGACACTTAAAAAATTATTTAGATATTTTGAATATACCTTGAAAATGCACTAAGGATGCCGGAAAAACTCATTTTATAAGTTATATACACTGTCGAATAAATATGAGGAGGGTAATTTTGTTTTTAATTCGCTTGACCGAGCTCAATTACAAAACATTGGTGACATAACCTCGAAAACGCACAGTAGTCAAATGCGCGCCAATTTGACATTTGAAAATTACAGAAATGGAGAGGCAGAAGTTTGAAGTTTAAACAGAAGCAAAGTTTAAGTTGAAAGTAAAGTGTAAACAATGTTGAAATTATGTAATATTTTACGACTTAGGAACAAATTAAAGTATTAGTAATACTTGATAATTATTTTGATTGATAATTTAATAAAAAAAATAGAGTGAAAGAGTTGAAAACAACTTAAAAAATGGAGGAAGTTAGCAACTCTAAAAGCCGCCAAAAATTCAAAAAAGTGCGCTTAAAAATCGAGGAGTTTTCCGGCCTTGGTGATAAAAGCGCCTACAGTACACCTCACACCCAAATAACAATTTGAAAATATTGAAAATTGAAAAAAAATAAGGAACTGCTAAAAAACAATAGACCATTTTGAAATTGCAGAAAAGCCAACAGTGATAAACTAAAAGAAATAACAAGTTCGAAAAATCGTATAGTAAAAAGAGAGACGCAAGAAACTATCGATATATATCGGAATTATCGAAAAGCGTAAGACTGAAACTGACGCGACACCAGTCAGTGCGGTGAAAAAGGGAATGCGCGTGCGCAGCACGCGCACTCACTTGAAACTTGAAAAACACATACACTGTATGTTTTACCAGTGTTAGTCTGAGAGAATTGTGCGCGCGCAATAAAAAATTCACATAAAAATTGCACACATATTATCTTGCGCGCATGGGTGTAATAATTTTTGTTGTGCGCGCGCAATTTTCCCAGACGAACACTGTTTACAACGTGAAGCTGTAATATACCGTCGTCAAATTCAATGTGCAAATTGAAAAACATAGCGTGTACATGTTTTTCAAATTTCAAATTAGCATACAAATATACACGTGTACAATTGCTGTGTTTATGAATGATAGTCTGCCGCCAAAAATTCAAAAAAGCGCGCGCGAAAATCGGCGAGTTTTCCCGCACTGGTAATGGTAATACTGTCAAGCAACCTAAAGTGTACTTCACAGGGTACTTGCGCCTGCTTTCAAGAAAGTCAACAAAGTTCAACCCCGACGCACCCGAAAAATCCTCTAAACAACAATTTTATTTCCCCAAATGTCGAAGTTGACAGTTTCATTTTCGATATTGCATGATAACCAAAATTCGGTAATTGTCAACACAACTCTTAATACCTAAACAAGTGAATTTTGTTTCAATTTTTAGGAGCGACTGAGCCAAACTGACAGTAATCCTAAAATTTGGAAAATGTCACGTAAGCAGTGAAGAAAAATTGTGTTATCGCCAAGTGGGATCAGCTGGTAGAGTTATGCATGAAGAATGGAGAATCTGGGGCCCAAGATCTCAGGAATTTACTCAACCAGTGGAGAGAAAACTGGCATTCCACATCCAATACCAAAATTACCAAAATTAGGTATTTTCAAATTTTCTTAATTAAGATGTTACAGAAATTATTTTAGTACCATCAGGGCTCAATTTTCTGTTTTCTTTTATTTTTCGTGCACACATGTTTTGTGTGATTGCAATAAATAAAGTTCAAACACTCCAAAATATTTCTACGATGTATATAGATATATCTATATATATATATATACTTCATATTTTAAAAAAATTAAAATCAAAAGTTGGATTATTACAGAAAAAATTATAGAAAATGAAATTGAAGAAGAAATAAATTAGAAAAAATATTCAAAAAAAATTGAATTTTTTTACAAATTTGTGTATTTTGCTCAGAAAAAAAATACAAAATTTTTTTAAAAAAATCAGGATTGAAAGAAGAAGATAAACAAAAAAAAGACGATTTCAAATCTGACCTTGAAACATCGAAGCCAATAATCTGAAAATAATTTATGTCCCAGAGAATAACCCTTTTCCTGACATTCCCGTCTCCGCTCAGTGGTGGAGGGACACAAGTGACCTTGAGCCGCATAATTCGGTCGAGGATGAGCTCAATTCAGGAAGTGATCAAAACGCTTTCGAGATCGATGCAAAATCCTTCCAAATAAGGGAGGAAACTGGTAAGACTCTAGGAAGAAAGCGAAAAGCTGGAGGGACCGAAGCTGTTGGACAAGCTTCTGACAATCGAGCACGTGTGAAAAATCCTGATAATTGGAAAGTCAATGTTAAAAAAAACGCCAGACTGAGGGGTGAGGAATACGTTGGTGGAGGAGGTAAATATAAAATTTCAATAAATCGGATGTGAGTGTGACCCTCGACGGGTCGCATCTATAACTTCCCGATAGTGTGTGTGTGTGTGTGTGACGATACACGTGTGAAGTCAAGTTGTATATCAGTAACGCAAATTCAACTATTAATCGACTATTACGATTTTTTATCGATATCTCGTAAAATATGATGCCTAGCAAAAAAAGTAATACAACATAAAATATGTAGTTTCACGAGCGGAACAACTTTTGTTTGATACTTTTTCTCGTATCTGTCATCGTTCTCGAAATACAGCGTTATAAACAATGAAAATTGTTAATTAAGCGATATCTCGTAAATTAGCGCAATTATGGAAAAAAAGTAATTAAACATAAAATATGTATCTTCATGTGGGGAACAACATTCGTTGGAAACTTTTTCCTCTATCTCCCACGGTTTTTGTAATACAACGTTTTAAACAATTGAAATTGTTAATAACAATTGAAGGAATTGTGTTTTAGACTTGACACTCCTTTTCGCTCTCCGCAACGGCTAGATGTAATTTTTGAAAAAAAAAAAAATCAAATCGGTCCAGCTGTTCAGGAGAAACCGTGTCACATAAAAATGCTCACATACGTACATACATACGCACACACACACACACACAGACATTTCATTGAAAACGTGTCAGGGTGATGCCAAACGTCGAGAAAAGTGAAAATTTCATCGATCTGACACTTTTCATTTTCGGGGTCATTACAATAACTTTCCCTATCGGGAACTTCTTATCATCTAAATTCTATCGAGGAATTGATAAAACCTTTCTCACCACTTAATCATTTGTCCAGGTAAAGTGGTACCAGCAAAAGTGATGGGTCCTCCATGCGACTGTCGCATGCGTTGCGGAGAAAAAGTTGACGAGGAGAGTCGCTCAAAGCTCCACGAAGTATTCTGGAAAACCTGCAATTGGGACCAGAGAAAGCAATACGTGGCCCTGTCGGTCAAGGAATCCCCCAAACACCGAACCAGGGTGCGAGGTATATGGGTCAATTATAACTACATTTTGACTTTCCATTTTCGCACATATTTTTGAATATCCAAAATAAAATTAAACCAAACAATTCCTAGATCAACCAGTTATAAAAAAACCTGAATTACCTCACCCATAAGGAACATCTGTTTCTTTTTACCAGGCAAAGACAGAAGTGAAACACGCCGGCAAATAACGTTCACGTATTCTCTGCTGGTGAATGGCGAATTGATTACAGTCTGCAAGCCCATGTTCCTCTCGACCTTCTCGGTATCCGAAAAATTCGTCCGCCATGCAATGGACAAAAAAAGAGTGTCCCCAGGTGGTATTATAGGCCCCGACCAAAGGGGAAGGCACACCCCTAAAACCAAGAAAAGCGAAGAAGTTCGGAATCGAGTTAGACTGCACATCGAGTCCTTTCCCACCTTCAAAAGTGAAAATCCGAGGGAGAGGAAACGTTACCTGGAGGCTCACCTCAACATCGCTGCAATGCACAAACTTTATGTGCAAAAGTGCGAGGCCGAGGGCGTACCACAAGAGAACATTGTTAAGGAGAGCTATTACAGAGAAATGTTCAAGAGTGAGTTCAATTATGGGTTCAAAGTACCTTGCATCAGTGGTGAAAAGAAGTGACTTCTCATTTCATTCTTACTCATTGCTTAACGAAGATGATATCGATGAAATTATACGTTATTCCCAGTTTTATTGATATTCCGGCGAAGGGAATTGTGTAACGATCAACGCCGATTGTTCAATGTTTTTAATAAAGTGATAATTTTCTTTTTTAGATTATTTAGTACTATTACTGTGCCCTGGTTATTGATCTAAAATTTCGAGGTGATAATTTCACGGACAAAAAATGGACGTGGCAATAAGAAGCAGAAAATTTATACACATTTTAACTATATTAGGGAGTTTGCTTTCGAAATGAGGAGAGATTAGGAAATTAGGATATTAGAAAAATATTAGGATATTGTAAAATAAAATGAGGGAATTTTTTTTAGGGACCGACTTCCGGTCACTCGGGTGTACAGATCTATAGATTGAAATTGATATTTGTGATTGTGATCGATATTGCAGAGAAATGCTCAAGGGAATACGATGTTTTTAATGAAGTTATAATTTTCGTAGCTTATTTATTTATTATCCATTGATGTTCACTATTTGAAAATGTAGAAAGTGTAAAGTTTCATAAAAAAAAAAGTTTAAGTGTAAAGTTTGGATTTCATAAAACCTGTAAACAAATGTTTTTGGAATTGTCCGAAAAAATTTTTAATTGACAAATTTTTAAGAATTTTTGGGATGAGTGAAATTGTATAAAAAAATCAGAATTTTTTAAGCTTTGGACGGTTTGATGGGAGAAGAGAAAAATTAAATTTTGAAGCAGTAAAATTTATTACATGAAACATTAAAATTGGGTTAACTTTACATAAATCGGATTAGCCTGTGGCATATATTCAGAGGAAGTATGACATAGGCGGTTATAATTGTCGTAATTAGTCAGAGTAATAAATTTTCTGGAAGATCTGTTATAGTCTGTCAGCTGTCAAAAATTGTCAAAATTTCAGTTGGAGATGATTTTATTGTGTTGACATAATATGGGAAATTTCGAGAGAAAAATGACGTACAATTTGAAATTGTACAATTTCGTAATTGGAAAGGAAATATCTGATAATGTCCAAATTTTACAAAAACTCAAATTTTTATATTTTGTGTGCTATAATTCTTACATAATATGAAATATGAACATAAAGTGTTGTTAAGGATGAGATTTGGACGAAATCTGTCACATGATGTCAAAATTTGTACAAATTTGTCATGTCAGGAACTTGAAAAATATTTTCCGAAATTAAACATTGAGAAAAAACATTTTTTCAAATCTGAAAAACATTAGAAATTCAATTTTCTTCAATCGACGTCATTAAAAAAAAAAAAAAAAATAGAACGGAAAAAAAATCTGGAGTAACTGAACAACAATGTGAAACATGCAAACACTGATTTTGATCTAACTTGATCCAAAAGTGTGAACGATTTCTCGAGAATTATTGGAAATTTTCAAATATTCAGTGATTTTCAATGAAAAGATTTTTTTTTATTTTACAAAATTTTTAGAAATTTCCAAATTTCCAAAGATTTGTTCCCAAACATTTGAAAAGATTGTTGCAAATTGTTTCAAAATTGTTCCAAATTTTTTCTAAATTTTTCCCCAGTTTTTCAAACTTTGCAGAATTTTTTTCCCATTTTGTTCAGACTTTTCCATCTTCTTTCAAATTTTTCGAAAAGTGTTCCGAATTTCTTCGAAGTTTTAGCAAAATTTTTTCAATTAAACAAAAAATCTAATTTTTTTCAAAATTCTTCTGAATTTTTACCAAATTTTCCAAATTCATTGTGAATTCCTCTGTAAATTTTTGACCATTTTCCAAACATTTCCAACATTTTTCAAAATTTATGGAAAATTTTTCAATTTTTTTCCACATTCTTTAAAAAATTTTCAAAATCCTATCGAATATAGAAAAAGGAAATAATGAAAACTATTGAGGCTTGACCTGCCGTGACACGCGTTCCTATCCGCGGACAATCTTCCCGCGACAAACTTTCTAACGCAATTTTCCCGAGAAATTATTTCCGGCTGACTTTTGTTCTTTTTTCATTTACTGCAAAACGGATGCGGTAGTACACATTTTAAGCTGGTGACCTCCTCGAACCCTTTCCTACTTCGGGTCCGGTTAGCGCATGCGCACTAACGGCGGTTTTAGTACCGGTGCCAATAACTCGAGGCGCTGGCGGACACTGGAGTCGTGGGACTTTGGAAATGTCTTAAACATAATTTTTAATTTCACATCAGTCCTAACTTTTTTTTTTAATTCGTTTATTCATTTGGCGCTGAATTCTCTGCACCTAAGAGTCGCAGCCTCTACAGCACCAATAATGGCGGACCTCATTCCGTTTTTCTCTAATTCATGAATTGCGGTTATGGTTGAGCCAGCTGGCGAAGCAACATCATCTTTGAGCTGACCTGGGTGGTGTCCACTTTCCCGGACCATCATTCCAGCACCAAGGACAGTCTGAGATGCTAGTTTGTATGCCAATGTTCTTGGCATTCCCATTTTCACACCTCCGTCGGCCATTGCTTCAATGAACATGTAAACATAGGCCGGTCCAGATCCAGCTAAGGCCGTTACTGGGTCAATGAGACTCTCATCAACTTCCTCGCAAGTACCCACAGCGGAAAAGAGATGCTCCGCAACTGCAGCATCCTCATCTGTCGCGTGAGTCCCACGCGCGAAGACGGTGGCGCCATAACCTACGAGCGCTGGTGTATTTGGCATTACTCGGATAACTGAGGTTCCCCCGGGTAGTCCCTGGTAAAAGAACGAATTGTAGGTTTTATCGCTACTTAAAGTGACTGTCTAGTAATTTGCTCTCCCGAAAATTAGAAAATGTACGGCCGGCAGACATCGATATCCGAGGGGAAGTTTAATCAATCAATTCTCAGCTCAATCCGTTTGAAATAATACGAAAAGCTATTTGAAAAAAATGTTCAATTTGCAATCACCGAATGGTCGAAGTGAATATTGATTCGCAAGGGAGGAATGATTGGAAAAAAGGTTTGAAAACGTGATATGAGTAGCAGGCGCGGGCGCCGCCATATTGGGATATAGGGAGGGGGCGTAGGACCAAGATGGCGGCGGCCGATCTCATCAATCGCCTGGTTTAAATTACTTGCATTACTCTCAACTAGCTTATACGAATTTTGAAATTTATGTCTTTCTTTTTCAAACTGTTTTAAAAATTTTTCTTTACAAATTTTGTTTGAAAAACGTAATTTTTTTCAAGTTTGAAAATTGTAAAATTAAGAAAAAATGAATTTTTTCCGTAATTTATTTGAAAATTGAAGTACACATTAAATGAAGGAAGAAAATCTGGATGCTTTTGCAAGTTTTGAGGAAAAAACTTGAGGACTAAAAAACATTTCAAATAAAAAAAAATCGTAATTTTTAAATTTCAAAAAATTCGTTTCATCTCTACGATGGCCAGAAAATTAATCCACAAAATATATAATTTATTCATGTGGCCGGATGGACCACACTCCCTCCACTTGCTTCTCTTTTTTCTTCATCAATAGCTTCTGCTTTTGTTAATAATTAATTAAGTGATATATCACCTTTTCAAGTGCCTCAATAGAGATTCCCATGGCTATCGATAAGACAAGTTTCTTCGGGTCTTTCAGCTCGGGAAGTACTTTGGGTACGACCTGTGGCTTCACTGATAGGATCAGAACATCACCATGGGCAGCCACAGTATCATTTGTGAATACGGCCTTTGATCCAATGTTCTGTGGAGTAATTACACGAATGGTTAGCGAACAGATCCTTCAGGGGTTACACCACCGCAGAATTTTCCGAAAATCAATTTTTTTTGTGTATACATATACATGTCACCAAAAATGGTCTATATGTATATATGTATATATGTATATATGTATATATGTATATATGTATATATGTATATATGTATATATGTATATATGTACATAGGTATATGTGCATATATGTATATATGTACATAGGTATATGTGCATATATGTATATATGTACATAGGTATATATGTACATAGGTATATAGGTACATATGTATATAGGTATATAGGTATATAGGTATATAGGTATATAGGTATATAGGTATATATGTATACATGATTTGCAATATATGTCACAAACATCGAATCGGCGTATATGACAAATTACTGATGATCTTGAAAGACGGTAAATATTGATTGTTGGTCAAGTGCAGATGCCACGATAGTATCAATCTCCTCATCAATAACTTTTTATTTGTCGGGTAATGAGACTGATCGATCTTCAAGAAGTGATGGAAAATTTTTAATCGGACCAATCGATGGAATGATAATAACTTGAATTGAAATGGATATTGAATGCAAATTTTTGTTGACCCTCCAGTAGTCGCACGCCTCCGCCCGACGCCATCGGTCGCGGGATAAGCGCTGCGCCGCGCAATGTACAATAATTTTTTTCCATTGTAAATATTAAAGGAGGAATGGGTTATTTTTTCTTTCTTAATATTTTGTTGTTGCGGTTGTTGCATTAATATTACCGTGAAAGTATCGATGCTGCCTTGATCACTGGGAAGACAACTCGCAAGTATCATCTCCCCTGTACTGCGTCCTGAAAATTGAAATGAACCAAAAAATGTCGGAAGGAATTTAGAAATTTTTATTCTGAAAGGGCAAAACAATGGTTCATAACATATCTCTTCTATTTTCAATCTGTAAACGGAAGTGGTCAATCGGACCCAATCGATTCAGCCCGTGACGCGCTTCGTCTCTGGTCGACCCCCCCCCCCCCCCGGAATCCAGGTCTCATTTTAGTTGAGTATCTTCGATAATATGAACATGATAAATTTGTACAAATGCCATGACCAAGGTCAATCTCTTATCGTCAGTGATTTGTACTTGTGACCATTTTTGGGCAATTGAAAGAGAACGGCGTTATCATTGCGCGCGTCGACGCCCGTAACGAAAGAGCACCGCACGTAAGGGGTTAGTGGTCCTCACCCTTATTGGTCATTACTTCGTAGTCTAGGCAGATACCAGAATTTTGATAACAACACTTTTTGGTACCCATCAAATATTCTACAAGAAATGCGTTTTTTCTGTTTTGGGATCATATGTCGAAATGTGAAGGAGATAGGCCAATTTTCATGAGAATGTTTTTTGTAGTGCACACTGAGAGCTACAATAAAGCTTTATATGAACATTCGTTAATATTCTTAGTTTTGAAGATATCTGCCAAAAATGCTTTCGCGCGATGCCGCGCAAGCTCTCCATAGATGGCGCGCTTCCGGTACCAACTGCGCGCGCATCGCGCGGGAATTCTGATCGAGTCGAAGAATATAATTCCCATCAACTTAACTCTGTGCTATCAATGATTTTTATCTCCACCTAAATAAACTGAAAGAGTTACTTGAGGCATTAAAAAGTTTCGCTCAAATATTTCAGTTTTCCAACATATTTTCGACAATATGAAAATTTTGGTGAGTGATAGCCTCATAACGCAACTACAGTGTACTGACGGGTTAATGAAGGTTTGTATCAAATTATACTTTTAATATATTTTTTTTTTGTATATTCACCAGCATTGATGAACCCTTTGGCGAGGGCCTGCGCCATTTTCCCTCCTCCCAAAAAACCGATTTTTAACATATTTGTATCAATATGTTTCGGAATTCGTCCAGCTTTCTCCTCAATGTCCGCGAGTAACTCGTCACTGACTAGACACAAAAAGGAGTAAAAATGAGTTAATAACAGTGTGCAAAGTTCTATGCCTCATGAAGAGAAAAAGAATCAAGACTTGTTTTAACGTAACAACTTTCAAGTAAACCGTAAGTTACATTTTTTAAGCAATTTTTCCAATTTTCTCGGAAAATAAAACAAAAATAAAAACATACGATCTATGGATCTATCGATCTATGGATCTATGGATCTATGGATCTATCAATCTTTGGATTGTTCAAAATTCATTAGATTGCTCAATTCGCCCGTAAACTTTCGCTCAAAATAGATCACAAATACGAAAAGTGATCGACTAAAAGATTGATCAGTAACTAGATTGATTGATTGGAAATAGATCAGAAAACTATTTCAACAAATGAATCAGTTCGATTCCCAATTAATTGTCAAAGTGATCTGACTGCTGATCGAAAAGTTCATTCGAAGATTTAATGGATCAATGGACTGATCGCTAAATTGATTAAATTATTGATTAAAATTGATAAAATTGATGCAAAATGATGCTATTGATAAAAACTGATTTTATCAATGAGAATAGATTTGATTGATGACAATTGATTCGATTGATGAAAATTGATCCGATTGATCAACATTGATGCGATTGATCAAAATTGATCCTATCCATGAAAATTGATTCGATTGATGAACATTGATCCGGTTGATGACAATCAATCTGATTGGTGAGAATTGATTCGCTTGATGAAAATTGATCCGATTGATAAAAATTTATGCGATTGATAAAAAATGATCCGATTGATCAACATTGATGCGATTGATCAAAATTGATCCTATTAATGGAAATTGATTCGATTGATGAAAATTGATCCAACTGATCAAAATCAATTTGATTGATGAGAATTGATCCGATTGACGAAAATTGATGCAATTGATGAAACTTGATCCGATTGATCAACATTGATGCGATTGATCAAAATTGATCCTATCCATGGAAATTGATTCGATTGATGAAAATTCATCCGATTAATCAAAATCAATTTGATTGATGAGAATTGATCTGATTGATGAAAATTGATGCGATTAATAAAAATTGATCCGATTGATAAACCTTGATGCGATTGATCAAAATTGGTTCTATCCCTGAAATTTGATTGGATTGATGAAAATTGATGCGATTGATGAAAATTAATATGATTGATCAAAATCGATCAGCAAATTCACCCAGAAATACGATTTTTATGTCAACTATGAACGTTTGATCCAAAAAATTTTACTCTCAAATATTCATCAAATTGGCAAAAAAGAAAATATTTTCACTCCGTGTATGCTGTATTGCAACTGATGCTGTACCATTTCTCTCGTTCAGTCTTCTTCTTAAGCTTCGGGTTATCTTCGTTAACCCTATTGCGCGTACTCCGACAGTCATCGTGAGGCTTAAATGAATTGCGAACTTGATAAGAGAATCAGTCTCTCACAATTTCCTCAACAATGCTCACCGAACTGGCACTTTCTGGAAACAATTAACAATGTTTTTTTTTGAGAAAATTGCTGCAAAATAAGGCAATTTAAAATTACTTAATTCATGGCCAATCAGGATAACAACAAACTCAATCACATTTTGATTACTTCGTTTGTATAATTTCAAAAGTTTGTTATAAACTCGTTTTAGCGGTAAAAAAAAAAATGTTTAACGAAATCAACTGAATTTATTTGGCCGCGTTATTCAATGAAATTGGGAATTAGTGATTTTTTATATTTATGACGCAATGAAATGTGATTTTTTGAACCCATCAGTGGTCGCGCTTTGAGATTTTCTCTCATTAAAATTTTCATATTATCGAAAATATATTGGAAAATTGAAATATTTGAGCGAAACTTTTTTAGTGCCTCAAGTAACTCGTTCAGTTTATTTAGGTGGAGATAAAAATCATTGATGCCACAGAGTTAAGTTGATGGGAATTATATTCTTCGACTCGATCAGAATTCCCGCGCGATGCGCGCGCAGTTGGTACCGGAAGCGCGCCATCTATGGAGAACTTGCGCGGCATCGCGCGAAAGCATTTTTGGCAGATATCTTCAAAACTAAGAATATTGACGAATGTTCATATAAAGCTTTATTGTAGCTCTCAGTGTGCACTACAAAAAACATTTCCATGAAAATTGGCCTATCTCCTTCACATTTCGACATATGATCCCAAAACAAAATGGGAGAGATCCTCTCAATACAAGCCTGAAGAACGCTGGGGGATTGGTGCGACTACTGACGGGTTCGTTTTAGAAAATGAATTTGACATGTGAATTTGAATGATTGATCGTTTCAAAAACTTTTTTCTGCAATCTTCTAGGAAGCAATATTTCGAATGTTGCGGTATTACGACAAGATATTTTAGACGCGCAACTGATTCAAGAATTTGAAAAATTGAGGGAATTGAGAAAATATAAAATATCGAAAAATTTTGAGAAGTAAAAAGTGTAATTTTCGAGACTTAGACCGTTTCGTAATCGTAAACAAAATTATTTTCTATTATACATAACTATAGTATATATATATATGTCTTTTTTTCATTTTTAAATTCTTAAATTTAAATTTAAAAATTTGAAATATTTCAAACTTTAAAGACCAAAATTTTGAATATTCACGAAATTTTAAGAGCTTGACAACATTCAAGAATTCAGAAAAAAAATTGTAATTTATGAAAGCTTCAAGAAATTGAATGAAAAAATTTGAATTTCAAAATTTCACGGAATTAAAAAAAAACCAATAATGAGAGAACATCCAAAATTTGGGCAAAATTTTATTCCAAAGTGCCAAAACTTTATGACATTACCCGCCATGTGTTTCAAAGTTTGTCACTCCGACAAAAAGTTTCCATTTGTTATTAATTATTATTGACAATTATTATTAACAATGTTTGATTAATTATTAAAAAAAAATCATTCAAATCCACTTCAATATTTAAACCGTCCGGATATTACCTAAACAATTCTAAATTGCACAATTTAGCATTTACAGTAATCTCTTCCCTATAGTATGGTTCTTAAAGTCAAATAACACATTTCATAAAATAATAATTATATTATGATTACTCGTAAAAAATTTCACGACAGTCAAGTCATTTAATCATTCATTAAATATATTTATTCCTTTTACAGACTTCCAGAGTTTCCGATTTCTTTTTTGCATAATTCTATTTGAATATATATTTTTTTTTAATAAAAAAAAATCACTTAAATATGTAAACACTTGTTTGGAAATTCCACTGAGATTATTTCGTGCAAGAGCTTTCGAATTGATTCGAAATTTTCGGACAATATTAAAGATTACAATTCCTTATTCCACTATTTTTTTCTTTCCGTGGACCAGCGCCGACGCTCAATCCACTTTTTCGAATTCGGGCGACCCGTTATTTTTTTTATAGTTAGAAAATCGTGTAATTGGTTTATTTCTCCCACAGACTCAAGGGGGCTTCCCCTAATCCGTTACTTCGGACACCTCGCACTGACTTGAGATGATCATACACTTTTCGCATATATAGGTGCCTTATCGCAGGTATCTCTTAATCTTTTCAGAGCAATTCAATTCGCATCGACTTGTATGTGGTCAAGTGCAATCGATGAACCGATTTCGTATAAAAACAAGATCTAGTGAGGGCCCCATTTAGGCCACACATATAACATTCCGATAGAAATTAGCAAAGTCAATTATGAGTTCTACAAAAAGTGCCTGACGAAATAAACCAACGTCTTATGTAACATGATTTTTTTTTCAGGAACTCTCATAATAAATGCTGAAAATTCTACACAAATTTGTTGTTAACTGTAAACTACGGATTTAAGTTTAATATACGCCAATGTTAATATAAATATCGAACCTATATATAAGTTGTAACATGACTGCTAGTGCAAATAAATCCTGTAGATCTACGCACTTTAAATAATAATAAAAAACAACTTTCATGATTTAGGCGATCTTTGGGCGATGCGCACACACACAGACGCGCACTGTGCATACATACGCTATAACCAGATATCGTATACATATATCATATACGCTTATATCGTGAAGTGTAAAACACTACAGTGACTGACTTTGTTTCTTACTCTGTAGGCTACTCGCAAACTTTTTCTTATTCTTTGCTTTATTCTTATTTTATCATACTTTGAATCGCTCTGACCTTGGTCATACTTCTTTATTCGTACACGAGTCTGGTGGCGCATGCTGCGCACGCGCATTTCCTTTTTCCGCCGCACTGACTGCTGTCGCGTCAGTTTCGGTCTTACGCTTTTCGATAATTTCAATATATATGGATATTTTCTGTAGTCTCTCCTTTTTATTATAGATTAGTTCCTTGCCAGTGGGCGCTATGCGGCCACATGCCTTTGGTTAGCTGTATTCTGGTTGGATTTCGATCGTGTCATCGATAATCGAGATTTTTTTTCGACTTTCGAGTATTCGAATTCGATCATCGATTTATGTTCCGGATCTAAGTTGTCAGCTATTTACTAGTTCCTTGCCGGTGGCCGCTACGCGGCCACATCCGATTTCCATATCAATTTTTATCATGGCATCGATAAACGACATTTTCCTTCGATAATCGAGTTTTTTCTTCGATAATCGATTTATTGCGATTCTCATTCGATTTGTGGTCGAAGCTCTCAAGTATATATAAGGATATAGACTAGTTCCTTGCCGGTGGCCACTGCGCGGCCATATGCCTTCTCTTCTCTGTATTTTCGTTCGATTTCGATTGTGTTATCGATAATCGAGATTTGTTTTTCGATTTTCAAGTTTTCGATTTCGATAATCGATTTATTGGCCTGGTCGAAGCTCTTAATTATTTATACAGAATAGATTTCGAGTTTTTGAATTCGATAATCGATTGATTTTCTTGGTCGAAGCTCTCAATTATTTATATACTAGTGCCTTGTCGGTGGCCGCTACGCGGCCACATGCATTTGCAAATTCGATTTCGATTTTAACTTTTATCATCGCATCGATAATCGAGATTTTCTTCGATAATCGATTTTTTTCTTCGATAATCGATTTATTGCGATTCCCATTCGATTTGTGGTCGAAGCTCTCAATTATATATAAGGACTAGCTCCATGCCGCTACGCGGCCACATGCATTTCCAGATGCGATTTCGATTTAATCTAAAATCGATTTCGATTTAACCTAATTCAAATCCCTTCTAAAAATGACCAACAATGTCATGACAGCTCATGGCAGCGGCCATTACACTAATTTCAATTCTCATTGGCTGTCATGTGGGCCGCCATACTGTTTTCACTCATGTTTCAGTCTGATTGGCTGTCAACAAGTGCGTCGCCATGTTCCTCTTTGCGCGGGCTCATGTTAAATTCAAAAAATTTACAATTTCATTCTTCCAATTCTAAAATTCAATTTCAAAGTTGAAAACATTTTTTCAAATTCAAATTTAATTACAAAAATTAAAAATCAAAATATTTCAAATTTCATTTCAAGCTCCAAATCTTTTAAATAAGAAAAAAGTTCTTTTGAAAAGTTGGTCAACGGGGGGGCGCTAGTTTTAAACAATTGTCTATTGCGCAATGGAAGTTGAAGACGGAAAACCGTTGCAGCAAAAGCGCAATGGGAAATACGTGGGCGGCGCTCCGCTCATCATGCGGGCACATACGTAAATAGGATGGGCGGAGTGGCGCGGGGCGCGGGCAAAGACGGCTCAATAGTACAGGCGCATCACACTCTAGGCCTACGCGCAATTTGAAATTTCCCGCCCACGCCATACCCTAGGCGCCTTCCCACTGACTCGATCAGCTGTTCTCTAGGGTCCCCAGATATTCAAGTCACAAATATTGAATTCCCAGAATCGTAACACGATCCAATTACCAAAGAAGGAAGTGAACTATTTTTCCCTTAGCCTCTCAACCTTTTCCCGAAAATTTACTTCTAAAGAATAGTTTTGAATTTGGTTCGTAAAGCCCGCCTTATTCGAAAAGTGACAATGGTAAAATTGCAAAAGTATGTCGCTGTGTCAAGCAATTATATCTTGTGTTTATTTCAGCAAAATCCCAACGAAGATACCGAGTGGAATGACATTCTCAGGTCCAAAGGAATTATTCCGGAAAAGCCGAAGGAGAAGGAAATTACGGAGGATCAGATAGTGGACCTTTTGGAGAACACGATAGACAAGAAAACTGGGCGAGGTAGGTACAGACATTTTCGAAAATTGTCAATCATTTTGCTTTGCTCATAATTTTTTTGACAATTTTTTTGACACTTGGGATAGTGTAAAAAGTGAGGCTGAATTTTTTTTTTCAATTTTTGGGAGTGTGCATTAATCCTACACACTTTTTTTTTTTTTTTTGTTTAAATTGAGGTACGTTTTAAAAATCAGAAAAATGAATTATGTCAATTTTTCTTACCAACATTGAAAATTATGTACTGGGTAAGAGTTCCATATTTCTTTCATTTTTTTAAAATTTGGTTTTTTTTTTTAGACTTTTGTGAATTTTTTCAGAATTTGAAATCGGCGCCTATTTTTGCCACAGACTTTTTTATTTTTATTGAAAGCTTCCAAACCTTCCGGCTTATTCGCAACATTAACATACATAAAATCTTAAGGATATTCAACGAGTATAGTCAAAACAAAAGTTTATGACCCTTCCTATAATTCGTTATATTTATCGCCAATAATTTTCAATTAATATTTCAATGCGTTAATTAGTTGAAGTGATAGCCATAGAAAATTATTATATTGTATTTGATTTTGCGAATCAATATTATATTGTTTAAGCAAATTAATGAAAAAAAATTGTAGTCAATCGTCATGAAATTTTTACCATCGTTTATATCTGCTTCAATAGTAAATTTTCAAAATTTCAACAAATTTTTATATTTTGAACTGTATTACAGAAATGTTTTTTTTCCATAAGAGGCCGTGTTAATTGAGAACTTTGATAATTAATAACTACAAAACGGTGTTGTGAATCAATCTCAAATTTCATACAGGCATCTGTTAACGCTTCAAAAACATTGTGTCAAAATTTCAAGCAATTCTTATATCTTCGCCAATATAGGTGGAATATCCTTAATTACCATTATACAAACACCACAGATTTTTTCTGATTAAAAAAAAAATTTTTTGAAAAAATTTGCGTGTACATTTTTTTAGGGTAGAACCTCAGAAAAAATCGCCACCAAAATCTGAAGAGGTAAGGGTCACGGGTAGTCGGATATTTACATACTTCCATGTAGACCTATATATATATTGGGGTGTTTTTGGTATCTGCATATTTTAGCTGGTGGCATCTGCAGATTTGGGGGTGGCGAGGGGAGGCGAAATAGGAAAGAGGGAGGGAACGGGAGGAAAAATTATGCAAAATTGTAAGGTAGTTCACTTATCCTTTAACATTGTTCCTATAGTAAAAAGAAGAGACGAAAAAAATTATCGATACAAATCGAAATTATCGAATGCCGTAAGACGGAAACCGACGCGCCACGAGTCCGTACGGCGGGAAAATCAACTGCGCATGCGCAGCACATTTTTATCAGTAAATACGAGAAAAAAATATAAATTTGTGGATTTCAGGAGGCAATAATTTGGAAGATAAAGATCTCGATGAGCTCGACGAATTGGAAGATGAGGAGGATGAGCGGGTACTTCTGGAATATAGGAAGCGGAGGATAGCGGAGATGCAGGCACTTGCTGATAAATCAAAATACGGAGATGTCCGGGAAATATCGGCCACTGATTACGTACAAGAGGTTAACAATGCGGGAGATGATATATGGGTCATTCTGCATCTCTACAAACCTGGGTGATTATTCAAACCATCTAGTGGTTTCCAAAAGCCTGACATATTTTGCATAATTCAATTTTTCATTTCGATGGTCTTCAAAAAATTATCGAAAAATTCCACATCGTTTATATACTCGAAAAACAGTCTCATGATTAGAAAAAAAATTTTGAGTGATTCAGTACACATACAACACTTTTCCAAAAATTAAACCTCAAATTTTGGTGAAAATAAAAAATGCATTTTATATTGATGTTTATACTCAAAATTTACGTTTTATTCTCAGTTTTTCAATAGAAATGTTTACGATTTTTTTTAATGATTTTGGGACCATTCTTACGGGGAACAACAGGGAAAATTGCAGTTAATATTTTCGGAAAAATTCAAATTCGCCATAATATACATATATATTGTAGGGAAAAAATTTGAAGGTCGAAATTGAAAATTCTACTAGTTAAAGAAAAATATTTTCTCAGTTGTTGAATACATTTAAGTAAATTTAAAAATTTGGGAATATTAAAAACGGAAGGAAATATTTCTTTTTTCAAAAAATTTTCTTTCAAAATTATTGAATGTCTATTTCCATTCATGAAAAATATTGATATTGAATTTTTTCTTAAATGTTCGAAGGACATTAACAATTTTGATATAATGGAAAAAAATAAAAGTCTTATTCAGTTTGGACATTTTTAAAATTGCAAAAAAACGTTGGATAATTGAAAGAAAATTAAAAAACTATTCTGGCTTAAGGTTTCTGAGTCATGGCTAATTGTAACGCTCTCATGGCATTGAAGATGGTGAAAGGTTCATAGTTAAGAGAAATTCAAAAATTTCACCAATTTTTAATGCTTAAAAAAATTCCGAAAATTTTTGACAACATTTACGAGCTTTTAAAAATTTGTAGATTTTAATTTTTACATTGTAAACAAATTGTGAAATTGCGAAATATGCAGAAAATTTTAGTTATATCAAACAGTTCAAATTTTCATCAAAATTGCAAAACCAATACAAAAATTAAAAAAAAAATAAAAAAATAAACAATAAAAAAAAATTATATTTTAGCTGTAAGAATTTTTCAAAAGTGTTGCACTTTTCCAATTTTGAAATTTGCAATATTGGAATTTGTAAAGGCTTTGAACATTTTTCATTTTTTTTTCAGTTTAGGCAGTTCTAAATGCGGGAAAAATTCTAAAAAATTTAAACTTTAAAAAGTGAAAAAAAAGTTCCTTTTTAAAAATCTATTTAACGAAGAAAAAAATGAGAATTGATAATTTTGGAGCATTTGAAAATAAAATCAAATAATTAGTAAATAATCTTTACTGCTTTCTCAACTTTGGAAAGTATGACCAAATTGGAAAAATTTCACAATTTCCAATTTCAAAATTTTAAATTTTTAAAAAAATGGGACAAATTAAAGCAAATCTGAAACATTCAAGTAAGATTAAATAAAACGAAAATTACAAAAACAAAAAGAAAAAATCGAAGAATGCAAAACCTTGGTCATATGACAAATAAAAAAAATAAATATTCCTTCGAAATATGAAAATGAGAAAAACCGTTTAATGGTTCAGGTAATTAAAAGAAAAATGAGTTTCTCAAAATATCAGAAACCGAAGATTTAGTTGGGAAAAAATTTCAAAAATTGAAAATTATCCAAATTCCAAAATTGAAAATTCATCTAAGTGAATAGGTGTTTCAAAATGTCTAAATTCCACATTAAAAAAAAATCAAACTTTCATTCGCAGAATTCCCCTGTGCTCCCTAATAAATCAGTATTTATCGAACCTGGCCCGAAAATTTCCAACGACGAAATTCCTGAAGAGTGTGTCAACGACGTGCATACCTAATTGGCCGGACAAAAATTTGCCCACCTTATTCATATATCACAATGGTGCAATGGTGAAGCAGATCATCGGACCGATAGAGCTGCGCGGAATGAAACTCACCGAATCTGGTAAATTTGTTCTTCTCATTTTCCGAAAACAGGTTATCATAGTTCCCAAATTTCCCCTCGAGTAACATTCCAAAGAACCTAAGAAGGGGATCAAATAAAAGATATTCCACCAAATACTGGACAAACCCTGTGCGCAGCCATTTAAAACCACTTTCATATCCCTGAATTTTTTTTAAAGCTTTTTGAAAATAAATGAAAATCCCTCCATGATAATTCATTCCTTAATTATCAAAAATTAATTGAGCAAAATTAAAAAAAATAAAAGATGAAGAAATATCTGCCTACAAAAGAGTTTTATTAATTAAAAAAAAAAAAAAACAAAAAAAAAATTATTTCATCTTTGCTGATATCTGTTTCAATGATCTTGTAATAGAGTTGGAGTGGATGCTGGGCCAGGTTGAGGCAGTTCCTACAAAAATCAAAGAAGATCCAAAGCCGAAAGTAAGAGATGTCTTATTTTCAAACCTAAGAAGCACGAATGATGATGACGTTGCCGATGACAACGACTGGTGACAATACTCCAATAATCAATTTTCATGCATTTGGGGCAAGTTTTTTTATTGAATAAAGTATTCATGATTCATATTTAAGTATCGTGCTATTTATTTCAATTTATCTTATCTCCTTCCTAGCCACAGATAACCCATATTGATTAGCAGATTTCAATGATGGGCTATGGTGTAGTTCAATACGATATCTAAAGTATCTCTAAATATTTAAAAGGGCAATCTCCGAAAATTGCCAGATTTTTAAATGATCAATTTACATTTAATTATATATTTATCCACCAATGATTTTAGAAACTAAAAATGTTGTTAGCTAGATTTTTCTGCAAGGGTAAGTCAAGTAGTAAACAATACAGAACATCAAGTGGTAGGACTTACAGTTTCAAAATCTGTAATTTTAATACCCTACCAAAAACGATATCCAAGTAATTGTCATATGACTCGTATACAGGGTGCGACAGTCAAATTCGCACAAATTTCAATTTGAATTTCCCGCCATATCGTAGTTCCGTCAGAGGTCGCGACCGAGGTGCTTCAATGCCACGGGCGTCTAGGAAACAGTCATAATCTTAAAATGGCCAAGATGCCGCGTACAAGTGCGGGGTACTATTGAAAATCCCCGATTATTGAAAGCCTTCTCGCGGGCATTCGGCGATCGAGATCATTCGATTCTTCGGGTAGCCGAGATCGACTGTTAAGGTTGTTATATCGCTAAGAGATTACTCGACACTTTATATTCAAATTTCTTTGGTGAAACGTCAACAAAATTAGCTTTTTAATGATATTTTTTAATTTACAGCAAGGCAGGTTGGAACAGGAGCTACGATTTTTTAGATTCTCAGAAATTCAACATGGCATCAAATGGGATTTCACAGATTATAATTTTTTTTCAATACAACGGTTCGACAGTTATCTAAATAAAAAAACTGAGAGGTAGAGCTCACAGCGTAGAATATGTAGAAAAATACAAAATATGGAATGGCAGGGTTTATTTAGAAAAATTAATTTCAAAAGCTCAAAAAATGAGATTTTGGGGGCAGGTAATAAACTTTCACTGAAAAACATGGCAACTGCGCTCTGGACTGCGCGTTAATATTTGAACTGAGAAGATCGTCGTAAGTACAGATGGCAGCTCGTCGTGACAAAGGACAGTTATTGCAATAAAATTTCCGTATTTTAGAAACACGTCCATTTACAAAAGTTCCTTTATAACGAAATCGTTCCGACATTTTTATTACTTATTGTTTATTAAACACATGACATCGACAATAGGTTAGAGCGGTAATTCGGTAGTGTGGACGTATTTTAAATACACGGAGAGGAGGTAGAGGAACAGAAAGGGAGCAAAGATTGGGATACCTGAGCGCTGTTGCCTATTGCAAAATTTTCTGCCTCGACCGTCTGTGGCCGCATCTGATCTGTGGAATTGAGACTGTACATCATCAAAAGTTAGCGCCCCAGTCAAAGCGTTTCTGTGGCGAGCGATGGGTAGGCGGAGCGCGCGAACTTTCTACACCGATTTTTTTCGATAACAACCTTAATGATGTTGCGGCGAAATACAATGCTTCGGAGAAGTCCGAAAGGGCTCACATAAGTAATTTAGTCCAAGGCTGGCGATCAGACAATGCGGACATGTTTTGGTCCAAAGAGTTCTGGGCCTCGAATCGCCCGGATTTGAATCCCCTCGACTACTATGTTTGGAGCGTTGTTGAACGGGTTACCAAGAAGCCGCAGTACCCTAATGTCGCGTCTCTGCGCTGCCTTACAGCGATCGTGCATCCTGTATTTTTGAAAGTGTATTAAATAAGCTAAAATTGATCTGAATTTGTATCAATTACTTACTTACAAACAAATAGGATAATGACTCAGAGTCCTATATATATGATGCATCGTGGTAAAATTGAGGGAGAGAATCGATGCAATTGTGACATGCCATCATTGGCATAGTCAATATTTAAGCACAATATCATGTTTAGTGATTCGTATCAACTCAATCTGATTATACATTTCGAGTTTCTATGGGGCCGCGCTCTCGATTGTCGAATCTAACTAACTACTACATCCTGAGGGCAACTGCTTACTGCATTCATGACGAGAACATGGAACTAGGCCTTGTAGCCTAGCGCAATTATCCGAAAATTAGCCAAGCTCTTAATACTAATGAGATGGAGAATCTTAATTGAGTTATCTTGCGAAAATGATGAGCACACGATGAGTTGTGAATGATATTGAAATTTTGCTTTTATTTTAGCTTTACAATTTTCTTAAACTTATGAAGTTTTTGAGATACTTCTCAAATATTATTGACGTTTTAAAATTGGTACGATTTTGAAATTTTGATTTTTTATGTGCTTCAAATTTTAAAATTTACAAAATTTTTTAAACTAATTTTTTTTTAATAGTTTATTTTTTTTTAATTCTCAAATTTTGTTAATCTGATAACCGATGATACCTTTCTGATACTAATCTGATAAACGATTTATTTCGATTCTCATTCCATTCGTGGTTCGACTTGTATGGGTACATCCATAATCGATATTTTTCTTCGAAAATCGATCTATTTCGACTCTCGTTCGATTCGTGGATGAAGCTCAAAATTATGTCAGAGTGCTATGCTTTTCCAAGTGTCATTTCGACTTCGATTTGTATGGTCACATCGATAATCGAGATTTTTCTTCGATAATCGATTTATTTCGATTCTGAACCGATTCGTGGTCGAAACTGAAAATTATATTATTGCACTGGTGACACGCTTTTCCAAGTGTGATTTCGACTTCGAATTGTATGGTGACATCGATAATCGAGATTTCTCTTCGATAATCGATTTATTTCGATTCGTGCCCGAAATTCCAAATGATATTAAAGGATCGACTTTATTTCAATAATCGATCTTTTCCGATCGCTCATCCCCATAGTCGATTTAGCAGAACCGTCCTCCGTCCACTTCTTCATTTCTCCTTTCGAGAAAATTCGATTCCAATTTTCACGTCGATTATCGACTTTTCGAGATGATCGATATATCTCGATCTTTTAGATCGAGAATCGATTTTCGAAACTCTCTTTCGATTATTCTGTTCGATCGATATTTCTTCGAGATTCGAGAGTTTGCAATAATCGATATTTTCATTTCGATCTTTCATCTCTTCAGGATCGCTCGTTTATTTTCAGGGCAATAAGGAAAGAGAGATATGACATCGACTTTGAAGTATACTAGAAGCAAATTCATTGATCAATTGTTTGCATTGGGCTTTAATAGTAATTCGTGCTATAAGGGCGATAAGCGGCGTTTTCACAAACCAACGCTATCGCCCGAATTGCACATACTATTGTTTATTACGTGGGCCCTGAAGAGGTGGGGCAAGGAGGGGGCGGGGAGGGGGTCCAGAGGGCGCAGCCCCCGGTGGGAGGGTTGGGGGGTGGGCGAAGCCCCCCCCCCCCACTGCCAAAACAAAAAGTCTTTAGAAACAAAATTATTCATTTTGTCAACACAAATATTTCACTTTGAACAGTTTCCAGGATTGTCAATTAAATTTGGGGAATCTTCATCACTTTCATCACTGTCACGGAATAATTGTGGGCGTCCATATGAAAAGGGCCCTTGTGCGCGATATGGAGTTGGGTATATGGGTGGATTCCTGACGAAATTCTGGAAATTTTGAGCGCAAATTCGACTCAAGTCCGACGCGGAAAGAGTTATTCTTTCGTTCGAAACAATAAAAATTCAATATGGTGGCCTGAACTCCATGACAACGAACGTAGCGCAGCAAACTTCAGAATCAACTTTATCTCCCATGGGTGATAAATGACACCTTATCGTTTGCCTCTCTACTTTATCTCCCTTGGGCAGCTACTTATCGCGATGCGCTGCAAACCCCCCTTTACCCTTCTGGGTGGAGGTCCTGTAAGAGCCATCTATCGGGCCCCAGTAATGAAAATAATTTTTTTTTTACCGATCTCTGGTTAGTTACCTCTTTGAAAAGCTCTAAAGATAAGACGAAAAATTTGGCAGCAGTGATGCTGCAGGGTCTCATCATCGATTGCCGAATTATCATAAGTAGATCTGCATTTTTTAATGCTTTCCCAAATGCTTGACGATGAAATGCATTATTGGCAATTTTCCGACTGCCCTCCTTCAGCTTGTCCCCCAGCCAACAATATATAAATAAATTGATATTCATTGTTAACAGGAATAATACGTGCACCATTAAGCTGCCAAAACTACCATCTTGTTTTAGCTGCAACAAAATAATTTTTCCGGTACATTAAAATTTTCTCTAAACATTTTTTTCTATTGAAAAGAAAATATTTGCGCCTATTCAAATTTTATTAAAATTTTGGAGAATTTTTATTATTTTTTTTTTTTTTAATTTTCAATTTCAGAATTAGGAAGTAAACCCATTACCAGATGCAGTACAACCCATCAAGTACCACTTCACCTGAAGTTCATGGCAATACTTCCTTAATATCTTTGAATCAATAAATTCGTCGATTTCAACCCGCCAATTTGTAGTTCGCGACGCCACCGGGGTGGCGCTAGCGTTTCTATGCTTCCCATTGGATGCTTCCGCTCGATTCACGTGGAAGGCGGCCTGTGATTGGCTGTGGCGGCCAGAGGCACTGTCGTGACGCCGCAGCACTTCTCGGGTGGTTTGAAAAACAGTCGCTTTGGATATTCGATAATTCAAAACCAAAACGAAAAAAAATAGTTCACTATTATTTTTCCTCATTGGAGACCTATATACTTTCGGAAAAAAATTATTAAAAAAAAAGTTCTCTATGGAGTTTACCTGGTTCATAGTATACCCAATGCATATAAAGGTGAAGGTGCATATAATCATCCTGGTCATCATAATGACATGAAATGCGTCATCGAATAGCGTTATAATCCTGCAACCATCAATATTGAAAGGCTAATGACAAGTGCACATATAACCGATGCCAAATAGGGCAATTTTATCATGAATTATTACTTGAATATCAGCGTATGGTAATGAACAATGCAATGCAAACAGCTGCAGCCATTCACTACACTTTTACCATGAGTTAAAACCGAGGTATGATGATGATGATGAATCCCCTCATAGCGATTCATCAAATTTCCAACTATCTCAAGCTGGCCGCAACAGTGAAAAATTAGCCATATGATACAACAATCGATTGATGCAAATATTAACGCCGCTGAGCAGGAACATATGCACTGGATTATGTATGTTATCACAAACAATAGTGGAAATACGGTTGTTCCAAATGGATACCAAGCGTCATTGGGCAGTTGGAGTTCAATATCAGTAGGCAAACTAATGTTCATGATGATGGGCTTCATGCAAAAAACTGGAACAAAAATTTTAGAATTTTTTTTTGCAAGTTGGAAGGAGTTTGGCGACTTCATGTCGCGCCACTAATAGCGGATAGCCCGGTCGCTGATACTCTGTGACATTATTATGGAATATTTTCGAGATAACTAATTCAGGTAATTACAAAAAAATTGTCAGCCTAGAAAGCTCGGCGATAGAAGTGAAACTTCATGGATCTCGATGGGCACTTGAAATGAAAAAACTCAGCCGAGCCAGCAAGTTTTATGAGATAGAAATATTGCCCCGATAACAGAAGCCACTATTCATTATTCTGGAATTTTTGAGGCTCATTTCGTCGGACCTAAGGCCCCTCCGCGCATGCTACCCCTCTCTCGTTTTTTCCTACTTCGAATCTGTCGTGCTTTCGTTTCTGTCCCATGTCTCCTTCCGTCCGACTGCCCCACCACGTGCGCCAACCCCTCCCTTTTCCTGTCGCTTTTTCATTTCATTCGATATTGGAATTACAGTCCAACGAGCGCAAAAAGTTTCACATCAAAAATTGTTCACATCGCAATGGATGTTGGGGGCTGAAAAAGTGCGGCAACAGTGCAATCGGAAATACATGTATCCGTGCGGGCCAGTAGTTTGGGTGGTGGGGCGCGGACGAAGAAGGCTCAACATGGCGGTCACGAGGGAGTAGGGGAGGCTGATTCGGAGAACGCGACACTATCGTTTACCCCCCACCACGCAGTGACGCCGAGTTTCAGGTCTTGGAGAATAAAAGCATTTAAGTATCGCTCTATTGAATTCAATTTTAAAGGAAATCTTGAAAACCAATTACTTTCCAAAGCGTAAATGAAAAGAGGGAAAATCTCGGATGAAAAAGTATAATGTAAATCACGCTTACCAGTTAAGGAAACCGCCATTATCAGATAAAATGATGAAGTAATGCGTTTCGCCTGAATCCCATAAGACACCATGATCTCTTTGGTTTCCAATGGTTGATGCACGAAGTTCTCCCAATTGTTTCGGATATAACCTAATAATGGAACGATGTTATGCCATTTGGCCTTGAAGATAGTTATGTCTGTAATAGTCATAGTGAGTGCCCAAAGTGGATACAGCTTGTCTATTTTTTTAGCGATGGAGGCCTCAAGAATGATACTTGGAATGTTGACGGAGATCATGTAAGCCTGCATTATGAAGTTGAGGAAGAAGAAGCATCTCTGATGAGTCGCCCCGGGCCACAGGCCTAGCAATCTTAGGAAAAGTTTTGTTATCCCCACTTCCCAATAGAAAGTTCTGGTAATCTGGGGTGTCTCATCCCGCATAACTTTGTCTCTCATCTTTGGAGTCCGTTCGCTAATAGATTAAGCTAGATGATTCAGGGAGCTCTTCAGGTAGGAATCAATCACACAGTTACGACGATGAGGTGTACAAACGCCAACTTCCTCACACACACTCTCTCATCCACCCTCCCCCCTCCTCCTACTCCATACACGCATCCTCCCTCCCATCCGTACACAGCCACCCTCCCACCCTCACATACACACACCCTGCCACCCTCACACACATTCATCCAGCCACCTTCTCATCCTCACACACATCCAGCCACCCCTACACAACCACATCCACCCATCCCTATACACACCCACCCACCTTTACGCACCCCCACCCATCCACCCTTACGCACGCCCACCGGTACTCACCCGCCCACCTTTACACACACTCACCCACCCTTCCTCCTGCCCACCCTCACACACACCCACCCACCCTCCCTCCCGCCCACCCTCACACACTTCCCCCACCCACCCATCCACTCTCACATACTCCCACCCACCCACCTTCACACACTTCCACCCACCCACTTTCACACACTCCCACCCACCCACCCTCACATACTTCCACCCATCCACCCTCACATACTCCCACCCACCCACCCTCACACACCCTCCCTCACCCATACATACATACACACACTACACTCAGCTTTTTCCAAATTATCACAATGTTTCAAAATTCTTCACATTACCAAAAAATTCAAAGTGTTTAAAACGCTGAAAATATTGGCCATGGGAAAATTTGATTGTTCACATCTGAATTTAGTTTTCGCTTATTTGAGAGCTTACCTTTTGATTTATGATTATTGTACGACTAAAGTATTTCCGTATTATCTAGGATATAGCTAAAGATGATGTATTGTTATGCCAGAGGAGTCCTAAAATTGCAACAATGGCTCTCATCAAGTCCAGAGGCATACTACCTGATCGTATGTCGTGACCACCTAATTTCCATTATCCATTGGCCCCTTCATTATCCTTCACGATCGTCAAATGATAGAAAATTACTGGTGTCACTGGCACGTAAATAAACGCCAAGCGTGTGTAATTATTTACTCATGGGGGTCCTTATATTGAAGCAGTCTTGTGTGCGGTGTTACTGGAGAGCAGTGTACCTAGGTTTAGATGTTGTCATTTGCTCGACACACATGATCGGGCACGAATGTCAACAGCTGGTTAAATTCTGTTGGTTAATATATGATTTGTGCTCATAAGCAAATTACATTGGGCAAATGAGCGACAATCTATGGATTTATTGATTTTTGCAGTCTCATCTGTGTGTGTGTCTGTCAATACATCGAGTGAATACACCCACACACACATGCAGGCACGCACGGACTCTAAATAACTCACCCGCCCTCCCACTCCCAAAATGCACCCGTCCGCCCCCTTTTACCTCCCAAAATACACCCACCCACCCCCCTACTCCCAAAATGCATCGACCCGCCCTCCCACTCCCAAAATACACCCACCCACCCCGTCAATACACCCAAACAACCTCGCACCCCGACGCACACCCACTTATCATTCCACCCCTACACAACAGCACCCACCCACCCACCCGCGCATTCACCCAACACCCACCCGCCCACCCACTCACCCACACACCCGCCCACCCACCAACCCGCCCACCCACCCACCCACTCATCCTTACACACATCCACCCACCCACCCACTTATCTTTACACACATCCACCCACCCACCCTTATACACAACCACCTACCCACTCACCCACTTTTACACCCATCCACCGCCGCCTACCCTTACCCACACCCTCTCGCACCTACCCACATAGTAATATTTTCTCATGGATTCCGATCAGTGGCAGGAGAGTCCCGTGTGAGCTATCGGCGGTACTCATAAAACGCACGGCCGGGGCGGGAACCCAACCCGCCACAGGGGTGGGGGGTTCCATCAGGTACGTCCGTCGTCGTAGCACAGGGGCTTACAGCCAGATAACTTTGTCTTTAGAAATGCGATGGCCTAAAATGGCAAAAGTCAGTGCAAATCAGAGGGACGGGGACACAAGAAAACACACACATGAAGACGCATACTAACAGAGACGCACACATGCACACGTACACTTATGTAGAGGCATTTCATGTATGTTTCATCTGCGTACGCAATAAGGCTGAGTATCTTGACTTTGTACTCTACTTGACCCACATGATTGTGCATTACGTCATTGTACACATAGACTTGACCACTAACAGCGAAACATCGTTAGGACCATGCAGTTATCAAATAGCTCGGGTAAATGCTGCATACAACGCTGCTATAGACTGGGGCATAACCGGTATACTCCCATCAGAGTAAATTCCATTTTGAGATACCATGGTTTTTACTTGGTTTCCAATTCTGGTTATTGCGGTAAGTGTCAGTAATTTGGTAACTAAATTGTGGGAGTTCTTCCATATATATTTTTTTTTAATTTTTGGATTTTTGAATAATCTGACATTTTCCAATATATATATATGTTTTGGAAATTGTGATTTCTTTGGGGACCTTTCAAGTCCCAAGAAGAAAATTTCAAAATGTCAGAAATTGGTGAAATTTTTATCTTCCCCGACTTTCAATAAGTTCTACAATGTTTAAAAACTCAAATTTTTTAAAGGATTTTTGAACATGTCCGAGGTTCTAATTTCGTAATTCAATTGGGACCAAGCAGCCATCACCTAGCTCGAGTAAATGCCGCATATATTGTTGCTATATACCGGACGATAACCATTACCCTCAAATTTGCGGGAGATTTTACATCAAAGGGGACCATCAGTCGTTGCTGAATTCCCGATGGGCTTCAGAGTTATGGAGGCCGCACTAATTGCCTCATTCTTCAGGGTAGTCGTAAAAAAAAAAAAAAAAATGAATTGGATATATTAGGAAAGTCGGTTCGGGGCAATTTTATCCCCGCTTCTATTTCCGATATTTTGGGGATAAAATATCCCGGAGCAATATTATTAATTTTATTTTTATTGGATAGTGTATACCCTCTCGAGTCTTTACATATTGCTCCCTTCCCCTTCCCCCAAAAGTACAAAGTTGTCTTAGGCTACTACAATAAGTCATTCAAATTGAACTCTTATTGCCGGAACAATATAATTTTTTATCAGAATGTGAGGTTCCAATAACCGGAAAGGCGATGTTTGTGGATGCCCATACACATTACACATATACATGTGAAAAGGGACCACTTGGTCGGTTTTGAGTCATGTAGGTCAGAAGGTACGTGCGCTTGATACAGTGGTTTACCACAACTAACACTTACAATCTAAGTATTAGCAATTATTTTCTATACCTGAGTGCCAACATAGCGTTCAATCTCTCCGCGTCTTCGCCTCAACTCTCGGGTTCTATGGTCGCCAAGATCCAGTTATTTAGGTAAAACCCAATAAATACACTTCCCATTGCAGGTAGACGACCCCAGCAACAGTATTCTTTTGTGTGCACCATAGCGAGCCGTTCTGTCAAAAACTAGTACAGTGAACCCTCGTTAGTTGCAACACGCAACTAAAAAGTTACCTCCACTCTTTCGAGACACTCAGCGTCAGTTCCAGGAAGTTGAAAGAGACAAATAATATTTTACCTTCAATCTTCACATAATTCCGAATTTCAAAATGATCAAATGTAAACAAAGCACGACCAACGGTAACTCGCCGGTGTTTTGGCAAATTGGGCGCGGAGAAGTGGGGGTCGTGCCCCGGCGCTGGAAAAAAATAAAAGAGGTCATGGAATTATCCTTTCATCCGTATCCCGAGGAATTCCGAGTACTGAAATTCCATTCTCTATCTCGGAAATGTTTTGAGTTTGACTACCGACTAATGTAAACACAACACCTCGGAGCACCCGCTACCGTCAATATCTGACGTGATTCCTTCAGTGGTTCTCTAGTCTTTTCCCGCCCGGTTAACGGCCATCAAGTTGAGGAGTACAGTAGAGCTCCTTTATTTTCCGCTTTCTTTATTTTCGCTGTACTCCCCTCACGACTTGTCACCCCTCAAAAACCTTCTCCCACTCCCCGTACTTTGATACATAGTCCGTTTACTTCTGCTCTTATTTCCCCTGCCGCTCCCGACAACTCCCACCACGCCAACCAACCAGTGGGCGGAGTGGGGGGCTTCCTTAATTTTTTTCTCCACGAAATTGCTTCAAGGTCACCCCCCGAGCTCGGAAAATAAAGGGAGCTCTACTGTACCAAGTCAGATGAAAGGCTGAACCGCCTGGCTTTGAGATACAGGGTGTACCTAAAGTGCGGACGCTCCCCGCGGGTGGATGAGCGATGAAATTTGGAGTCGAAAGTTCTTTTGCGATTTTGCTGTCCGACGCGCCTCTGCGCAAATGACCTTGAGCGGATTAACACCTGCCTTGCCACCAATGGTGATGTATCCGAGCAAATCCTTCCTAAAAATGACCAACCATGTAATGGCGGCTCATGGCATTACACTAATTTCAATTCCCATTGGCTGTCATGTGGGCCGCCATACTGTTTTCGCCCATGTCTCAGTGTGATTGGCTGTAAACACGTGCGTCGCCATGTTCCTCTTCGCGCGGGCTCATATTTTAAATTCAAAAAATTTACAATTTCATCTTTCCAATTCTAAAATTCAATTTCAACCGAAGCGTCTTCTCGTAACTTAGATCTGATTAGTTTTTGGATGGAATTGGTCCATTACATATATTGTTATTAACAATGTCAATTGTTGATAATGTTGTACTGCATGAACTATTAGAGTTAGCGCAAAATTTAGATAAGAAAAGTTGTTCCCCATAAAAGGATACGTATTTTCTGTGGAATGCCTTTTGGTAGAGGACTACCAAAGGGTCCTCTGTAGCTGCGATATAGATGCTCCTCTTGTCCTTGAAGATATTTCTGTGTCCTATTCCCGCATTTTTTATCTGCAAATCGGGGATATACTATCCCCAAATTGGGGATATTTCATTTGCGATTCAGGGATATTTGTCTTTTTCCACACACCCTATAAACTGTAAAATGGATTCATTCGACCTTACTATCAGGCGTTTAATATGCTTTAAGACGTCAGAGGGTGCTCCCAAAACATGAACTACTGAACTTTGCGCTGAATATGAGAAGTTTCGAGGTGTAAACATAACCTGAGTAACTTGCTTATCCAAAAGCGACGGCGAACTGTGTATACATGATTAATTACATTTACTTTGACTTTTTCGCGCGTAAAACATTAGGGCAATATCACTCAAAGTTTCAATGCTGGATATTCTATGGTAACATTGAGTATTTTGCTAAGTTCGGAGGCAATAAAGGTTCTACCTAAGGTTAGCTAGGGGAAATAATTACATTTTTCAACTTTCGTTACACCATCATGGAGCGTTTACGACATTTCGGACTACATATATTTTGTCACCCACCCACTCACTCACCCACCCACCCACTCACCCACCCATTCACTCACTAATTCACCCACCCATTCACTCACCGACCCACCCATCTCCTCACCCACCCATCCACTCACCCACCCACCCACCTACTCACTCACCCACCCACTTACCCACTTACTCAGCCACCCACTCACTCAACCACCCACTTACTCACCCACCCACTCACTCACCGACCCACTCACTCACACAACCACACACTCACCCACGTACCCACCTACTCACCCACTCAATCACCCATCCATCCACCCACCCAATCAAACACCCACTCAAACTTCCACCCATCTCTTCAGCCACCCAACCACCCATCCATTCACCCACCTACTCATTCACCCACCCACTCACTTACACAACCACTCACTTAAACACCCACCTGCTCACCTACTCACCCACCCAACAACCCACTCAACCACCCATCCATGCACTCATTCACCCACCCATTCGTCCCTCATCTACCCACTTAACAGACCACCAACCCACCGGATGGACCTGTGTTTAGAAATATGATGGTTAAAATGGCGAAAGTTGGCCCCAGCCCAGCCCCCTGACACTCTACCTATTCAGCCGTATAATCACAGTGCCATGGTGGGTGCCATGCCATGGTAGGTTGAACGGATCCCGCGCGAAGCCCCCCACCCCTTCTCCTAAGCAAAGGCATGCCAGCACTACATAACGGCGACCACGGTAAGGGAACGGATATTTTCCAGGGGGCTGCCCCAGCCGTATGGATGGGTGTCCAGCACTCCCCCTGAAAGAATGCTCAAACAGCACCTACTGTGGGGAGTACAAACGAGAGGGACGGAAACAAATGAAAACACATACACAGACACACAGAGTCGGGCCTTTGGTGTAGTGGATAGAGGATTCGCCTAGTATGTTAAATGTCTCCTACGTTTGCGCCCGTTCTCCACATAATGTTTCACATGATGAAATATTTCCTCATGGATTCCGACCGATAGTAGGAACATTATAGGGTGCTATCGGTGGTCCCCATGAAATGAGACCGCCAGGTCGGGCGGGAACCTAACCCGACGCGGAAGGGGGAGTCCAGTATAGGCGCCCACCATCCTAGCACATGGGTTTCTGGAGGTTTACCTTTAGAAATGCGATGGCCTCAATGGCGGAAGTCAGCCCCAGCTACACGGATGGGTGTCCAGTAGGCCCTTTCGAAGAAATGCTGAAGAACAGCTGCCGTGGGGTGTACAAGAGAAAGGGACGGAGGGAAACACACACAGATACTAAGGAAACTAGGAAAAATCCTGGAAACTTTTAGAAACAAAATTTACGAAGTATGGCTGGTACCTACTCTCATAGCGCTACCAAAATTTCTTGCACTTTCGTTCCTTTAGTCCTTACTGTTTTCGCAATTCCGCGCGGGTCATTAATTCTCAGTTAATTACCTATAGTGTGCGTATGGTAATCTGTTGGAAGGGTGATTAATGAGGAACGGGATACATCCGTCGATATTCACCAGAATAATGGCCCCTCGTCAAGAAACTCGTGTACTCAACGACGAAGGGAATTTCGGAGTTGGGTGATTCATTGGTATGAAATGGATATCGTCTATTGTTTGATTGGGTCTAGTCAAACTTACACAGAATTTCTGGGCGCACGTGTTGTAAATCCCTCAACATGGAAAATTATGTGTTGGCGCAAGTTAGGTACTGAAGATTGTTTTCGTACACTTGCAGAGTAGGATTTTCATTTTGGCGTTTTAGTTTTTACGTCTCGGCTAATTAATGGAGGAGAGTTAATTTTCTTTGAGAGTTTCAAAGCTTTACGTCATTTTGCTTTTTGTTTTTAATTTCAAAAATTGTGTGAAATTTTTTAGTTTGAGATTTTTAACTTCCCGATTATTCGGGAAGTTATTGTCATGACCCCGAAATCGATATTTTTCCTTTCATCCTGTGACTGGGGTTTTAAGTATACCAAAATGATGCCCAACAAATTTTGAATCGATGTCTGTGTGTGTGTGTTTTTTTTTTGTTTTTTTTTCTACTCTTTCTCTATTCGTATTCACCCACGTAACCGCTGGTAAGCATTACTTCATGGGCAATACTACGGATCAGAGTACCCACCCATTGCGGCTGGGGCCGACTTCGCCATTTCAGCTCATCGTATTTCTAATCACAGGGTAAACCTCCAGAAACCCCTGTGATACGATGGCGGGCGTCTACGATGGAACCCTCTCTCCCCCCCCCCCGCGCGACGGGTCGCGTTCGGTCCCGGCTCACGGTCTCACTTCATGGATACCGCCGATAGCACACACGGAATGTTCCTGCCATCGGTCGGAGTCCGTGAGAAAATATTTTTCAGAAAAAATATTTGCAGTGAGCGGGAATCGAACGCGGGACCTTTAGAATAGTAGGCAGACACTCTACCCACTACGCCAAAGCCCGTCTCGATGTCTGTGTGTGTGTGTGTGTGTGTCTGTACGTATGTGTATTTCCGAAATTTTGATCCTAGGTTTCTCACGAATGAATGATGCTATCGAGACCGTCAATTGGTGTAGTATGTATATTGTTATTAACCATTTTAATTGTTTATCACGTTCTATTGCATAAACTATTAGAGTTAGCGCAACATTTATATAAGAAAAGTTTTTCCCCATATAAAAATGCGTATTTTATAAAGAATGATTTTTTTCGCAAATTTGCATAATTCAGGAGGTATGACCGTCTCAACAATTATGTCTGTAGTGAGTGAACGAATGAACACAGCGCTGTCATGAAGGTCTCAATCGAAGCATTTCCGTTCAGAATCGAGCGGATTGCATTTTGGATGACATTCGTGGAGTGTATATGCAATGTTATTAACAATTGCAATTGTTTATACGATTCCACTGGGTGAAATATTCAAGTTAGAGGGAAACTTATCTCAAGAAAACTATTCTTATATGAAAATACATCTTTTACGTGGAATGACTTTTTTCCATAATTTGCATAATTAAGGAGGTATGGTCGTCCGAGCAATTTGAAATACGGGAACAATGCATATCACCAGGGTCGTTCCTTATACAAAAATCCACATTCAGTATGACTTTTTTCAATATAGGTTAAAGCATATCGCGAGTTGAACTAGAATATCTTTGGCGAATGAATATGTCGACATTTGCGGGAAGGATGTCAAAGAGCGGGATAATTAGGAACGTACAGAGGTAGAGAGGGTAACTAGGCGGACGAATTCCAGTTGAATATTTTTATGCGGCTTAAAAATCAAACTAAATCGATCACGTGCAGTAATTATTAGTCACAAGTTCAATTATTGATATCACTATTGAGTTTGCTCATCACCATGTTTGCATGCTTATGCTGTGCCGAAATACCAAATCGGGAAGTTTTGTTTGTGCCCCATATGGGGCACACACATTTGCACACCACTAGTTTGAATCCCAAATGATGTCTTCATGTTTTGAGAAATTTACAACATTTGGATACATATATACCTATCAGTGTGTGTGTGTTTGTGAGTACGCGGGAGTGTGTGTCTTCCTCTGTGTGTGTGTGTATGACATTGTGTATGTATGAAGCCAAAGTGAAATAGCCTAATTCCTCCGGTTCCAAACAAATTCAATTTTTTTACAACTTCAAAGTTCTTCAAGACATTGAAAAAAACAATTTTTTTTCAAGATGACAAGTTTTTGAAAATATAAAAAGATGAAAGCATTTTAATTGATCTACTTCAATACTATATGCAGCGCAATTCACTCGACAGTTTAGTGACTGATGCATGCGTTCGCTGAGAAGATAATTTAAAAACTTTATCAATTTCCGTCGAGTTTCAATTTGTCACGGTATAGTGAGCAATATATGGAATATATTAAAAATATTAAAAATCTCATTTTTTCTTATTTAAAGTGCTGAGATCTATAAATGAGATTTATGCACACTGTCAGTTACAAGTATAATATTGAGAATTTTTACAATCTTGTTCATAACAATATCCTGACGAACAGTAGTCTGACTTCCGTTTTAATTTTACAATCTCTTAAAAAATTACATATTACTTCGATATATTTGTGGTCAGCTGCATCTGCAAATTTTTGTGTTGCGTAGGGGGGAGAGCACCTTGACTTCCTTAGATTATCTAACAATCTGCTCCGTTGCTCATCGAGATTCGAGCAGTGCCACAAAACATGATCGAAGTCTTCCACTTTCGCCCGACAACAACAACTCGAATCACTAATAATTCCAATTCTGTGCAGAGACGCTCCAAGGTGGTAGTGATTTGCTCTGATGCGATTTGCACTTACGATACACTCTCTCGATAATTCACAATTTTTGTACCAGGGATACTGTGGATTACTAGCATACCTTTCGAGGAAACTAGCTCCATTCTTCTTATTATTATGATTCGAAGCAAGAAATAAAATTTTGTCCAAAGTAGAGGCATATTCTTCGCTTTTAAATGTATTTCTAAAATCTGTGTTAATTGGCCTCTTCTTTACGTTTTAAGATTTTGAACATTTTGCACAATTTCTGACTTCTTAAAATTTTCCACATTTACCAGTAAAAAAAATTGCAAATGTCCACAATTTCAAATTCCTTGTTTTCCGAAATGATTTTCGAAATATGGGTTTTTCAAGTTGTTTAAATTTCTAACATTTAAAAATTGATTTTATTGTATTCAAAGTTGTCACATTTTCATAATATTCAAATTTGACATTTGCTGAACTTTCCAAACTCTCCAAATTTAAGCTTTTTATGGACTGGCTGATAAGGGAAGTTATCGTAATTTCTCCTAGACTGCAAAGTGTCAAATTCATATCTTCCCCTTTCATGGCCGTCTGAGCCATTCTCTGACACTTCTGAGATGATGCATACGTGTGTGTGTGTGTGTGTGTTTGCGTGGATGAGTATGTGTACGCGTGTCTGCGAGACGAAGAGAGATTGATTGATTGATTCCAAGTTGTTTGACCCCCTTTCTCCAGGGTCTCCGCTGTACGAAGGGATCGGCGACCGGTTCATCTAATTCACTGGTACCCAATGATGGAAGATGACAATGATCAATTTTCATGGCTCTGGCTGGTAACCGTTCGGTCTTGTACCCAGTGTCCCTCTGGAGGGACGCTTGGGAAGCCCGTGTTGGCGTCGCTTCTATCACTATTTACTAGCTTGGCGTCTCCCGATCGTATCTGTACCGGTCCCCCCACTCTTCCGCGTGCAGCCGCCATCGAGCCTTAACTTTGCCGTCGTTTCTTCTGTCTCAGAAAAAAAAACGACAAAAAAATCCTTGAATCCTGAAATTTTTGGAAGAACTCAGAAGAATTTTGAAAAAATTTGGATTTTTTTTTTATTGAAAAACATTTGCTGAAAGTTCGAAAAAATTTGGAGCACTTTTCTAAAACTTTGAAAAAGAATTGGAAAGATTTTCAAAAAAACGGGAAAAAATTTGAACAACATTGAAATAAAAAAAAAATAAAAATTTTGAAAAACTGGAAAAATTTATAAAAAATTTGGAAGAATTTTGAAAAAAAATGGAAAAATTCTGGAAATGTTTGGAAAATTTGAACATTTCTTTCAAAAATCTGAGAAAATTTTGTAAAATTTTAGAAAAACTTTTCAAACATTTAAAGGAACTGCGTTCCAAAATTCCCAATAATTTTCGAGAAAGCATTAAATACTTTGGGTCAATTTAGATCAAAATTAGTGTTGCCATGTTTCACATCTACCAGGTGACCCATGCCGCCTCACTTTTTTCTGGTGTTTCGATGAATCAATTCAGTGAATAACATATCAATAATGTACTTATTAACCCCCTTCCACCCTTAACCACTTATCGACTGAATTAATGAATCACAATCATGATCAAGTTTTATCTCACTTACTCACTTACTCACGTAAACGATCACGATATTCTTTGTAACGTTCTGCATTGGCTTACCCTACAATTGATACTAGCAATACACTCGGTTTACGTTCTTCTTGCCACTCGCTACAGTGCCAGGTAGCATGTCGGAATTGTCGTAACGCCCCCTCCACCACTCGCGTTGCAACGCTTCCCTTACAAAACGTGCCATCGAATTTTGTGTTACGCGCCATGAGAAGTGGCACTCCAAAAGAGTCGCAAACTGCATTACATGCTCGAAGGAAAGAAGAAGCAGAGACAAACCCGCCGGGATGTACTGGTCACTGGAAGGAACATGCAACAAGATGGCGACGCATGATAAACACGGGTACCAGAGAGCGCTCACTGGAGCCCTCTCAGATGTCTTCATAGTATAAGCTTGAATCTTTTAAGGTAAGTCTGATCACGCATATCAGATGGTAAAGTATTCCAGAAATAAGCAGCTGACACATGAAAAGAGCGACAAAGCCGCTCAGTCAGACGCCTACTCCGGCTGGCAACAAATTCGCAGGACAACTTGGTTCTCTGCGCTGAAGCCTCTATACAGGAGAGACGCAAGAAAATAATTTCTGCGCATTTGACATGCCAACCAACTAAACCGTTCACGATAGTCGGTGATGTGCTCATCTTTCCTAGCTCCGAAAATGTATCCAACTCCTCCCCCCCCCCCCCTGTCAGATATATACGTAATTTTTGAAAGGATTTGTTTGATCGTGATGATAAATTCGACAGAGGGATTGGCCTATTCGGTCGATGCGATGAAGCAGTGTGACATACTTCGATTAAATAAGGTTAACACTCAAGTTATAAGGCCCAACGTTTCGAACACCCTATATATATATATATATATATATATATATATATATATATATAATACCATCATGAAGGAATACTGTATACGTAGTGTTTTTAAGTTTATTTAGAATAAATTGTATCTATCTATCTATCTATCCCATCATTGAGTCGCTGATTCTTCTCAGGTAACGCGCGTCAGATAGGCCGGTATACCTAAGGCAGCACTTGTCCACCACTGGAAATACAGGAGCCTGGACAAGGTGTTTATGGAATTCGAACGTAGTGCTAGGTTTGAAGAAGCGGAAGTGATACAGGAAAGAATGGACCCTCTGACAGACTTCCGCTACATGTTCCCTCCACCAATTGTCAAGTATTAGACCAAGACTATGCAAGTCTCAAAGGGCCACCACAGAACCGCCAATTGTGGAACGAAGAATAGGCAGTGCACATTAGTGATGAGATAAAATACCGTTCAGTTTTAACGCTTTCAAAAATATTACTTATATTACAATGTATATTACGCACATATATATATCAGTCGAATCGCCTCCTGCTTAAATTATTATTCTGACTCTCAGCCGCATACGTCAATTAATCAATAATACAAAATTTAGTCTACATTGTTATAAAATAATAATATAAAATAAACTACAATAATACAATTGAATTTAAAATTGAGTAACATTGTCTCAGACGCCTTATGGGTTAACAACCACATATAAAATGGACCCCTGAAGATGGTCACGAAAATGTGTCCGAAAGGTTGGGTAAAAGACAAAAAATGGAGTGTTAATATTTTTTCACAACAGAAATTCCACATCACGAGGGAAGTGACCGAGAAGGCCAACCCATCTCTACTACAAATAATATAAAATATCAAATATGGGTAAACATATGGAAGCACGCGCTACCGGTCTTGTATGATAAAAATGTGATGAGACTGGTATCGATATTACAAGAGATCAATATATACATATCTATATTTAGACGGTTAAGCAAAGAGTAGACGTGATTAAACTGAACAGAAATTAGAAAATAACATGAAAGAAATTAGCGATACCCGGATGAATCACAGGTTGTTGGGAGTATAAGCGTTACTTTACACAGAGCAAAGAATGATGTAGAGTGGATCAAAGATCAGTAGAAGTAATAAATGGAGCTGTGACAATGAAGAAGGAAGAATAAAAAGTCACATAGTGAATGGTCAACTGCGTGATCAGGAGATGCTGTTGGAAGCAGGAGGATCATTAAATGGCCAACGACTAGAGATGGGCGGTATGTGTCGCTATACCAATATGTCGATATGTTTCGGTCGATTTTTCTGCCTAATCTGAATAAAGCAGATCCGGTCGGATGCGATTTGACATCACTATTTAGAATCTTCAGAGGAGAAATTTAAATGCCATTAGAGAATATATCGATATATCGATAATACGATATCTCTCCTGAATACCGAGATTAGAAAACGGATATTTTCAAATGATTTAGTTCAATACCGCCCATCTCTAGCAACGACTGAAGCCAGAGTCTCAGATGTATCTTGAACTGGGAGAGAGATCGATACATATTGTAGTGGTGATTGAACAAAGAGTATACGTGATTAGAATACATAGAAATTATAAAGTAAAATAAAATAACATAAGTGAAATATAAGTAACCAGCAGCGATGAGCGGATAAGTTACAAGTGGTTGAGAGTATAAGCGTTACTTTACAGAGAATAAAGAATGATGTAGAGAGAGATTGATTGATTGATTAACAGTTTATTGCTGTGCATTATGTTGTACAAAAGAACAGGACCCAGGTCCGTAGCATACCAAATAGCAGTGAGAAAAAACAAAAAGCCCAATTGTCTGTTATATAAGTATGACAAGAGAGGGAGAGAGAGAGAGAGAGAGAGAGAGAGTGTGTTCAGAAATCGATTTTGGTCAAAACCTGGCCCACTTCATCAATCATTATACACAATTATAATCATTCAAGTCGCTCCATTGAGAGCTAAAGAAAAATGTGCTCAACAAAAGTTGCCAGTGTAAAAATGTGCATTAAACGAAATGGACATGCTGGATTTATATTTTTATGAGTTAGTTTTGACTAAAATCTTATTGCATCTCAATTAGTAGTAATCAAATTTATTATCAAGATAGTGGACTTTAAAAAAAAAACCTTCACAAGTAAAAATCTTTGAGTCAAATTTTAGGATTTTGAAATTTGCCAATTTTTGAAATTTATTGGAGAGTGATAGTATTTTCGTGCAAGTAATATAGACGGCAATATGTGGTATTTGTTTTAACGTGCGATGAAGATACTCCGTGAAATTCGAGTTTGAATTTACCTTTTGTACTCGCAATCACCTTTACTCTCAAGTACGCCCTTATCGTGTCCCTCGCGCTACTGATTAATCACCCCCTCCTGAAATTTCTATAGAACTGTGCAAATGTTGGTTCCAACCGACACTTGCAAATATTACTCAATGTACCGTGAGGAATTAATCCTCGACATAAATTCCTGATATGATTGAGCTAATTTACTATGAACTATCCAAATTTACAAAATTGTCGAGATTATAAAACACAAAAACAATTGCGAATTTGAATTTCTTTTACCTGTCAGCAGTCGCGCTATTCTCCCAACGTTCTTTAGGCGCGCACTGAGAGAGCCTCACATTCCGTTTTGGGATCATATGTCGAGATGTGACGGAGATAGGCCAATTTTCATGAGAATGTTTTTTGTAGTGCACACTGAGAGCTACAATAAAGCTTTATACGAACATTCGTTAATGTTCTTAGTTTTGAAGATATCTGCCAAAAATGCTTTCGCGCGATGCCGCGCAAGTTCTCCATAGATGGCGCGCTTCCGGTACCAACTGCGCGCGCATCGCGCGGGAATTCTGATCGAGTCGAAGAATATAATTCCCATCAACTTAACTCTGTGGTATCAATAATTTTTATCTCCACCTAAATAAACTGAAAGAGTTACTTGAGGCATTAAAAAAGTTTCGCTCAAATATTTCAATTTTCCAACATACTTTCGATAATATGGAAATTTCGGTGAAAGTCTTATGGCGTTCTTGTGAAGTTGTAAATTAAAAAAATAGGCTCTTATACGGAAAATTGCTCTCAGGGCTAGATCCGATGATTTGCTTTACTTCGTGAAGTTGAGGAAAAAACTTCGATGGATGCTGAAAGGAGTGAAAAAATCACGAGTTTCATCTATTATTTTCATCTTCAGCCGAGTTAGAGAGCACTTGCATCAACGGAGTACCATTTCTCGTGAAATAAATCTCTTTGTTCTGTTGCACTTGAGGTTAATGAAATTGAGAGACGAGTTGAACTCTCTGTGGCAAAATGTCCCGCCTTTAAAATTCCAATCTATTAATTTATGCACATTCCCAGTTGAAATTGACACCGCCGGCAGAGCCCGACAAAGTTTCTCGCTAATCTAAAATCTTAATAAAAAAAAGAAAAAAATTGGAAATGAAAAAGGAATGGAAAATGAAAATTGAAAAAGTTAATTCCTTGGATGACAAAACATGATTATCTCATTAAGGAGGGGGTGTACATAAAAAAGTTATACAATAGTTTTTATAGAGAATTGTATTCCCACCAAAAAATCGTTATCGTCATTTTCCTGTAAATCGACGGGTTCACGAAATATGTTGGGATATAGTTGAAGGGATCTTCCCTTTTGTGCTCAACCCCCGCCCGCCCCCCACCCACCCACCCACCTCTCACCCATCCACCCACCCACCCGCCTGTGCTCCATCCAACCACATACCACTCACTCACCCACCCACCCACCTACCACTCACTCACCCACCCACCTACCACCCACTCACCCACCTACCACCCACTCACCCACCTACCACCCACTCACCCACCTACCACCCACTCATGCATCTACCACCCACCTACCCACCCACCTACCTACCCACCCACCTAACCATCCATCCACCACTCACACCTACCACCCACACCCATCCACCCACCACACATCCACCGACCACCCACAGCCATTCACCCACCCATCCATCCACACCCACCCTCACTCATTCACCCAAATGAGACCGCGAGGCCGGGCGGGAACCTAACCTGACGCAGGAGAGAGAGCCCACTGTAGGTGCCCAACGCCTTAGCATCGGGCTTTCTGGAGGTTTACCCTGTATTCAGAACTGCGATGGTCTAAATGACGAAAGTCGGCCCCAGCCGCATGGATGGGTGTCCAGTAGTCCCTTCCGAAGAAATGCTGACGAGCTGCTACTGTGGTGAGTACAAGGGAGAAGGATGCAGAGAGAGGGAGAACACACACACACACACACACACACACATAAGTAGGAGGTCATAAAACGTAGAAAAAACGGAAAATTCAGAGATGAGACACTTTTCTTCTCAGCGAGTTCTCTACCTGGACTTTAAAAAAAAGCGTAAAATGTGAGGTGTTGACGTCTCAGGTACTAAATTTACCGTTTAACATTGCAAACTACTCATTCATGTAAATTCTCAGTGTAGATTTTTACACGTAGTATACCTCCAAAGAGTCCCTAAAACTTTGAGCATTTGGAGAAAATTGAACATAAATAAAATTCAAAAAATTGAAAAAAATGAAGAATTTGCAATTCACCAAAATTCAACTTTTTCGAAAACTTGAAAACCTTGAAATTACGTAACAAAAACAAAAAATCATTAAAAACAAAATCTCAAAAATTGAAAACTTCAGATTTTAGTTGCATAAGTTTCAACTTTCACTTTCTCAATTCCACAAAAAAAAAAAAAATTAATCAACTTTTAAATTTGCACAATTGAAATTTCCAAAACGGAATTTGAAATCTAAAAACCGTGAAATGAAGAAATGAAAAAAAATGAAAATTGAAAAAAAAAACTTTCAAATAAAAAAAATACAAAATAACAAAAAATTCCGAATTTCCAAAACGAAAAAAAAACTAAGTAAAAACAAAAATAAATAGATTTTCTCAAAAAAGTTTGGGCACCATTGCAACGGTACTCGCCGCAAAAAGTCCGCTCTAACCCTTCTAATCCATTAATATATGCAAATTCTCGATTTAAGCTCTCACACGGTTTATGCCACCGAAAATCCTCCATAAATAACTCGTAATCCGTGAGCCTTCAATCACCCGACAAAATATTCAGTGTCGTAAAGGAAAAAGCATCTAAGTGCGAGATGGTGGTGGAGAGCTTGCGATAAAAAAGTAGAACCAAGTTTGAAAAAAAAGAAGTGAAAAAAAAGGAAGAAATATGTTTGAAGGGAGGAAAACTTCTTGTCGGAGCAGTATCGTTTATCTTAACCCCCTTTGTTGTCAGCCGGGTTTGGTCTTTCGTTGCTTCCGACATTTCCCACACGGAAAGAAATGAATACTAGGACTTCCTAGGTCGAAATTTGGCCACCGAAACGCATTTATGTATCTTTAAATTTCATTATAATCATGTGTCATATACGCCATCGTAGTCAGTATACTCTGTATCTCTATCACATAGTAGTTAGGACTATATGACATAGTAGTTAGAACTATATGACCTAGTAGTTAGGACTATATGACATAGTAGTTAGGACTATATGATATAGTAGTTAGGACTATATGGCATAGTAGTTAGGACTATATGACATGGTAGTTAGGACTATATGACATAGTAGTTAGGACTATATGACATAGTAGTTAGGGCTATATGGCATAGTAGTTAGGACAGTACAGTAGGACTATATCATATCGTAGTTAGGATTATATCACATCGTAGTTAGGGCTGTATCACAGAGTGGTTAGGATCACATCACATAGTAGTTAGGACTGTATCTCATAGTAGTTAGATCTATATTGTACTGTACTTAAGCATGTATCGTATATCAGTTAGAGCTATGTGGCATAGTAGTTAGAAGGATATGACGAAGAATTATTAGCGAATAGTTAGTATCACAAGTTATAAGCATCAGTAATATATTTAATTGCAAATAGTACTATATCGCATAGTAGTTACCAGTAGTTAGTTTTTTGAGGGGAAAATGGAAAATTATCGTTTACGATGGATATTGTCTACTCCGCATGGATGGGTGTCCAGTGCTTCCTACCGAAGGATTGCTCAGCCAGCAGTTATCGTGGGGAGTACAAACAAGAGAGACCGACATAAGGCATACACCCACCCACCCACCCACTCACCCACACACACACACACACACACATACATACACACATACCCACACACACACACACACGCACACACACAGGCAACAACCCACCCCCACTCCCTCGGACACAAATAACCACTGATACACACCCACACACACACACACACACACACAGGCACTCACTCACCCACCCCCACCCCTTCGGACACAAATACCCACTCATTCAAACCCACACACACATCTTGCCTGAATAAGCATTGATACGATCACATCATTGTAAACTGAGTTTTGCGACAGGTTCCCTTACCCCGAATCCCGAATCCTGAATCCTCCCAAAGTAACTCCCCCCCCCCCCCCCCCACCCCTCCTCCCTCCGCTCCCACCCCAACACTTACCCCCTTACATCTCGCTACAGCATCCGCAAAGGCTCGGTATATGCGCTGGACCACGATAAGCCGGCTGGATGCCGGGTGGCGCCTTAGGCGGTGAAAACCCGAACCGAGAGCTTGCGCCGGAACGTAGGATCCAACCAGTAGTCGCCCGGTCGTTGTCACGGGCGTAGCTGGATGCTGGATGCTTTACGTAGGTTTTGGGTGGACGCCACTTCGTTGCAAACGAACGTTATACAACGCAACGCAACGAACGTGGTTGTGAGGATTATTTCAGCAATTATTTTTCGGGGGGGGGGGTGGGGGGTGGGTGGGAATTTATCACTGTCCGTTCGAAATAAGAAGAAGGTTTTCTCATCAAGTTTCAGTTGGTACGTTCTGGAGCGCGTGGTAATTTTCGCGAGGAAGAAAAAAAGCTCGACTTGCAGACGGAAAAATTGAGGAAAATTTACGGTGGAGAGATCAGCGGTTGAGGCTCCTTATCTGACCTTGAGATCATCATTCGGCGGATTAGGACCAGAAAACTTGGGTGTTCTTTTTTTTCAGGCAACGTGATCTACAGGAGGGGGTTTTCTTTTCGTGATGCAAATGTGATTCCGGCGTTTTTTTTTTTTTTTGGTGATTGTGTGATGGTGATCAGTGAATTGTGCATTGTGGATTTTTACGAGTGAAGGTAAAAGGATCAGGGATGATACTGCCAACGTGTGCCGGTTCACCGCGACGCTCATGTGGAAGGTGAGTTTATCGAGTTATGGATTATTGGGGATTATTACCGGTTTTTTGAGCTTGGTAACTGGATTAGGGGATGGAGTTAAATATGAAGGATATTTTTCCCGTAACGGATGCATTGGGAGCAGGTGTGGAGTTATTGGAAAGCGATAGAGGGATTGGTCCAGACGGATGCTGTGTTTTTGAGTTAGGGTTCAGAAGGGGATATCTCGAAATCGAGGAAAGATACAGAAATTTTTGTAGAAACTTTTTTATAGCGGGAGCTCAGGGCTACAAAAAAGGCTCTTATCAGTACTACGCTATCTGTGTTAGTTTGGGAGATATTCGACAAAAACTCGAGATGAAAGTATCGTGACTTATCTGTTGGACTTTATTGGAAGCTGTTTCAGAGGAGGGGAGGCGGCTTTAATTTGATGAAATTGTTCAAATAATATTCCCCGGTTCCAAAATGTTCATTCAGAATGAAAAGATTGATCGATATATACCGATACAGATGGTTTAATTTCAACATTCTCCATTGCTCATTCCTTCTCATTAAATTAAACGAGATGGTAGAAAGTTCAAGACTTCTGATTACTCAACTGATAATAGTTATGGAATTGAAATGCTCAATGAGAAAGTGTTGGGTTTAATGAAGGATGAGTGTAATGGAGAAATTATGGATCTTGAAAATCTTGGATTGAACTTATCTGAACTTTTCAGTTTCGGCGCTTATGGATGTCGTAGGAAAAGTGGCAGAAGGAAATAAGGTTTTGTCCGAAGTTTTTAATGAATATCTCAGAATCTATGGGAGATTGGGGAATCTTTGTTAAGAGTTTTTTGGAGAGGGAAGTGAGGTCTATCAAAAAGGTCTATAAGAGCATGACTCTATCTCTGTTAGATTTCGAGAAAATCGGTGAAAACTGGGGCGGGAGGCAAGATGACTTTGATGGATTTGAACTTGCATTATGGTCTTGCACTTGGACATGGTGTCCCAATTTTGAAGAGTGGAAACTTTCCAAGTCGAAGCTGAGATCGATTATGGTCTCAATATTGGGACATTGACCGGCCCAAAATTGGGACATATTGGTTGATTGCTTCAGAAATTGGAAATTGGGACAGTTGTCTCCAGTTTGGCAATTCAGATTTTTTTCATGAATTTGGGGGAAAATTTTCTTTTGATTGTGATGGAGGCTAAGGGGTTAGAATTTTTTTTTCGATAAGAAGAGCATATCCTAAAGTTTTACTTGACCGAGACACTACCGCGTGCCTCATCTCCCAGTTTTCGTTTTTCGTTCAGACAGCGATTTCGAAATTTGTACTTGGCCGATACGCTACCGAATAGCAGGCCTCAAATTACAAAATTCAGCTAGTTCTTCGTATGAATATTAAATATTTATACAAATCCTTGTAACCACATTTTGCAATTCCGATCGATTCTATATGCATGTAGGATAGTCAAAGTTTTTACTTGACCGAGTCACTACCGCGTGTCTTATCTTGCTCCTTTTCATTTCATAGATATGTATTTGTAATGTTGGCTCCTTCATTCAACCAATTTCGAAACTTTTAGTTGCCGCACCGCATATACATATATACATATGTATATGTACATATACATATACTTATATACATACTTTGGACATAGTGGGAGGGGGAGTTGCTTCGTGGATAAGTTATGTGGTAGCAGTCAAGTGGCGCGAGAGAGCGGGAGATTTGAATCAAAAAGTGACTTGGCCCGATACGCTATCGCGTATCTCGGTATGTATATATATTGTTGTATTGTTTTATTTCATGAAGAGTACACATTTGCATGCTCGTTTTTTTTTTGGTTTTTGGTTTTTCATATCTTCCAGCTTATCATTTGAACGGGATTACAAAAAAATTATAGTGCACGTCCAAATAATTACTTAAATTAAGTACAATGGGGGATGAATTTTGCGCCCGCCTGAGGCGATTTAATCCAAACAATTTTCATACGTTGTTTCTCCAATTTTTTTTTCTTTTTTTGTAGGTTCTTTTTTATCGCATTGTCAACGTGGGGTCGATAATGATTCGCAAGGGAGAGAGCAGGGCGGGTGAGGGAGTGGGGTGGGGTGGGGGGGGGGGGGGGTCTGGCGAGTGAGAATTCTACGGCTCACGTATTCCGTCGGGTTATGAGGGGAAAAGTGTGAGGCACCGGATCTCTTTAGGCCCTCCTCCGACTGAGACTTGCGAGCCACCCTCTGTGGAGTGTCTATGGTACACGACTGATGCACTTGTTGGGTACATGTGTACTGAAAAAAAAGTAGAACTTAATTTGAGGGAAACATCCCATGGAAATGGGTTTGGCCATTTTGCTAATTATTATTCGATTTTTTTCCTCTATTTTTGAAATTGGAAAGTGACGTATTGTCCCAATTTAAAATTGGGACAGTATTCTGACGGAAAATTGGGATGAGTGCCCGATGGAAAAGTAGGGTGTTCCCACCATGGAAAAGTGAATTGCCGTCACATTTGGAATTTGGGACATTGTCCCATTTTTTTAGAGAATGAGACATTGTCCCATTGGGAATTTGGAGAACAGTCCTATTTAGAAATTTCGGGGATTGTCCCACTTTGAAATTGGCACATTGTCTCACTTTGAAATTTGGGACATTGACCCATTTTGAAATGTTGGGCATTGTCCTACTTTGAAATTTGCGACGTTGTCCCACTTTGAAATTTGGGACGTTGTCCCACTTTCATATTTGCGACACTATCCCACTTTGAAATTTGGGACATTTGATCCTTTGGGAATTGGGACATTGGTCCACATGGAAATGAGGGTGATGTTCTGTTTGGGGATTGGGCCACTACTCAATTTGAAAATTGGGACACTGTCCCATCTATGAATGTGGATGTTGTTCCAGTTGGGAATTGAGATACTGTCACATTAAAAAATTGGGACACCGTCTCAATTGAGAATTGGGCCGCAGCCAGTATGGGAAATGCGGGAGCGGTCCAAATTTGCAATTTTTAAAAATAAAAAAGAATGTAAATTTCAAGAATTGGTAAAAAAAGCCTCGTAACCCGGAACATTACGATGCTGAGCATGACACATCCATTTTTTTAACGCATATCCTCAGCGATGAAATTAACCACTTTTTTTTTCACCATCACCCTTCAAGTCCATCTACATTGTCATTGTACTAATATAACTATATCACTGTATGCCGAGTGCATGTTGCCTCATGAAATAACACGATATTGCCTCAATGCATCACCCTCCCGCCCCCCCCCCCCGCCACCCACCACCCGCCCAACCCCAAAACAACGTCAGAATAGATTTCAACGTTTCACTCGGCTCTCTGGTTTTCGTATTCCGTATGTGTACAGTAGGAAATTTTATAGGTACCTCCCGGAAATACTGGTTTGCTTTATACGATAAATATTGGATAGCTGGTGTATATGGTGCATCGCGAAAGTGGCGATCACCAAATACTGGACACGTGAAAATTGCATTGGTTGGGTAGAAGAGGTTGGATGGTGCGTTTGTCGCATGGCTGGAGTAGTGGAACGGTCACACAAGAGTGCTGCACAATTTGGTGAAACTGGAGCTTTTGTGTGCAAGGAAAAATTGGTTAGAGGTGCGAGGAATTTTTCCGCATTTTTTGTTTTGGATTTTAATAAAGAAAAATTTGTAGGAAGATTGGTAGCAATTGGTCATCTTAAATGCGGTGGAAAGTGATATGGTGTCTTTTGGATTTGGGACACTTGGATCAATTGGAGGTTGGGACATGTTGGGACATTTTGTATTGGCACCTTTTACTTAATTGAATTTTGGGACACCTCGTCCAAACTGAAATTGGGACATACTATACAATTGCAATTTGGGGCATTATTACCAATTGACAATTGGGACACTGTGTGAATTTGGAATCCGGTTTTGGAACATTCGGTTTAATTAGGATTTGGGACACTCTGACCGATCGGAAATTGAGGAATTCTGTCAAATTGGGACAATCCGTCCAGTTGGGACATTATGTCTAATTGAAACAATCTGTACAATTGGGACAATTGGGACAATCTGTCCAATAGGGATTATCTTTTCAATTGGGAGTTAGCGGATTCTGCCTAAGCGGAATTTAGGACACTTTGTCTAATTTGAAATTGGGACATTTTGTCCAATTGGAAATTGACGCGGGTCGCCCAATTAACCATTGGGATAGTTTGTATCATTGAAAAATAAGACAATTGATAGTCTCCAATTCGACATGAAACATTTTCCCAGGTTAAAATTGGGGGCTCTTCGAATTGGGACATTCTAGTGGGTGAATATAGCTATAGCTACAATGCCAGAAAAAGAGTACTAATTGAGAGAGTTGGCTGAATTTAAGAAGACATTCCTGAATTGGAGATTGGAACATTGAGACATTCGTCACCTAAAATATGGCCACGTGGCCCAATTGGAAATTGGAGCAGTCTCCAACTAGGGGAGGGAAGGAAGAACATAGGGATATTCTTGTAATTGAATATTCAGTCATTTTCCCAATTGAAAATTGAAATTTTGTCCCGATTGCGATTGGAACAATCGCCCAATTATAAGCTGGGACACTGTCCCAATTGACAATTGGGACAATCTACCAATTGTAAGATGGGACACTGTTCCAATTGACAATTTGAACAATCTACCCATTGTAAGGCGGAACACTGTCCCAATTTATAATTGGGACAATATACCAATTGTAAATTGGGATAATATACCAATTGTAAATTGGGACAATATAGCAATTGTAAAATGAGACATTATACCAATTGTAAATTGGGACATTGATCCAATTAATAATTGGGGCAGTGTCCCAATTAGCAATTGGGACAATCTACCAATTGTAAGCTGGGACACTGTCCTAATCAGAAATTACAGCATCCTTGCAGCTGAGGCTTGGGACATTTGTGTAGAATATACTTACAATTATTGTTCCAATTTATATTGTGCTTCGTGAAGATGGCGATCGCTCCGGTAGCCAATACTTCATATGTGAAGATTACATTGGTTAGGTACAAGAGGTTGGATGCTGCATTTGACACATGGCTGGAGTAGTGGTATTCATTTGATAAGGGAAAATTGGGACATTTTGGGAAATTGAACATTGGGACACTTTGGTGGATTGGGAATTGGGCCATTTTCGTCATTTGAATATTGGAATATTTTGGCCAATTGGAAATTGGGACCTTTTGTTTACTTGAACATTGGGACCGCTTGGTGGTCCATTCTTGAAAATTGGGCCACTTTGAGTAATTAGACATTAGGATATTTTAAAGTAATGAGAATTGGAACGTTCTGTCCCAATGCAAGTCGGGATGTTTTGGTCCAATGAAATTTGGGACGCTTTAACCCAAGGGGATTTGGGACGTCCCAATCCACTTAAAATTGGGCCGTTGTGGGCTAATGGGATTTCGAACGTTATGGCCCAATGAGAGTTGGTACGTTATGACCCAGTGGGAATTGGGACGTTACGGCCCAATTGGAATTGGGAACTTATGGCCCAATTGAAATTGGGAACTTATGGCTCAATTGAAATTGGGAACTTATGGCCCAATTGGAATTGGGACGTTACGGTCCAATGGGAATTGGGACTGTATGGTTCAATGGGAATCGGGACGTAACGGCCCAATCGGAATTGGGACGGGATGGTTCAATGGGAATTGGGACGGTATGGTTCAATGAGAATTAAGACGTTATGATACAATGAAAATTGGGATTCTTCAATCCAAGAGAATTTGGGACGTCCCAATTCACTTAATATTGGGACGTTATGGGCCAATGGGAATCGGGACGCTACGGCCCAATGGGAATCGGGGCGTTACGGCCCAATGAAAATTGGAGCACTATGGTCCAACTAAAATTGGGACAGTTTCGGCGTTGGAAAATTTGAGCCATTTGGCCAATTGCAGATCGGGACATTTTTCCAACGGAAAATTGACACATTGCCCCACCGGGAAATTCGACATGTGCTCCAAGCCAAAATTGGGACTTGATCCGAAACTGAACACAATACGGTGTCTCTCCCAGAATTGAATGAGAGAATGGAGGAAAAAAATAGAAAAAAAGGAGGGGAAAATCTGTGCATACAGCTATCAATCAAGTTAATTCTAACAAATGAATACATACATAAAATGCAATGGAAAAAACTTGAGTGAAACGAGAAAAAACGGGATTGAGAGGATCTTGCAGGAGTCTGGACACGACCCACTTTTCTCGTACGATTATTAATATCCCCAGACAACGCAACCTGGCATCGGTATAATGCACGACGGTGTGAAAGAGTAGAAGACAATAATTCTGTGCGGATGAGAAGTAAAAATAATAGGGTGGGATAGGATTTTACGGAGTAATAAGCTCGATATATTCTCAGTAGTGCGCAATGGAAAATCCCTAAAGACAGAGGCAAATGAAATATTCAGAACTGCGACGATATTTCCGTCACTGGATAGATCTTCAGAGATGAACGTTATCGAGGGAAGGAAATTGTGAAATGCGACGATTTGGGTGGGGAATGAAATTATTAATGGACATCTTTTGAAGGGGAAAATAAGGTGGTGCGAGGAGGGAAATTTTTGGACATTTTTGGACGGAAAGTTAGAGGGGTATTTGAAAACATTTTGATGGTTACAGTATTCAATTTTTTGAACATTTTCCATTCTTCGAGTAGTTGTCATTTGGGAAATTTTGGGAATTTGGGAAATTTTTGAACATTTTGGAAATTTGAGAAATTTTGAAAAATTTAGAAATGTTGGAAATTTCAGAAGTTTCGGAAGTTTTCGAAATTTTGGAAATTTCGGAAATTTTGGAAATTTTGGGAATTTTTGAAATTTTTTGTAAATTTTAGAACACTTTCGAAACGTTTTGAAACTTTCTGATTTTCTGGAGGTAACGCCGAATAAAATATGCAGATCTATGATAATATTTCCGTGACTGAATAGATGTTCAGAAATGAACGTTATCGAGGGAAGGAAATTGTGGGACGTGACCATTTCGTTGAGACCTGGAATTATAAAATCCAATATCGTATTATTTCGACGATAAAATAATGTGCTCCTTATGCAATTTAATTGATAAGTTTTGAATAATGGAAAGATTTGTGAATGTGCAATTTTATTTGTTTTTTCCTTAAGTTTAGAAAATTTTTAAAAGTTTCCCAAAAAATTCTAAAATTTTTCAAATTTCGGCACATATTGTTTTTATAAGTAAACTTGTCACCGGATCACTATTCATAGGTGGACGTTATGGAGGCAAAGAAATTGTGAAACGTGAGGATCATAGAGTCTTTCGGATTCTGTGGTACATGGACCACAATTCGGATGTGGAGAGCAAGAGAAATTGTGGATTTGCTGACTCTTGTTGCCTTTTTTCGGAGATATCTCGGGCAACTGAGTGTCTTGAGGTCAGGGGTGGGTGGCAAATGCACTCGCATGGAGACACCTTTACGTTTTGTTGAACTACGTAAATATTTGGCGATTCTGTCGCCTGGAGGAACACGTAATTCTTGATTTACGCTATAGTGAGGTCCTTTCCTAGGATTTTTCTCAGGCACAGTCAAATAACTTCATTGCAAAATAGTAGACAAATAGAGACATTTTGCAAATTTTCTTTCAAATCCAAGTGTTTTAAGATTTGGAATTTTTCAAAATTTGAAACGCCCAAAATTGGGTTTTACTCAAAACTTGAATTTTTTTTAGAATTTCAAATTTTTTGAAACTTTTCGAGTTGAGAAGTTCGATTATGGATTTTTTTTAGTTTGGAACGTTTTTGATAAATTTTCAAAACTTTCAAGATTTTCAAAATTTTCAAAATTTTCAAAATTTTCAAAATTTTCAAAATTTTCAAAATTTTCAAAATTTTCAAAATTTTCAAAATTTTCAAAATTTTCAAAATTTTCAAAATTTTCAAAATTTTCAAAATTTTCAAAATTTTTAAAATTTTCAAAATTTCCGAATTTTTTGCAAATATTGAAAATTTTCAAACCTTTCAGATTTTGAACTTTTGAAAGATTCTGAAATTTTTGGATTTTTACAAAATATTTATGCCTCCTATTCTTTAATGTTATAAAAAATATTCTGATATGAAGTCACAAACTTTTCAATTTTACTTTCGAAAGTCGAAAAACTTTCCCTCTTGAAAACGCTAATGTCACCCACGCAGGATGTGGCTATTGTCTAGCTCTGTCCTTTTCTTTTCCCACATTCTCCATGTGCCTTCACCAAGCGGAAGGGTTGTTAAATTTTTGAAAATTTGGAAATTTTAAAAATTTTGGAAATTTTGAAAATTTTGAAAATTTTGAAAATTTTGTAAATTTTGAAAATTTTGTAAATTTTGAAAATTTTGGAAATTTTGGAAATTTTGGAAATTTTGAAAATTTTGAGAATTTTGGAAATTTTGAACATTTTGGAAATTTTTGAAATTTTTGAAATTGCCGAAATTTTTGAAATTGTCGAAATTTTTGGAATGCTTGGAACTATTGAAATTTTGAACATTCTGTAAATTTTTGAAAGTTTTAGGATTTCAGAAATTTTTGATATTTGTTTCTTTTTTAATATTTGCAATTTCTGGAATTTTTGAAAGGTTTAACATTTTGGAAATTTTGGAAATTTTCAAAGTTTCGCAATGTTTAAATTTTCAAAATTTTTCAAATTTCCTAATCGTCAAATTTTTTGGAAATTAATTTTTTTTTCAAACATACAATTTATTGAAAGTTCTGCAATTTTTCAACAATTCCGAAAATCACATTCGCACAATTTAAAAAAATTTCCAAAACCATTGAAATTCGTTATTTTTCTCAAAATCGTCGAAATTCGGGAGACTGTTAGCAAAAAAAGAGTGAAAATGGTCTTCCATATATGCGGGCCGAGCTTATCCTAACTACACGTGTCATTCAATCGATCCTCGGTAAAGGGTCCAATTGCACGAGAGTCAAAAACGATATCGACTACAAACGCACGATTGTACATTTTTTGTTCATCTTGTGTTCGGCTGTATCAAAACCTCAAACTCCCAAAAAAAAAACATTTTCCAAAATTACAAAAAATTCAGAATATTAAAAAAAAAAATCGTAAAAGCCAAATAAATTTTTTTGAAAACATGTAAATTTTAAAACTAAAAAAAAAATTTCAAAAATTTAAAATATGTTAAAAATTGGAGAATGAAAAAAAAATTCAATCTCGACAAAATTTTGAAAACTTTAAAATTGAATTTTCCTGTTTTTTTTTTGAAATTGTTCTTAATTTATAATCACGAAAAATCTTCATCACAGTCGGCTTTCCGTAACTCTTGCAGTGCTAGCGAGCGGAGGGGAGAGCGTCCCCACTCCGCGTGACATTAGGGATAGCGCGTAAGGGGCACGGCCATTCCATTGGATGCCGTCGCGCATGCGCGCAGGGACGATGTGAGATAAACGTTTCGGAGGGGATAGGGCTCAATGAACCATGCCCGCCTCTCACTCGAGTCATCATATCATCTCTCTCTGTCTATGGCCACGCCTACTGTGAGCGTGGAGGGGGTAACCTGTAACTCTTTATACGCGGCAATCTCAGCCCGCAACTGAAGAGTTATCAGACGAACACCGTATATGGATAATATTTCTTTGCGTTTCCAGCTGCTACTCGTGCATCGTGTTATAAGGAAATTGCATGCAGCCGGGCTTCACAAAGAAACTCCATTAACGGATCTATTGCGACCTCTGAAGTACTACTGCAGACGAACCTCAAGGGAATCCTTCCTGAATATTTTTGAATCAATAGAAGATTCCATGATCAAAAATGTCTTCACCATTCGACTAAAAATTCTCTTTTCTGTGACTGCCATAGCACTCGATATAGTTGACCCATATCGAGATACGCGGCAGCGTATCGGCCAAGTCAATTTGCAAAAAATCTCCGAAATCTGAGAAAGTTGGCCGTGTTGATATATATATATATCACACAATAAATGTGAAAAGAAAATTTTTCTTTAAGTGTTTGTAAATAGAGCCCTTGTAAATAAGTTACCTCGCTCGTGATATCAATCAGCGCGGCTGGAATTTGACCTTGGGACCATTGAGCGACCAATCCATGGCCCAACCGATTGAACCTTCACTGAGGTCGAGAAGTTCGTGTATTTTTACTACAGTGCCCCATAACTCTCCAGTGGGGGGCTGAGGTTTCCGCGTACGCGGAGCTACAGATTACCCCCTCCATGCTCGGGAGAGGCGTGGCCACAGAAAGAGAGAGATAATATGATGACTCGAGTGAGAGGCATGCATGGTTCTTTGAGCCCTATCCCCTCCAGAACGTTAATCCCACATCGTCCATGCGCGCATGCGCGTCGGCAGTCAACGAACCGACCATACGCCTCACGCGCTATTCCTAACGTCAGGCGGAGTGGGGACGCGTTCCCCTCTGCTGGCTGGCGTTGAGCGAGTTATGGAAAATCCACTGGACAAATAATTTATTTTTTTCGAAATTCTTTATTTGTTGTGTGGTAAAAAAAATGTTTGCCTCCAAATTTTCGGTTGAATTAAAATTTTGAAAAAAATTCAGAAAATCCCGGGAAAAATAAAATAAATTTAAAAGCCTAAAAATTCAAAGATTTTAAATGCGCCCTTTCTTTGATCGCTCTCAACTTTATGCTTCCCAACTTCGTAGTTTCTTTCCCCTTTATTTTCTCTTATCCTATTGCAATCACGAACCGATGCCACACGGGTGCGGCCTAGCCGGGTGTACGGTTGCCAGGTACGTGCTTGCAATTCTCCATCGGTCGAGTGGGAGTGAAAAAAAGAAGGAAAAAATGAAAGAAAAAAATCAAGAGGGGCCTCGGTGAGCACAAGATCTCAAGAGTACACTTATTTCTTACTTTTGGAAAAAAGTAGACGTTACTGGAATGAGGCAAAGGTTGTACACGAGATGGGAATATATTAAGGATAGCGTCAATTAAATACGGCTTGTGCATTGGCAGATGATTTAACATTTTTTTTACTTCGAAATCTTGGAAATGTGACAATTTCTTCTGGCTTAAAAAATTGGGATTTTTTTTATTTAAATTTTTTAAAAATTCACAATATCGAATGTAAATAACAGTGATAACGTGTTTCCTTATTATAGAAAAAAACGTATACGTTACTGAAATAAGGCAAACGCTGCGAACGAGATGGGAATATATTATAGATAGCGACAATTTTAAATGGGCTACCTGCATTCGCAGATAATTGATCATTTTTTTTTATCGCTGGTACGTGCAGAAAATAAGGAAGCTTTCATTTTTTCTATTCCATAAAAATAACACATAATAAATTATTATAAAATAGTATTGGTAGGTGGGAAATTGGAGAGATTCGTTTTCTATAATTTGGAATTTTCTATAAATATACGTTATATGTGTTATGAAATTTATTTTTTAGCATAGCTATTTTTCTATGGTCTGTCTTACCCACGCAGAGCTACCCACATTTTCCCCCTGGCCCCCCCCCTCCCACCCATACACACACACATATGATTTCTGCCGCACATACACACAAACCCCCACCCACCCTCACCGACCACCCACCCACCCTCACCCACTCACCCACCCACCCTCACCCACCCACCCACCCACCCATACCCACCCGCCCACCCTTACCCACCCACACCCACCCACCCACCACCCACACCCACCCACACATACGAGCGCGCACACACACATACCCACACACACACGCACGCACAAATACATAAACACACACATACCCCATACACGCAATACTATACGAAAAAGCGCGGCGAATTTGAATATACATGGTATGAATCAATATAGCTACTATCTATGAATATGACAAAAAGGTTTCAATATTGTGAAACAATGTTTGTTAAAATTACCATTACATCCCTACTCTCCCATCTTTCAACATGTGTTACATGAAACATTTTTTTTTCAAGCATGTTCCCATCGTCGTCTTTTTTACACTTGCTTATTTTTTTTTTATTTCTCTTCCTACCTTTTTTGTTCGTTAACCATGTTCAACTTTTACGAAGCTTTTTATACAAAATGGGGGAAGAAAATTACTATTCTCCGTAATGTATTCATACAGTGAAGAAGGCAATGAATGTTTTTCTCGTTTACTGTAATGCCTCGAAAAAAATGACAAAGCTCAATTTTTTTTCTCGCTTCTTACATTTCTGTGAATAAATTCTTGGAAAATATGAGATAAATCTGGGTACATGTACTGCGGAGCTTGCGGGTGTGTGTATGCCTGTACATTCATCCCAGGTATGTGTATTTTTTTTTCTATCTTCAACGCCTTCGATGTTTTGAGGATGTGTGGGCTTGTGGACCATACACTGCACCGCCTTCGCATGATAAGATACAGGAAACCACAGAGAAGCTCTGTCGGTATCGGCCGGCTACTCTATGAGCAGCCTCTCGTTCATCGAGCAATTCGAAAGACTTCTTGCTCAGACGGGGATTTGAAGTTAGGAAGCCAAGCGGTAGCACTAAGATTCCGCGCTTGGTCCACGCGCTCATTCTGATGTGTGTGCACATGTGTTTTTTTTCTCTCCGGCCCTCTCTCTCGTACCAAGGTAGCTGTTCTTCAGCATCTCTTCCAAAGGGAGTACTGGATCACCATTCATGCGGCTGGAGCCGACTTTGAGGCCATCGTATTTCTAAACACAGGATAAATCAACAGAAACCCCAGTAGGTAGATAGACTACTCACTACACCAAAGCCCGACTGTGGTGTGTGTGTGGGTAAGTGGATGTGCGTGGGTGTGGATGTGGGTGGGTGTGAATGTGCGTGGGCGGGTGGGTGGCTGGTTAAGTGGGTGTGGATGAGTGAGTGGTTGGGTGGCTGTGGGTGGGTGAGTGGGTGTGGGTTGATGAATGTGTGTGGGTGGGTGATTGGGTGGGTGGGTGGTTGGGTTGGGGAGTGGCTGTGGGTGGGTGGTTAAGTGGGTGTGGATGAGTGAGTGGGTGTGGGTGGGTGAGTGGGTGTGGGTGGGTGAGTGGGTGTGGGTGGGTGTGTGGGTGTGGGTGGGTGAGTGGGTGTGGGTGTGGGTAGGTGAGTGGGTGTGGGTGGGTGAGTGGGTGTGGGTGGGTGAGTGGGTGTGGGTGGGTGAGTGGGTGTAGGTGGGTGAGTGGGTGTGGGTGTGGGTAGGTGAGTGGGTGTGGGTGGATGGTTGCGTGTGGGTGTGTGTTTGTGTGTGTGTGTATGTTTTTTGGTTCGAATGGGTATAGAGTTCTTTTCATTTTTTGGAGAATATGCATAATAGGAATTTTGAAGTGGTCATTGGTTCAACCATGATGGGTCTCGCTCACTAGGATCGCTCGTTGTTCCCTTTTTCCTTCATTTCTTCCGACGACGATGTTGGTGAAAAATCCAGTTTTATAGAAAAAAAAAGGAGTCGGAGAAACGAGAGAATCATCGGACGGGATTTAAATGGATATGTATTCGGGGTCGTCTGTGGGTTTGAATTACAATGAGGTCTCGAGATGGGAAAAAACGATGTTGGACTGGGGTGAACCGAGGAGCGGTTGATGAAAACCCCTTGCTCTGATTGGACACTCCCGAGATATGAAAATGTCGGGGAAATCTTCGGAGCTTTTCACGAGACAGGTGAAATTGTATTGACGAAAGCGCCATTTATACGGATCAACAGTTGAGATATTTCAGAACGTTTTGACATTTCAAAAATTTCAAAAATTTCAAAAATTTCAAAAATTTCAAAAATTTCAAAAATTTCAAAAATTTCAAAAATTTCAAAAATTTCAAAAATTTCAAAAATTTCAAAAATTTCAAAAATTTCAAAAATTTCAAAAATTTCAAAAATTTCAAAAATTTCAAAAATTTCAAAAATTTCAAAAATTTCAAAAATTTCAAAAATTTCAAAAATTTCAAAAATTTCAAAAATTTCAAAAATTTCAAAAATTTCAAAAATTTCAAAAATTTCAAAAATTTCAAAAATTTCAAAAATTTCAAAAATTTCAAAAATTTCAAAAATTTCAAAAATTTCAAAAATTTCAAAAATTTCAAAAAATGGAGGGAGGGGCGGGGCGGCAAAAAATACCCAAAATGTGGCTAAAAAATGTGAATATTGTCTTTTATTTTCGTTGTTCCTCAAATCCTTTACTCCCTCAAATACCAAATATTTGTGCAACTCTATACGATAAATATGCAAGTGAACTTAGCTGAAAGGCCGAAGAAAGATGGAATAAATCATATGACTCCGGGGATTTCTGAATTGATCATGAGAATATTTGACTTTGAAATTGTGCCAAGAAATGAGAGAGCAAATCCACCTACAATGAAGTAGAAAATTCCGGATAAAATGTAGATAAATTATCATGTGAAAATATTTTAATTTCAATATCCGCATTCGTGCAAATTGTTACTCCGCGTTTATGGAATTCATTCAGCAAACCCGTTAGAATTCGTTTAACATTCTGAGGAACGAGTCACACATAAACTGTCTTGAAGGTTTCCTGTTTTTAGAACAGTTCCAAGTGAATGACCAGTTCCAAGAATTATTTCCCATGAAGGTTCTGGGAACTGTTCCAGCAGGAACTTCAGTTTCGAGAATTCCTGGCATTCAAATTTCATATGGAATGGTTCCTGGAACGGTTCCCGGAACTAGAGTTCCTGCTGGCACAGTTCCCAGAACTGAACTTTTTGCTGGAACAGTTTCCAGAACCATTTCTGGAACGGTTCCCGGAACTGGAATTCCTGCTGGAACAGTTTCCACAACCGTTCCCGGAACAGTTTCCACAACCGTTCCCGGAACAGTTCCCAGAATAGTTCCAGGAACAGTTCGCAGAACCGTTCCAGGACGAGTTCCATATGAAATTCGAATTCCGGGAATAAATTTGTACAACATTTCCGAACTCAATCGCTAGCCAGAACCGTTCGCGTAGATCAATTTAGAGTAATTCTCCTCATCGGAGTTCCCTCCGAAGCTGCTCCTAGAACTCAATTTCCATGTGGAACATATCTTGAAACTATTCCTCCACCTGAACCAATTCTTGGCGCCGTTCCTGGACTTGAACGCTTTCCGGAGCTGAAGTTCCTTCTGGGAACAGTTCCCAAAACGGACCCTTCATGTGAAACAGTGTTTGGAACCGTTCTCGGAACTGCAAGCACCCGTCCATTGTGCTAAGCTCCCCCGTAACTGTTCTCCTCCAAACTCCAATAACTGAATGGGGGAGCGTCAGATAGAAAAGTTGAAGAAGAACTTTATATTCGGAATTTTGTCCTCTTTTCATTCTGAAAAATAAAGTCCGCAGTTTTGGGACACCGTGTATAGCTTACAGTGGGGGTGCAATTTTTTTCAGAGTGCTCTAGCTCTTGGTTCGAAAGCCAAAACCGAGAAATGGAACAAATTGGGAAAACGACAACACCCTCAAGGGTTAGGAGCTCCACAATAATCCTTTCAATCAACAAGTGGAACAGAGATTTACATATAAAATTATCCCAAGGATTTCAAAGAACGACATCAGAGTTGGGTATGTGATGGTATAAAAAAGTATGCAAAGGGAATGGGTTAAGCTACTAGCCCCAAGAGTCAATCGAGCACCATTACGAGTACGTCCCTGGAGTTGTCTGGATGGTTGTATGTACCAACTGCGTATACATCGTTTTGTGTAATACATGCAACATGTAAATTTAAAAGCAACGCATTTCTACGCTCTATACATCACGTCTAGCATGTACACACTTCTCGTTCCCAATTTTCACTTATATTCTTATCATATTATTCGGTGTACAAATGAGTTTCCGCTGTTGTCACCCACTCACCCACCTATACCCATCCACCCCCCCCCCCCACCTACACCCATCCACCCACCTCCCCCCCCCCACCTACACCCATCCACCCACCTCCCCCCCCCACCTACACCCATCCACCCACCTATACCCATCCACCCCCCCCCCCCCACCCACCTACACCCATCCACCTACTCACCCCCACCCACCCACCTACTCACCCCCACCCACCCACCTACTCACCCCCACCCACCCACCCACTCACCCCCACCCACCCACCCACTCACCCCCACCCACCTACACCCGCTGACCCACCTACCCACCTACGCCCACCCACCTGTACCCACCCAGCCACCTACACACCCACACCGACCCACCCATCCACAGACACCCACCCACACACACATGCAAAGGCACTTCGAGAACAGTTTGTGTGGAACTGTGGGTAATGCTTCAACATATGAAAATCAGAGTCAAGGCCAAATCAATAACTTCCCCGCTCGGGAAGTTCATAAATATGGAGAATTGCATGAGACAATATTTTGGTTCAGTGAGGGAATAGACGATATGTAATGATCAAAAGATGAGACAGAGGCGAATTTATACCTCCGGGGCTACTGTGGGTGGTGTGCGTTGTTACCCTAGAATTCGGTAATTAGTCCCCGCAGTTGAGATCGTTAAATCCGTTTTCCACACCCTCATTCGCTATTTTCACTCATCCCACGTATGCCAGTCACTTCGGTCGAAACTCCGGCGGTAGTCGCTTTTCGAATCACCCCAGCATTTACGTTCGTTACTACACTGTTGCACGAGGATTACCAGAATTTCCAGAGTTGAAAAGTGTCCAAGAATTTTGGGAAATTCCGGAAATTTTGGAAATTTGGCGAAAATTTTTGGAAAGGTTTCCAAGTTTTGGAACTTTGCGAATATTTGTTTGTACTCGTGAAAGTTTTGAAAAATGAAAAAAGTTGGACATTTTGGGTTTTGGAAATTTTGATAGTTTTGACAATTTTGAAAAAATTGAGAATTCGGGGAAAACTACAAAATTTCAAAAATTGTAGATTCGTAAATTTTTTGGGCTTCGAAATTTTTGGAATTTTCAAAATTTGAGTTTTTGAATTTTTCAATTTTTTTGTATTTGTTTGCAAATTTTTGAACAGTCGATAAATCTCTTACACTCTCATTTACTATTTTAACCCATGGTGCTTGTGCCAGTCAGTCCAGGCAAAACTGGGGATGTAGTAGCTTTTCGGATTACCCCAACATTCACGCGCGTCATTAATCTGTTGGTTCAAGCCTGCCTATTAGTGATTGAAAAAATTGCTTTTACCGAATTTTGTTTTTATATAGAATCAAAGGGTGTTAAGTGAAATTAACTTCGTTCAATTTTTAAGCTACACAAAATTTGCATTACTTCGGAAAATGACGAACATTTGCCGAAATCTGACGCTGTTGAGTATTACGGTAACAGGAAAAATTTGGAAAGTTTGGACAATTTGTAGAATTGGAAAATAAGGTAAATTTGGAAAATTTGGCAAATTTAGAAAATTTTCAACATTTGAAAAATTCGGAAAATTGAAAAATTTGGAAAAATCGGAAGATTTGGGAAATTTAGAAATTTGATAGAATTGAGAAATTTGAAAACTGGGAAAATTGGGAGAATTGGCAAAATTCGGAAAAAAATTGGAAAATGTGGAAAATTCGGAAAATTTGGAAAATTTGTAAAATTTGGGAAATGGGTCAAATTTGGGAAATTCGAAAAAATTGGAAAATGTAGGAAATTAGAAAAAGTTAAAAAAATTATGAAAAAATGAAAAATTGCGAAAAGTTTGGAAATTTGGTTTTAGAAAATTAATAAAAAAAATACTCGGCGGAAATAAAATGCGCAGATAACTTTAAATAAATTCCACACCCTTGGCACGTTATATTTATCAAGTTAATTAAATATAGAAAATACTGGAGGACCAGTGGAAAACCATTGAATCCATCGGGTTGATGATATAGAGTTCCAGATGACCGCCCATTTTCCCAGAAGCTGTTGACGGCCCAACGGAGAGTAAAGGACAACGAAGAATTCCGAGAACGTGACTCACCGACTTTATTATGATATCGTGCTTTGCGCCCTTGGGACGTCACTCAGGGGTTAAAGATGGAAATTCTGTAGCTAAGTAGGGAAGCAAATAAAGTATACTTATCCCTAAATTTTTATTTTTTGCAATTCTCAAAATTTTGTTGACAAAAATTTTGCTGACAAACGAGGAGAAAATTTCAAAACTGTCAAATCAAGTATACTTGAATTCACAGTTTTTTCATCAAGTATACAAGTATAGAGGAAGTACTAAGTTCGAGTATTTGCCGCGTCTTTAAGTCCTAAAGTGTAACGCAACTTGATACTTGAATAAGCTCTCAATTTTAGGTGCCTGAGTACTTAGTACTTGAACGTGTTCTCAAAATGACATCAACTTAGTAAATACTCAAGGATCAAGCTTCATGTACTAAGTATCTGATTAATTCATACTTTGCTCAAGTTTGAAGTATTTATTCGGTGGTTCAGGATTTCGAATTTTTTCAAGGTCAAAGTACTAGGTAAATTCCTACTTGGAACTTCCCGGAGTTCCACCTACTATGTAAATTCTGGGAATTTTCTGCGTTCCAAGTATCCAGTGAATTTCTAGTTGGAATTTTCCTGAGTTCCCACCATTACGTAAAAGCCTCTCTTGGAAGTTCCCGAGTTCTAAGTATCAAGTGCATTCCTACTTGGGACTCGCGAGAATTCCGAGTACTAAGTAAATTTCTACTTGGAATTTGAGGAGTTCCAAGTATGGAGTCAATTGCTACCTCGAATTTTGGTGAATTTCAGGTAGTTAGCACATTCGTTGGGGAAGTTCCAAGTACTAAGGGAAACCCTACTTAGAAATTTCCGAGTTCCTAGTACCAAGTGAATTGTTCCTGGGCACTTTCTCGAGTTCCAAGTACGTTATTCAGTTCCAAGTACTAGCCAAGTTCCTACATAGAATTTTTAGAGATTGAAGAACTAAGCATATTCCTACATGGAACTTTGCCGAGTTCCAAGTACTAGGTAAGTTCCTACTTGGAACATTCTCCAGGTAATTTCTACGTAGAACTTTCTGAGACTAAAAAATAAGACCAATTCCTACTTGTATCCTTCCCGGGTTCTAAGAACTAAGCAAGTTCGTGCTTGGAACTTTTCCGGGTTCCAAGTACCAAGGAACGTCCTACTCATCATTTCGTCGAGTTCCAGGCACTAGGTAAATTCATACCCAGAAGTTCCTCGAGGTCTATGAGTACTAAGTCAATTTTCTCCAAGTCGTAAGTTCCAACTTCTAAGAACTAAATACATTCACTTTTTGTTTTGAGTAGCAAATGACTATACATATACATATATATATATAGTCGATTTGACCTATTCAGGTAACCCTCAATATTCCCCAATTTCCGTCTAAAAGCTATTTACAAAGGGGAAAAAAATGAAACGATAAATTAGACGAATCACCCTCGAAATTTCTTCCCTTCCCTGACGATGAAAGCAAACAGATTAGAAAAAAAAATTGATGAATCCGAAGACGGGGATTCGATTGGCCGACGCATACATGAGATTTTGACGAAGTGGCTTCAGGAAGTCGATTGAAAAAAAAATTCGAGAAAAAAATTATGTGTGCATGTTCCACTATATAAATTTGCAAATTTTGAAAATTTGAAAATTTTGATAATCTCAAAAATTCGTCATTCTAGTTTTGGAAAGTTTTGGAAAATTTGAATTGTCTATAATTTTTGGGAAATTTCTCAGTATTTTTAAGGTCTTAAAAAATTTTGAAAAAAATCCCCAAAAATTCCATAATTTCAAAACTCCAAAAAAATGGTAAACAAAATTTTTTTTGTAAGTTATTGCTCGTATTGATAATAAACCGTCTGTATTGAGCGGCCGAAAAAAAAAACTGAAAAATTCGGGTATAAAAATTGTTGGGGTGGAGATGCTGGGCCATTGGGATAACGATCAACGCGTGTTTGTAGAGGACGTCGAAGACGGTGGATTTACGCAGGCGCTTTTACCCCCGTGCGATGACGTCACAAACGCACCCCTCAATGTTTTGTGAGTGGTGTATGGGGCCGATACACAAACGAGCTCCATGGGAAATCGGTGTGCTACCGAGGCCAGGGATCGGCACTATTGATTACATTTTCGGAAATTACATGTATGCGTACAATCTCTCCCTAAAAAGTCAATCTACTACTGCAAATAACAAATTGAGCTTTTTCGAAAAGCTCAGCCTACAATGTTCTACAGTAAATCTCCCATTGTGAAAACTGAGATTTTTCCCATATAAGTTCAACGGCAAAAAAATGTGATTGTGAAAAGCTCAAACTGAGCTTTATGAAAAGCTCCACTGCTTTTGTCGTCTAAGTTCAATTTTTCGGAGTTATGTTGCCTAAATTGCCAAAGATTGAGTCAATTTTGCTGTTTGGAAAAAGCTCCCATGGAGCTTTTGTAAAAGCTCAATGTCGATTTTTTAGAATCTGAGTAACAATTTTGAAATATTTTTAGAATTTTCACATTCATGAAAAGAATCCCTCCAAAACTACTACTGCAAGTACCAAATGGAGCTTTTTTGGAAAGCTCAGTTTCACATTTCGTATAATGAAAATTTCGTTTTCACAATATTCTTTTTCACGTATTTCGACGAAGATTGAATAATAGTTGGTAATTGTGAACAATCAAATTGAGCTTTCGAAAAGCTCAATGTACAATTTTGTATATTGCGAACAATATTCTCAAACGTTTCCACACTTCTTATGGTATATATAAATAACGCCACCAACGAAGTCCATTTTCCACTGAAAATTTCAAATTGAGCTTTTGGGAAAAGCTCAATCTGAAATTCATCATACAAAATTTCCTTCACAAAAGTTTCCAATGAGTTCTCCACATACGCAAACTTTTGAGCCGAAATCTACGAATCTTCTCAAGCTTTCTCAAAAAAGCTTAATCACTGTTATATATAAATAACATCGTCAGAACATTTTCCTATTTGCTCTATAAAAAATTCGAAAGTAGGAACGCTCATAAAAAAAAACTTTCATTATATTCATTTCCTTCGGTAGCTTTCTCTTAAGTCGTTATCGTCTAAAATTCTGAAATTCCAATATTGCTGATGCGGGACTGGCGAACATCAGAAGCTGAAAAAGCTCCATAGTTGGAGGCTTTTTGTGTGGATACATATGAGAAAAAGAGCGGGGAAATGTAGTTTGAAACTCACTGTTCATGAAATTTTCACATTTCTCGCATTTCAACGTGATCGTTTTTTCAAACAAATGTGTGTGAGTGTATGCATGAGTACGCGGCCGCGATTGTGTGTGTGTATGTGTATGGGTATGTGCATGGGTATGTGTATGGGTATGTGTATGGGTATGTGTATGGGTATGTGTATGTGTATGTGTATGTGTATGTGTATGTGTATGTGTATGTGTATGTGTATGTGTATGTGTATGTGTATGTGTATGTGTATGTGTATGTGTATGTGTATGTGTATGTGTATGTGTATGTGTATGTGTATGTGTATGTGTATGTGTATGTGTACGTGTATGTGTATGTGTATGTGTATGTGTATGTGTATGTGTATGTGTATGTGTATGGGTATGTGTATGGGTATGTGTATGGTATATATGTGTGTGTGTGTGTGTAGGGATGTGTGTATTTTACATCTAATATTCGACTCCTCAAAAATCCGTTAAAAATTTCAATTATTTTTTTTTTCTCCTAGCAAATTTTTCCCGCACACAAAATTCTAAAATTCCGATATTGCTGATGTTTGACTGAGGAGAGCATCAGAAGCTGGAAATGTTCCATAGTTGGGGGCTTTGTGTGTGCATACACATGAGTAAAAGAGCTGGGAGGCTGGGTAAAAGGGTCCGAAGCCGAAAATCGGACGCTATCGATCGCGCCCGAGCCCTTGCTACGATAATACCGAGGGGACAAAAAAAAAACGGGGCGACCTCGGAAATAAGCCGCCAGACGGAATAAGATATATAAATACATAAAGAGAGGGCTTTTCCCTGGAATTTTTAAGGAGAGAAAAATATATGAGTCGAGAGGAAATTCAAAAGACATTGGAAGTACCGCAAATGTTAGGGAAAAAAAATTATTACAAGAAATTTGGTTATTACTTTTAATTATTATTACTTTTTATCAAAAATTTTGTTTATACCAATAAACAAAATTTTCACAATGAGACTATAATTTGTGGACTGAAAAAGTTCAAATTTATGAGTGTCATCTATGATGTTGGAAAAGTTGAAACGAGTATTGGTACTTAATTCAAGTATGTTTTGAATTCAGTATCTGATATACTACGTTCATGTATCTGACCTTGATTCAAGTACATAATACTTAACTCAAATGTAGGATATTTGATTGACGAATTGGATTCTTAATTTAAGTATTTGATAATGAATCCAATTACATGATACTTGATTCAAGTACATGATACTGGTCTCAAATATTCGGTATTTGATATAAGAATTGAATACTCAATTTTTCAATTATGTTATACTTCACCCAAGTATATGATACTTGAGTCAAGTATGTGATACTTAATGAAAGTATGTGATACTTGATTCAAATATGCGATACTTGATTCAAGTATATGATACTTGACCCAAGTATATGATACTTGAATCAAGTATATGATACTTGACCCAAGTATATGATACTTGATTCAAGTATATGATACTTCGCCTAAGTATATGATACTTGATTCAAGTATATGGTACTTGATTCAAGTATATGGTACTTGATTCAAGTATATGGTACTTGATTCAAGTATATGGTACTTGATTCAAGTATATGGTACTTGATTCAAGTATATGATACTTGATTCAAGTACATGATACTTGATTCAAGTATATGATACTTGATTCAAGTATATGATACTTGATTCAAGTATATGATACTTGATTCAAGTATATGATACTTGATTCAAGTATATGATACTTGATTTAAGCATATGATACTTGATTCAAGTATATGATACTTGATTCAAGTATGTGATACTTGATTCAAGTATGTGATACTTGATTCAAGTATATGATACGTGATTTAGGTATATGATATACTTCATTCAAGTAGGTGATACCTGATGTATCAAGTATATTACCCTTGACTCAAGTATTTGGACCTCCATTCAAGTCCTTCATATATAGGTGACTCATGCATTTCATACTTTATACCAAGCACTTCATACTTCATTCCCACATTCCATACCCGCTTCAACTCGATAATACTATCGCAGATATGTCTCAAATAACTAAATCAAACTCTCCTACAAAAGATTGGGCCATTTCTCCAATTGACAGTTGTGATAGAATTACTACTAATTGAGAATCATTCATATGTATATATAGCTTTTTGAGTCTGGCATGTGAATGAAAAACGTATCAATTACACCGTACTTTCATTTCGTTTACGCTTTTCCCCCCTTTTTCATTCTCATGTCCGATGCAAAAAAAAACATGCGTCGGTTACCATACTACTTGAGTCGAACAAACATTCATTCAATATCATTCATTAATGATTAAAGATATGGCGTAATAGTCAACCCCAAAAATGTAAGAGCACCCATCGGCTTCAAACTGCCCGCTTCATCGATTTAGAAATGAGCACCATCAGTTTTGGGGCACCCTATAGCTAAAAAAAATGTCACCTTTTTCTCATGGGAAACCGATAAATGTTTCTCTTTCTGCTTGGCATTTTCCCCGAAGGAAAATAAGACAGAGAAATGCTCAGGTATAAGCTCCAATGATCAACTGAGCGTGGACAATTGCACGGGGCGGGGGGAGGGGGGTATATTTAATTTGTACAGCAATTTTCTCCGGAAGTATACGATATACAATATTCGTTGACCCGAGCAAGGTCGCAAGTATAAAGCCCCGGACTTTTCCCCTGTACAATACAACTGCACACCACCGTGGCCACTTGACTCTACGAGAGCGCTAATTATAATTGTACTCCACCAGAGTTTTTCATCCCTCAACTGAGCTCCCCTAACCCCCCCCCCCCCCTCCCCCTCCCCTTGATACGCCACTTCTCGAGGTTCGCCTTTCAGTGAACACGCGCCTTTTGCCCTGGAGTCCTCTAATCAAGCTCATTCGTGTCAAATGAGAATGTGTTTTCATATGTATGCAATGAGTCTATATTTCGTGCTCCAATTTTTGGTCCACGTGGTCCAATGTTGACTAGTTATTGTGCACTTACGGAAAAAAATGGAGATAACTCCCAGAGAAATGCTACATAGAAGAGAGCTTTTTTTGTATAGTTAAAATGTTTTCAACGCCGAAAGCTTCCAAAGTTCCTAGAGCTTGAGCTGAGCTTTTTGGAACTCTCAATTTTTGATTTTCGTAAGACGTTGAGCTTTTTGAAAAGCCTATGTTATGGAGAAATTAGAGCTTTTTTTGTATGGAAAAAATGGGAATTCGCGACTTGTGATAAGCGTAATTTTTTAATTTGGACATGCAAAGTTAGAGCTTTTTAGCGTTAAAAGCTCCTCGAGTCGATGGAGCTTAAGCTGAGCTTTTTGGAAATTCCAATTTGAGATTTTTATGAGACTTAAGTGGAGCTTTTTGACCGTCTAGACTTGAGCTTTTTGTAAAGCTCACGTTCATTTTTTAAGAATTATTGTAAAGCTCAATGGGAAATTTGAAAATAGTAAGTTGATACGTCAATTAAGCTAATTAAGCTGATTCGCGTCAAATGAGAATGTCTTTTCCATGTTAAAAAAATTGATACAACTCCCATACAAATTCTACGGAGAAATTCGAGCTTTTTTGTACCGCGTAATTTCTGACTTGCAAGTTTCAAGTTAGAGCTTTTCAATGTTAAAAGCTTTGGAAGTCCATAGAGATGAACTCAAGTTTTTTAAAGATCTCAAAGATTTGAGATCTTTAAAAAGACCGTCATTGAGCTTTTCCGAAAGTCTTACGTAAGGAGGAATGAGAGCTTTTTCCAGTGCAACTAGAAACGTTACTTCAAGACTCTTAAAAACGTAATTTTTCAACTTTGGGAATTTCAAGGTGCCCAGAGCTTTCAAGTCCAAGCTGAAGTGAAGCTTTTGGAAAGCTCCAATTCGAAATTTTTATTAAACTCAAGGTGAGCTTCTCTGAAGTGACGACTTGAAATTCTGGGGAAGCTCAGATAGCTCAACTTAACATTTCCATAAAGCACAAGTTTATCTGTTTTCAAAGCTTACCGCCGCAAGTGAAAAGCTCAACTTAAGATATGGAGAAACCTAATCAGGCGCATTCGTATCGATTGTGATTTTTTTTCAATCCAAATTAATCAAAACACTTCAAATGGGCATGCCCGCATGAAAAGGGCCCACTTTGTCGATCTGGAATAGTAATGCTCTTCGATTATGGATATATCATGTTGGAAAATCTTTGTAACTTTTTTTAAAATCCCATTTGGAAAACTTGAAAATTCTTAATAAGAAACAAGTACAAAAAAGCTCGAATTGAAAAAGCTCGACAGCAATTTGACATTAGCAAAAAAATTTCATGTTCAAAAATTTCTATCGTAAAAATTGGAAAATATTTCAGAGCTTTGAGGATCGTCAAGATGACGGAGCTTTTACAAAAGCTCATGAAAGCTCGCAAAATGGAAAAAATGGAAAATCTCGGAATTTAGCAAATCTCAACGATAGGGCAAATTTTCGCTTATTTTTGTGGTGTATGAGCGCAGTGCTATCCTTCTTTTAATAATTCGAGAAAATGGAAATTAACGTGGGGAAAATATGAAAATGTAAATTAAGGGGAAAAATAAATATTATGGTTTACATTCAATGTGCTCGAAGGCGCATAAGCCTTGAAAAGTGGAGAAAATAAGTGAGCCGAAGTGAATGTCACCCATCAGGGTCACACTGATAAATGTCTCCCTCAGTATTTTCCAGCATTATCATTTTCCCCAAAGCATCAAATATCTCGTAAACGAGTGATTCCAGGCAAAAATTTTATTCAACATTTTTTGTGGGGAATTTGATTTTGAGAAGAAAAGTCTTAAACTATTTTTTCGTGCACTGCCTTGGTTTCAGCATAAATCCAAAAATTCTAATTAGATTACCTGTCATCGAACACTTGACAAGGATAGAAGCACGTGGTTTGATTTTGATCAACACACACAAACACACACACACACACACACACACACGCAAGTATATATCAACACATACATACAAACACACACACACACACAAACGGATGTCCTCCAATTTTCAGTCGATTGCACAATTCCCTAACAATTTTTCCGGAAAATTGACAAGGTTTTCCCAAACTCTAAGTGAAATCGAAAATTCACACAATTTTTTACCTCAAATCGACTTTGCTCCTCACACTTTCGATAAATTCCGGTAATATCATCCGGCAAATTTTCTTTTTTTTTTTTTTTAATGGTGTATTTGAAAAATTTCCAATTTTTCCCTTAAACGTGAGAAAATTGAAAGTCACAAGTAGAAAATATGAAAATGGAAATTGAAGATGAAAACTAAATATATTGCCTCACATTTCCCGCGCCCGTAAACCGCCTTGAAATGAGAAAAATATTAACATTAAGAGGTGGGGGGGGGGGGGGGACAGCAGGGGGGGGGCGGGTGGTCGGGGGGGAATGTTACTAGAGCCGCGAGCAACCACGGGGCTGAGTAAAAAGGTGTTTGGCGTGTCCACCGAAGCGAGATGGGATGAAGTGTTGACTAACAGGAGTAGACAACCCCTCCCCCTCCCACTCAACTCCTTCCTCCTCCCTCAACTGCTTCTCAACCTCACGGATAACTTTCCCCGAAGACTCAGTTGTCAAAGCAAATTGACAGACGAAATTGACCTGAAATGCTTTTTCCTGTTATTTTCACCTGAAAATAATTTTTTTTATCCTCAAACTTTTATATATTTACTACAGGGTTGAGGAATTAGTTGGAGTACTCCGAGTTTCTCTGATGAAACGCTTCGGGTTTCATTCGTCTGACTTGACATACAGTTTTACCACTTGTAAACGGATTTAGAAACTTAGAGGTATTGAATGGATAGAAATAAAGTGAAACTTGTGGGCTAAGTGAGTGTGATGCATTAAGACGGTATCAAGATTTTAGGTCTTGTGTGTGTGTGTGTGTGTGTGTGTTTGCTCCGGGTCTCTCTCTTGTACTTCCCACGGTAGTTGCATTCCTTCAGGGGGAGTACCTACGCCTGTACGTGTGTGTGTGTGTGTGTGCGTGCGTGTGTACATGTGTGTGGGTGTGAGTGGGTGGGTGTGAGTGGGTGGGTGTGTGTGGGTGGGTGTGTGTGTGGGTGTGGGGGGGAGGGGGGGTGGGTGTAGGTGTGGGTGGATGTGTGTGAGGCTGAATCCCAAAGTTACTGATATGGCCCTGATGGATCACACTCACTCATCTCGCTTATCGCACTTTTTAGTCACGTCAGATAAAGACAGCACACCTCGATGTTGCTACATTTTCTCATCAATTTGCGCCCCTTGAAAGCGCTTGAAAAAAATTGACAAACATTGCAACAACGAAAGTGGGTGGTGGTGTGGGTGGGTGGGGGGGGGGGAGAGGGAGGGGGGGGGTTAGAAGGGGAGTGATGCAGCGATAGAGGGGCTTGTAGGTACAGAAGATAGGTATCGGAGAATCATCGAGGACCATCCTCGAGTCACGAGTGGCTTTCAACCCTTGAAATCGATGTTTACCCTACCCCTCCAACACCAAATCCACCCCCGTACACTTGCTGAAAATTGCAGGGGCCCTTGTAGCCCTGCAACTGAACATTCAACGGTTCGTAATGTCCACTCGTATAGATGACTTTACTCGGAATTGAAATTATATCTAAATTACTATTGTGTGTAGGTGTGTGTGTGTGGAGGGGTAGGGTGTGTGTGTGTGTGTGTGCGTTTGTGTGTGTGGGGGGGGGGTAGGGGGTGTGTGAGTGTGGGTGGGGCGAGGTGGGGTGGGGTGGGTGGGTGGGTGGGGTGGGGTGGGTGGGTGAGGTGGGGTGGGTGGGTGGGTGGGGTGGGTGGGTGGGTGGGTGGGGTGGGTGGGGTGGGTGGGTGGGGTGGGGTAGGTAGGGTGGGGTAGGTAGGGTAGGGTGGGTGGGGTGGGGTAGGTTGGGTGCGGTGGGTGGGTTGGGTGGGGTGGGTGGGGTGGGGTGGGGTGGGGTGGGGTGGGGTGGGGTGGGGTGGGGTGGGGTGGGGTGGGGTGGGTGGGGTGGGTAGGTGAGTGGGTGGCTGGCTGTGTGTGTGTGTGTGTGTATATTTTTGAAATATCTTGCAATATTCACCCGTGGAAAATTTCGCAAATTTTCATGTTTTCCATTTTCTTTTGATTTGTCAAAATATTTTCCCGCACGCAACCACTTTCGTCGCAAGCTGTTAATTAATTTATTGTTTCTATGAGCATATACTTCCTGAAAATTGAAAGATCCCTTATATTCCTACAACTCCACATTAGGTGGCTCGTTATACCTTCTCATATAATTTCTAACAACCTGTTTCCACCGCTCATGTATTAAAGTTGAAAACGATAAAATGGAGGAATTTTATAATGCGAAAATGCCTCTGTGCTTTATAGTTCTGGCTGTTTATATGACGTGGAATAAATGGCCCCACAAGATGTGAATTTTCCACTATTTTTATGATTTGAGAACATCTTTATGGGGAGAGACGATTTTTCATGAGCCAAGGAATTTTTCCAAGGAATGGCTTTTTTTTTATTCATGAAATTTGTTGCATTCCAAAAAATCGGGAAAATTAATTTCCTCATTTTACTAACTATATATAACAGTAACAGTGACATCAGTCTGACTGACATTGAAAATGAAAACAAACGAAAAAAAAATGACTTTTTAATGGGTTTGACAAGGCTGCGACTGTGTGTGTGTTTGTGTGTATATGGTTGAGTATATGTGTGCATATGGGAGCATGTACATGTTGTGTGTGTGTGTGTGTGTGTGTGTGTGTGCTTCTTTACGTGAACGTATTTTTTCTAATGTTGCGTGGCCATGTGTGTGTGTGCGTGTGTGTGTGTCTGCTTGTATAGATATATATATGTGTGCATGTCTGTGTGTGTCTATCTGCGTGTGTGTGTTTATGTACGTATGTGTGTGTGTGTGTGTGTAAGTGTCTGTTTCAATTTCCTTAAAAAACAACCAGAAAATATTCTTCGTGCCAGGTGGAAACGTCAAAAAAGCTTCTTAAAACGAGCTTTTTCCTTTTCGAGACATGAACTAACAGTGCTCGTGCACAGTCGTTCCCGCCGGACAAAATTAAAAGACCAGCAGTGGCTCTGGAGGGTGTTAGATATAGTAATGGAGAGGGGGTGGTGAAATCCTGGAGTTTCAATTATGTCTTCCTTCCACATTCTCACGGCGTTTTTTTTTTACTTCTAGCCTGGCCCCACAGCCGATTCTTATTAACATGTAAATTTACGGGGCAATTAATTCCCAGAGCTAATGATGAGTTTTTCGCTGTATTCAATATTTGGGTGTAATTTAGAAAAGAAGGAGAACAGGACAATTGGCGAAAATTAGGAGGGAAGATGAGGACCATTTCATGCATATATACACACATATACACATTCACCCCCCTTCACTCATCCACCCACACACCCACTCATCCACCGACCCACTCATCCACCGACCCACTTACCCACCGACCCACTTACCCACCGACCCACTTACCCACCGACCCACTTACCCACTAACCCACCCACCCACTCACCTACCTACCGACCCACCCACCCACTCACTCACCCACCTACTCATTCACTCACCCACCTACCCACCCACTCACTGGCTCACTCACCCACTTACCCACCCACTCACTCGCTCACTCACCCACCCACTCACCCACTAACCCACTGACCCACTGACCCACTCACCCACGGACCCACTCACTCATTCACCCACTCACCCGCCTTCTGACCAACTCACCTACTTACTGACGCACCCACTCACTCACCCACCCAGCCACTCCGCCACCCCCCACATACGCGCGCAGACACACAAAATTCCAAAACTTGCAGAAAGTCTGAAAATGAAGTAAAAAAATATTAAAATACAAAAAAATTCGGATTAGCATTTTAAAAATTGCAAAAAAAAAATATATATCATACATCGTATCAAAAACACAGGAGGAATGACGATATTAGGGAGGTTCGTATTTGGCAATTTTCTTTCCTCCTCATTAAATTACTAATTTTCATGGACCGAGGGAGATCGATATCTGTCCTCAGGGACGAGACTACTAAACTGAGACCTTGTTGTCCCACGTGGAAATACCCTAGATGATTCTCCCATCTCTTCTCTCACTCTAATAGTCACCCCAGCATCTTCCACACGGAGATGGCTGACGGAATAGTGAGGAAAAAAAAAATATATATATATAAGACGGGAGGAATAAATAGCTTGATGAAATTTATATTTGTACCTGCACCCAACTTGGGAGAAATTTCTTCACTAGAAAATTGAAATGTTATTTTTGTCCTCGATTTATATTTTTTGATAAAAAACGGACATGTTTTTTTTTCGTATTTATGGGCGTGAGTTTGCATGCGTGTGTGTGTGTATTTGTGTGTGTGCGTGTGAGTGGGTGGGTGTGAGTGGGTGGTGTGAGTGGGTGGGTGTGAGTGGGTGGGTGGGTGGTTATGAGTGTGTGTGTGTGTGTGGGTGGGTGGGTGTGTGCGAGTGGGTGGGTGGGTGGGTGGGTGAGTGGGTGCTTGTGTGTGTGTGTATGTTTTTCAAATAATTTCCAGGAAATATTGTAAATCAAGAGAAGATTTTCTAAAATTACCATTACATCCGTAAGTCATATCATCTCTTCATTATTCTGCAATTCTGATTATCCTATGCGACATAGTAAACATTTGAGTCAAGTACTGTGCAACTCATTACTGCCTTGGGGCGACAATTAGATGCTTGACTATAGGTTCTCATGAAAAAAAAACTTTTTTCATCCCCTTCTTTATTCCTCACAAAGTATCTTTGTGCTGATAATTAAGACATAATTGAGAGAAAAAAGAAAGCAGTTGTTTATATTCTCACGCTATCCGCATCTCTGTAATAATTAAAAACCAGAAATTATTTCTATTTCCTGCGTAAAGTACCAGACAGTTCTGAAGGAATAAAATATGTGAGGTATTTTCATGGGCATTCCTAAATTTCAAGTACATACTCTGCTACTTGACGATAGGAATGCATTTTGTACTTGGAACTTGATAAAGCGATAAGGTGAAATGTACTTGGTACTTGGAACTTCATGAAGCACTAAGGAAAAATGTACTTGATACTTGGTACTTGATAAAGCAATAAGAAGAATGTACTTGGTACTTGGAACTTGATAAAGTACTAAGGAGAAATGTACTTGATACTTGGTGCTTCATAAAGCACTAAGGAGGAATATACTTGGTACTTGATAAAGCTATAAGAAGAATATACTTGGTACTTGGAACTTGATAAAGTACTAAGGAAAAATGTACTTGATACTTGGTACTTGATGAAGCAATAAGGAGAATGTACTTGGTACTTGGAACTTGATAAAGTACTAAGGAGAAATGTACTTGATACTTGGTACTTCATAAAGCACTACGGAGGAATGTACTTGATACTTGGTACTTGATAAAGCAATAAGAAGAATGTACTTGGTACTTGGAACTTGATAAAGTACTAAGGAGAAATGTACTTGATACCTGGTACTTGATAAAGCCATAAGGAGGAATGTACTTGATACTTGGAACTTGATAAAGCACTAAAGCGAAATGTACTTGGTGCTTGGACCTTGCTAAAGCACGAAGGAGAAATGTACTTAGTACTTGGAACTTCACAAAGCGTTATGGAGAAATGTACTCGGTGCTTGGATCTTGCTAAAGTACTAACGTGAAATGTACTTGGTACTTGGAAGATGATAAAGTACGGAGCAGAATCTGTTTGACTACCTGCCCGTTCATGAAGTACCAGATATACATTTCTGGAATAATTGAAACTTTATAAAGTACGGAGGAACAAGTTCTTAGGTAAACGCAACTCGGGAACGTTATGAAGAGCTTAATTTTGTCTGTGGGAAGAAGGGCCAATTTAAAGTTCCTCTTCAAGTTTTGATACGACGCGCTCCCGTCAAGTTATTCAAAGTTGAACTTCGAAAAACCCAAGATTCCTGCCTTAACTGGGTTGGTGGTTCCAGCTGGAGGAACAGCTCCGGGGAAGGTTCCAAGGGGAGTTACAATTTCGAGAACCGTTCCGAGTGGAAGTACTAGTTCAGGAACTGTTCTAGATGGAAGTAGAGGTTTAGGAGATGTTCCAGGCTAATGTTCCAGTCTGGAACCTCTCTTCCAGATTGTTCCATTGTTCCTGACAGGCTCTCTTCCAGATTGTTCCACTGTTCCAAACAGATTACCTCTCAGATTGTTCCACTGTTCCAAACAGAGAACTGTCCCAGATTGTTCCACTGTTCCAAACAGAGAATTGTTCCAGATTGTTCCACTGTTCCAAACAGAGAACTGTTCCTGATTGTTCCACTGTTCCAAACAGAGAACTGTTCCAGATTGTTCCGCTGTTCCACACAGAGAACTGTTCCAGATTGTTCCACTGTTCTCATGGGAGAACTGTTCTAGATTGTTTCAGTGTTCCAGATTGAAGGCACTGTACCTCTTGAGACGGTTCCCGGGATTGTTCCTGAACCTTAAACGCTTCACGGAGCTCCACCTCTATCTACCACAGTTTCAGTACTTGGATTTCGATCTGAAAAAGTTCCTGGAACAGATCTATCACCTGGAACACATCCATCATCTGTAACAGACCCATCACCTGGAACAGTTTTCTCACCTTCACTTGGAACAGTTCTCACGACTGTACTTCCACCCGGAACGGTTCCGGGAACTGCACTTCCACCTGGAACACAAGGAACTGGATCTCCTCCTGGAACCGCTAGTTGAGTGGCTACGTTCAAACTTGAATAACTCGATGGTTACGCGTCATATCGAAAAGTGGTAAACGAACTTTTATCTCCAAATTTTTCCCTCTTTGCACGCTTAAACGTAAACTTCCCCGGTTCGGAACACTATGTACAGAATCACCGGAACTTCAAAACTGAACACAAGTTAGCTTATCTCATTCTACTCCGTTCCTGGAACAATGCGCCTAGGTCGTGGAACTAAACTAAGTACGAACGTACTGGGGGCTGGGAACTCGAAAAGGCGGTGAACATTGAAGTAATTCAAAGATTGCAAAGGTCTAAACGTTTTTAAAAACGTCTAAAGTCACCAAAAATCTAAAAAAACATTTTTTAAAAATGTTTGTTCAAGCCAATTTTATTTTATACAAGTGTAAAAAGTTCATGTGCAGAGAATAACAGTTTTTTGTAGCACGTTCCGAGTGACATTGGATTTACCAGTAGTTTGAGTATAACATACTGACTTTTACGGAGCAAATACCGCGCACATGTCTAACAGTACTGCAGAAAGTCCCAGGGATAAGTTTTCCAAGCCACACAACTCGTTTCTCTTGGACTTCACTCCGAGGTTGGCCCGGCATAACCCGAACTTTGAACTCAAATGCCCTCGTGTACTTTATAATTAATTTTGGGATGAAAAAAAATGTAGTCACAAAAATACTTAATTTTGACGAACAAGGGCGCTTATTGGTGAATTATTAACCATTGGAATACTCACAATTGCATAATGAGATCAGTTCCACACCCCCCCCCCCGACCCCCTCCCCCTCCCATCCCTCCCCTTCCGCCGACCACCCTCCCACCCCCCCCCCCCTCCCACCGGAACAAAGGAGAAGAATCTTCCCGCTTCAAATAGTTTCCATTTGGAACGGTTGTGACAAGGTATTATTCGATTTTGAAAACGTTTTTATTCCAACTTTCTCAAGTTTTCCGGAAATATTGGCAAAACAATTTATCAACACAATTTGTTTAAATTGCGCGCCGCGCAGTGTGATTGGTCAGCACGTCACGTGACATGCTCGCATGTGGCGACACCTGTCGTATTCCGGTGTTACGAATTTCGGGAGTTCGATTTTTTTTCTCTGGAAGCAGTCGTGGAAGATTTAATTGACGTGTCGGAAAATGTGGGAATGGCAAACAAATTACGAATCCGGAAGTTTCGATACTCTCCTAATTTTTTAAAATTTGTTTAGTTTCCTCTTGCGCTTTGACGTTTGCGCAGCATTTTCTGCCATATGTGAGATACATTGATTACAAACATATGCAGTCAGCTCTCTTTCATGGGTTATTATTATTATTTCCGGTACGCACAGATGGTGCCTATTTTCACATTTACAGAATTTATTATTTCACGGGTACAACCAATCTCTGCAGGAAAAGAACTGCGGAAAAAAGTAATGAAAACGGTAATAAAACATTGATTTCCTTTGCTGAACGCTCGCAATAAACCCATTTTTTTTCGTTCACTTCTTTTTTTTTTATGAAAATAATTGGACGTAAACATTTTGCCCTGGGTTCCATTCCTGGATTTATTTTGCGGGCACGAGTTACGGCAAATAAAAGAGCAGGAAAATTGTGCATGACATGGAGAACATGAAAATTGATAATAACAGTATTTCTTCGCCATTTGTATCAGTAGTTGATCTCTGGGTTGGACTTGTAAATTTTTAGAGTGCATACAAAGGGGGGAATTTTTTTTCAGTGCGGAAAATTTTTAACAAGTTTTGGAATTTTTGGGATTTTTACGGCATTTTGAAATTGTGAGAATTTTGAAAAACGGAAAAACACGTATAAAATTTCCCCAACTTCGTAAGATTCTCGAACATCTCTAAAGTTTTCAAAATTCCTGAAATTTTCCAATTTCCAAAATCACAAAAAATCACAGAAATCACAAACTCACAAAAATCACTAAAATCACTAAAATCACTAAAATCACTAAAATCACTAAAATCACTAAAACCACTAAAAATCACTAAAATCACTAAAATCACTAAAATCACAAAAACACAAAAATCACAAAAATCACGAAAAATCACCAAAATTGCGTGAAATGAAAAAAAAATAAAATTCCTAAAATTTTAAAAATATCCAAAATTTTGATATTGAATTTCAATTGAATCTCAAGAATTTCCAAAAATTTTCCAATTTACAAAAAGTCTATTACAATATTATCAACAAGAGTCGCGGGATCAATTTGATTTGCATTTTTGAATATTCACGCGGTGGATTATCAGGCCGTAAAAAATGAGAATTTATACTCCACCATTACGTGATTTAAAAAAAAGAAAAAATTGGGAATGAATGAACGCAGCTCCCGAAATTTTGATTCTGTGCCATAAAGCGAGGAAGTGGGAAGCTGTACAGACGGAAAATGGAAAAAAAGGAGATAAATAAATTCTGGGTCGGCAGTAGTTAGTGCGCCAAGTGGTAAGACAGTTGCCAACTCATGGCAACAGAAGGAAAGGGGTAAGCAACTTTGCTCGACCCTCTTCTTCCTACTCCGGTCATTCGCCCATCCCTCCGAGATTTATATTTTCGCCATTGCAAAGATAATTGAAATCAAATGCGAAAATACGTTCAAACAAAATTTTTCAATTCGCATTTTTCGATCTTTCAAAATTTGTCAGTTTTAAAAGTTATGAAAAATTGGAAAATTTGGACAAATTGATTTTTTTTCTAAAGAAAATTTGGAAAATTCTAAAAAGGTAGAAATTTTGAAAATTTTGGAAATTTTGGAACCTTCGGAAATTTTAGAAATTTTGGAAATTTTGAAAATTTTTGAAAATTTTGGAAATTCTGGAAATTTTGGAAATTTTGGAAATTTTGGAAATTTTGGAAATTTTGGAAATTTTGGAAATTTTGGAAATTTTGGAAATTTTGGAAATTTTAGAAAGTTTGGGAAATTCGGAAATTTTGGAGATTAGTAAAATTTTTTAATTTTTGTAATTTTGAAAATTGAAAACAAAATGGGTAATTGTGTAATTTAAAACAAAATTTAATTTTTTTGAAATGCTATGAATTCTATTGTTTTTTTCACGTTTTCATTTCATCAAAGTTTTTTTAATTGAAAAAAAATAAAAGTTTTGAAATGAAAGAAATACTTTTTTTGGAAATCCTTAAAGCAGTTGCCAACGTATTACACCATAAGGTACGGGGTAAGCAACTTCGCTCGACCCTCTTCGTCCGACTCCGGTTATTCGCCCATCTCTCCAAGATTTATATTTTCGCAATTGCAAAGATAATTGAAACAACCTGTAAGGGTGAGTGAAAAATAGAGATCTCGTAATTTTTTCATTTTTGCTCGTTTATAAATTATTGAAACTTCGCAGATTTTGTAAATTTGTGACAGACTGAATTTTTTTTTAAACTGTTGAAATTTGTAAAATTTTTTAGCTTTTTTTTTATTTATTTAAAGTGCTCAAATTAGTGCTAAGATTCATGTACACTATCTGTTACAAGAATATTACTACACATCATTGCTACAATTTTCGAGTTTTTTGAAATTTCTGAAACTTTTTGAAATTTTTTGAATTTTTTTGAATTTTTTTGAAATTTTTTGAAATTTTTTGAAATTTTTTGAAATTTTTTGAAATTTTTTGAAATTTTTTGAAATTTTTTGAAATTTTTTGAAATTTTTTGAAATTTTTATTTCCGCGAATTCCGCGAATCTAGCGTGAGAGGTGGGGGGATCAACATTCCTGAAGTCTTCAGAATTTTCAAAATTTCCCGAACAATTTCAAAATTATCCAAATATTCAACAATGTCGTAATTTCTTTAATTTGCGCTTTCAATTTGCTCCCCACTTCACAGTCGCCAAACTTGAAATTACCAAAAATTCTGATTTTCCAAATGCCCAAAAATTTTTCAAAATTTTTAAAACCTCCAATTATTCCAAACGATGCTTCCAAACGCTTTACATGTCCAAAATTCCTGTAATGTTTTCCGCAATGTTCCCAGTGGGGTGATCTCCAATTTTTTTGCAATATTTTGCAACATCAATATATCCCCTCTCGCGCCCCCTTCCCCCCCCCCCCCCCCTCCCCATCCCATCAATTCCAATTTTTTTATTTCCCCAGAAATTCTAAAGGAGAAAGGGTTAGGGAACGCCCGAAGCGTTCGACAAGTACAAGTCCCGTCTCTCCCTCTAGTTTTCTTCAGTAGAATACCGAGGGATGACGGGCGGGGCGGTGGTGGGGGGTGGGGTCTGGTGCGTTTGAAGCTTTCTATTGTCGGCTTGAGATCTCCACTGAGAAGCTGTACAAGATGCACACGCGACGGCATCAAGTACACTCGAAGCTCATTCATCCGACCAATGTGTATTTCCGCCTTTTCCCCTTTTAGTTGAGACTTTCCAAATGAAATTCCACCACTATATGAAGTTATGGACGTCGCAATGACATGCATTCACTTATATTACATATCCGACATTAATAACACGAGTTGACACATGGAACCTTCAGTCCGCCATTCTCCCGAATTTAGGCGCGCATTGAGGGAATCTCTCACATTTTGTTTTGGCGATCATATGTCGAGATGTGAAGGAGATAGGCCAATTTTCATGAAAATGTTTTTTGTAGTGCACACTGAGAGCTACAATAAAGCTTTATATGAACATTCGTTAATATTCTTAGTTTTGAAGATATCTGCCAAAAATGCTTTCGCGCGATGCCGCGCAAGTTCTCCATAGATGGCGCGCTTCCGGTACCAACTGCGCGCGCATCGCGCGGGAATTCTGATCGAGTCGAAGAATATAATTCCCATCAACTTAACTCTGTGGTATCAATGATTTTTATCTCCACCTAAATAACCGGAAATAGTCACTTGAGGCTTTAAAAGAGTTTCGCTCAATGAAGTATATTTTCAGTGGACGTGCCTATCTTTTCTGCTCCCCATTAGTGGCCAATTCGTAGTTGAAAATTCACTCTTTGGAAATTGGAGAGAATTTCCAATGTAAACTCACCCCAGATGTGGCCTAATGTACCCTAGCAGTTAAAATGGTAATGGGTTCATGCGAGAAGTTTACCCTGAATGTTTCAAGAGCTGATTGTGGCTAAATGAGTCCTCCAGGATCAGGTAAAATCGATAATCTCTCGTCACACCAATTATGCACATGTCATTAGCCATTAGCCTCACCTCGGCTGACAATTTTTGCATATAAGAGGTTAGAAAATCTGTGAACAATTTTTGAGAGGAGATAAGTTAACTACTTGGCACCAGACACGTACTTCGTACTTCAGTGGAGTACCACCCAGCCATCTACCCACCCACCCATCCACCCACTCACTCACACACATCCACTCATACCCACTCACCCACTCATACCCACCCCACCCGTCTACCCACACCCACCCACCCACTCACACCCACCCACCCGCCCACCCACTCACCCCCACCCACCCGACCACCCACTCACCCCCACCCACCCGCCCACCCCCACCCACTCACACCGACCCACTCACAACAATCCACCCACCCACCCGCCCACCCACCCACCCGCCCATCCACATACACATCCCCCACACACACACCCTTATACACACACGTGTCTAAGAAGTTCCCATAAATTTCTAAAAACTCTGGAGATTCGGAAAATTCCAAATCTACAAATAATTACAAGAATCCGTCATCATTAACCACCGAAAAGTTTCCGCTCATTAAATAATTGTATCTCTTTCATTGCATTTTGAGTATAAATTCCCACCCCCAAGAAGTCCGCATCAATGTAACTTTATCTCTCCTTCCCATTGCCCAAGAAAAACCCTCAAGAATTATATTTCCCCGCTAACTTAATAGCCCGACATTCTCAGTAATGACGATTCCTCCTCGTTAACCCGATCCTCACATGTACAGTCATTCCCAAGAGCTCCATAAAAAAAAATAATTGCGAAATAAAAAAAAAGTCTTAAAATAAATTTGCCGAAAAGTTTATTTCAATTTTTTTAAATCAAACGAGAATTTCCAAAAAAAAGTTGTCTATAGTAAATTTGTTTTCTCAAGTTTTCACAGTTTTTTGTGATGCAGAAATTTTAGAATTTGCGAGAAAATTGATAAAATAAGTAAAAAAAAAAAATAGAAAAATTGAGAAAAATTTGGAAATTTGGAAATTTTGAAGTTAATTTTTTTCTGTCATTTTATGATTTTTTTCTTCTTGATGAATTTCGCAACTTTGGACTTTTGCATTGTTATGCACAGCATAATCCTGGCACCTCCGCAGGCTCATTAAATCTCATTTCATTCTTAGTGGTACAGCTCTGGATTTTCACAATCTCAAATTTCGGAATACTTGATTCGCGGTAATTAGCGCCCACCGTAGATTTAATCTAGCGAGAATTAATCGGCGCATGCTAAATGGGCCGAGGTCTTAATCGCGAGTGTGGAGAAAAAGCTGGATACTAAGGCGCGTCAGTAGTTGTCTTATGAGACTTTCTCCCCTTAAAATTTACATAGTATCGAAAACATGTTGGAAAATTGAAATATTTGCGCGAAGCTTTTTTAATGCCTCAAGTAACTCTTTCAGTTTATTTAGGTGGATATAAAAATCATTGATACCACAGAGTTAAGTTGATGGGAATTATATTCTTCGACTCGGTCAGAATTCCCGCGCGATGCGCGCGCACTTGGTACCGGAAGCGCGCCATCTATGGAGAACTTGCGCGGCATCGCGCGAAAGCATTTTTGGCAGATATCTTCAAACCTAAGAAGATTACCGAATGTTCGTATGAAGCTTTATTGTAGCTCTCAGTGCGCCCTACAAAAAACATTTTCATGAAAATTGGCGTATCTCCTTCACATCTCGACATATGATCCCAAAACCAAATTGATGTATTGAATTTCGCAAAATTTTCAGAATTCTCATTTTTTCCGATTTCGAAAATTCTGCAAATTATGTAAAAATTCTCTAAACCCTCAAATTTTCCAAAAAGTTTTCCAAAAAAAAATTCCCCAAAATTTTCGAAACACTTTTCCAAAATTCCGAATTTTTTTTTTGCTAAATTTCCAAGTGCCTTGAATATTCTGAAAAATGAGACATCCAAAAGAGTTCATTGAGCATACTCCAACATCTCGTTACTCAACAATTTGCCGTAAAATCCCTCCATGATTAAAATTTCATAATCTCGTATTAGTACCGCAGAATTCATAATTTTTTTAATCAAAAAAAAACTTACTCACACAGCTATATTCACGCTGTGAATCCGCTTGTTAGAATAGGCAGTGAGCTTAAATGAAAAAGAAATAAATGACTATGTACAAGGCTATTTCTCTAGGAAATACCTCTCCCCTTAAAGCGGATTAAATGGATTTATTTGCGGCTAGGTGAAGTACGTTTTACCGTGAAGAAGGAGAGACAAGTCTTCACCGGAATAAGCGACTGCAAGAAAAAAAGGTGAGGAGGGCTGGAACAAAAAAAAAAGACAAAAAGAAATGAGAATTCTACGGGCAAGTTTTTCTTCCCACCTCCTGATTGTCTGCAATTTGTTTATTTCCCCAGTTTTCCATCTTATCCTGCTCTTAAGCTAGCTCTATAGCTATAGCTTGCTAGGAAACTTATTACCCAGGGATGATGTCTCCAACAAAAATTTGTTTTGACTGAAAATTGCGTCTAAACATTTCTTGAATTTCCGAGACACTCATCCCCCCCCCCTCACACACCCACACAGTCACCCAGCCACCCACCCACTTTCCCCCCTCCCAGCCACCCGCCCACCCTCTCAGTCACCCAGTCACGCACCTACTCCCCACCATCCCCACCGTTCCAGACACCCACCCACCCTCACAGTCATCCACCCACCCTCACAATCATCCACCCAACCTCACAGTCACCCATCCACCCACTCACCCTTCTGGTCACACACCCACCCACCCACGTACTCACACCCCCCCCCCACCCATCCACTCACACCCACCTACTCACGCCCACCCACCCACCCACTCACCCTTCTGGTCACACACCCACCCACCTACGTACTCACACCCCCCCCCCACCCATCCACTCACACCCACCTACTCACGCCCACCCACCCACCCACCCACTCATCCACCTACTCACACCCACCCACCCACCCACCCACCAACTCACCCTCCCAAGTACCCACCCACTCACTCTCTCACACGCCCGGCGACCTACACACACACACACACACACACACACGTGGGTAGAGCACCTATCTATTACGTTAAAGAACTTAGAATGCTGAAGAGCAGCTACCGTGGGGAGTAGAAAAGAGAAAAAAGAATTCGAGGGATGAAAACCTATCTCGTTGTAGATGATGGGTCAGACTCACTCGGCTCGCTAATTTTTTTTTCCGAGATTTGCATCAACATCTGCGTCATTCACCTCGACCTTGTTTTATCTCCCGAAAATGTTCTTTTTGCAGAAGTTCTTAGTAGCTATTTTTAGAATACTCCTACCTTCATTCACTTCCCTTCGCACTCTCTCGTCTCTCCGCTCTTATTTCCCATTTTTTTTACTCTCTCTTACGTAATATCCGTGCTGTGTCAAGACACCAGGAGTTCGCCTAGCAGGTGGTGCGAGCACATCCTGGCCCATTTATCGTCTAAATACCACCGTCGCCATAAACACGTGGAGCTTCATCTCTGTATTTTCACAGATTTACCCGGGACACTTTGCACTTGAAATATTCGCGCGCGTTATACAGGGGCCAAATGCTAATCAAATAATAATAATAGAGGAGAGAGGAGAAATGAAAACATCATTTGTGTTTAAGAATTTGGGAATTTTCGGGGAATTTTGTGGAATTTAAAAATGTTGGAGCCTTTGAGAAAGATGAAAATGTGAAAAAATTCTGGAATTTGTAAAATAAAAAAAATTAATTTGTTGAATTTTAAAAATTTGGAAAAATTTGAAAAATTCTGAAAAATTTGAAAAATTTGAAAAAATTGAAAAATTTGAAAAATTTGAAAAATTTGAAAAATTTGAAAAATTTGAGAAATTTGAAAAATTTGAAAAATTTGAAAAATTTGAAAAATTTGAAAAATTTGAAAAATTTGGAAAATTTGAAAAATTTGAAAAATTTGAAAAATTTGAAAAATTTGAAAAATTTGAAAAATTTGAAAAATTTGAAAAATTTGAAAAATTTGAAAAATTTGAAAAATTGGAAAAAGTTTGAGGAAATTTTGAAAAAAATAAAAAGTTACCAGAAACATGATTTGAATGGATAAGAATTCTGATAGATAAAGAAAAGCAGTGAAAATTGATTTTCAATTACTATTCTCTTGCAAAACAGCCCTTGCTACTATTCATCATCTATTCATTCACATTTACCCAAGGGATTTTTTTTTATTTCCATTCACAAAAAGTTTTACATAGAATGGTCCCACAAAATAATTGAGTTGAACAAAAGTTCCGTTTTTCTGTTTTAAACAACTATTTTACAACGAAAAACGGTGCCATTGGGAAAATTCGGGCGAAACAAAACTCTGTGTACAAGCGCGTACACTTTTTCCTTTTTTTTTTCATTTATTGAGAAGCTGATCAGAGGCGGGGAAAGTAACAGACTATTGTTGGAGTTACAGAGAGTTGGGAAAAAAAGACGGGAATGGGTGAAGCGAGATTGCGATTGGGAATGAAAGAAATGAATGCATTGTATGCATTTCGAGATGCGAATGGCATATGCTGCAAAAGAAATTACGAGCTTTTGCAAGCTTTTGATTTTTTTGGAGATTTTGGAAGTTTTGAAATTTTTGAAATGTTTGAAATTTTTGGAATTTTTGAAATTTTTGAAATTTTTGAAATTTTTGAAACTTTTGAAATTTTTGAAATTTTTGAAATTTTTGAAATTTTTGAAATTTTTGAAATTTTTGAACCTTTTGAAATTTTTGAAATTTTTAAAATTTTTGAAATTTTTGAAATTTTTGAAATTTTTGAAATTTTTGAAATTTTTGAAATTTTTGAAATTTTTGAAATTTTTGAAATTTTTGAAATTTTTGAAATTTTTGAAATTTTTGAAATTTTTGAAATTTTTGAAATTTTTGAAATTTTTGAAATTTTTGAAATTTTTGAAATTTTTGAAATTTTTGAAATTTTTGAAATTTTTGAAATTTTTGAAATTTTTGAAATTTTTGAAATTTTTGAAATTTTTGAAATTTTTGAAATTTTTGAAATTTTTGAAATTTTTGAAATTTTTGAAATTTTTGAAATTTTTGAAATTTTTGAAATTTTTGAAATTTTTGAAATTTTTGAAATTTTTGAAATTTTTGAAATTTTTGAAATTTTTGAAATTTTTGAAATTTTTGAAATTTTTGAAATTTTTGAAATTTTTGAAATTTATGAAATTTTTGAAATTTTTGAGATTTTTGAAATTTTAGATTTTTGGATGAATTTTTAACTTTTTTGAAGTTTTTTTGGAATTTTTAAAAAATTTTCAAAGTTTGGTAACATTTTTTGAAATTTTTTGAAGTTTCTGAGTTTTTTTGAGATATTAAAAAACTTTTGAGATTCTAAAAAAAATTCAAATTTTTGAAATATTTGATTTTTTTGAAATTTTGAAATTCTCGCATGAGCCAATAAATTTTATTGTTCCAATTGTGTAAAATTCGTTAAATTGGAAAAAAACTAATTTTCTTCAATATATGAGACGGTTGAAATTTCTGTAATTTTTCGAATCTTCCAAAGCTCCCGGGAATTTTCCATTCTTTGCAAAAGTCTGTGAATTCTATGTGCCCTATTCTTGAAGGAAAAATCCTGAAACAGTGGTCCAGCTTTGAGATGAGATGGAGATGTCGGCGGGGATTAAATCCAGTGAGATAAAACCTTTTGTAAAATTTACTTTCTTCTTTGTCGCAAGATAAACATCAGAATGAGATCTGGAAGATGCGAGAGTGAGTAAAATCCCAAAATGGCTCAAGAAAAGTAGCTTCAAATCTGGTTGGCCGAGGACAAATGCAATTTGTTGAAGATAAGGGGCTAAAAAATCGAGGCATCGAGGGAGACTTTTCCAAAGTTCTAGCTTAAAGATTGATATCTCCACTTGTTATCAACACCAAAATTTTTTTTCAATATTTATTTCACAATTTTTACACATTTTTTTTCATTTTTGAAAATTAATTTTTTTTTGAAAATTCCTGATTTTTTTGATTTTGACAAAATTTTCAATTTTTTTTTTTAAATTTTGAATTTTTTCCAAAATTTTCAAAATTCTCAAATTTTTGCAAAATTTCCAAATTTTTCAAATTTTCCAAATTTTTCAAATTGTCCAAATTTGTTAAATTTTCCAAATTTTTCAAATTTTCCAAATTTTTCAAATTTTCCAAATTTTTCAAATTTTCCAAATTTTTCAAATTTTCCAAATTTTTCAAATTTTCCAAATTTTTCAAATTTTCCAAATTTTTCAAATTTTCCAAATTTTTCAAATTTTCCAAATTTTTCAAATGTTTTAAATTTTTCAAATTTTTCAAAATTTTTCAAATTTTTCAAATTTTTCAAATTTTTCAAATTTGTCAAATTTTTCAAATTTTTCAAATTTTTCAAATTTTTCAAATTTTCCAAATTTTTCAAATTTTTCAAATTTTTCAAATTTTTCAAATTTTTCAAATTTTTCAAATTTTTCAAATTTTTCAAATTTTTCAAATTTTTCAAATTTTTCAAATTTTTCAAATTTTTCAAATTTTTCAAATTTTTCAAATTTTTCAAATTTTTCAAATTTTTCCAATTTTTCAATTTCTTCAAATTGTCAGGTTTTTCCAAAATTTTCAAATTTTTTCAAAATTTTCGAATTTTACGAAAATTTCCGAGTTGTTCAAAAAACTTAAATTTTTTAAAGAAGTTCTAAAATTTTGGGCTTTCGTAAATGTTGCCATTTTGAAACATGGAATTTGTTTTTTCAATCAATTTTGCATCTTGGTCAAAATTTGTGGAAATGACTAAATTTTTGAATTTCCCAAATTTTCGAAAAATTTCGCACACATTTGCAATTTTGTATAAAATATTTCTAAGACATTCGACAAATGTCCATCGATTGATTGGTTGTTTTTTTCACCGTACTTCCATGTCCTTTATTTTTACGAAATTCCGTGCAATAGAAATTGTGAAGAATGTACAAAACAATTGGAAATGGAGGAGATATTTTCTTGAGGTTGAGGAGATACCAACTTTATACCAAGAATTGTTTTTCAAGCTTGGATATCCATTTTATCCTCAACAGTGTGTACACGAAAAACTATCCGACTTATAGTCGAGAAATTCGAGTCGAGATGCCATTATCGTTCCGATTGTTATCGATGAGATGAGCTAAAAACTTGAATCCTCATTCACAAATTTCCATCTGAAACCCGCAAAATGTAAACAACAAGTTTTCTCATATTTTTCTTAACCCAATCCTCCCAATAGCCGGTGATTCATGAATTTCTAATGATCTCATATGTCAACATCTCATGCTTTTCACATGGGCAATATCTGGGAAAATTACAAATTAAGACAATGATACAAACATTTTTATGATATCGGTTTTCCGACGTTGTGAGCGATTTTTGAAAAATTGGAGATTTGGAAATTTTTTGGACATTTTGGAAATTTTAGAAATTCTGGTAATATTGAAAATTTTGGAAATTTTGGCAATTTTGGTAATTTTAGAAATTTTGGCAATTTTGGTAATTTTAGACATTTTGGGAATTTTAGACATTTTCGAAATTTTGGAAAGTTTGGAAATTTTGGCAATTTTGGTAATTTTGGTAATTTTAGAAATTTTGGTAATTTTAGACATTTTCAAAATTTTGGAAAGTTTGGAAATTTTGGAAATTTTGGAAATTTTGAAAATTTTGGAAATTTTGGGAATTTTGGGAATTTTGGTAATTTTATAAATTTTAGTAATTTTGGACATTGTCAAAATTTTGATAATTTTGGAACTTTTGGAAATTTCAACTCTTCCATTTTTTAAAAACCCGTAAAATATCGTTTTTTTTTCATTGTAATTTCTCACATCAAAATTTCTGTCAAATTAAAAAACAACTTTTAACAACAGATCCGAATTTTCGACAAATTTTTCACAATTTTTGAAAAGTTTTCCAAATTTCTGAATTTTTCCAAATGTGACAAATTTTGCAAAATTTTGCAAACAAAAAAAACTCCTACCATTTGGTCTCCCCCTAGTCAACTCCGAAAGTCCAACTTTTTCACTCACCAGACCTTCCCCATAACCACCCCTTCCGTACCCCAAACGTGTACCGCTTCCCACCACATTTTCCTCTATTTTTCTTTCTCTTCCCCGCTTTTCATGAATTCCCGATGAAATTGGTGACTTTGATGATTTTTTCATTGCAATATTTGTGGCAAATGCAATTCAAACAGTCCATGAAAAATGTACACTCTATGGGGGGTGGTGGGTGGGGGTGGCTGGTGTCGGGAGGGTGGAATTTTTAGGTCGAAAACTCTCATGCTAACGGTTTGGCGAATCGCATTTCGTACTCGCGGGAAAGCAAGGGGCGGTGGGTGGGTGGGTGGGAGGAGGGGGGGGGGGAAGAGGTGAATTCGCCTCCGGGGGTGGATGTAGTTTTGCCTCAATGTGTCCTAACAGTCCCATAACCGTAATTTTTACTCGACGATGTCGAAAGAGTTGCCCCAGTTACGCAACTGTCTGGTTGTCCACCTCCTTACCGAAAATTTCGGGCTCTTTATGGTCCTACTGGGGTAGTCATATACATACACATATGTATATATATGTATATGTAGGTGGATGTGTATAGCCGAGCTCAGCGAGAATGACTTTGTGGGTGAAAAGTCCCCAGTTGAGTATTGTCATCATGGACGTCGTTGGAATGTTTTTTTTTTTTTTATTTAAAGTGCTGGAATCTATACATAAGATTTATGTACACTATCTGTTACAGGAATATTACCACACATCATTCAACGCAAAGTCACAGTTTGTCAATAACATTTCAACACAAGTCTGGCTTACACTTTAATTTTACATTCTCTCAAAAATTGCCATATTTCTTTGACGTACTTGAGGTCAGTTGCATCTGCAAATGTTTTCGTTGTGTAGGGGGCACAGCATGTCGACTTTCTTAGTCTAATTAAAATGTTCATGAAATTAAACATTCTAATTAAATTAATAGGGATTTATTGTGACATAACGGCACATTAGATTCCATTCGAAGTATTGTCCATTATCAGACACTACTTTCTCCTACATCATATCATAGTATCAATAATGCTTCCAATTCCTTGTCCCCGTACACTTACGCCCTTCCACTGCGCTCTTTCTCTGCCACGTCAAATTCACCGCTCTCTAAAATTTTGAGGTTATATTGTTGCCATATAGTGAAACTCAGATTGAGACATTTCATTGTGACGATTTCTCCATAACTTTCTGGTGGCGCCATCTTTTGCCAAAATGGCGGAAACTTATTTGTATACCTATTATATATATATATATATATCTCTATATATGTATATATAGTCGGCGAATGTACAGTTGACTTCAGCGAGAATGTCAGTATGGGACAAAATTCCACAGTTGGGTATTGTCATCATAGAGCTGGTGGCGGAACAATATCGCATTTTGTCGTCGTGCATTTATGAAAATTCAAAAAGTAAATTAAATTTCACGGAGTCGAGTGAAATTCCTTATTCCTTGCGAATATGCTAATGTAGGGGCGGATGAAGTTTAGTGAATGCGGTACAATGCCATTTGAATAAACGAGATGAGGGTGTGTCCAATGGGCCGAACCAATAACTTTCAGGTGTGTGTATGCATTTTCCCTTGAATGCCTTTCGTTTCTTATGCATACAATGGAGATAGCAATTCGGGGGAAGAAGATGATTATTTCGCTAGCATCTGATGTTGCAAGAATGTTGTAAGATATTTTTTATAGGTAGATAGATTTCCGATGAATAAAAAGCAATTGCTATTTTTCTCTGAACGACTTTGGTTATGGCTTTATTCGTCAATACTCCATTCTCCACACACACACACACACACACACACACTCGCCTACACTCACGCCCTCACTCACCCATCCACCCACCCACCCACCCGCCCACCTCACTCACCCACCCACCCACCCACCCACCCACCCACCCTCACCCACCCGCCCACCCACCCGCCCACCTCACTCACCCACCCACCCACCCTCACCCACCCACCCACCCACCCACCCACACACACACACACACACACACACACACTTTGGCGTAGTGGTAGAGTATCTGCCTACTACTCCGAAGGTCCTAGATTCGCGCCCGGCCGCCGGAGAATATTTTTTCAAAAATATTTTCTCATGGATTCCGATCGATGCAGGAACTTCCGTGTGTGCTATCGGCGGTACCCATAACATGAGACCGCCCGGCCGAGCGGGCACCTAACCCGACGCAGGGGGGGGGGGTGGATTCCATCATAGGCGCCGGCCATCGTAGCACAGGGGTTTCTGGAGGTTTACCCTGTGTTTAGAAATACGATGGCCTAAAAATGGCGAAAGTCGGCCCCAGCCGCATGGGTGGGTGTCCGGTACGCCCCCTGAAGGAATGCTTACACAGCCGCTACCGGGGGCGTACAAATGAGAGGAACGGAGGAAAAAAAAACACATACACACACACATACACAGATCACAGGTACGGGAGAACACATACACACACAGAGCACAGGTACGGGAAAACACATACACACATAGTTATTAAAATATTCAATCAGTATTCTAAATCTCGAAAAAGTGGAACTTCCATTAAAATTACGCCCTTTACATCTGTGGTCATCGCCTATCGAAAAGTTGATTGATATTTTAAATATTCAACCCCGTTTGGAAACATCAAGCGCCATAAATAAAATAGCATTCAAATAGGTCTCAAATGACCCTTCGCGTAAACAACCTATAACTTCCCCATACAGATTGGCCCTTGATGAGTACTTTTACGATAACTTGTCATAGAATATTTCACATGATTTTACACCTTTACGAGATAAGCCATTGAGATTGTTAATAACTGAAAAACTACTGGGCCCGTTTCTACTCACGCACACAAACACATATGTTGGGTTTTGGTACAATGGGTTCGCGCCCAGCCTCCGGAGAATGTTGCACATGATGAAACATTTTCTCATAAATCTTTGGTGGTACCCGTAAAACGAAATCACGAGGCCGGGCGGGAACCTAACCCGCGACGGGGGGGGGGGGGGGTCATTATAGGTGCCCACCATCGTAGCACAGGACGTTCTGGACATTTACTCTGTGTTTAGAAATACGATGGCCTAAATGGCGAAAGCTGGCCCCGGGCGCTTGGATGGGTGTCCAGTAGGGCACACATAAACAGAGATACTCCCAATTCAACGAAAGATGGTCAATGTATTAAAGTAAGACACTTTCGCCATGTTCTTTTTTGTCATTATTTCCTTCTTCGGTTGAGAAAAATCAAGAAATAAAAATGAGGAAGTTTCTATTCTCACTCCCTGTACAATTTTGTTAATGGCTTTCCGAAGGCTCACACAGGGGGTACAATCACTTCCTACTGCCCGGCTGGTCTTCAGACCCCCTCCCAATGGTTGTTAGAGGAATTGAGCATTAGTGGAAGAAAATTGTCGGGACAGCTTTTTCCAATACGCGAATCTAGTTTTTCCTTCACTGGAAAGAGACTAAGATAGAAATGAAACGAGCCAGCCGAGTGAGTGTAATCCATCAGGGCCACACTAATAACTTTTCTCTTTCGTATTTTTCTTTAACATTATTTTTTTTCTTTTACGCAATTTCTCCAAAAAGGGAAATATCTTGTGAAAGAGTGAGTTAACCGAAAAATATTAATGCTTATTGAAGCATTTTTTGTACAGAATTTCTATTCAGAATCGCAGTCTCGCACCAGTTTTCCCTACCCACAGTCACCCAACCACACTCGCCTCCGCGTACACATACCTACCCACCCACTCACTCGTCCACCCCCCCCCCCTCCAGCCACCCACCCGCCCCCTCACTCACCCAACCACCCACCCACTCTCACTCACCCAACCACCCACCCACTCTCTCTCACCCACCCTCACTCACTCACCCATCCACCCACCTATTCCAACTCACGCACCCACCCTCACTCACCCACCCACTCACTCACCCACCCACCCACCCACCCACCCACCCTCACCCATCCACCACCCACCCTCACCCCTCACCCACTCACCCTCACTCAGTCACCCACTCACCCTCACTCACCCACGCACCCACCCACCTACTCCAACTCACGCACCCACCCTCACTCACGCACCCACCCGCCCACCCACCTACCCACCCACCCATCCACCCATCCACCCATCCACCCATCCACCCATCCACCCACCCTCTCGAAGGAAATACTAAAGAGCAGCTTCCATGGGGAGTAGAAGCGAAAGGGACGGAGACCAAGAAAAAGACACACACACACACGCACATTTTTACCATTTCATTTTTCATTTTTAGGTCATTATAAAAATTCTGGAGCTAATATCTAAAAATTTATAGCGACCACATTGAGGATTTGTGGAAGAAAATTATAGGGAATGTGGTTTCCTCTTGGATTGAGAAAAACTGAAATAAAAAAATTGAAATAAAACATTTCTCATCCGGTGAATCGACCACGTGGAAGGGAGATAAGTCCGCCGACGTGACCCCACTGAATCTCTCACGAATACATGAAGGAGGAAAAACCGTTTAATTTTTTTAAGCTCCAATGAAATCTTTATAATGAAGTTTCTTCAATCGTAACTTCGTGGCTAAAGAAATCTATTAGTTACAAGATTAAAACAATTTAAGGAGTCGCAAAAAATCAATGGTAAAATTTTCAAACTTTTTGAAAATTGTGAAAAATCATAAATATTTAATTTTTGATGTTCCTGAAATACCCGGTGTTTTTTTTTCATTTTTAAAATTTGCAAACAATCCAGAAATTAAGAATAAAAGTAAATATTCCAAAACGTCAAACGTCAAACGCCATATGCGATTTTTTATGACATAATCAGAATTTCAAAAGTTTATCAAAAAATGCCAAATCGAGAAAAAAATGTAAAATCGGAGAATAAGAAAGAATTCAAGATTTATCTTAATCACTGATTTCATTGGACTATCGCTTATTTTCCCCCATTCCCAATTTTTCAACTGTCCGACGTTACAGGACCCGACGACCGACTTTCCAATGAATAATCGTCAACTTTCCGACGAAGTTCGTGAATCAGCTCAGCCTGACGCGATAATATATCAGCCACATTGGCTTCATGCTCTTCCAGTTCCTTGAATTCACGTGCGCGCTCGTGCTCGATCAACGCATTGTACTTTGAAGATCGATTATTCTCGATTATAAGAAAAGCCGCCAACATTCCAAATACCAGAATCTGCAAAAAAAAAATTTCGTCACACTTCGGTGGAATACGGCATTTTAGGGCGTATTTTTTACGCTGTAAAGTGGGCGTTTATGTCGTAGGACCGCCCCCCCCCCCGACCAATCAGAGTACACGGTCAAAAAAGTATGCGCAAAGTGAATGACTCATAATTTTCGTGGACAGTTGTCACGTGACCTGCTCTGACTGGCCCTGCCGCGTGCTGCCATTGGTTAACTTTTGAAGTATTTCAAATAGCGCGGGAGTATCTGGGGACAAATAGCGCCGCTAAGCGAGCATGGTGGTACTCATATGGTTGGCAGTCAGCTGATCGCTTTTTCCAATAACGAGATGTCCTAGCAAAATGGCTTCCCGCTCACTGCACCATGTTTTTTTTTATGTTGCTATTTCGGTTTCTGAGGGGGAGGGGGACGGGCCCCGCCCCCTTGGGCCCCGCCCCTTTGGACTCCGCCCCCTTGGATCCCGCCCCCTTCGATCCCGCCCCTTTGGACGCCACCGCCTTGGGCCCTTCCACGGCCGCCCTCTTCGTTTTATGTCGGTCCTCAATTCGGGTATGAAATATAACATGAAAAAAACATTTCAACAAAGTAAGAAAAAAAAATAGCGTTCGTTATGCGGGCCTCATACACCCCGGTACGGCCGATTGTCACTAGCAGGGGGCGTGGCCAAGGCGCGAAGCGTCTCGGCCACGCCTCCTGCTAGTAACTCTTCACTCGCCCGTAATGACGTCCATTAGTTCCTTATGACGAAAACAGCTATTACACAACTATAAAAATTTCAAGTACTTAGTAAATTACAATATTTTTTGAATGTCTTTGAATATATTTGTTTTTTTTTTTCTTTTCAAATATCTCAACAAGTCCGAAAGTCACAGATTAAATTGAGTCAGGTTATCTCGTGCATTTCAATACCAATATCCTCAAATTTTAATGAATGCAAACCTCAAGGACCAGCTGTGCTCCAATTTGAATAGCCTCAGCCTCCCCAATTTGTCGCGCGTCCCTTATCTCCTTTGACTTGTCATGCCGAAGATAGCGTTTAGCGTCTACCTCGAGGCGATGATAAGTCCTGCCAGGTACCACCAAACCATAGTATCGGAAGTATCGATGTCTCTTGGCAAAATTGACAATTCTCTGGGAAAATGGCTTAGCTAGCTGTCTGCATAGCAACACAACCAGTTTCGATAGGGGAAAGTCAGCTTTCATAATTGGAGAAATTCTGCGATAAGAGACTTGCAAGCTTCAAATATAAAGTGACAAATTTCTGAAATATGTAAAATATATGAACTATATTAAATTTACGAAATGTATACAATAGTGAAATTCATTGGAGTTATGAACATTTGAAGATGTTAAAGATATTCAAAAGAATTGACGATTTTGAAAAGTTATGAAATTTATGAAATTTATGAAATTTATGAAATTTATGAAATTTATGAAATTTATGAAATTTATGAAATTTGTGAAATTTATGAAATTAATGAAATTTATGAAATTAATGAAATTTATGAAATTTATGAAATTTATGAAATTTATGAAATTTATGAAATTTATGAAATTTATGAAATTTATGAAATTTATGAAATTTATGAAATTCATGAAATTTGTGAAATTTATGAAATTTATGAAATTTATGAAATTTATGTAATTGATGAAACTTGTCTCAGTTTAGTTCCCTAGACTGAACTTTAAAGGGGCACACGACCACGCACTTACACACACACATTTACACACACACACACATATATTGGCTCATATTATCACAGACACTTAGACAATTTTTCACACTCACTTACACACACTCGCACATACGTAGTAAACATGCAAAACATATTATGCGAAGTATATAGTTTTGCATTCAAAAAATTATACTTTTGCAATCTCACTCGTCAAATTGAGACAGAAAAGTCACCTTTCATAATTGAACACCTTCAAGTCGCTTTCTTCCCCCGGTATTTCTATTCTCGGTTAGTTTGGGGTTTGCGGGGAATTTATAGAGTCACTCTGGAGCTGGATGGCGTAAACTCCGACAAAACTTGTGAACTTTGAGTGTGGGGTGGTAGGATAACCCCAAAGTTGAGGGCACCACTGAGATGCGCTCCTGTTTCCGGTATGCGAATTTTAAAATGGGCTTTTTAGGAAATGTGCAAATATTCACCCCGGTACCCCATTTTTTCCCGCCGTTGTCGCATTTAGCACACTCTTTCCCATAACTCCTAATTATTTCAAATTTTTGTTGATATTTTGAGAGTGTGTAGCACACTTGAATCTATAATTTTATAGCAGCCCATGTATAAGTCCAATATTGCTCATTCCTTTTCTCGATAGTCATTCAGCCTAAAATTTTGAAACTATCACTATTGTCTATTACGTGTTCCATACTACAGATACAAAAAAAAAAAAATCGGTGGTCATTGCAAATTTTTTTTTCAAGATTTTGATTACATCCTTAAGGGATAACTCAATTTAGAATTAATACTCGAGTTTTCTGTTCTTGTTTTTATAACATTCCTCGTTTTCGAAGGTTTTACACATTCCAAATACTATTCCTTGGAGCTATGCTTCCTTCATGTTACTAAGCACTACGAACAATTGAAATTATTATTATTAACAAGACGATATCGTAGGTACTGTGATGTTATTACTGTAATTAAGGGATCTTCCAACTGTAAATGATGTTGAAAAATGCTGATGTTTTCCACTTTCATTTTGCAATTGATAATAAATTTTCTATCGGTGATTGGTGTGCATTGTGTACATAGTCCCTGTTGAATTTTTCAATGAATGAATTCTCAAACTGTGGGTATTGGCTAGTCACCTGGTTACCTTTTCTTTTCAACCCACTGACTTTCACTTTTACTCGCAAAATTGATGGAAAATGGAAAAGATGGGTAAATGGGCGGGAAAATTGAGGAGAAAAGGTCGCTAGTTGGCATTTCAAAGGTCAAGGTTTACCACCCACTACGAATTCCATTCATAAAACGCAAATTTTCACAAACTGAATCAAGGCACAAATCGGGGAATAAAAATGGAGCAAATTCGAAAACTGCAAAGATTTTCAAAAAAAAAAAAAAACACATTTCCAAAAATGTGGAAAATTCAGAATAAATTGAATTGACAAAATGGAAAAAAATTGAAAATTCAGAATTTAAAAAATTCAAAAAAATTTTGTGAAATTTAGTTTTATTTTAAAAACTTCATTTATTTTTTGAGACTCTGCGAAAAATCACTTGTAAAATTAATGGATGTATGAACCTTGTTTTCCCCCGATTTATCTATCTAATTAATTCGCCGAACCCCAAACTAATTAAAATTCAGCTCGTAAATTTTGGTCGTTTGTTGTAATTACAGAAATCTCATCTCTCATAATTATGAAAGTCAAATTTGTAATAACTAAATGTGGAATCGATTAATCTCTGTTGAGATAGGGCCAATATTAATCTCATTCCAAGTACTTTTGCAATGTAGTACTTTGGAGTCATTTAAGTAATAAAGTACGAGCATAAGATATCGGAGGCATCCAAAAAGCTAATACATACTCAGTACAAACAAATACTCAGTACTAATAGGAATTTACAAATAGTAAGTACTGACCAACACTAAGTAGTAATAAGTACTAAGCATGGCAAGTACTAAGTAATAACACATATTGAAAAGTATCAGTTAGTAGGTACGAAGTACTCGATATCCCCAAGTACTAATTTAGCATTGGTTAGTACTTAGTACTTGTGAGTACTACGCACTAATTAGTGCGGTTGTGAGCATGGCGGACTTGGTAGTAAGTACTAGTACTAAATAGTACCAACGACTAGCAAATATTAAGTATTAGTAAGTACTAACAAGTAGTAAGTACTGATAAATGCGAATTACTAGCGAGCACTAACAAGTATCAAGTACTAGTAAGCACTAACAAGTACTAAGTACTGGTAAACACTAATAAACACTAAGTACTGATAAGCACTAACAAGTACTAAGTACTAGTAACCAAGTATTTGTTATTTCTACATACTGAGCGCTGCCTAGCACTTGGTACTAAATCGATCACACTCATAAGCACCAATTACCAACATCTATCAAGTACTAATAAATGTCAAGTGCTAATGAGTATCAAGTACTAATGAGTATCAAGTACTAATGAGTATCAAGTACTAATGAGTATCGAGTACTACTGAGTATCAAGTACTAATAAGTATCAAGTACTCATAGGTATCAAGTACTGATACGTATTGAGTCTTAATAAGTATCAAGTACTTATAAGTACAAAGTACTAATAGCTACAAAGTAGTAATAAGCGCAAAGTACTCATAGGTAACAAGTACTAACAACAACCAAGTACCAAGTACTATCAAGTACAAAGTACGAATTGACTCACAATTCTGGAAAATTTACCTGTGAAAAGTTTTCCTGGAATGTTCAATGAAATTAACGAATTGATTAACTCAACTAATCGGTCTAATTAATTCATCCAAGTGGAAACTAATTAAATTTTGCCGCCCGTAAATATTCGGCATTTTGTGTAATTACGAAAAACTCATTTGCCCCATGATTTTCATCAACCAAACTTGAAATAATAGAGCCGTAAAAAATATTCAATCAGCTTGAGCTGGGACTGGATCGATGCAAATTTGCATTTACTCGGAAAGTGAAGTGGATTGCAGCTGGATAGAAATTGGTTGTAGGAGAACGAGGCCTGAAGCTGGGCTTTGATAATCATGATTTTCATATATAACGGTTATGTCGACATCGATATCCCACTGAGCTGACGTTATACGCGTTTTATCGGCACTTGAGTCAAAGGGGGTGGCGAGTGGGTGAGGGGGGGGGGGGGAGGTTGAACTTTCGAACACGACATGGACCGATGGCAGAGAAACTGGAGGCTGATCGCTGACCGCTCTATCATCTCGAGTGAAGAAAAAAACACATGGAGGAGTGACATAGCGGAGCAATCATTAACTTTTTTTTTCTTTTATAATTAAAAGTTTTTGACATTAAAAAAAATAGTTGATGTTGATCTCCCAAGTATTCAGAAAATTTTGCGCAAATTTCAAACTTTAGAAATGTTATCAAAATTTAGAAAATATCTAAAGAGTTTAGATTTTTTTTAAGATTCTCCAACTTTTCGAAATTTCCAACTTTGGAAATTTCTGAAATGTTGAATTTTTGGAACTTTTCCAAATTTTTTTCTGTCTTCCGTTTGATTTTTTTTAAATCTTTGGTAACTTTTCAAAGTTTCGAGGCTCTTTCAAATGCTTGAAGGAATTCAACGTTTAAAGGGAAAAAGAGAGAAGCATGAACTTTCGAGCACGACCTGGACCGATGGCTGAGAAACTGGAGGCTGATCGGCCACCGCTCTATCATCTCAAGCGAAAGAAAAACTGGAGAAGGGGATGACATTCCTGATGAATCACTCATTTTTTCTAGTTTTTTTTAGTTTTGCAAAGTTTTCAATTTTTTTAATTTTCCAAAATTTTTGAATTTTTTTTCTTTTTTTAATCAAATTTATGGGAATTTTTGAAAAAGTTGGATTTCCGACATCTTTAAAATTTTTAAATATTTAATTATTAAAAATTCTTAAGATTGCGAAAATTTCATTTTTGCTCACAATTGGAAATTTTTTGTAGATTTTTCCTACTCTATCTAGTTTGAAAAGTAGTACTTTGTAGGTTCCGATTATAAGCATTGAATGGAAATATAGTTAGTACTTGACTCGTGAAAAAATCCCTACTATAAAGTACTAATACTCAGTACTGGATCCATAGTCCTTTTTATTTATGGGTATCAAGTCTTGGTGTTTACGACTGGGTGGTTACGTTGGCAGGTGCAAAGTACTATTTAGGAAGGTCCATGGTCCCTGTGTTTTGTCCGGAAATTCGGATGAAATCGTCACTAAAATAAGTTGATTGAGTAGTTTTTGTAACAGTAAGTATGCAGTACTTTCCAGCCATCAGTGCTTATTCTATATACAGTGCTTTACTCTTAGTACTTAATACACAGTGCCTAATATTTCGCCCTCAGTAAATGGTATTTGTCATCAATTAATACCAAGTACTTCCACTTTATTAGTACTTAGTACTTCATACTTGATTAATACTTAGTACTTCGCACTTTATTAGTACTTTATACTCAATATCTCGTGGTTTATTAGTACTTTGTACTTGCTACTTCGTACTTTATTAGCACTTAGTACTTCGTACTTTAGGCTTAGTACTTTTCATCTATCAACTATTTATACTTGATTATTTGAACTTGTACTTCATTAGTACCTTGTGCTTAGTACCTGGTACCTAGTACTTGGTACTTCAGAGCTCGTAGTATGCATACATAAGTATCAACTGATTATCCCTGATCCTTTGCAGTTGTACTTTATTAGTACTTTGTACTTAGTACTTGGCACTTCATACTTAGTACTTTGAGTTTATAAGTATCAACTATTCATACTTCATTATTGGAACTTGTACTTTATTAGTACTTTGTACTTACCACTTGGTACTTCGTAATCGGGACTTAGTACTTTGTATTCATAACTACTTAAACTTGATGATGTAAACAACACCGAAGTACTGTATGAGTACTTCAATGAAAATAGTATATTGGATATTTTTCATAGGACTATTATTTCAAGTTTGACTCTCATCATCAGGCGAGATGAGTTTTCTGTAATTACAACAAACGACAAATATTTATGAGGTGAATTTTAATTAGTTTTTGTTTGGGTGAATTAATTAGATGGATAAGTTGAGTAAATAGGGATTCATGAATTCATTAACTTCGGGAATGAGTTTTTTTGCTGTCTCCCTATGGTTCAGTAAAAAAATTATGTGATACAGCCAGACGATTATTAATAACATAAATGTGGGATGCATTTCCAAAAAATTGACCAAATTTCCCAATGATTCAAGTATTTCGAAAATGTAAAAACATTTAAAAAATGTGGCGTATTTTTTCTAATTGACAAAAAAATTCCACAAATTTGAAAACTTCAAGAATCCGTAAAATTCATAAATTTCAAACATTTCAAACGACTCAAATAATTTCCAAACATTGCAAGTTGTCAAAATCCTGACAATCTGAAATACATTTATTTACGTTTAAATCGATTTGTTACGCTTTAGTACTACACTATTTTCATTATTGAAAACACATTTATCCACCATTCATCTTTTTTCACCAAGCTAATGGAGCATGTGGGGAAAATAGTTTCACTAGAATGCGATGAATATGTAGAATGCTTTGAATGAAAATCGAAAAGCTAGTGGAATTTGGAGCGGAGAGTATTCGCAGTGGTATAAACCGATATAGAGCAGCCCATTGTGGTCTCACACATGGAAATTGTGTTTTATTCCATTCTTCCAAGAATTCATGTGGAACGAATTGATGTGCATCATTGGCTTAAAGTATCTAACAGAACAAAGTTGCTGGTTATTTTATTACTTATGTAATATCCGTAGATCCGATAGTCCCGGAAATTACTCAAATTACAACAATATGAAAAAACTGACATTTATAACTTATAACTTATAACTTATAACTTATAACTTATAACTTATAACTTATAACTTATAACTTATAACTTATAACTTATAACTTATAACTTATAACTTATAACTTATAACTTATAACTTATAACTTATAACTTATAACTTATAACTTATAACTTATAACTTATAACTTATAACTTATAACTTATAACTTATAACTTATAACTTATAACTTATCGTAAAATTTATTTATGTTTCAGGTAATTCTATTTCACAGTAGGCAGATACCTGGATAGTTCATTTCGCGCAATTTCCCCGCCCCCCCCCCCTCACCCAGGAATTCTAAATTGCAAAAATAACAACGGGTGAGTAAAACAACAAATTTCACGGGGTGCTCACCCCCTCACAGACGGATATATATGCTGCCATGTATAGTGTAGGGGGGAAAAACTGTGTGACGCAAATCCCACAGGCGAGTTGAGAGAAAGCCGGTTTGACCCGGGACAGTTCAACCGAATGCGCAAATTTTGTGAACGAGGAGAGACGGGATGAGGAGGGGGGGGGGGGGGGGTGTGGAATGAGGAGGGAAAGATTCGGATGGCATTAGGGGGAACATTGCACCAGTTGCAAAGGCTATTGTCAAGTATTATTGTTTATGTTCTCTAATTATGGACAGACTCGTCGGCGAATTATATAAATTAATTTGCAAAATTGGAATTGTTGAAAATATTTTTTTTAGCTTTTAGGAGACATTTTTCAAGTTCCGGAAATTTCCCTCCATTCTCCGAAAATTTTTTTGACATTTTTAAATCACTGAAAATTTGAAGTTCCTCGAAATTTTTCCATCAACTCTGATGAAAAAAATATATATATATATAAATCCATAAATTCTCCGAAATTTCCGACCTTTTAAATTGCAGAAACTCCTAACTTGCTGCTTTCCACATTTCACTCCTAAAATAAACTCCATGTGCCACCCACCGACCGCCCTCTTTTATTTTCTCGCGTCGTACACGGGATTTCTCGTACGCTGCTTTTTATTTATGCTCTCTTACCCACTGACCTCATCGCGAATATCTTCTACAATTTTAAATGTATAATGGAGGACGTTCACTTTGCTCTTCAAGATGAGAGCAATAAAACAATTTAACTAAGAAGAGGTAATTAGGTAATTGATCATTACACTAAGAATAAAACTAATGTTCATTTTCTCAGTTTTTCTGTAAATAAAAGGAACACAGAAGAAAATAATGATGAACTTTTGCAATGTCACAATTAAGTTAGAAAGTTAGTTATTGGTTAGTTAGTTAGCTATTGGTTAGTTAATCAGATTAGTTAGTTGACTAGTTTGTTAGTTAGCTAGTAAGTTATCAATTAGAAAGCTAACTGGTTAGTTATGTAAGTAGTTAGATAGTTAGTGGCTAGTTATATAGTTACTTTATTGATCACCATCAGACATTCCAATAAATCGATAAAATTCCGTTTTCTGGTGAGTTAGGTAGTTAGCCACTTGATCAATCATACATCAGTTAGGTCGGTGAGTCAGTTAGTCGTCTTTGAGTCTGTAACCAATTAATTGCTGCAGTCAATTACTTGTGTAGTGAGTTAAATATTCATTTAACTAGTCAGCTAAACGGACGATTACTCAAGTAGTCAGTGGTTTATCGGCATGGTGACCGAGTTAGGTGATCGGCAGTTTTTTCGGTCTGAGTGAACGGCAGTTAATGAATGATTCAGTTAATCGATGAATCCGTAAATGAACCTTTCAGTTAATTGATAACTTAGTTCGTTATGTAATCAGTATTAGAATTTTCGTGTTAATTGCCGTTATTCCGATAGTGGGTTAGCCGGTCAATCAATCAATTTTTTAGCAAGTTCGTTAGTTTAGTACCACTCTACGTAGTTACCCATTTAGTTAAGTTGTCATTCTAATTAAACCATGCAGCATATAAATTCAAATGCAGTTAGTAAATTAGTAAGTTAGTAAGTTAGTAAGTTAGTAAGTTAGTAAGTTAGTAAGTTAGTAAGTTAGTAAGTTAGTAAGTTAGTAAGTTAGTAAGTTAGTAAGTTAGTAAGTTAGTAAGTTAGTTAGTTAGCCGATAAGTGTGAAGAAAACGACTTTGGAAATTTTGAAATATAAGTTAGACTTGTTTTTCATACCTATGTTGTAAAGTAGTTTGAAAACAGCAGGGTATTATTACTCATCATAATATCAATTAATTGCACCAATACTGGCCAATTAATTATGATTATTATTAATGACCGAGTACTTTTGTATGAAATAATGCAGTGCTTGATCAATTGAATAAATTCGGTTCAATGAGTGAATTAATTCGGTTGAGGCTAGTCAATTAGGTTAGCTATTAAGCCATAATTTTTCCGGATTTTTGGCAATGATTTTTCCGAGGTTAGTTAATAATATAATGACGAATGGCTAATTGGATTAACACGGATAATCGTTTGTATTCAATGCATACGTGGACGTAGGGGAGGTTACTAATTAAATGCGAGGTATCAATCAATTAATTACGACGAATGGGTTTATTATTGTCATCGATGATGAAATTAAACGATATTGTGGTATATATATATATATATATATACATATATATATATTTTTTTAGAATTTGTTTGTATATGTTGATTCGTTTAAGATTTTATGAATTTTTTAAGATGCCCGGAAGTTATCTACTTTTCGTGGTTGCGCCATTCTCCCAACGTTCTTTAAGCGCGCATTGAGAGAATCTCTCACATTTTGTTTCGGGATGATATGTCGAGATGTGAAGGAGATAGGCCAATTTTCATGAGAATGTTTTTTGTAGTGCACACTGAGAGCTACAAGAACGCTTTATATGAACATTCGTTAATATTCTTAGTTTTGAAGATATCTGCCAAAAATGCTTTTGCGCGATGCCGCGCAAGTTCTCCATAGATGGCGCGCTTCCGGTACCAACTGCGCGCGCATCCCTCGGGAATTCTGATCGATTCGAAGAATATAATTCCCATCAAATAAACTGAAAGAGTTACTTGAGGCATTAAAAAAGTTTCGCTCAGATATTTCAATTTTCCAACATACTTTCGACAATATGAAAATTATGACTTTCTCGGTGAGAGAAAGTCTTCTAATGCCCTTGCACACCGGGTGACCAATCAATGGAAAATCGATTAAACCATATTAACAATTTTTCCATTTTTAACCCACCCATAAAATGTCGTCACATCCTTAAGAAAAGGGAAAATGGAAATTCATCCCTGCACCATTTGTGGATTTGCGCAGCTATCCTTCAAGCATGACTGCTCTGATACGTTATATTTAGCTTCAAAACTTTTTTACCTCACTATCTGTTTATACCGGTTTCCCCTCGATTTTCTCCTTGATGTTGCTCTTTATCCCAAAGGGGTGAAGAGGGTGTTATTAAAGTGGAGAAGAAAAATATTGTGGAGTGGATGGTTGGGGGAGGGGCGGGCGGGGGGGGGGGGGGGGGGTGGGGGTTGCGAGGAGGAGGTAGGGAGGGAGCGGTGCGGTTAGACCGTCTTGAAAAAGTTGAGGCGTACCGCTCACACACCATTTACGTAGACACTCTATTATGCTCCATTTTATTTCTTAATAATGAATGAAGTGGCTATGGGATCCTCGGCGGCTCGAACTAATAACTTCCTGATATGTGTGTGTGTGTGCTATTTTTCTTCTGTCCCTTTCATCTCTACTCCCCAGGGTAAGAGAGGCATTCCTTCATAAGAGCGTATTGGATAGCCGATCATCGGCATGCAAGCGATCGGGTGTGTGTGGATGGGTGGGTGCGTGTGTGTGTCGTGTCTAGGTGTGCGTGTGTGTGTGTGTGTCGGGGCGGGGGGGGTGAGTGGGCAGGTGGTGGGTGGGTGAGTGAGTGCGTAGGTGAGTGGGCGGGGTGGGTGGTGTGGGGTGGGTGGGGTGGGGTGGGTGGGTAGGGTGGGTAGGGTGGGTAGGGTGGGTAGGGTGGGGTGGGGTGGGGTGGGTGGGTAGGGTGGGGTGGGTGGGTAGGGTGGGTGGGTGGGTAGGGTGGGTGGGTGGGTAGGGTGGGTGGGTGGGTGGGTAGGGTGGGTGGGTGGGGGGGTGGATGGGGTGGGGGGGGGGGGTGAGTGGGTGGTTGGGTGGAAAAAAAATAGATTTTTCAAACCGAGAATTGGGGGGGGGGGGGTCCCTTAAAAAGTCGTGAGTTTGACGTGGCAAAGACAGAGCGCAGTGGAAAGGCGTAAGTGTACGGCGACGAGGAATTGGAAGCATTATTGACACTATATGACGTAGGAGAAAGTAGTGTCCTGATAATCGACAATACTTTGAATGCAATCTAATGTGCCGTTATGTCACAATAAATCTCTATGTCTTCATAGAAAACGGCGAAAACTTATTGGTACACCTAATGCACTGCGGTTCATCATGTGTAATCAATTTCCATTTATGAGACACCGAGGAGTTCAGGGTGGTCCAAAGAATGTGTAATGTCACATTCCCAATTTTTCCTCGCTGCAAAAAAAACTCAAAAATTACCAAAATTGACGTCAGCTAGAGATTATTCATTTTTCAAGTGCAAATCATTAATTAAAGTGATATCCGGGGATCTTTTGGGTTGTCTTTTGTTAACCAATGGCATCACGCAAGTAGGGGTAGTTTATGAGGGGGAGGGGGTGGTGTGGAAGGGGGGGGGGAGGGGGTGGTGTGGCAGGGGGGAGGGGGTGGCGTGGTCGGGGGTGCGGGGGTGGTATGGCAGGGGGAGGGGTTGGCGCGGGAGGGGGCGGTGTGGCAGAGGGGAGAGGCGGAAAGATGGGGAGGGGAAGTGCTGGAGCCCGGAGTAGAGCCAAGGCAGCCTTGGAGTGGGTGGGTTTTGAAGATGGGGAAGGGGAGACGCTTGAATTCTATTTATAGAAACGAGGACCTATATATAGTCGCCACAAGAGGGGTGGGGAGTCTATGCATAGACTCGGTCTGTCTCTCTCCCACTATCGCACCCTCTCCCTCTGTCGCACTTTGTACTATCTCTCTCTCCCTCTCTCCCTCTCTCGCACTGTTTCGCAATTTTTTTTATCTCTTCTGCTCGCCGCCTATCTCTCTCTCTCTCTCCCTCTCTTTCTCTCTCACCCCGTAGTTTTGCTGGACTGTTGTATCGAATTGCTTGACATATAGGTATAAAAAAAATTAAACATTAAAGTATAATGGCACTGCGCTTGGATTACGAGAATAATCTGCGCACGCATAGTTACCAGAGTCGGTGTAATGTAATTAGTATGGGGACTTTCCAGAAATGCTTCCAACTGCACAATTCGTCCTCTATTCTTGAATTTTCCTCATTTTTTCAAATTTGACTATCGTGAAAGTTATTGTGATTAGCCTAAAATGTCTCAGATCCATGGACTTTTCTCGATGTTTCATAACCTGTGTGTATGTGTATGTGTATGTGTATGTGTATGTTTTTTTTTTCTACTCTTGCTCTATTCGTATTCACCCACGTAACCGCTGTTAGGCATTACTTCATGGGCAATACTACGGATCAGAGTACCCACCCATTGCGGCTGGGGCCGACTTCGCCATTTCAGCTAATCGCATTTCTAATCACAGGGTAAACCTCCAGAAACCCCTGTGATACGATGGTGGGCGTCTACGATGGAACCCTCCCTCCCCCCCCCCCGCGCGACGGGTCGCGTTCGGTCCCGGCTCACGGTCTCACTTCATGGATACCGCCGATAGCACACACGGAATGTTCCTGCCATCGGTCGGAGTCCGTGAGAAAATATTTTTCAGAAAAAATATTTGCAGTGAGCGGGAATCGAACGCGGGACCTTTAGAATAGTAGGCAGACACTCTACCCACTACGCCAAAGCCCCGTCGTGTGTGTATGTGTATATGTGTGTGTGTGTGTGTGTGTGTGTGTGTGTGTGTGTGTCTGCTTGTGTGTTCGTGTGTGTTCTTTTCTCCATTCCCCTCCTCTGGACCCCTACATTACCCGCTCTTCACCATTTCCTCGAAATGGCCTACTGGACACCCATCCATCCGACTTTCGCCACTTAGGCCATCGTATTTCCGAACACAGGGTAAACCTCCAGAAACTCTTGTGCTAAGACTGTGGGCACCTATAATGAACCCCACTAGAACAAATCCCCGACTTTGGGGTTCACTGAGGAAGAACGAGAGCACAGAAAAAGGAAAATCGGTGAAGGAGGGAAAGAGGTTAGGGAACACTGTCCGCGCTTTCAGTATCCTCGAACAAATTTGAATGAAACTCTTGAGACTGAACATGTAGTTTCAGCAATTTTAAGGCACAATGTAACTATTCAATTTTTATTTTAATAACCTAGCGGATGTGTAATTTACAGAATTTTTCTTCAGAATTTATCGCAGCAGATTTTCGCGGAAATTCTAACTTTTTTTTTGAAAACTACCTCCAGCAGAAAAATGAAGTTAATATACGTTGACAAGCACCAGACTTGTACAAGATTTAATTTGCAAAAGAGTAAGTTTCAACTGAAATGACATGCTCCATGAAAGTAGAAATTTGCACAATGCGGTACAAGAGGAAGTACGAGTAACGATGAAATAAGTATTAAAAGCAGCTACAGAGCACTATGAGATTTGAATGTTGCTTAGAAATTCCCAGAATTGCCATAAAGTATAATGACCGTTCCAACTGTAACATCTTCATTTAATGAAAGTTCCAGTTTTTCTGTCAATTTTGAAGAATAAGATTTACCTGGGGTACAGACCGTCAGCGGTCGCGCCATTCTCCCAACGTTATTTAGGCGCGCATTGAGGTAATCTCTCGCATTTTGTTTCGGGATCATATGTCGAGATGTGAAGGAGATAGGCCAATTTTCATGAGAATGTTTTTTGTAGTGCACACTGAGAGCTACAATAAAGCTTTATATGAACATTCGTTAATATTCTTAGTTTTGAAGATATCTGCCAAAAATGCTTTCGCGCGATGCCGCGCAAGTTCTCCATAGATGGCGCGCTTCCGGTACCAACTGCGCGCGCATCGCGCGGGAATTCTGATCGAGTCGAAGAATATAATTCCCATCAACTTAACTCTGTGGTATCAATGATCTTTATCTCCACCTAAATAAACTGAGAGAGTTACTTGAGGCATTAAAAAAGTCTCGCTCAAATATTTCAATTCTCCAAAATATTTTCGATAATATGATAATATGAAAATTCCAGGAGAACCCAAAAGAGTCCCGAGATTGTGATCAATCTCTCAAAAATCCTTCAAAAATTGTCTCAAAGATCCTATCAAATTCTCGAAGAAAAAAACGAAAAAAAAAAATTGGAAAAAATTCTTGAAAAAAGAAAATTGAGGGAAATTTGAGAAAAGCCTGGAAAAATCGAGGAAAATTGCGGGAAATCATGAAAAAAATTTCTACAAATTTTTCGACAAATTCCGGGAAATTCCGCAAAATTTACAAAAAAATATCTGCAAGCAATTTATCTTGCTACATCTCTCTCAGCATCCGTCCTCTCCCGCCCCCACCTCCGCCGTCTCTCGACCCTCCCCTCTCTCGCGGTCGCGCTGCAGCCTCACTACAGTAACCCCCCAGGTTTTCCCACAGGAGTATGACGACAGTAGGGACAATTCCGGCTCGCGCAGACTAACGGAGGGTGGAGGAATTGTGGGTGGATGGTGGGGGTGGAGGGGGAGATTGTACGTGCTGCAGGTTCAATGAAACCAGGCCATCCTGCATTCACCCAGTACTCCCCTGCCCCTCACCCACGTCATGCCACATTTTGCCGGGCCTTGGAAATAGGGGTATAAGAAGTGGGAGGGGGGGGGGGGGAGGAGAGAGGGAATTATTAAATATTTTTGAGGGAGTCGTTTCATTCATCTCGGCATATTTGAAGATATGGGGAGAAGAATTGTTTTATTAATTTATTGTTTTGCCCCAAAAATGAAAAATGAATTTCTCATCGTATGTCCACGTTTCAAGGAATTTCAGACGTCTCGAAATAATTTTCAACATAATGTGTGTGTGTATGTGTGGGTGAGTAGGTGGGTGGATGTGAGTGGATGGGTGAATGTGGATGGGTGGATGTGAGTGCGTGTGTGTGAGTAGGTGGGTGGGTATGAGTGGGTGGGTGGGTGTGAGTGGGCTGGTGGTTGGGTGTGAGTGAGTGGGTGGGTGGATGTGAGTGGGTGGGTGGGTGGATGTGAGTGGGTGGGTGTGAGTGGGTCGGTGGGTGGGTGTGAGTGGGTGGGTGGGTGTGAGTGAGTGGGTGGGTGTGGGTGAGTGGGTGGGTGTGGGTGAGTGGGTGGGTGTGGGCGGGTGGGTGGGTGTGGGCGGGTGGGTGGGTGTGGGCGGGTGGGTGGGTGTGGGCGGGTGGGTGGGTGTGGGCGGGTGGGTGGGTGTGGGCGGATGGGTGGATGTAAGTCGGTGAATGCGTGGGTGGGTGGCTGCTAACTTGAACAGTTGTCATACTTTAAAAACTAAAGCCCAATCGATATTCCAAATATCGATGTTTATCGACGCAAACGCAATTACCAACCAACTTCACGATGTTATCTGACTCATGTGATCAACGTATAAATGAATCACGATTGAAAACTAAATTATGACAGACCAGGAATCGCCTTACTTACATTTTTGTGTATGCCCATTCTTGAATAGGATAATTTCACGATATTGTTAAAGCGTATTGTTGAATAAAAATAATCCCCACTACTAATACGACGGCGATAATTTTTTACGTCTATAACCCTAAAGCAAAGCGCGGGAACGCAAGGTGCGCAAAGTACCTCTGCGCAACTGGCGATGGCCGGGAGTAGCGACGCAGGAAGGAGGACGGGGTGCGTGACGTCACTTCATTGGGAATTTCGCGTGTCTTCACTGAAGTTTTTTCTCCGCGCATTGTACCATTACATGTGCCACATGAATTTCAGCGACTATCCTTAATGGTTTTTGCATTTTCCCATTTTTATTTTGTATCCTTTTTTTTCAGGAGATTTGATTGATTTTCTTTTTTCAACGAGCCCATTCGGAAAGATGGGAGTGGAATATCAATGAACATTTCAGGAGCGAAACTAGGTTGTAGCTCGCATCCCACGAGAGAAAGATGGAGCAAGTGAGAGCGAGAGAGGCAGAGAGAGAGAGAGAGAGAAGGCTCCATTCAAACATCACTTTCGCTAGGTTGCCGTATGTCATTTCAAGTCCCCACTTTTTTACATTTTGCCGTGATAAGAATTTTCAATTTGAAATTTCGGGAATTTCATTTGGGAAAAGTCGATTCAGGGAAGATGCTCGGAAAAAATCGCTTGTGAGAGAAGAAAAGTGTTTTAATTGAAGGTCATTTGTCACACACCCACACACACACACACCTACACACCCATACACCCACACACCCACACACCCACACACCCACACACCCAACCACTCACCCACACACCCAACCACTCACCCACACACCCAACCACTCACCCACACACCCAACCACTCACCCACACACCCGCCCACCCACCCATCCACTCACCAACCCACCCATCCATCCGCTCCCCGACACGGCCACCCACCCACTCACCCACATGCCCACCCATTCACACACCCACCTACTCACACACCCACCTACTCACACACCCACCCACTCACCCACTTACTCACCCACCCACTCACCCACCCACCCACTCACCCATCCACTCACCCACCCACCCATCCATCCACTTACCCACCCACCCACCCATCCATCCACTTACCCACCCACCCACCCAATCCATCCACTTACCCACCCACCCACCCATCCATCCACTTACCCACCCACCCACCCATCCATCCACTTATCCACCCACCCACCCATCCACTCACCCACCCACCCATCCACTCACCCACCCACCCATCCACTCACCCACCCACCCATCCACTCACCCACCCACCCATCCATCCATCCACTCACCCATACGGCCACCCACCCACTCACCCATCCACTCACCCACCCACCCATCCATCCAGCCACCCACCCAACCACTCACCCACACACACGCCCACCCACCCATCCACTCACCAACCCACACATACATATACATATACACACACCCAGACATACACGCACACGAGGACATAAAATGAGACCATGAGGCCGGGCGGGAACCTTACCCGACGCGGGAGGAGAAGCCCACCATCTCAGTACAGGGTTTCTGGAGATTTATCCTGTGTTTAGAACTGCGATGGCCTAAATGGCGGAGATGGCCCCGGCCGCATGGATGGGTGTCCAGTAGGGCCTTTCGGAGAAACAGACACGCACACATATACACGAACACACAATATTCAGAGGTTAAATTAGGCATTATGTAATTCTCTTGGTAATTTTGTGGAGATAAAATTTTCATGAAACTTCGAGAAAATCAATAGATTGGGAATTCCAAATAAAATGAGTACTTCCACCTATACATTGAATTTCAATGCAATTTATGGTGATTTTCCACTGTGATGACCCATTGTTTTTTAGCAGGGAAGCGAGATAAAATCCTGTTCTCTACTTTATGCATCAATTGAATTTATGTTTGATGGTCGATATCATGGGAAAAATTTAGGTTATTCGAAAAAATACGGAAAATATTTTGCATTCCTGATTACTTATCTCGGATCAGATTTTGCTATGAAAAAAAATACATAAACAACTGCGAAAAATCTAAAATTTTCACCTTCAAATTCTGAACTCTTTTGGATTCATTTCAAAATGCAAAACTTTACAAAATTTGTTTTTTGAAAATTTGAAAGTTTCTAAATTTTCAATGATTCCAAAATTTTTGGCTTTTTCAAAATTTTCAAAATTGCAAATTTGCAAATTTGTAAAATGTTCAAAAAAAATTAAGTTTGCAAAATTGGCATTTTCAGTTGCTTTTTTGAAAATTCTCAAAATTTTCAAAAGTTTATGAATTTGAATAATTCCCCGCCCCCCTCCCCCCCCACTACCCCATTTTTCAGCTCGACGTATCATGATTAAATTCTGTTCTCTGCCGTATACATGAATTGAATTTATGTTTGATGCCCGATACGGATGTGGCGGAGCGACTGAGCCGGGTATAGACTCGGCGGGCGACGCGGGGGGAGGGGGGGGGGGGGGAGGGCGTTCTGATGCCGATAATAATCCCACAAACGTGTGTCGTACCATCGTAATTACTAGTGGACTCTACGTTAATGCGATTGTTGGAACGATCACGTCAGATATACCAAACATTATATCACTGATGTATTTAAGCGATGGTACCTCCCTCATTTTCGAAATTAGAAGATATATATATCGCATTTTGGACCTTGAAAATTCATGAAATGTTTAAAATTTTACAAACTTTTGAATCGTTGCCAATTTTTAAAGTTGAAAACAATTTTTTTGGAGATATATAACCGACCACTTGAAAAGGGCCCACTTTGTCGGATTGTCGCTCGTTGCTGCCCATTCATTACCGAGACTGTCTGGTGGAAAACTTCGTCGAATTAAAATGATTACATCATCATAAATGGAATGTAGTTAACCCTGCACAAGATTGAGCTGATCCTATAGTTAAAATTTTTTTGCAAATGAGATTAAAAGTATGAGGCAACAAAGTTTTTCGTTTAACCATCAGCTGGAGGTGGGGGCAAAAATACCATCTGACGGAGAAGATGTATGGGCGTTTGCTTTTGTGGCTTTTCTCCATTACCATCTTTATTACTTTGGTTTTCTCATTTCGTTGGATCACATTGGCAAATTGAAATTTATTGCAATTTTGAGATATTAAATTGATTGAACGAATTATGTGGGCTAAAGAATTTTTGAAATAATGTTCTGATTTTATTAATATTTTATTGATAAGAATGTATTATGTTATGTTTATGTGTTATTAATATGTTATTGTCATGTTCAATTGGGACACTAGTCTGATTATTAATTGGGACACGGGCCGACACTTCAATTGGGTTGATGGTTTCTTGTTCAATTGGGACAATAATTGCATCTTCAATTGGGACAATGGTCCAGTTTTCAATTGGGACACTTGGCGAATCTTGGATTGGGACAATGGTACAATCTTCAATTGGGACACTGATACAATATTAAATTGGGACAATGATCCGATATGCATTTGGGACGATGACCCAATCTACAATTGGGACATATATCCAATTTTGAATTGGGACACCGGCCCAATACTGAATTGGGGTAATGGTCCAATCTTGGATTGGGACAGTTGCACGATATTCAATTGGGACAATGGACCAATACGAAATGGGGACAATTGCCCAATCTACAATTGGGACACCGGTGCAATCTTGAATTGGGACAATGGTACAATAGTCAATTGGAATACTAGGACAATCTTCACTTGGGACACTGATCCAATATTCAATTGGGACACTGATCCACATTTAATTGGGACAATGGCCCAATATTCAATTGGGACACTATCATAAACTTCACCTGTGACAATCGTCCAATGTTCGAGGGCGACAGCGGTCCAATTTTCAATTGGACCAATGGTCCACATTTGAATCGGGACAATGCTCCAATTAAAACAGTGACCCAAAACGTCCACTGAGATGGTAATACGCTCTGCAATTGGAACACTACTCCAATCTTTAATTCCGATTCTGATTCAATTGCGATTAGAAAATAATCGCAACAATTAATTTTCAAATTAACTTCCAAAATATTGAAAATTATCCAGAATTCCAAAATCTCCACAATTTTCCAAATTCTCAAAACTTCCAAATCTGCGAAATTTTTGGGAATTTCCAAATGTATTGCAATGTTCAAAATTTTCAACTTTAAACACAATTTACAAAAAAATTTAAATTTCGAAAAAATGGGATTTTCTGAATAGTTGAAATCTTTCAATGAACAGACCAAAATTGATGATTCCTTTGTAATTTGAATACTCAGTTTCACGTGTTGGTCCATTGATGATGATTCAAGGATTGTCTGGGTGTGTGGTCGGCACATACTCGCGCCCCACTCAAACTGGCTATATAAGCCCGGGCTAATACCGAAGGGGTCACTAATTACGCACGTGCAACGGGTGGCTTCAAACACGAATGCCTTGATACGGATTACGCGCCCAGGAAACGATATCATGTGTCAGTGTAACCACTTTCACACGTACAAAATGCTCATTCTAACTTCCGCATTTGTCCTCGTTATTTTACTCAGGTAGTGTCAACTGAACTATGCAATGTGTGTGCGTCATTTGACCAGAAATTATAATTGAATGAACTAAATTCGTTATGCTAATTAAAAGAGTCATTTTCAAGGTCATTTGGCCAAATTATAATAGTTGATCCCTATTCATATCCACACGAGTACACCCACCCACCCATCTACCCACCCACCCATCTACCCACCCACCCATCTACCCACCCACCCATCTACCCACCCACCCATCTACCCACCCACCCATCACCCACCCACCCATCCACTCACCCACCCACCCGCCCACCCATCCACGCACCCGCCCACCCATCCACGCACCCATCCTCTCACCCACGCACCTACCCACCCACCCAGCCACCCACCCGCCCACCTACCCACCCACCCACCTACCCACCCACCCACCTACCCACCCACCCACCCACCCACCCACCCACCTAACCACCCACCCACCCACCTAACCACCCACCCACCCACCTACTCACCCACCCATCTACCCACCCACCATCCGCAAAACATATTTATGTGTGTGTGTGCGTGTGTTTGTGTTGGTCCAGAGAAATCGCTCAGGAGATTGGTTACAATCATGCAAAATATCGAGAAATGTAAAAATGTTATGCCTACCAAATTTTTATTTGGGAATTTGGGGTATAAATTCTTTCCGGACTTTCTTATTTGGTTTAGCCGTCATGCAGTCAGTTAATAACGTTAAGTTTCTACCCAGGAAAGGAAAATCCACCATATGGGGAGTGGTAGGCAATCGTCATGGTAAAATTTTCCACAGTTTGAAAAGACTGAATCGATACTGTGGCATCAAGATAGAATATCTCGACCATTCCACACGCGATTCTCAAATGCTTTTCCAATTTGCTAATCGAACGATACTCCGATTTGGCCAATTGCTCGTTGACTGAACGGTTACCACTTTGAAGTCTCCGGGTTTTTCTTTAATTACGATCGATTTGTAAAATGACTTGGTGTTTTTTTGTCAAAGTTTCCGAATTTTCCAAATTTTTCATATCTCCCAAATTTCCTAAATTTTCCAAATTGTCCGAATTTCGAAAATTTGCCAAGTTTGCCAAATCCCCCAAACTTTCCTATTTTTTCTGAATTTTCCAAATTTTCCAAATTTGCCAATTTTTTCAAGTTATCCTAATTGTCCAAAGTTTCCAAATTTTCCGAATTTTGAATATTTCCCAAGTTGGCCAAATTCCCCAAATTTTCCTAATTTTTTTTGAATTTTCCAAATTTTCCAAATTTTCCAAATTTTCCAAATACTCCAAATTTTTCAACTTTACAAAATTCTCCAAATTTCCCAAATTTTCCAAAGTTTTCAAATTGTCCAAATTTTCAAAATTGGCAAAATTTGAAAATTTTTTCAAACCTTGCAATTTGTTATGATTCTTACAATTATCAACATCGTCGAAATAATTAATCTATACTTATTGATTATTAGTCAATATGAATGATAAATGGTTGATAATTATTGATCCTTAAATACTGTTTCGGCTGAATAATCGAACGCTACTGGAAGGTAGCCAATTACTCGTTGATTCTCACGTAATGGGTACCACGATTATGCTAACGAACTACAGTAAATTGGTCGAGGTAATATGACCTCAATCGACATATGCAAAGGGTCTATATTGACAAATTTCAATGAATAATATCGCGTCATCTTGCGACCCCTCGACCAGTTCCAAAATTTAATTCCCATTTTAGGGTTAATGATAAGGACCTTTCACCATTCAATGCAATGTGACCCATATAACGAACTCAACGGTTGATTACTGGTGAGGATTTATTTTTTTTGAAAATTTTACAAACTGCCGAAATCCTGGAAATTGCAAAAATTTTGAAAATCTTGAAAATTTTTAAAATTCTAAAAATTTTAAAAATTCTAAAAATCTTAAAAATTCTAAAAATTTTAAAAATTCTAAAAATTTTAAAAATTCTAAAAATTTTGATAATTTTGAAAATTTTGAAAATTTTGAAAATTTTGAAAATTTTAAAAATTTTGAAAATTTTGAAAATTTTGAAAATTTTGAAAATTTTGAAAATTTTGAAAATTTTGAAAATTTTGAAAATTTTGAAAATTTTGAAAATTTTGAAAATTTTGAAAATTTTGAAAATTTTAAAAATTTTAAGAATTTTTAACATTTTTAACATTTTGAAAATTTTGGAATTTTTGGAAATTTTGGAAATTTTCAAAATTTTCAAAATTTGCAAAATTTTGAACATTTTGAAAATTTTGGAATTTTTGGAAATTTTGGAAATTTTGGAAAATGTTGAAAATTTTAAAAGTCTTGAAAATTTTGAAAATTTTAAAAATTTTGAAAATTTCGAAAAATTTGAAAATTTTGAAAATTTTGAAAATTTTGAAAATTTTGAAAATTTTGAAAATTTTGAAAATTTTGAAAATTTTGAAAATTTTGGGAATTTTGGAAATTTGAAAAATTTTGGAAATTTCAAAAATTCGGAAAATTCTGAGTTTGGAAATCGTAAATTATAATGTTGAAAAACGTGATTTACATAATTTCGAATAGTAACCTACAATTCTCTAGGTATTGGAAGAAAAAATTCGTACACACAGATGCACACAAGGGCAAGCGATTGGTTGGACCCATCGAGGGCCACACGCACATCTCCTTTATCTACTACCCTTTCCCCGAGAAGCCCTGAACTTGAAGACGATTTCAATATTCGCATTAGGCCGACAGAAACACCCTGTATAGCCCACATTCACATGGCACCAAGGTAAATTCGATTTACCCATCGATTCTCGAGCCAAAGTCGTATCGAACTCAGTTACACTTTAAGCAGGGTAAGGAAAGAATTCATTCCATTTGGTACAGTTGTGACTCGAGTGTTTCACTTGCCGGTCCTTCGACCTTCTCGAACTAATCCAATTTTGTTTCCTGTCTACCTACTCCCTTCTACTTGTTCTATCTGTGTACGTCTGTCTAGGAATACACCGGTAATGAATGTCATTCGTAGGAAATTACTTCGATATTGTTTCCGGCATTTCGCGTAACTTACGTTCAAGTGGGTTATATAAGCCGTATAAGTTGCAGTTTCATAAAGTTGAACGTAACCATGTGGTACTCTTTTAAATTTCCAATAGGACAAGTTATTAGTATCAATCTTAACGTTTGCGTAGGTATGTGTATGTGTGTGTGTGTGTGTGTGTGTGGGGGGGGGGGCGGGTGACTGGGTGGGTGGGTGAGTGACTGGGTGGCCGGGTGGATGACGGGGTGGGTGGGTGGATGGGTGGTTGGTTGGTGGGGTGGTGGGGTGGGTGGGTGGTTGACTAGGTGGGTGACAATGCGGCTTGGGTAAGTGGTTGACTAGGTGGGTTGGGTGAGTGACTGGGTGGCCGGGTGGATGACGGAGTGGGTGGTTGGTTGGGTGGGCGAGTGGGTGGGTGGATAGTTGGGCGGATGAGTAGTTGGTTGGGTCGGCGGGTGGGTAGTTGATTGGGTGGATGGGTGGTTGACTAGGTGGGTTGGGTGGGTGATAACGTGGGTTGGGTGAGTAACTGGGTGGCCGTGTGATAACGAAGTGGGTGGTTGGTTGGGTGGACGGGTTCGTAGTTGGTTGGGTCGGCGGGTGGGTGGGTGACTAGGTGGGTTGAGTGGGTGACTGGGTCGGTGGGTAGGTGACTGGGTGACTACAGGGAATTTCATGATCAATAAAATTAAAAGAATATTATGCAAAAACCTAGAAAAGAAACTTTGATGATAAAATTTTTCTTCGCTCTTCCCGTGTTATCATATCATTATCATCTTTACCCAGTGAACTAGGGTATTTCGCCCATGTCCCCCCATCTGCTTTATTTTAGTACCGGATGATGCTGCAGCATTTAATGTATACATATATATATTAGTTAGCGAGATTTCGTTACCGCGGTACGACACTGTGGTCCAACCGCGGTGACGCAAACATGCACCGTCAATTTGTTGAGTCGACACACATATGTACCTCAGACGATCAATGGCTGCAAGGGACATTACGCGTACTAGCGTGACGATAACGGAATGCTCGTTAAGCATTTGTTTTACAGTTTATTTAGCCCCCGAGCAAGGGGATAATTCGCACTTCCCCGTTGCCGTTTTTTTTCGAAATAAGACAATTTTTATCGAGAAATTTGAGGTTCGGGACAAAATTGTTTTTTTTTCTCAAATATCGTCAAAATTTCGGAAAAAAACGATAATTTGTAAAATTGCAAAATTGGTAAAATATCCAAAATTTTCAAAATTTCTAAAATTTTCAAAATTTTCAAAATTTTCAAAATTTTCAAAATTTTCAAAATTTTCAAAATTTTCAAAATTTTCAAAATTTTCAAAATTTTCAAAATTTTCAAAATTTTCAAAATTTTCAAAATTTTCAAAATTTTCAAAATTTTCAAAATTTTCAAAATTTTCAAAATTTTCAAAATTTTCAAAATTTTCAAAATTTTCAAAATTTTCAAAATTTTCAAAATTTTCAAAATTTTCAAAATTTTCAAAATTTTCAAAATTTTTAAAATTTCCAAAATTTTCAAAATTTCCAAAATTTTCAAAATTTTCAAAATTTTCAAGATCTTCAAAATTTTTAAAATTTCCAAAATTTCCAAAGTTGAAATTTTCCAGAACTTCGGAAATTTATGAATATAACGTATATGCCCGGTTGTGACTATAACAAACTGCTCGTTAAGCGTTTATTTGGAAGTTTATTTAGCTCCTAAGCCAAGTGGATAATTTGCCCTTCATCACTGCCGATTTTCCGAGGACGAGACCCTTTTTATCGGGTAATTTCATCGTTGGGAAAAAAAAGGGGGGAGTGTTATCATGACAATGTCTTCTGGAAGGGTCCTTTCGACTCATTTACGATCGGGGGAATAACTTAGAGTTATTAACTCGAAAACAGTTAACGGCTGAAATTAAATGATAAATTTTGGAAATGTTGAAAATTTTTGAATCCATTTTTTTTATCCAAAATGGTCATTATTTTCGACATTTCCAAAATTTCCAAAATTTCCAAACCCCCAAAATTTCCAAATTTCCAAATTCACGGACTTTTCAAATTTTGAATTTTTTTCAAAATTTTCAAAATTTTCAAAAGTTTCAAAGTTTTTAAAATTTTCCAAATTTCAAAATTTTCAAATTTTTAAAATTTTCAGATTTTCAAATTTTCAAAATTTCAAAATTTTCCAAATTTTTAAATTTCCAAATTTTCAAATTTTCAAAATTTCCAAATTTTCAAAATGTCCAAGATTTCTAAAATTTTCAAACCACCATATTTTGTCAAATTATACACGATTTACGAAAGTTTGGGACAAAAAATCATGGAATAACAAATTGTTCTCGCCAAGGAAAAATGGAGAAGCGAGCAGCACACAACACGGCATTCCTCGGTTGATAATTTCTCATCCACGTGTTACCCAGCTTTTCTTTTTCTCTCATCTTCCTACGAGTTAAAGCTTGGTACAGTGTGAGTAGATATATAGGTAACACGCGTATCCAGCTAGAGTGATAAAAATCCAACGAATCCCAAGATTGCCCCTGGGTGAAAATTGCGGAGCCGCCGGAGTTGAATTTATCGCTCACACCCTTCGCTTGAAGAATGAGAAAAATAGGGGGTAGAGAAGCCAGAGTAAAAACCTATTTTCCATACCGATCCCCAGTGTATCTACCACCTATTCCATCAGATTTTTTTCTCCCATTCTACTTTTAATTATTCTATGATTACATTCGAACTGCAAAGTTTCTTGCATGTTCTGAACTTTCTTAATTTTCTGAATTTTTCCGATTTTCCAATTTTTTAAAATTTCCCAAATTCCCCAAATTTTTGAAAATTTACAATTTTTTCAAATTTCTTAAATTTTCCGAATTTTTTGAATTTTCCACATTTCTCAAATTTTTCGAGTATTCAGAATTTTCCAAATTTTTCAACTTTTTCAAATTCTGAAAAGTTTAAAAATTTTGGCAATTTGGAAGTTTTTAAAATTTTGAAAATTTTGAAAATTTAAAAAATTTTGAAAATTTTCCAAGTTTTAAAAATTTTCCAAATTTCTCCACATTTTCCGAAATCTCTCAAATTTTCCCAAATCTTCGAAATTTTTCAAATTTTCCACATTTTTTTAAATTTTGCGAAATTTCTCAAACTTTGCCAAATTTTCCTAATGTTTTTTGAATGTTCCAAACTTTCTAAATTTTGAAAATTTTCCGAAGTTGCCAAATTTTCCAAAATTTCTCAAATTTCCAAATTTTCCAAATTTTCCAAAATTTCCAAAATTTCCAAAATTTCTAAAATTTCCAAAATTTCTAAAATTTCCAAATTTTCCAAAATTTCCAAATTTTCCAAAATTTCCAAATTTTCCAAAATTTCCAAATTTTCCAAAATTTCCAAATTTTCCAAAATTTCCAAATTTTCCAAATTTTCCAAAATTTCCAAATTTTCCAAAATTTCAAAATTTCCCAAAATTTCCACAATTTCCAAACCTTCCAAACTTGCCAAATATTCCATCTTTGCCACTGTTCCGAGATTGAAAAATGGATAAATACCCTGGGGAAAAAGGTGACGATAGTGGGGAAAGTGGTAACACGATGGGTCCAGTCAGTGGCCGATGTGGAGGCTGTGGAGATGAGGCACGGTAGCGGAGTAGAAAACGCGCGATGCGAGGCGCGGGGCAATACCGCATTGCGGCTACGTTATCGCAACTACGGGTTTATACTCTCTGGGTATATTTTCCAAGCCTCGTGTGTCCATGGTGACTTCGTTATCGGCACTCCAACCAGAAACAGGTTCGCTATCCCTCCCCACTTACCTTTTTCACAGTGTACCCTATGCATCGGCTTTTAAAGCCTCCCTCAGGGGGCTGATTGCGCATTTTATAACTGGACAATCGATTACGGACGATCGGTGTTTTCATACGCGAATTTATAACATCAAAATTTCTCGAAATACCCAATCACTTTTAATTTTCTCACATTTTTTCAATGACCCTAATTTTTTCTTTCAAAAATTTTGACAATGATAATGAATTGAAAATAAATTAAATCAAAGTCGAAAAGTTCGGAATATTCAAAAATTTTAATCCTCCAAAATTCTCAAAATTAAAAAAATTTTTTTTTACTTGAAATTTTCTGATTTGAATCAAACTTAAAAATTTCGCTATTTTTTATATTGATAAAAAAGAATTACCCGATTTTTAAACTTTTGGAGTTAATTCCCGGGAGAACTTATTGTGCGATTTTATGATTGGACAATCGATAACCAACGACCACAACAATCGAAATAATCGGATATACCCAATCAGGAGCACCTGCGATTTTTTTTTACAGCCCCACACATTTTTCCGGCTTATTTCGCGGGCCGCTATCAGCTGATGAATCAGCGGATTAAACAAGATTTTTTTCCCAGGCAACTCCGGTGAATCGCCAATTTTATCTCAACCAAAAATTTATTCACTGACAAATGTGGGGAAATTGAGGAAAAAAGTGACACGCAAATACTAAATGACTGATTTTTTAAAAAAATATCCCGAATTTGCAAAAGTTTTTGAAAAAAAATGAATGTGAAAAAGTTTTCGAATTTCAAAAATCTGGACATTCTTTGATTCTCAAAATTTCTGGCAAATCGGTCTTTTATTTTTCATTTTTAAATTACCCAATTTTTTTTACCAAATTTCAGGGATATTTCAATGCATTACTAGGAGCCAGGAACACATGTATGTGTGTGTGTGTGTGTGTATGTGTCCGTGGGTTTGTGTATATGTATGTGTAGGTGTATGTGTATGTGTATGTTTTGTTTTTTTTTTTTTCCTCCGTCCCTCTCATTTGTACGCCCCCGGTAGCGGCCGTGTAAGCATTCCTTCAGGGGGCGTACCGGACACCCACCCATGCGGCTGGGGCCGACTTTCGCCATTTTTAGGCCATCGTATTTCTAAACACAGGGTAAACCTCCAGAAACCCCTGTGGTACGATGGCCGGCGCCTATGATGGAACCCACCCCCACCCCCTGCGTCGGGTTAGGTTCTCGCTCGGCCGAGCGGTCTCATTTTATGGGTACCGCCGATAGCACACACGGAAGTTCCTGCATCGGTCGAAATCCATGAGAAAATATTTTGAAAAAATATTCTCCGGCGGCCGGGCGCGAACCCGCAGATACTCTACCACTACGCCAAAGCCCCGACTTGTATGTGTATGTGTATGTGTATGTGTATGTGTATGTGTATGTGTATGTGTATGTGTATGTGTATGTGTATGTGTATGTGCAATAATTCGTAAAAATAGTCAAATTTACACAATGAAAATCTATCGCAAAAATTCCCGTCACTTCCGCCCAATTTGCATCATCTCCCCAAATCTTAATTCCCCTAACTTTGGCCAATCTCCCCCAAAAAATCGAATAAAAAAGTCACCAAAACCGATAGAATTTTTTGCATGTATCCCGAGCAAGCTCATCATCTGTACGTCAGTCACTGGGTTTGGAGTTATAAAGCGTGGAACTCTCGATTCGTAACATCAAAATCAAACGAAAAAAGAAAGACGTCTCTAGCGATGCTGGAGAAACGTCTTTCGGGCAGATGATAAATCCCCGACAGTGGAAATCAGACGTTCCAATCGTTGCATTTCACTTTTTTCCCCCCCAGTTCTTCTTTCTTTTAGACAAAGTAGTTCACTGCACTTTGTCGCACTGCACGCCCGCCCACCCACTTCCACCCACCGCCCCCCCCCCCCCCCGTCCGCCCACTCACTCGAATTACAGACTGCAGAATATTCTCCGCATTTCATTTTCATGATTGAGATTCGTGATTAAAAATAGAGGGAGCCAGTTAAGACTTTTTATCTACAAGTAGAAAATGTTAATCCATTTTTTATTGCCTTGCATAACAGCCTCATGCTGAGCATGAAGAATGGAATCCTAATTTTCCATTCATTCGCATTGCAATTCTCTCAGCTAGGCTAAAAGAAACTTGGCATTGAGGGATTGGTGGAAAAAAGAAAATAAGAAAAAAATAGACAAGAGATTATCGACGAGCTGCAGTTACCGTTTATGATGCTGCTGGTTTGTTTCCGTACTCTAGCCAAGTACAAAACCTCTTTAGAATACGTCATGCTCAATGATATTCCATTAGATAGCTCATTCGTTCTATTCTACTCAATCAATCTATCGAAATAAGCTGTTGATACAAGTATCTGAAACGGCAGATAAAGTGGGTGGCAAAGGGGGGGGGGGGTCATCCAAATAGCGGAGGAGGGAAGGGAATGGGTGGACGAGTAGAAGAGGGGGGGGGATGAATTGGTGGCCGGGAGGAGCAAGGCGTGGGTGGTTGGAGGGCGGGAAGGGGGATGAATTGGTGGGTGGGAAGGGGTGGGTGAGAACGGGTGGGTGGGTGGGAAGGGGTGGGTGGGTGGGAAGGGGTGGGTGGGTGGGAAGGGGTGGGTGGGTGGGAAGGGGTGGGTGGGTGGGTGGGTGGGTGGGAAGGGGTGGGTGGCTGGGTGAGAAGAGGGTGGGTGGGTGGGTGGCTGGGTGAGAAGAGGGTGGGAAGGGGGGGGGGTGGAACTGGGGCAGGGGGGTGAAACTTCCGTAGACATCAGCATGAGCAGGTGAGCAAAGTGACCAGTCTTAGTGCTGCTGCCTAGCTTCCTAACTTCAAATGCCCAACAGACCAAGATTTTGGTCGTCTGTGGTCTTCTGTGTCTACTGACCATTTGAAGAAGCCAGTTGTGGCTAGAAACCCAACAGTGAAGAACAGTCCAGAGCCTTGCGGACTAATCAAACTTTCGGAGAAGTATTCTAAAATCCTCAAGGATAGCAACGATAGCAGCTGGCTGATTAGTGATCAACACTGCAATTACTGAAGCGTAGGCAGTTAGAGATGGTCAGATCTAAACACCAAGCCAAATTTACCTAATGAACAAAACCACCTAAAGGAGCTTTCCGCATCCAACTTCGTAGTTGTTTTTGGCACCACTCTCCCCAATTCAAAAACCGTTCTAGATCCTGCAATGCGCAGCGTTGTTTCATCAAACGCCATTCAGCATCTCCCCAGGTTCTCAATGAATGCGCTGTAAGAAACTGCAAGAAGCTATTAAAAAATGTGAGAAGAGTGAGACAGCTAGCCATCATCCAAGCTTAGGCGCAATCACCACAAAGTTCTGCCAAATCGTTCGACCCGAACATTTCAAATTCACCCACACCTTATACAACTCCAAAAACCTCTTCAAATCTTGTTCCCAGTTTTTCATCAATGCGATCCACCGAACTAAGCTCTTGGTAAATCCTTGGTTTAGGCAATTTAATACAACCACTGAAGCATAAGCATTTACAACTCCCTTGACATAGGAGCAGCAATTCAAATTCATCTAATCAGCAAGACCAGCCAAAGTGGTTTTGCGCATTCACGCTTGTAAATGTTTTTCTACCACTCAATCCAATTCCAAAAGTTATCCACATCCTGCGATGCTGAGCGTTATTTCATTAAAGGCCATCGAGCTTCCCTCTAGTTTTCCGATGGATCAATTCAGAGAAGAGAGCTTGCTGAGAGACCTGGATGTGCAAGGATTTTCAATTTAAAAATTGTGACTCAAAGAGTCTAGATTAAACCAAGCTTAGTTACATCAAAGATATCCAAGCTTCGTTGGCCCAGCTTGCGCCAAGCTTGGCTCAACCTTAGCGTTCCTAGCGTTGATCCACAGGCAGAATCCAATCTACGTCCAATATTGGATACATACATACATCCAAGCTTACTAGGATTATCCAAACCCAAGCTTCAGAAACCATGTTGTGCTAAGCTTGGCCCGAGCTCAGCTTTGTTAGCTTTGAATCTTAGCTTTAACAAGCATGAATCCCGGATGGCTCATACCACCTAAACCCAAGCTTCTGAACTAAGGTTGAACTAAGCTGGATTGAAGCCTATTTTTCCTAGTTTCGATTTACCGGCTTCAGCAAAACTCTGCTTAATATTGGATTCATATATAAATCCAGGATTGCTGCACCACCTAAACCCAAGCTTGGAAACGAATGTTCAACTAAGCTTGGTCCAACCTCAATGTTCCTATCTTGGAAGTTTGAACCAAGATAAATTTTGTAGCTTGGACCAAGATTAATTTCGATGCTTCGACCACGAGAAACTTTGGAACTTGGACGAAAATGAATTTCGAGGCTTGTACCAAGATAAAGTCCGAAGCTTGAATGAAGATGAAGTTCGAAGCTTGTATTAACCTACGTAACCAAGTTAGGACGAAGTTTATTCTCTAAGCTGGGATTGGTGTTACATTCGCATGTTCTGCACAGATTGACCGAGGCTTCAAAACCCAGCTTTGGCGAAGCTTAGTCAAGCCTCGTCCAAGCTTTGATCAAGCTTCATCGCATGGTCAATTCCTTATCATGGTGTTCCCGCCTGGGCTTTCGTCAGGCCAAACTTCACCCAAGGCAGCACTAACAATTCGAAAAAAAAATCGATGGACACCTAGCCATCATCCATGTCACTTGATACAATTATCAAAGTGTAAGCCCACCACCAAATAGTCTGACATAAACACCCGGCCAAATTAACCTAATCAACAGAGCCGGCTAAAGTGGTTTTTCGCATATACGTATACCTCACCCAATCCCCCGTCTAGATTCACGTGAAATTAGACTGCAGGGTTTCTACGGTTGAATCCCATCACTAAGTTAGCCGTGAATCCAAGGAAGCTTACGCACCAGTCTGGGGAGTAATCCCAGGGGATTGCCTTATTGCAATGGAGGAATGGGATACACCTCTACCTATATACAGTAACAATAGGTTGGCCTGGTAAAGCACATGACCTAGAAGATAATACGTAGTCACTCTGATGACATTAAGCCCTTACCATCACCGACAGTTAGAGTTAAGCATATCTCAAAAGAGCAAGTGTTTGACGTGACCTTGGGTGGCATAAGCTCAACTTAACCATCATTCATTTTTTCACGGTCAATATGTTCACCAACTGACAGCTTATTCCAGCAGTCTCATTCAGACTGGATCTTTTGGATATGCCTCGCGATGGGATTAGACAGGTACATGATAGCCATGGCTGCGAAGGTGCACAACCAGCATCCAACTTCTGATAAATATTTTGCGGGTCTAAAGCGCCATTCAGATAGACACCAATGCTGTAGGACCGTGCAGTCACGTACGTCATCGTGATGCCACTGTTGGTACTACCACCCCCACCCACCCCCCTCCCACTATCCATCCTCTCATTCATGTATATATGCGGTGCAGTGAGTTTCCGCTCTGGGAAAACGTTTTCCATCTACCTATCTCGAATTCCCTTTTACCGCTCCAACAGTTCCAACTCAGGAAATTTGTTTGATGGACATAATACCATTTCATGCTCTCCACCATTACCAACTACCCGACATACGTAACGTATCAATTATTTCATAACTCCAAAGCCATTTCCATCAACTGGATGGACTTGGAGAGAATTACTGAGACTGATAACAGTGATAATATATGGGTAAGTGGGAGCTATACATTGATAATCGAAAGTCAGGATTTTGTCACGGAATGAGTGACAAAAAATGCTTTGCGAGTGAGGAAACTGTATTTCTAAATGATGATTGTGGTTGGGTTAAGGTTGAATCGGCTAATGAGGAATATTGGATTACACACACACAATTTTCCTTTTTAATAGCATCCGGGTCTAGATTTGAAGATTGAGCTTTGAGATGGAATACATGAATATCCACACCCACACCCACCCTCGCTCACCCACCCACCCACATAGACACCCACACCCACCCACACCTACCCACAGCCACCCACACCCACCCACATACACACACCCGCCCACCCACCTACACACACCCAGCCACCCACCCACACATAACCACCCACCCACCCACCTACCCACACACACCCACCCACCCACACACAAACGCCCACCCACCCGCACACACCCACCTACCCACCCACACACACCTACCCACCCAGGCGCACACACACACACACACACACACACATACACACACACCAACGCACATAGACACAGATTTGTTTGCAACAGTCCTATCTTGGCGCAACACGGTAGATTGAGCTTCCTTATTTCTTCTATATAGTTTGGAGGAGCATCAAAATTTTCCCGGATTCTTCTTGGTCTTAGTTTGATCGAAAATCGAAAAATGGAGAAAACGTGAACATTGAGAGCATAGTGCGACCTACCAAAGGTTAATGAAAATGCGAAAATGCGCTTGCTCCTAAAATTACTTTTGCTCATCTCTCTCTCTCTCTCTCTCTCTCTCTCTGTCTTGTCGCAGTCATCTTCGTTATTTCTCTCTACCTATATATTGAAATTTGTTCGCTTGGACTGGGTCCAAAACTCATCGTAGTAACACCGAGTAGCTGGCTGTGCGGTTCGGCAACTAGCAACAACGCCCGATTAATTACTTTCCATGGTCCTGTGGCTACCAAGTAAATATCTAACCCGTTGCAACAAACAGTTGAATTCAAATCCCCCTTACTCCAGTACAGCCCTAATCCTAACCAAAAGTTGGCGGATATCAACCTACCATTTATCGACTACACACCTCTACGAATTGCCATAATTTATTAATGGAGCTTAGTTCCCTCAGGATCACTACGGGAGCCAAATTTCCGGATTATTTATTCGGGAGAATATCTATAGGAAGAAGAAATATTAGGTTCTATGCGATTGGTATACACTGTCAACACGAAATTTTGAGGATTTATAATTTACACACAACACACGCACACCTGCCCACCCAACCCCCCGCTTAACCCCCCCCCCCACCCATCCACGCACGCTCACTGACCCACTCACCCACCAACACACGACCACCCACCCATCCATACATGCCCACCCACCCATCCACACCCAGCCACCCACCCACCCACCCATCCACACCCAGCCACCCACCCACCCATACACACCCATCCACGCACGCTCACTCACCCACCAACACACGCCCACCCACCCATCCATACATGCACACCCACCCACCCACCCACCCATACACACCCACCCACCCATGTAGATTTTGATCGATTCCATGTGTGTTATCGGTAGTACCCATGAAATGAGACCGCAAGGCCGGGTGGGAACCTAACCCGACGCGCGAGAGTGTCCATTACAGGTTCCCACCAATGTAGCATCAGGGTTTCTGGAGGTTTACCCAGTGTTGAGAAATGCGACGGCCTAAACAACGAAAGTCAACTACATGGATGGGTTTCCATAGTGCTCCCTTTCGAAGAAGATGCTGAGGAGACCAAAAAAGCACACGCCCACATTTATACACATACATGTATATAATATCTCTTTCCACCACTTCACTACTGTGGATTCGATTTAATTGATGCGGACATTATGTACTTATTCAGGGAATTAAGAATTGCGGGAATGTTTCGTATTCTCCTTGCGGGTGAGTTAACTGCGGAGACATCTCAGGTTGTTCAAATATTGATTTTTGTGAAATTTTTCAGCTGGTACATATTACCATACCTGTTGTCGACTACACGCCTTTCTATGAATTCTCATAATTCATTGATGGAGCTTAGTCCCCGCAGGAGAACTTCGGTAGTCCAAATCTTGCATTATAAAGTGTGCGAGGTGGGGGGGAGGGAGGGGGGGGGGGAGTGTACTTCGTACAATATTGGAAAAAAATTTTTCTTATGACGGTTCTTATTGGGCGATCGAATTCTCACTATTTTTAGGGATTTGAAAATTTCTAATTTTTTTTTGTTACAGTTTTTGCACTTTCTCACTTTAGTGAGCGACGTCTTCGAGAATCTTTAAAATTGTTGGAGTATGTCTTGATGCGCTCTTTTGGGTTTTTGCAATTTTTTTTTGTACTTTGCTAATTTCTTTTTTTTTTCAAAACCAAAATTTGTGATTATGCCCATCCAAAAAATTTGAATTGGAATTTTTCAAATTTTTTCAGCTCTGAACTTATTGCCATACTTTTTTTTGAAATTTTAGAAACTTTTGGAGATTTTAGAAATTTTAGAAACTTTTGGAGATTTTAGAAATTTTAGAAACTTTTGGAAATTCTGTAAATTCTGTAAATTTTGGAAATTTTGGAAATTTTGGAAATTTTGGAAATTTTGGAAATTTTGGAAATTTTGGAAATTTTGGAAATTTTGGAAATTTTGGAAATTTTGAGAAATTCTTGGAAATTTTGGAAATTTTGGCAATTTTGAGAAATTCTTGGAACTTTTGGAAATTCCGGGAATTTTGGAAACTTTGGACATTTTGGAAATTTTAGAAATTTTGCAAATATCGGAAAGTTTGGAAATTTTGACAATTTTTGGAAATTTTAGAAATTTCGGAAAATATGGAAATTCTGAAAATTGTCAAGAATTCCCAATCTTTTTATTTTTCCAGATTTATCTTAAAATTGTATATATATCTATAGGAGAGATTCCATTGAGCGGATGAGCATAGAAATGGAATCCCGTTGTTTTGTTCAGACGCCAATAGGCATAATTAATTGATAAGCATTAGTTTATCCGGGGAGTTGGGAGATAAGTGATGATTAGTAGATGAATTCGGCTGAAGTCGGGAAATAGTGCACCGAAAATTTTCCAAAGCCTTTAATCCGCAATCCCCCGTTTTATTCTCAAGCCACTTGCCCACCTCATTTCCATTTCTCGAGTCATTTTTTAGGTTTTTTTTTCATGACTTTATTCCGCAAAATCTTCAAACGTACACCTCAACTTTCCAACTGGTTTAAGTTGCCGAGGCCACGCATGAAATTACGGTTCTCCAGGAGAACATTAAAAGTTGTTTGAAAAAAAAAAGAATAGTCACTTTATCCTGCTCAGAACCTCATTCTTTTTTCACGTAGTTTTTTACTCAGGTCTCTTCGCCCCTGTCTTCCCCTTTATCTTTTCATTAGTGTGCGGAAATTAAAACAAGTCGGTGGAGTACCTCATTGAGTTTGGCGAGCTCAAACGAACGAGATTGGCGGAACTGGTGGAGTTGATTATATTGAATCCCGCGTGGGATAGTAGGGAAATTTTAATAGGTGGAGGAGGTGGGAGTTTTGGAAATTTTGGGAATTTCCGGATTTTGGAAATGTTTAGAAAGTTTAGACATTTTGGGAATTTCAGAAATTTTAGAAACTTTTAGAAATTTTGGAAATTTTAGAAATTTTGGAAATTTTTCGAAATTTTGGGAATTTTGGAAATTTTGGCAATTTTAGCAATTTTAGCAATTTTGGCAATTTTGGAAATTTTGGAAATTTTGGAAATTTTAGAAATTTTGGACATTTTGGAAATTTTGGAAATTTTGTAAATTTTGTAAATTTTGTAAATTTTGTAAATTTTGGAAATTTTGGAAATTTGGGGAATTTTGGAAATTTCGGAAATTTCGGAAATTTCGGAAATTTCGGAAATTTCGGAAATTTTGGCAATTTTGAAGATTTTGAAAATTTTGACAATTGTGGAAATTTTAGGAATTTCGGAAATTTTTGGAATTTTGGAAATTTTGAAAATTTTGGCAATTTCGGAAATTTTGGAAATTTTGAGAATTTTGAAAATTTTGAAAATTTTGAAAATTTTGAAAATTTTGAAAATTTTGAAAATTTTGAAAATTTTGAAAATTTTGAAAATTTTGAAAATTTTGAAAATTTTGAAAATTTTGAAAATTTTGAAAATTTTGAAAATTTTGAAAATTTTGAAAATTTTGAAAATTTTGAAAATTTTGAAAATTTTGAAAATTTTGAAAATTTTGGAAATTTTGGAAATTCTGTAAAACATTGAAAATTTGAGAAATTATGTAATGTATTTCACATTTTGTTTTTCTTTTAATCTTCGAAATTGGTAAAATTCCGGTAATTCCGGAATTTTCTTGAATTCTTTCAAATTTTCAAATTTGACGTTTTGGCAGTTGTACATGCATTGGAAATTCTCGAAATTTTTGGAAATATTTTAAGATGGTGTAAATTTCATATTTTTTCGAGCACACACACACACACACACGTACATATAAATGATGTGACACCCACGCGCAGACAGTTCGAAATGTTGATCTTGAGAAGATCGAAAAAAAAGTTTCTAGATTTTTCGACAATCGACCATTTCAAAAATTACAGAAAAATTAACGCAAAAATCTTTTCTTGATCTGTTGTTTTAGGTAAGATGGACCGAGCTAAAGCATGCCGATAAAGTATCGATAAAATGTCGATTTTCGCGTAAGAAAAACGAGGACCGCTATCGTTGGAGGGGATATGAGCTGCGAAATTCATGAGGCAAAAATTTAGAGAGACGTCTTATTCTCGTAGCAGACAACCGATCAACCGACAACCTCTCAATCTTGAGAAAGTTGAGTGAGCGCTCAATACCTAAGAGGAGTATGAAAACAAATATTTGGCAAGTTCTCAAGCAATATTTCATCTCCCGAACAATATTCTCATATTCTACTCAATTTCATTCGCCTGCCAAAAAGCCATTTTTCTTATTTTAAAACCGCAAAACTAGAAAACGGGGATTTTTTTTCTAACTGCAGAATTTAAAAAAAATTCAATTTGAAGAATTTAGAAAAATTGAATGTAAAAATTCGGAACATTTAGAAATTTTAACTACTTGGAAATTGGCAAATCTTATAAATTTTATTTGAAGTAAATGAGAAATTTCCAAAATTTCAGAAATTTCCAAAATTTCCAAGATTTCCAAAATTTCCAAAGTTTCCGGAAATTTCAAAAAATTCCGAAATTTCCGAAAATTTCAAAAATCCAAAATTTGATGTTGAAAATTTTATAAATTTCCAAATTGTAACATCGAGGGGTTTCAAATTATTTCAAGATGTTTAGAAATTTTAGAATGTTTAGAAATCAAAAACATTATTCCGGCCTAATTGAAATTTTTTTGCGAATTCTGCAAGATTGATTACTTCGCTGCTTGTCCTTCCAATTTTCATTTGAACCCCAATAAATTGAGTTCGGGGCTGATATTTCGACTGGACTGAGGGTATATACATGGATCGGTTTGTCAATCGACGAGTGGAACATCAAACCAGACTGGATATGGGGGATACATTCGTTTTGTTACGTTTTTGGCGTGTGCCAGCCGTGAAAGATGGGAAATGATGCTCAACACAAATGCATTTTTCATTCAATCTGCAATGAGAAAACTGGCACATTCCATGAAACACTGAATGAAAATATTAACGAAAAAATTGAATGGAAAAAAACAACGTTGTATCCAAAATCCTGGAAATTTTGAAAATTTTGAAAATTTTGAAAACTTGATAAATTTTGGAAGTTATAGAAATTTGTGGATTTTGGACATTTTTGAAAATTTTGAAAATTTTGAAAATTTTAAAAATTTTGGAAATTTTGGAAATTTTGGAAATTTTGGAAATTTTGGGAATTTGGGAAATTTCTGGAAATCTTGGGAGTTTTTGGAAATTTTGGTCATTTTGAAAACTTTGGAAATTTTGGAAAGTTCGGAAATTTTGGGAGTTTAGGAAATTTTGGGAATTTCGGAACTTTTTGGAAATCTTAGAATTTTTTGGGAATTTTGGAAATTTCGGAAATTTTGGAAATCTTAGGAATTTTGGAAATTTTGAAAATTTGGGAAATTTTAAAAATTTGGGAAATTTTGAAAATTTGGGAAATTTTGAAAATTTGGGAAATTTTGGAAATTTTGGAAATTTTCGAAATTTAGGAAATTTTGGATATTTCGGAAATTTTGGAAATGTGTGTATGTGTGGTCGAATGTTTGGTTGGGTGGATGACTTGGAAGGTGGGTGTGTGGGTGGCTCTACACTTTTTCCAATTTCGGGCCTTTGTACGAGTCATCAATAGTGTAGTTTCCTTGGAGCCTTGTAAAAGTGATTGAAAGCGCGGAACCTAAAAAAGCCTCCCACAAATTTCAAAAAAGTCAATGCAAATTTCAAACATCTGGAAAATTGAAACAGATAATGGACCGAATCGAGATAAAAACGGGCAAAAATAGAGGAAAAAAACTGCCTACATGGGAAGTGAAATGTGGCGCGACAGGTTGCTACGATGGTGATTTCAGCGCGTACATATCTATACCTATGTACAGTACTTATATATAGGTAATGCCGCATATATAGGTAATGTGCATCTTCCATTACCCGCAGCATACGGTCATTTTGTACTCAGCATCTCTGTATACGCATTTTTTTCCCCGATAAAATGCATCCCCTCCTCGCCCCATATATATATGCGCCAACTCCATTTTATTTTTATCCCACTCGGACCCGGCTTTCGTCCTTACCGTAAGCCGAGACGTGCACTGAATGTATTGAGCTAATTTTTCTCTCCATTCGTTTTTTGGCCTCCATTTCTGCTTTTGTATTCAAAATCAAGAGAGAACTCAATTTTTTTTATGGAGATCTAGTGGCTTGAAGCGCTCTAATGCGCGTTTAATTTAAATTGAGAATTAATTATAAAGCCGTGTATATTTTCCCCGGAATATTCATACTATCGAAAAGATGTTGGAAAATTGAAATATTCGAGCGAAACTTTTTCAACGTCTCAAGCAACTCTTTGAGTTTATTTAGGTGGAGATAAAAATTATTGATACCACAGAGTTAAGTTGATGGGAATTATATTCTTCGACTCGATCAGAATTCCCGCGCGATGCGCGCGCAGTTGGTACCGGAAGCGCGCCATCTATGGAGAACTTGCGCGGCATCGCGCGAAAGCATTTTTGGCAGATATCTTCAAAACTAAGAATATTAACGAATGTTCATATAAAGCTTTATTGTAGCTCTCAGTGTGCTCTACAAAAAACATTTACATGAAAATTGGCCTATCTCCTTCACATCTCGACATATCATCACAAAACAAAATGTGAGAGATTCCCTCAATGCGCGCCTTCATTAAATACTCCCTTCACCGGGGGGAAAAAAACAGAAACGATCGATCAGTCCCATACACACTCTCTTCATCATGAGTACAAAAATTTATTTTCATGAATAACGAGATTATCTCGGATGGGGTTTTTCATGGCACATTAATGTAAACAGGTTCATTGAAGAGCTGAGGAAATTTCCAGTAGAGTGAACCTATAAAAAAATCCAATTTCACCCAGTGAATTTTCCTCTGAGTTGAAAATAATTATTTTCCAGACGGATAAAGAAGAAAAAGGTCTTTCTTCTAACATACAAATAATAAAAAGTTGGAGGGTTCCAATCCATTGCTTGTCATGTAGAAATTTAAATCAAGATTTTTTCAAAATTATGAAATAAAAATGGTGAATTTTTAAGTTTTTTTAAATTTTTTAAATTTATCTGACAGTTTGAGATGGAAGGATAACGTAATCACTCAAATAATGAAGTGTATATATATATATATATATATATATGTGTGTGTGTGTGTGTGTGTGTGTGTGTGTGTGTCGTCCCTCTCTCTTGTACTCCCCACAGTAGCTGCTCTTCAGCATTTCTTCGGAAGGGCCTACTGGACACCCATCCATGTGGCTGGGGCCGACTTTCGCCCTTTAGGCCATCCTATTTTCAAGCGCAGGGTAAACCCCCAGGAACCCCTGTGCTAGAATGATGGCACCTATTATGGACCCCTCAGCGCGGTTCGGGTTACGTTCCCAGCCGGCCTCGCGGTCTCATTTCATGGGGACCGACGATAGCACACACAATGTTCCTGATTTAGGTCGGAATCCGTGAGTAAATATTTCATCATGGGAAACATTATCCAGAGGCTGGGCGCGGATCTAGAACCTTCAACGTAGTGAGCAGATACGGAGTGTGTGTATAGCAGAGTACAAAAAATCAGTCAATTGAAAATTTCCCAAATTTTCAAAAACCCAAATTTGCAAAATTAATAAAATGCCAGAGTTGTAATATTTTTGTAATTTATAAAATTTTTGAAAATTTTGAATTTTTTAGAATTTTTGGAAACTTTTGGAAATTTCGGGAATTTTTGAATTTTTCACAATTCTGGAGATTTTTGAAATTTTGGAAGTTTTGAAAATTGTGGAAATTGTGGAAATTTTGGAAATTTTGGAAATTTTGGAAATTTTGGAAATTTTGGAAATTTTGGAAATTTTGGAAATTTTGGGAATTTTGGAAATTTTGGAAATTTTGGAAATTTTGGGAATTTTGGAAATGTGTATGTGGGTGAATGGGTGAGTGGGTGGGTGGCTGCATAATGAAATTCCAAAGCGGTAATTTTTTCCAATTTTTTACAGACGTGTATGAAGTCACGTAAAGATAATTTGCAGGAGATTGAATGCATTGAGTTTGCGTATCGATCGTCACAGTTATTTAAAACTCACTTCTTCATCAAATCATAATCATTTTAACGTGACCCAGCGAAGTGGGAAATGAAGCCTTCGTCGGGTTTCTTTCTCTCTCAATCGATCTACAGTTCTATCGCACTTGAGTTCATCATCGAAAAACTTGGCCTACTTGGAGTCGACGAAAACGTCTGGGGCGGCCGACTATAATTGATACAATTAATATGGCCATTTTTAGAATCATGGTTCTGTACAACAGAAACTTTTAATTTTTTGGGGAATTTTGAAAGGTTTGGACATTTTAAAAATTTTTGGAAATTTTTCCAAATTTTCGGACATTTTTTAAACTTATGGAAATTTTTGGAAACTTATGGAAGTTTATGAAAATTTTTGGAAAGTTTTGGAAATTTTTGGAAATTTTTGGAAATTTTTGGAAATTTTTGGAAATTTTTGAAAATTTTTGGAAATTTTCGACAATTTAGCAGATTTTAGAAATGTGCGGTTTTTTTCAAAGTGTCAAATTCCAGCAAACATTTGCGAAATTTAAATACCCCGCTCAATTACTATGTTGACTTCCCTTGCTTTCGAAATATCGTGAAAAAAAAATAAAAATGGGCCACTTTTCCCACCTAACTTTTATATTTTTCCCCCCCCCCCCCATTTTTCAATTCCTAAATAGTAACCGGAAGTTGTGTATCAGTTTACTCTAGCATCATGGATGAAAAAACCTCGTGGGCACGTAAATCAATTTTCTCGCTCTATTCGACATATCCGACGAGCTTTTATCTCCATGAATGAATTTTTCCTCGCCGAATTGAACGTAAAAATGAATTTTAAAAAATTCAGAAAATGTTTGTTATGACTTTTTCCTTCAACTTTTATGCACGTTTTTTTTACTGTATTTACGGGTGGGTGGGGGGGGGGCTAGCAGATGGTGTAGATGAAACGCTAGAAAAAATTTCCGATGGAACACGGGCTAAATCCATTTTCATGCACTCATTCGCGTGGCATTCGCAAATAAACTTTTTGATGAAAGTCAGTTTTTTTTAGCGTCCACAATTTCAAAGGATTTTTGTTCCACACGTGGCGAACTAATGAAATAAAATGACTGAGCTCTCAAAAAACCAAAAAAAAACATTTTTTAATTGAGGTAATCCATTTTTTTCAAATTGCGAAAATTGACAAAAAAAACTGAAATCAGAATATTTTTAATAAATTTGGAATTCGTTTTTGGAACCTCACAATTTGAAAATTTCGAAAAATTTACTTAAATTTCGAAATTCAAAATTTTAGAAATATGAAAGAGATCTGTACACTGTGGAAAAAAATCCAAATATTTGACATTATTGCAATAATTGAAGAAAATTTCCCAGCTGCCAGATGGAAAAGAACGTCCTTGACCGAGTGACGATAATGGGGTGTTCAGCGGTGGGTTGAGCAGAGGACTAGATCGTTTCCAGTGTGGGTGACGTCACCCCGTCGGCCTCGGCAGATGGTGTAAAAAAATACGCACAATGAAACGCGTATCTCGCAAATTATCTCTCCCCCAAATGCTTTGAGGATGAAAACAAGTATACCACCATCGATTGCCCCTATTCTACACCCCAATTTTATGTGCATAATTTCATAATTGCGACATTGCATAATGCTGATAATGCTCCCATAGAATTTGTTGGAGCCAATCGATTTCTAAGATGATGTTTTGACATAATTTTGCCATCAACCATCTATCCATCTACCACCACTCATCTACCATCTACCCATCTACTCATCTACCATCTACCATCTACCATCTACCATCTACCATCTACCATCTACCATCTACTCATCTTCCATCTACTCATCTTCCATCTACTCATCTACCATCTACCCATCTACCACCTACCCATCTACCCATCTACCCATCTACCCATCTAACCATCTACCGATCTACCCATCTACCCATCTACCCATCTACCATCTACTGATCTACCATCTACTGATCTACTCATCTACCATCTACCATCTACTGATCTACCATCTACTCATCTACTCATCCACCCATCTACCCATCTACTCATCTACTCATCTACCCATCTACCCATCTACCATCTACCATCTACCCATCTACCATCTACCCATCTACCATCTACCCATCTACCATCTACCATCTACCCATCTACCCATCTACTATCGACCCATCTACCATCTTTTATTTGTATAAATTTTTCTTCACATTCCAGAGGGAAGAATAAAGTCCGCGATTTTCTAGAAAAAGAATCGCTTGTTCTGTTTTTTGTTCGTCCTTAATCCCACCATTTACTTCACAATGAACAGAGTTCTTTAAGAGAGTAAGAAAAAGTGGGGGAAAAAATAAGAAAACATGCTTCCTGACTTTCGACGGAGGAAACAGAACACTGGGGAAAGAGTTTTGAGACTCGCGTTGTCTTTCGCTGGACATTTTTTACTCTCGAGCGACGCAACACTTGGCGAGATAAGACTGGAGCTCTCCGATTGCAATTAGGAGGCGCACAACGACGCTCAATTTACCCCTCCCCACCCCATCCACCCACCCGCTTCTTCCAGCTTGCTGTTACAAGTAACTTTTACCCGTCTTCTTAGTTATTTTCCCCGTATTTTCTCCATCACCTCATTTCTGGATCCCCTTTTAACGGGTTAATATGGAGGAGTAACTGAAAGGATGGAAATTTGTGAGGCTCATAAGTTTGATTTTTTTTTAATTTTGGAGATTTTTGAATTTTTGAAATTTTTGAATTTTTGAAATTTTTGAAATTTTTGAAATTTTTGAAATTTTTGAAATTTTTGAAATTTTTCAAGTTTTTGAAATTTTTGAAATTTTTGAAATTTTTGAAATTTTTGAAATTTTTGAAATTTTTGAAACCCTTTCGAAATTTTTGAGATTTTTTGGGAATTTTTCAATTTTTTTGAAAATTTTTAAAATTTAGCAATTTTTGAAAGAAACTTCAATTTTTTTAATTAAAAAAAAAATTACTTTTCTACATTTTTTCCATTTTGGGATTTTTTAACTTTTGAATTTTCGAAAAAATTTTAGAATACCCTAAGAATGTATAAATCATTATTTCCCAACTTTCCGACTATTTTCAAAAGTTTGTTAAAGACTTCCCGAAACTTCTAGACTTTCTAATTTCCCGTAAATTCTCATTCATCATTATTACTTGCACCTTTTCCCTCGCTTTATTTACGTTATCATTATATTCTCCATCATCTCATTGTTGTATTCCCTTCTTAACTTCCTCATATTGAGTCATGATTGTTCAATTTTTTTTCGAGACTGACACTTCATTTTTTCGACCATCAAAGTCTGAAAAATTTCAGAAAATTCCAAAAAAAATCCAGAGAACTCCCTAAAATCCTAGATAATTTTAGAACATGCCAAAGACTTCTAGAAAAGTCTAGCAATTCTAGAACATATTCGCGAAGTACAAGAAAATGCTAAGTAAATTCTGAAAAAAACGAAACATTTGAGAAAAATTGTAAGCGTTATAAAATTTTGTAAAAAATTTGTATACTTAAAAAAAAATGGAAAAAAAAAATTTAATTCTGTGTAATAAAAAAAAAATAAAATTCCAAATTTTTGAAATTATCGGTAACTTTTGAATAATGGAAAAAATATGTTTACTAAGTGAAATTATTGATAACACGCAGCTGCTTGGAGAATATGGACGGTGTTGGATATTAGTGGCTGACAAGTAGTAGAGGCCGAGTATGAGTCAGACGCATTGGGATGGCGATTAATTCCAAGGATCCGGGCACTCCCATGAGCCTCGTTAGCGGAAGATTGATCGATCCCACAAGAGGACAAAAGAGATGGTGAGGTAGAGAGACTGACGCTCCGGCCTCTTTCCGCGAAAAATGTACTTATTTCTACGAATGAATGAGCCATCATAGTGATTAGGCTCATTCATCCGTGCCACAATCGAACCATTCGCGGAAACTACGGAATTAGTACCGGAATTGTTAGATTTGTTTTTTTTTTCATTGTGAATTATTTTGCGGATATAGTCTTTTCCAAAGTTTGAAATGTTGACAAATTTTTATTTTTTTGGACATTCTGGAAATTGGTGATGTTATGGATTTTTAGCAATTCTTCAAATGCTTGAAGTGGGCTCAGGTCAATGTCTCAGATTTTCCGGGGTTTTAGTCCCTCGCTAATTTTCCAAATGTTCCCAATTTTCAAAAATTTGCAATTTTTTTGAAATTGTACAATTTTTCAAAATTTTCAAAATTTTTCAATTTTTCAAATTTTTCAAATTTTTCAAATTTTTCAAATTTTTCAAATTTTTCAAATTTTTCAAATTTTTCAAATTTTTCAAATTTTTCAAATTTTTCAAATCTTTCAAATTTCTCAAATTTTTCAAATTTTTTTGAATTTTTCAAATTTTTCGAATTTTTCAAATTTTCCAGATTTTTCAAATTTTTCAAATTTTCCAAATTTCTCAAATTTGTGAAATTATAAAACTTTCCAAATTTTCTAAATTTCTCAAATTTCCCGAATTTTCCAAATTTTTCAAGTTTTCTCAATTTTTTCCATTTCTCAAATTTTCCAAATTTTTCAAATTTTTCCAGTTTTCCAAATTTTTCAAATTTTTCCAGTTTTCCAAATTTTTCAAAATTTCTTAATCTTTCCAACTTTCCCAAATTTTCCAAATTTTCCAATCTTCTAAATTCCCTAGATTTCCAAATGAAAAAAGTTGCAATCAAAAAATTTTCCACCTTTCCCATATTTTTTAATTTAATTTTTTTTTTATTTTTACAATTTTCTCTGTTTAAATGTTTTCTTTACCTTCCATTTTTTAGCTTCCATTCAAAGTTTGGGCATTTTAAATGACTGGGGGGGGGGGGGGGGTACACAAAATGCCTGTGGCAAATGACCCAAGTGGAATTTAACCACCAAATGCACACCCATGGAGATGGCCATAATTGAAATAGTTTAATAAGTTTTCGTGTATTACCCCCGGAGGTATTGCCACAAAGAGAAAAAGCAAAAGAGAGGGGAGATCCCGAGAGAGAGAGATGATGGCTAGGGTTGAGCTGAGACTTGGCAGTTGAATGCAAACGTTGGAACTTAACGGGGGTGGGAAAAACGAGTGAAAAATGCGAAGAGGGCGTAACTGCAATGCAGAATCGCGCATTTTTAGATCCAATTTGATAAAGTCAATCGCAGGAATTTCCCAGGCTCTTCAGCCAATTGAAGAAAAATATTTGGCCGGAGTCGATGGAACGAAAACAACTGCACATGTTTTCGAAGTTTTTGCTTTTTTGACGTTCTTGAAGTTTTTCAACGTCTTTGACATTTCTTGACGTTTTTAAAATTTTTGATACTTTTTGGAAAAGTTTCGACATTTTGAAAATTATGGACATGCCCGAAGTCTCTGAAGATTCCAAATTTTTTGACGTTTTTAACACTTTTGGACGCTTTTAAAATTTTTGACACAGCTAATTTTTTTCAAAAATTTTAGATTTCGATGTTTTTAAAATGTTTGAAAATTTAAACTTTTTGAATTCTCCATCTTTTTGTAATATTTTTAATTTTCCACGTCTTTTCCAATTTTAATTTTTTTTTTTATTTTTTAAAACTTTTCAAATTTTTCAATTTTTTGTTAATTTTTTAAGTTTTCAATTTTTCAATTTTTTCGAAATTTTCAATTTTTTCAATTTTTTGTGATTTTCAAAATTTTCGGAATTTTTATTTATTTTTTTTAATTTTCCAAATCTCCAAAATTTTTGAAATTTCCGAATTCCCAAAAATTTAAAATGATTTTCAAATCAAGTCCAAAATGCTGATTTTTTTGAAAATTATTAAATATTCCAAAAAATTCAAAATCTCGAAATTCGTGAATTTTTTTTTTTCTTTATTCAATTAAAGTGATGTGATCCATGAACAAGGTCATTTACATTGTCGCTCTATTCACATTTGCTTCCGTATTGAATTCACAATCTTAAATTTATAGATTACACTCTTTCAGATATTTCCACACAAAAAAAAAAAAAAAAAATTGAGATGAAATTTTGGAAATGACTAATTTTTTGTCTAATTAATTTTTTTTTCTTTCCCCAAATTCCGAAATTTTTTATGAATGTAAAATTACAAAAGATGATGCTGAACAACGAATTTTGAGAATGAATTTAATAGAGTCCGATAAATTGTCCAGCGCTCTGAGTAAATTGAAGAAAAATATTCTTCCCGACTTTTATCCGGCTTCTCATTGGCCCGAAGTAATGGACCCTAAGCTTCCCTGGGAACCTCTCCATGTCTCCAACACCTCCCTTCATCTTCCTAGAATTCTAAAAAAAACCCCAAAAATTCCCAAAACTGAGTATCTCAAAGATTTCCAAATTAAAAAAAAAATTATCTTTTTTCAAAATTTTGAAATTTCCTCTTTTAATCCAAAACTTTCTGTGCCAATTCAATTGAATTCAATTTTTCTCACACTCGGATGAATTAAATCAAAAACTTTAAAGAACCAACGGGTTCCACAATTATTTAATTTTAATTATCCAAATTCATTAATTCATTCAATTTGCCAACGCAGGAACTCAACTGAATGGGCGTTGAGCTACGAAAACGGAAACTACACGCTGAAAGTTGCCCCCCGAAGACGTTGAAATTACTCCCATTATACACATCTTCCTTTGACTACTTCAACCCCCCTCCCCCCACCCACCCGCCCACCCACCCAAGTTAGTCTGAGATGCTACACTAACCTGAAGAAAATCAAATGACACGAAGTGTGTTGAAACTCGACGTACACAGTAGAAACTTGGGCGCAGTGATCCTCCTCCCCCCCCCCCCCCCCCCCCCCCCCCGCCACCCATCGGAAAATTGAGGTTGAGATATATTGTATCCATTTCAAAAGCAGAGTCGAGAACAGCTGGGATATCTGGATTGTGTATGCAATATGTAACGTGAAATTATCTCGGAGTAGATTGGCATGATTCGCGTGAAGAGAATCAACATTAGCCAATTATATTTTAATCTACGGTTACGGAAATGTAGCTATATATAATTTAAGATTGCACGAATCCCGGATAATCTGCGCCATCTACCGGATGAGCTACATTTACCTCCAGTTAGTGCACTTATCTACAGTCGATAAAGTCGTGGTAGTCACTGCGATCTACAGTCGGTAAAGCAGAGCGCTATTTTGCCGGTGATATGGAAGGGACCACTTTAACAGATTCGGCAAGCAAACTTTAACAATTGCAAAAAAATTGAGAATCTCCAATGCCGAAAATGTAGATGTATATAATTTAAGATTGCACGGATCCCGGATAATCTGCGCCATCTACCGGACGAGCTACAGTTACCTACATTTAGTGCACTTATCTACAGTCGATAAAGTCGTGGTAGCTACTGTGATCTACAGTCGGTAAAGCAGAGCGCTATTTTGCCGGTGATATGGAAGGGACTTTAACAGATTTGGCAAGCAAACTTTAACAATTGCATAAAAATTGAGAATCTCCAATGCCGAAAATGTAGATGTATATAATTTAAGATTGCACGGATCCCGGATAATCTGCGCCATCTAGCGGATCAGCTACATTCACCTACAATTAGTGCACTTACCTACAATCGGTAAAGTAGTACTTCACCTGCAGTCGGTAATGTAGCTATTTTCGCCGACATAATGGAAAATGAAGCAATGTGTGTGGGACCCCTGCCGGCTCGATCCAATAACTTCCCGATTTTGTATGTGCTTTGCCATTTGATCGCCGGATGCCAGGCGGAAGTATATGGAAATGGTTGATTAGCTCGTTATCAAGTGACTCTACCTAAAAATGTTATAAAACATTCTCCGTAGATAATTCAATTTCTCATAAAAAATGTCTCATACACTTTTTTCTAAACATCTCCGTTTTTAAGATTCACTTGAATTACTAAAAAAATTACTTTTTGAAATTTTCAAATTTTGCGATTTACTTACCTCTGGAATTTTCGTGAGCGATATCCTCATTGCGCGTCAGCTGGCTCTTCAATATACTTTAATTTGAAAAAAAAGTAATTGGAAAAATAAATTACGTTAATTATTTAATTGATTAAATTCAGTATTTACTTTCTTTACGAAAATACAAAAAATATGAAAATCGCTCAAAAATTCAAAAAAAAATTCTAATCTCTAAACTTTCAATCCAAAATTAATTCTGAAATAGAAATAATTGGCAGCCCCTATACCCGAGCTACATCACTAATTTGTAGAAATGCGGTGAACGTATAACAGGCAGAATAACATTGCCACTTGTCTTCTATGTTTGTTTGTCCGTGTGTTTATTTGAGGAGTATCCTCGTAATGGAATAGTACACCATAATAACATGTAGTCAACTTGTTACGTGTTCTCCACTCTGTTGATTTTGAAGTTAGTGGCAAAATCGCTCATAATTTTCGAGAGTACGTACAAATTTATGGGACGAAAATTCTCTCAACTGCATAATGAGATCAATTCCCCCCCCCCCCCCCCCCCGATAGGGGAAGTCATTGAAATGCCCGCGATTTAAAAAAATTGATTGTTCAATATATCTCCACGTTTCATAACATTTCTGACCATTTTAGACCATTTTTAACAAGATGTATGTGTGTGTGTATGTAACGTTGTATGTATGAAGACAAATTCCTTCTCCAACGATTTCTCACCATCAAATCATGCGATTGAGATGCTCTATGGCGCAATCGAAGCGACTTTGTGGCCTTCAAAGCTGATTAGGTTTTGGTTGCAATCGGTTTTGTAGTTTTTTCATATTTCCGAAAAAAGTACCGTTTCACATAAAAAAGGAGAAGAATCTTCCCGCTTCAAATAGTTTCCATTTGGAACGGTTGTTACAACGTATTATTCGATTTTGAAAACTTTTTTATTCCAACTTTGTCAACTTTTCCGGAAACATTGGCAAAACAAGTTGTCAACACAATTTTTTTAAATTGCGCGCCGCGCAGTGTGATTGGTCAGCGCGTCACGTGACATGTTCGCATGTAGCGACATCTGTCGTATTCCGGTATTCCTAATTTCATGATTCCTATTTTCTTCTCTGAAACCATTTCTCTCCATTTTCTGAGAGCTTTTTGATGTGAAACATCTAATGCGGCGTTTGCGTTGGGAGAAAAATTCTGGCTGGAACAGGCATTTCCAGTACAAATGTATATATAGATATACTCTATTGGTTACCCATCGCCCGACTCATCGGATGCCATCGATGCGAAGGTGAAGCGCACAAGTTGGATGCACATATCGAGATACGCTACAGCGGTTCAAAAAAATTTGAAATCAATTGGAAATTTTTTTTAACAAATTATAAAATTTTTGAAACGGTTTCTCAAAAATTTTGCCAAAGTTTGGAAAAATTTTGAAAAGATTTAGAAATTTTTTTTTAATTTTCGATAAATTTCGAAAAATGTTGGAATTGTTTGGGAAATTTTGAAAATGTGGAAAAAATTTGAAAAATCTCTCGGAAAAAAATTTTTTCGGAAAAAATTTAGCTCATTTTAGAAAAATTTGGGAAAACCAGCAAAAACTTACAGAAAAATTGACAACAAAATTGGAAAATTTTTGCAAGAACTCGGACAATTTTCGTTTTAAATTGAAAAAAATTACCTACAAGTTTGAACAAATTTGAAGCACTTTTCTAAAAATTTGACAAAAAAAAATTGGGATGATTTACAAAAAACTTGAAAAAACTTAGAACAAAATTAGAAAAAAATTCTAATAATTTTAGAAAACCGTGGAAAAAAATTTAGAAAATGTTTGGAACAATTGTTACACAATTTGCAATTTTTTTCAAAATTTTAGAAAGTTTTGTGAAGTTTTGCAAAAACTTTTCAAACATTTAAAAGAACCGAGTATTTGAAAACTTCCAATAATTCTCGAGAAATCGTCCAAAATTTTGGATCATTTTAGATCAAAATTAGTGTTTCCACGTTTCACATCTACCAGGTGTTCCATAACGCCTCACGTTTTTGTTGTCTATATGTTTTAATTCAGGATATTGACAATTTTGCCGCACTGCAATGCCATTAAACAATTTTGTTTATCGCTACTTAACGTCGCTGTGTTCTGGGTACTTGGCGTCCTAATCAACGACGAACGCCCCCGAAGTGTTCACAAACGAAGTACGTCTAAATAAATTACATGGATGCGGGCCAATGGGATTAACTTATTGAGAAAAAAATTATTTTGTATTTTAATGACCAATTTGGGAGTTAACGATCAATCGAAACCTCAGTCGCGTACTCGCGGTGAAATCCGCGGATTTCGCGTTCCCCCACTTTTACCTGTCAGAGAGCAAAATATGTCAGTATCCGAGCACGTGGGATAGTTCTCCGTTTTTTTAGGTCAAAAGGGCAGTATGGCAGTCCTACATAATAGTGCGGCGCGGCGCCGCGACGCTAAGCGGGACGCGAACCGCGATCGCGGCGCATCTTCCAAAATTCCCCAAAAAAATATTTGAAATATACATTCTTCTTCTCTATTTTTCATTCCCAAAATTACAGAATCCAAAAATTTCGGAGACTCTAAAAAAAAAAATTAATGACTCGGCGAAAAAATTGTAAACTCCATCAGGGCAATCTCAATACCCTGAAAGTGTACATATTGGCCAATGAAGATCTCCCGCCCATATCCTTTACTCCCATACAGCTAAAACACATGAATGCATTCATGAGACTCAAGGCGTATGCTACCTAGACACTCACACATACGCAGGCAATGATTTCGGTACAACTCTGTCCATATGTCTACTGTGTACATTATATATATATATATACGTATTATGTATTCCAAATTCATGTATGCGTCGTACGTGCCAGGTCCACTTTCCTGAAGTTCCTCGATGCTTTCTGCGCGGAAAAATACGCGGGGGGTGGGTGGGTGGGTGGGGGGGGGGGGAGGAGGGGGGGGGGGTGGCAAAGGAAGGCACGTAAGAAATGGGGGAAAAAGAATGTAGAAATGCAGAATGCACATACAATAACTGCAAGAGACTTGTTCGTATAACGACGCCACTGCCTCGGGCTCTCTCTATTGCAGACATTTTTTTTTTACATGGTCTCTTCTATTCTCGGAGAAATAAGGGACTCCTCACCGGACTAACGACACTGACACTCTTCCCCTTTTTTCGATAGGAGTTATTGTTTGTCAGCGACAATGAAGAATTCCACCGGGTTCGGGTGTCCGGGTGAGCCCACTGCTCGCATGGTGAGCACTCCGCCGCCCGAGGAATTTCTTGATTTTGAGGGGAACAAATTTGGGAAATTAAGTGGATGAGAAGGAGGAGACGATCAGAAAAGAGATTCATTGAAAAAAAAAATCAATGCAGAGATTGGCCTATTAAAAAAAACTAGTGGTGTGTGCATGTGTGTGCCCCACTCGGGGCACAAACAAAACTTCCCGATTTGGTTTTTCAGCACAACCTACTAAATTTATTCTTCTCCAATATACTACGGTTAATCAGTGTGGCCCCTGTTATTATCATAACGAAAACATGCCTATTTGAGAATTCCAAACTGACTCATTTATGAAGCAGATAATTATGAATACTTGAGTAGACGCATGGTGAGCATGAGGATGAGACTTATGCGTGTTACTTGAGTGAGAGTGAGACGCCAATAAGGATGCGGCTGCAAAACAAAAACTTTAATATTTTACCCAGTGGAACAGTACAAACAATTGCAATTGCTAATAGCATTGCATATACTGCACAAATGCCATCCAAAATGTGATCCGCTCGATTTTGCATGAAAACGCTTCGATTGGGAGCGTCATGACAGCGCTGGGTCCATTCGTTCACTTATTACATACATAATTGTGGAGACTGCTATACCTCCTTAATTATGCAAATTATCGAAAAAAGGCATTCTACATAAAATACGTATTTTTATATGGCAAACAACTTTTCTTATATGAATTTTGGGATAACTCTAATAGTTTATGCAGTAGAACATTATAAACAATCGACATTGTTAATAACAATATAAGTACTGGACCACTTTTAGTCAAAATTTAATCAGTTATAAACTATGCTTATATCTTTCAACTGTGACATTGAGTACCTGGATTACAACATTTTTGTGTGAATGAACGTTCATTATCACTATTTTCGATTTTTGCTCAACATGAATTTCTCAAAAACAGGGAAACTACTCGATGGATTCGATCAAAAATCTAATCAGCTCTAAGTCACACGGAGACGCAACGATTGAAAAAAAAATTAATCGAATCGCACGATCCATTTCCGAGAAAACGCAAACGAAAAATTTTGCCACATACGGACGAACACACACACACATACAGACACTTCTCTGAAATCACTTCAGGATGATGCAAAAAGTCGAGAAACGTGAAAATTTCATCGATCTGGCACTTTTCATTTTCGGGGTCATTCCAATAACTTCCCTAGATCGGGAAGTTAAAAAAAAAATTGAAAAATGTGAATGCGCACTTGATTGGCCGTTAAAAAATGCAGAAGAAAAAATGAAAATCATAATTTATTATTTCCTCCGTCTCGGGGCCATTTCACCATTTTCCTAGGTACGGTTTGTTTGGATATAAATAATCCACAACGCCATTAGTCATCCACAAGGCGAGGTGGAGGGGGAATCCCCCTCGAAAAGCGTCCGATTTTTCGCCCCCTATATAGCACAATTTTTTTCTTTTTTTTTTCCTTTTGTCGACCTTCATCCACACTCTTTTCCGTAATTCCGGAATCATTTCAAGCATTGATTAATCGTTTTATCGCAATTTCTATCCCGTCTCATTTCCGGTCTTCTTCTCTCGCTTGCGACAGGGATATAATGGAGATCATAGCACTCGAGAAATATGAACAGAGTGTTGGAGTGAAAAAGCATTACCTGAAACCGCATCAATCATGAGCGACAAATGTACCACAGGAAATGGGCGAAAAATTTCGTAAAAGAATAGGGGCGGGGGAGAAAAAGGGACATCCAGAAATGACCCACTTTCATTGTTCCTGACGAGCGTTGGGCATATTTCAAAAATGGAAGATTTTCCCTTGGACCGCTGAACGCGGATGATGTAAACGAGATTTTCTTCTCCTCGAGAGGGAATTTTTTTTTCGACTACCAGTAGTCGCGCCATCCTCCCGACATTCTTTAAGCGCGCATTGAGGGAATCTCTCACATTTTGTTTTGGCGATCATATGTCGAGATGTGAAGGAGATAGGCCAATTTTCATTAGAATGTTTTTTGTAGTGGACACTGAGAGCTACAATAAAGCTTTATATGAGCATTCGTTAATATTCGTAGTTTTGAAGATATCTGCCAAAAATGCTTTCGCGCGATGCCGCGCAAGTTCTCCATAGATGGCGCGCTTCCGGTACCAACTGCGCGCGCATCGCGCGGGAATTCTGATCGAGTCGAAGACTATAATTCCCATCGACTTAACTCTGTGGTATCAATGATTTTTATCTCCACCTAAATAAACTGAAAGAGTTACTTGAGGCATTAAAAAAGTTTCGCTCAAATATTTCAATTTTCCAACATATTTTCACAATATGAAAATTTTGATGTGCGAAGGCAAAAAAAATTGCCAATAATTTAACTGAGTTAAGGACGTCGGCAAGTTCACCTGAAATGTTTGATGGATGCATCTGAAGTAGATGACGGTACATTGTGGATAATGGGTGTAATGTCAACCTCTTTGGGGACAGCTTTTCAAGTAACTTGGTGTCATCGTAACTCCGGAGCCCATTCAATTAAGGACGTTCTATCCCATTTCAGCCAATTTTCACCTTTAGCTAAATTTATAACAAAATATTGATGGAGCTAGCGGAAAAGTTAAAATTTTGTTCCATCGACAATCCATATCGAGTTCTATCATTACGTCATCATTTTTTATTTTATGATAGGAAAAATTAGTGGTTTCCCCACGAAAAGTCAAAATCGATTTTCCACTACATCTCCAATATTTTTACACGATGCTGCAGCCATTTCTGTATGATTCCTCTTGTATGTGTATGTGGATGAATAGGCGTGCGTGGGTGAGTGGGCCTGTGAGGGTGTGTGTGTTTGTGTGTGTGTGGGTGGGTAGATGGGTATGTGTAGGTGAGTATGTGTGGGTGGGTGGGTAGGTGAGTATGTGTGGGTGGGTGGGTAGGTGAGTATGTGTGGGTGGGTGGGTAGGTGAGTATGTGTGGTTGGGTGGGTAGGTGGGTATGTGTGGGTGGGTGGGTAGGTGGGTATGTGTGGGTGGGTGGGTGGGTGGCTGTGAGTGGGGGGGGGGGGGGGGGAGGGATCGGTATGCGTGGGTGGGTGGGTGCATGTGGGTGGGTGGGTGCATGTGGGTGGGTGGGTGTATGTGGGTGGGTGTGGGTGCGTGTGTGGGTGAGTAGGTGGGCGAGCGGGCGGGCATGTGTGTATGTGTATTTTCAAATTTCTATCTTTTGCTAATTTTAGAAACATGCCTGCCTGAATCTCCACCTATACTACTTACTACACACAAAAATTGAATCTTCACGAGTCTGTAAGAATATCTAATTTTGCCACCAAATTTCAGGTCGCAAAAGATTTTATACTATCTTCGCAATATACATATATATAGATAGATATATATATACAGATATACTACATCCCGAGCAATTTGCCTGAAGAAATTGATGTGGTCCATTTCACTCAAGATCAGATCAGAAGAAAGCCACAGAATTAATCTTCACAATTGGATATTTTTCTCTTCCTGGGAGATCGACGATGAAAAAAAAGAATTCCACCTTGAGTTGCCACTTCCCATTCAGGGATTTATAACAGGAAATATCGATCACTCAAGACCTTCAAAATTGCAGAGGCATCATGCCAAAGAGAGGAACGTATTAGAACATGATAGATTGCCAAGATATGAAGGATGAAAATGAAAATTTTTCAGCAACGATTTATCGTACTCCAGCTACCTATATCCCAATGCTACATACATATATATATATAGATATACATATACAGGATGTCCCAAAACTGAGAGTTTTTATTTCACATATCGATGAAGCAAATCGAAGCCGACCGTTCATATTCTGAATCATTAATCCATGCATAAAAATTAATAAAAACGAACTGAAAAATAACCTGATATCGTCATTCAACAAATGTTTCCATTCGGCTTAATTAATACGCAAATCGGCCCGTGTTGAAATTATTTTTGAGTGTGACATGAAAATGATATTAATTACACCGTATTTTCACTTCGTTTATGGCTGGTACTCGATTTTCATTATCATGTCAGGCTCAAAAATAACTTCAATACGAGTCGATTTTTATATTAATTCAGCTGAATGGAAACATTCGTTGAATTATAATATCATTTCATTTCTAGCCGATAGGGGAAGTTATTGAGATGCCCCGATTTAAAAAAATTGATTTTTCAATATATCTCCACGTTTCATGACATTTCCGACCCTTTTGGACCATTTTTAACAAGATGTATGTATGTGTGTTGGTGTGTGTGTATGTGACGGTGTATGTATGAAGACAAATTCTTTCTCCAACGATTTCTCACCATCAAATTATGCGATTGAGATGCTCTATGGCGCAATCGAAGCGCCTTTGTGCCCTTTAAAGCTGATTAGGTTTTGGTTGCAATCGGTTTTGTAGTTTTTTCATATTTCCGAAAAAACTACCGTTTCACATAAAAAAGGAGAAGAATCTTCCCGCTTCAAATAGTTTCCATTTGGAACGGTTGTTACAACGTATTATTCGATTTTGAAAACGTTTTTATTCCAACGTTGTCAAGTTTTCCGGAAACATTGGCAAAACAAGTTATCAACACAATTTTTTTAAATTGCGCGCCGCGCAGTGTGATTGGTCAGTGCGTCACGTGACATAGTCGCATGTAGTGACACCTGTCGTATTCCAGTATTCCCAATTTCATGATTCCTATTTTTTTTCTCTGAAAGCAGTCTTTGGACATTTAATTGACGTGTCGGAAAATCCAGGAATGACGAACAGAAATTACAAATTACATGCGTCATCGATATATTCGTTTTCTTTTTGCTGTAACGGCCTTAACAATGATAATTCTTAATTCTCATAGTAAATTCTCGAGTGAACAGCAGTTGTAATATTGCATTAATTTTCTGTAAATTTGATGGCATTAGCCATTTAATTTGTCTTATTGGTTCTATGACTGATCTTCGTGGTTTTGACCATGTTAATCGAATGAATAACTTCGTCTTGAATGATTTTTATAACTGTTATAATCTTCATTTAACCTCAGTTGTATATTTTTGTAATAATTCTTTTTAACAGTCCTTAGGGGGTCTGAGTGCCCCAGGACTTCAATAAATCGCTATTATTATTATTATTATTATTATTATTATTAAATGGGAAAGTATCAGTTTTGGAACACCCTGTATATATATACAGTTTTCCCAAGCCGCGTGTACATTCTTTGACGGATATCGAGGAAGCGTCATGTGTGAAATGAGGGAAAAAGAGGGATGAAAGGGTTAGGAGGGAAAGTGGGCAGATAGAGGAAGAGGGAGGGATTAAAATGGGAAACACTAGGGTGTGAATGATTGCCATAATTCTCCATATGGCATAGCCATAATTTTTTTTTTGTTTTTTTTCTTATTTTTGATTTTTTTTCCTGTCAAATGCGACGAAAACTTTTTGTGATTTATAGACGCTCAATGCGGATTTTCAACCGTGAACGAAGAAATTGACTTATTCTGTTTTTTTTTTTTCAAGTTCTGGAATATTTGGATTTTTGCTTTTAGTACATGTTGGGAGTTCCAATATTTAGACGATCTTACCATTTTTAAGAATTGACAAAATATTTTGCAATTTTTCGCAATTTTTGATTTTTTTTAAAGGTCAAATAAATTTTCAATTTTTGTTTTCCTCTAGTTCCAAATCTTTCGAATTAAACACGTAATGTCAGCTTTGAAAATTCTCAAAGTGAAAATTTTTTTCACCGCTTCGCTTGTTTGAATTTTAAAGATTGGAATTTTTTTTCAATTCTATAAATTAAGATTTTTCAAATTGTGGGAATTTTCTGAGGGAATTTTTTACGATTTTATGAATCAACGCCAGACACCCACCCACCTATACCCCGCCATCCACCCACCCATACCCCCCCCCGCCCACTCACACATACCCCCTACCCACCCACCCACCCATAGCCCCCACCCACGCACCCATACCCCCCACCCACCCACCCATACCCCCCACCCATACCCCCCACCCACCCACCCATACCCCCCACCCACCCACCCATACCCCCCACCCACCCACCCAGCCACCCATACCCCCCACCCACCCACCCATACCCCCCATCTACCCACCCATACCGCCCATCTACCCACCCATACCCCCCCCCCCCACCCATACCCCCCCCCCCCTCCACCCACCCATACCCCCCCCCCTCCACCCACCCATACCCCCCCCCCCCCCCCCCTCCACCCATCCACCCACCCATCCCCCCCGCCACCCATAATTCTAAAATTTTCTGCCCCTGAAAGTATTCTTGCGGCCGCTGCACAGTAGGATCAAATGTCCCCGAGATCAATGCCCGTTGGCTCTCTTATTGGCCACAGTTATTTTTATCACAGCAGACGGCCAAAGGGGGTTCCCCTTTATTCCTCCATCCTCTATTTTCGATATCGGATAGATGAGGGTGTAGCTGGGCAGTGTCTCTCTGTGGGACGCCATTGCTTAGCCCTCGGGGACCATCAACGGACGCCACACAACATCCGGCCAGTTTGAAATATCCGAAAGAGGGATGGAATTCTCTGTGGATCTATTTCACGTTTTCAGGATAACAAAATGATCCGGAAGTATCCATACGACCATAACGGCTATGTGGAGTACAATTCAAGGAAAATAAATATTACTTTGCTGCACTTGAACGTGTCATTCACTGTTTGGTGAAGATTTTCAATTTTTCAAAACTTTTTTTTCAACATTTTTTTAACTCCTGCAAATTTGGTAATTTTTTTCAAAATTTTGAATTTTTGTTTTATTTTTTTTTCAACATTTTTTGAGTTTTCGCAAAGTTTTGTATTTTTGTTTTATTTTTTTGAGCTTTCGTAAATTTCATAAATGCTTCTCAAAATTTTGAATTTTGGTTTTATTTGTTTTTTTCGTCAACATTTTTGGAACTTTTTGCAAAATTGGTCAATTTTTTGAAAATTTTTATTTTTTGGTTTATTTTTTTCTCAACATTTTTTGAACTGTTTGTAAATTTGGTAAATTCTTTGAAAATTTTGAGAGCTTTGTTTTTTTTTTTTAATTTAGAATTTTTTTGAAATATGACTTTTTCATTGCTCGGAAATTTCAAAATGTCTAAAAAATGTATTTTTTCGGAAATTTCATGTTAAATGTTAAATTTCACGGTCAATGAAATGTTTGAAAACCGGTGCCAGAGGAAAAAATAGGAACCATGAAATTTGGAATACTGGAATACGACAGGTGTCGCTACATGCGACTATGTCACGTGACGCACTGACCAATCACACTGCGCGGCGCGCAATTTAAAAAAATTGTGTTGACAACTTGTTTTGCTAATGTTTCCGGAAAACTTGACAAAGTTGGAATAAAAACGTTTTCAAAATCGAATAATACGTTGTAACAACCGTTCCAAATGGAAACTATTTGAAGCGGGAAGATTCTTCTCCTTTTTTTATGTGAAACGGTAGTTTTTTCGGAAATATGAAAAAACTACAAAACCGATTGCAACCAAAACCTAATCAGCTTTAAAGGGCACAAAGACGCTTCGATTGCGCCATAGAGCATCTCAATCGCATAATTTGATGGTGAGAAATCGTTGGAGAAAGAATTTGTCTTCATACATACACCGTCACATACACACACACCAACACACATACATACATCTTGTTAAAAATGGTCCAAAATGGTCGGAAATGTCATGAAACGTGGAGATATATTGAAAAATCAATTTTTTTTAAATCGGGGGCATTTCAATAACTTCCCCTATCGGGAAGTTAAAAATCTCGATAGTGATTACATCCTTGGCGTCGACGTTACTTCCTTAAGCCCAGGACTAGCGCAAGTCGATGGATCGAACACTGTAACGTGTGATAAACGAGCGGATAAAACGTAATCACATCTGCAATTCATGATTCCTGATGATTCAAATGGAATTAACTCGGACTTTAGTGGATGTAGTGCATTTAGGGTGATGGCGAGATAATTTGTCTGGATTGCGAGTTTTATGCGCATTATCATGATGATTATCGGAATTTTATAGTGAATTGTAGTAAGATTAATGGTGATAAGGATTATTTTTAAATATTATTTACAAGTGTCAAAAGACGGTGGTCCCAAATTTTTCGAAAACTCTCAATTTTTGGGATTTTTTATAACTTTTTGAAACTTTTTTTTATACCTCCCCAAAATTGACAAAATTTTCAATTTTTCAAATTTTTGGAATTTTTAAAAATGCCCAAAATTTTGCAGTTTTCAAAATTTTGAGACATTTGGAAAAACGTCTGAAAGATAAAATTTCCAAAAATCTGAAAATTTTGAAAAGTATTGAAAAAAAAAAATTCAATCCGCAAAATTCCAAAAAAAAAATTACTCACTTTCGTTGCTCGACATTGCTCCAAAATTACGTTCCAAAATTACCTGGGAAATGGCCAAGTAGCTAATTCGCTCAAAAGTTTCTCACGAATCGTATTATTGAATGAAAACGCAGTGTTACGGTAGAGGAAAGGCGGAGGCAATACCCGGAGTATTATTGAATCTATGACCTATCGGTTATAACGTGCGGTCCTACCTACCCCGCATCGGCGTTTGCCGGTGCGACAATTGCGTCATTTTCACCCCGCGACACCGTCTCGAGACAATAGGAAAGAAAGAGAGCCACCATCACCTCGCCTATTACCATTCAATTCACGACCCAGCTCACTCCTCTCATCTCCATCACCCACCAATCGACGTCAATTACATTCGTAAGTGCAGGCTATTTTTTTCCGCCCCTCGAGCCACCGCAACCGCGAAAGCTTTCGCGACCAAAATAGAAGAATCAATTTTCTGCGGATTTTCCACAGCGATATTATCCGATGGGGACGCGAGATTTTTGGTCAAAATAGTTTTCAAAATTACCCTTTTCACTTTAGCGTTCATCGCTCGCGCTATGGCATACACACCCACTCACTCACACCCACCCACCCACCCACTCACACCCACCCACCCACTCACACCCACCCACCCACTCACACCCACCCACCCACTCACACCCACCCACCCACTCACACCCACCCACCCACTCACACCCACCCACCCACTCACACCTACTCATCCACTCACACCCACCCACCCACTCACGACCCGCTCACTCACTCACACCCACCTACTTACCCACTCACCCACACCCACCTACCCACCTACTTACCCACTCACCCACTCACCCACCCATCCACCCACCCACCCACCCACCCACTCACACCTACTCATCCACTCACACCCACCCACCCACTCACGACCCGCTCACTCACTCACACCCACCTACCCACCTACTTACCCACTCACCCACACCCACCTACCCACCTACTTACCCACTCACCCACTCACCCACCCATCCACCCACCCACCCACCCACTCACCCCTACTCACCCACTCACACCCACCCACCTAGTCACACCCACCCACCCACCTAGTCACACCCACCCACCCACTCACTCACACACACACACCATCTCAAAAACGTCTCAAAATCATTCAGGAGCTCAACCGTGAATTTGAGACTTTCCCTATCTGGAAAACATTCCCAAAAGTAGGAAACGTTTCAAAATTTTTAGAAAATATCCGATTGAAATTTATGGCTTGTTACCTCGTTTTACAAAAATTTTCTCTCGACAGATTGACCAACGGGGTCAAATATTTGAGTTTTGGATAATTTCCCTCTATTAAATGCTTTAATCTCCCTTTTATTCAAACTCCAACCGGTCGGACTTTTCGCCGAAGAAAAAGTGGCCACTTCGTCAGCACCTCTCGGGCATTTTTTTTTAACCTCACAGTAATTCCCTCACTTTACGCCACGATTAACCGACCCTCAAATACAGAAGCGGGGGATTTTTTTTCTCTTTTTGATCATTTCATTTTATCTACCATATTTTTTTGCGCCTCTTTATACCACCGTTGCATCCGCCTCTCATTTAGTTTTTGACGTCATTAAAGAGGCAGATTTGTAACGCACAAGCCACCGAGAGTTTTTTTTTATTATTATCAAATTATGCGCGAAGATGGCAAGTGCATTTCTGGGAAAAAGTAGAGTTTAGGTTTTTTTTGCTGATTCTGAAAAGCGGGAATTAAAACCATCAAAAATGTCGCACGAAAGTTGCAGGAGTTTTAGGTATGGAAAGAAATTGAGTGCGAAAATCCAAGAATTTTTCAACAGTTCGAAAAATTACAAAATTTGAAAAATTTCCAAAATTTCCAGTTTCCAAAATTTCCAAAATTTCCATGATTTCTAAAAGTTCCATGATTTCCACAATTCCCGAAATTTCCATAATTTTCATAATTTCCATAATTTCCGAAATTTTTAGTTGCCGAAATTTCCAAAATTTCCAAAATTGCCGAAATTTGCAAAATTTCCAAAACTTCCAAAACTTTCAAAGTTTCCAAAATTTCCAAAATTTCCAAAATTTCAAAAATTTTCAAAAATTTTCAAAATTTTTAAAATTTTCAAAATTTTCAAAATTTTCAAAATTTTACAAATTTTTAAAATTTTCAAAATTTTCAAAATTTTCAAAGTTTTCAAAATTTTCAAAATTTTCAAATTTTTCAAAATTTTCAAAATTTTCAAAATTTTCAAAATTTCAGAATTTTACGGATCTAGAGTTCCTGGGTTCAAGCCCAGGTACCGGTGGATTTTTTCTGGATTATTTGATTTAGTCAAATAATGGGCACCACAAAAAGTACAAAACAGTTCACCCCCAAAAGTTATACAACGAGTACCAAAAACTGTTTACAACTGAATGTTCCTACTCTCATTGTGAACGAGTAACATCCGTAACTGTGTTACAAAGGAAAAAGTCGTGAGCGTCTAACAACTATAATAAGTCCAGAGCCGGCGCTAAGAACCATTGTAGTTGATGCGTCGATAACAACAAACCGTTAAAAAAAAAAAAAAAAAAAAATTCAAAATTATCAAAATTTTCAAAATTTCCACAAATTACAAAATTTCCGAATTTTCAAATTTTACAAAAATTTAGAAAAAAATTTGGGGCCATCATCCACAGAGATTGAGAGTGCATTTCCGTGAAACGTGGAGCATATAAAAAATTCTAACCTAAATAAACCGAAATAGGTAATAAAAAAGTGTAATGGAGATGTAATATTATTTCACGTGCTGGTAAATTCTCGGGAATTGAAAATTCCAAGATAATTATATTGCATGCGGATCAAGGTAAATAGAGCAAAATGGTTGACCCTTTTTTGGGGCAAAAAAGAAGAGATCGAACTACCTTTGCTACACGAGAAACTGCACGTAAGCGTTTCAGGGTGGAACATAAGCTCGGCTAATCCCCGTCTATTCTTTGGACGGTAGTAGAGAGAAAAATGCCAGGAACTATTCAGTGGGACCGGAAAAATTTTTAGACGAATCGAATTTCAAAGGATTCAGACAAATGTGATTTATCTTTGCGAGCTTGCCAACTATAAAGGCGGGCTTTAGAAGAGACTTGAAAGTTCTGAAAGGTGTTCAAATGGGATGAAGATCTTGCTATGTATAATTTGATATGTTGAGGATAGCCGAAAATCCGTGAGGCCATCTAGCGTCACCGTACTCTCTACAATTGGTGCATCTGCTGTTGGTAATCATGATGCCTACACTTCCGGTCAAAAGTTTGATTCATTCCTATTACCAAATTCGTCATATCTTCCCGTTCCATGACCCCCCGAATCATGCTGAGTGTGTATGTGGGTGGATGTGTATAGATGGATGTTTGTGGGTGTGTGTGTATGTGTCGGTGGGTGGGTGCCTGTATGCTTGAGTAGGTCAATGGATGTGTGTGAATGTGTGGGCGGGTGGATGGATGTGTGTATGGGTGTGTGAGTGGGTGGATGGGTGAGTGAGTGGGTGGATGAGTGGGTGAGTGGGTGGATGGGTGGGTGGATGTGTGTATGGGTGAGTAGGTGGATGTGTGTATGGGTGGGTAGGTGGGTGGGTGGGTAGGTGGGTGGGTGGGTAGGTGGGTGAGTGGGTGGGTGGGTAGGTGGGTGAGTGGGTAGGTGGATGAGTGGGTAGGTGGGTGTGTGGGTGGGTGAATGTGTGGATGGGTGGGTGGGTGGATGGGTGGATGGGTGGATGGGTGGGTGGGTGAGTGGATGTGTGTATGGGTGGGTGGATGTGTGTACGGGTGGGTGGATGTGTGTATGGGTGGGTGGGTGGATGTGTGTGTGCATAGGTGGGTGAGTGGGTGGATGTGTGTGTACGTGGTGCGCAAAAATTTTTCACGCCCCAAACAAAAAAATTGCCAAATTTTCGATGACAAATGCCCCCCAAACGATCCACTTGTTACACCAACTCAATTCTCCACTTCCGAAATTTTTCCATCATAGGCGAGTGATAAATTTGCGGGAAATTTGAAAAAAGAAAAAAGTACGTGGCCCCAGACGCGACCGAAATTTCCCCAATTTCCGGAAAAGCGCGCTAACTCATTTTTTTTAATGTAAAAGCCGAAATAAATAAAAGAAAAAAAGGAGGCAGAGGGAGAGGGAGAGCGAGAGAGAGAGAGGTGGAAAAATGGAGATAGGTATGAGATATCGATATTTTCCTCGTACATTATCGTTCAAAGTAAAAGGCTCATGTCCGAGTGCCTACAGGGACGGGCTTCCGTTCGATTTACCCAACGACGAAATTGCTTTTGGGCTTCACCATTGGAGGGACTGGAATATTCACGATCGTGGAGATATATCAGTACGACACTTTCCAGTTTGAATCCATCAGTATTTTAGGTTTACTCCATTGACCTCGGGATTTATAAAAATTGTGCTTTACGATTTAAGAGAGAAATTAATTTTAAATAAATGCGATGTGCATATGATCGTCGATGGGTTGAACCCATAACTTCCCGATTGGTGTTATAACTGTATTTTTCATTTTGCGCAAAAAAATTATATGGTATTTTTTTTTTTTTGTTTGAGAATTGGATTTTTGAACAAATTTGATTTCTAGGAAATTATTGATAACCTTAACCAATTGAATAAAAATGATGGAATAATTAATAAAAATTAATATTTTTTGCTAATTGCGAGACCCGGGTTCGAATCCGCGCTTGACACTCTTACCGATTTTTTTCTAATCACAAATTGTAAAGAAAAATGAATGTTCTTAATTTAATTATTGTCTTTCTGTTTTGCAGTTTTTGGTGTGTGCCAAAGGAGCGCTAGCCCAAGTAATGGCGTCGACGTGGCGGTGGGAGCAGCGAAAGCACTGCCATATTATTCAACTGGAGCCTTTGTCAATAACAAAGGAGAATAAAAGAAAGATTGTTGGTAAGTACACTCCTCCTCGCCGATCCGGGGCTTATTGTCATCTTCATTTTTTTTGGGGATCAAAAGGGACCAATACTGAGGTTGATGGACCACATTTGACTGCAATAAATCATTCATGACGTTGACACAAATGGTACCATTCGGATATATTCCATTGGTACCAATGGTACCATTTGGATGGAATAAGATAGATATTCCATTCGTACCATTTGAATGGCATAAAGTATTCATTCCATCGCCACAAATGGTACTATTTGGATGGAATAAAGTATTCATTTCGTTGGCACCAATGGTACCATTTGGATGGAGTGAAATAGTTATCCATTTCCATTGGTACCATTTGGATGGAATAAAGTTTTCATTCCATCGCCACAAATGGTACTATTTGGATGGAATAAGGTATATATATTCCATTGGTACCAATGGTACCATTTGGATGGAGTGAAATATTTATTCCATTTCCATTGGTACCATTTGGATGGAATAAAGTATTCATTTCGTTGGAACAAATGGTACCATTCGGATGGAATAAGATAGATATTCCATTGGTACAAGTTGGATGGAATAAAGTATTCATTTCGTTGGAGCAAATGGTACCATTTGGATGGAATAAGATATATATTCCATTGGTACCATTTGAATGGAATAAAGTATTCATTCCATCGCCACAAATAGTACTATGTGAATGGAATAAAGTATTCATTTCGTTGGTACCAATGATACCATTTGGATGGAGTGAAATATTTATTCCATTTCCATTGATACCATTTGCATGGAATAAAGTATTCATTTCGTTGGAACAAATAGTACCGGTTGTAAGGGATAAAGTATTTATTCCTTTAGTACCAATGGTACTATTTGGATGATATATATTGATATTCTTTGTACTCACGGTACCATTTGAATGAAGTAAACTATTGATTCCATTGGATCCGGTGCTACCATTTGGGTGGAATGAACCATTCGTTTCATTAGTGCAAATGATACCATTCGGCTGCAACAGATTATGTATTCCATTAAATACACCGTGATAGACACACACACACACACACACACATACATATGCACACACACACACACACCCACACAAATATTTTCTTATGGATTCCGACCGAACCAGAAACCTTCCGTGTTTGGTATCAGCGGTCCCCATAAAATGAGACCGAACGGCCGAGCGGGAACCTAACCCGACGCGGAGGGGGGTGGGGAGGGGGAGTGGGTTCCATCATAGGCGCCGGCCATCGGAGCATAGGGGTTTCTCGAGGTTTACCCTGTGTTTAGAAATACGATGGCATAAATAACGAATGTCAGCCGGTGTCCGGTAGGCCCCCTGAAGGAATGCCCAGACGGCAGCTACCCGGGGCATACAAATGAGAGGGAGGGGGACAAAAAAACACATAATGACGTCCCCCATCGGAAAACCGTAACGTGGAAGGAAAACGGGGTATCAATGTGCTAAATAACAATTCCTTCAACTTCCTCGTAGAAATTACACGCTGAGCGGTTTACACAGCGTTTCCTCTGGTTCTATTCACCCCCCCCCCCCTTCCTCCGCCCCCTTGTTTTCGTTCGTCGCAGAAGCGGCAATCTCGATTCTCCCTTTTGCCATTTTGATATGGTCAAAGGTGAACACGGAAGCAGAAGATCTTTTTGCTGTTTCCAGTAACCCACGGCCTTGTCCTTTCATCTCCTTCAGATCCCTGCACTCTTATTTCCCTCGATTTTTTTGCGGTCCAGAGGAGAGCAAAATCCAATAGTGTAATCGCTCGCCAATCGAAACATGGGAAATCAGCTTTGTTCTCTACAGAGGAAGGGGGTGGGCGGTGGGGTGGTGGGGAGGGGAGAGGGGGGGGGGCGACCCATGACTGATCAATGTTACTTATTTGGTATTGCAGTTTTGGTAAATAGGAAAAGGTCAAAAAAAATTTCAATTTTCCGAAAATTTCAATTTTGTGGAAAGTTTCGAAAACTTCAAAAATTGACAAAATTTTCAAAAATTCGAAAATTGGGAAACATACTGAAAATTGAAAATTTTGGGAAACATCGGAACCGGAAGTTGAAGATTTTTTAAACGCAAATTTGAAAAATCTGAAAAAACGGACTTTTAAGAAATTTGGATTTTGGAAACTGACAATTTCAGAAAAAATCTTAAACTTCAAAAATTTATGAAATTTCGAAAATCTACAAAATTAAATTTTTACAAATTTGAGTTTACAAGTTTAAAAAGCACATCAAATGCAAAAATTTCAAGTTTTTCATAGATCTTGATTCTCTTCTTCGGTATTCGCCTATGGTCAAAGGTGAACATGGAAGCGGATCTTTTTGCTATTTCTAGCTATACCCCACGGCCTTGTCCTTTCATCTCCTTTACTTCTACCCCTGTGCTCTTATTTGCCTCGACTTTTTTCCGTTCGGGAGGACAGAAAAATCCAATAGAAAAATCGTTTGCCAATCGAAACATGGGAAATCAGTTTTGTTTTCCCATTCGGTCTAATGAGATACTGTGACTGTAACATAAACACATAACTAACATAACGAAAGAAGTACAAATAATTGAAGTTTTTCAACATGAAAAAAAAATTTTTTTTAATCAGAACCTTCAGAAATTTCAAACATTTGAAAATTTTCAAAAATTTCAAAAATTTTAAAGATTTCAAAAATTTTAAGAAATTCAAAAATTTTTAAAAATTCAAAAATTTTGAACATTTTGAAAATTTTCAAAATCTTAAAAATTCTAAAAATTTCAAAAATTTTACCAATTCCGAAAATTTCAAAGATGTTAGGAATTCCAAAAAATTCAAAAATTTTAAAAATTTCAAAAATTTCAAAAATTTCAAAAATTTCAAAAATTTCAAAAATTTCAAAAATTTCAAAAATTTCAAAAATTTCAAAAATTTCAAAAATTTCAAAAATTTCAAAAATTTCAAAAATTTCAAAAATTTCAAAAATTTCAAAAATTTCAAAAATTTCAAAAATTTCAAAAATTTCAAAAATTTCAAAAATTTCAAAAATTTCAAAAATTTCAAAAATTTCAAAAATTTCAAAAATTTCAAAAATTTCAAAAATTTCAAAAATTTCAAAAATTTCAAAAATTTCAAAAATTTCAAAAATTTCAAAAATTTCAAAAATTTCAAAAATTTCAAAAATTTCAAAAATTTCAAAAATTTCAAAAATTTCAAAAATTTCAAAAATTTCAAAAATTTCAAAAATTTCAAAATTCACAATTTCAAAATTTCACAAATTTCAAAAATTTCAAACACTTCAAAAATTTCAAAAATTTCAAAAATTTCAAAAATTTCAAAAATTTCAAAAATTTCAAAAATTTCAAAAATTTCAAACACTTCAAAAATTTCAAAAATTTCAAAAATTTCAAAAATTTCAAAAATTTCAAAAATTCCAAAAATTTCAAAAATTTCAAAAATTTCAAGAATTTCAAAAATTTCAAAAATTTCAAAAATTTCAAAAATTTCAAAAATTTCAAAAATTTCAAAAATTTCAAAAATTTCAAAAATTTCAAAAATTTCAAAAATTTCAAAAATTTCAAAAATTTCAAAAGTTTCAAAAATTTCAAAAATTTCAAAAATTTCAAAAATTTCAAAAATTTCAAAAATTTCAAAAATTTCAAAAATTTCAAAAATTTCAAAAATTTCAAAAATTTCAAAAATTTCAAGAATTTCAAAAATTTCAAAAATTTCAAAAATTTCAAAAATTTCACAAATTTCAAAAATTTCACAAATTTCAAAAATTTCAAACACTTCAAAATTTCAAAAATTTCAAAAATTTCAAACACTTCAAAAATTTCAAAAATTTCAAAAATTTCAAAAATTTCAAAAATTCCAAAAATTTCAAAACTTTCAAAAATTCCAAAATTTCAAAAATTTGCAAAAAGCGACTAAAAAATTATACATTTTCAGAAAAACGAAAACGACTAGGGGATGCGTGGGAACAAGTGATGAGTTTACGGAATAGGAGACGCGTACTGCTGTAGCGATTGCCATACAAATCGAGTGAACGTAACATCAGCGTTCCTGAGGGCACAAGAAGAAAACCCGAGAGGAAAATGTGAGTGACATCCACCTAATTATAATATCAGAAGAGTAGGATAAAAATACCAGGATTTTTTGCAGAAAAAAAATTCAATATGCGAAGCCTATTAAATGTGCTATTTTCCTTAAATTTGCAAAAATATTGCATACCAATAACAAAAATGATAGATCAATGCATCTGCACAGGCTCAGATAGACTCAGACAGAATCAGACCCAGCCAAAATCAGACCCAGACACCATCAGACCCAGACAGAATCAAAGTTTTCTGTATAACCAAAAAAATGAATTTTGTAGTCAGCAACTGGTGAATGAGCACGTGGAAACGCCTATAGGGGGCACAATGGGCCCAATTTCACCCATGGTACACCCCTGAGCGATGCAAGTAGTTGGGGCTGTGGCCCTGCTAGTGAGCATGTGGCTCACTAGAGAATGAAGAAGCAAAACGTCCGGACCCTATCGTTGATCGTCTGCACGTTCACCTACCTCCTCGTTGGCGCTGCAATATTTGACGTCCTCGAGTCCGAGACGGAGAAACGGCGCAAGGAAGCGTTGGATGGTAAAGTATACTTTGAACTTTTTTTTTATAACAAGTATACTTGATCATAAGTGGACAAGTTTGAGTTGATAAATAATGAGGATACTCAAGTACCAGTAAAGTATACTTGATACTTAGTTCTTATTTTCAAAACTTGTCTCAAGTTGGCCAATAATTCTTGAGTATCAAGTACACTGATGTATAACAAAGTATACTTGATCGTTAAGCATTGATCTCCGAATTTCAAGTAGCAAGTAGGGGCTTAAAGTATACTTCGTACTTACTCCGGAATTTTAAAACTATAAGTAGTTTGATACTTAAAGTTGCCAGATGACTAGTAAGTACTGTGTCCGAAGTATACTTTTTACACTTAAGTATACTTGACGTACAGTGTTTTACTTGGAATGAGGTCAAAATTGGGAAAACGTGCACATGTAACGGACTATTCAATTTTTGTTTTTCACCAGGCAAACTTTGATTTCAGCCATTGAACGAATGGTCATACGCAAATACAACATAAGCGAGGACGACTTCAAGATCATGGAAACTGTCGTGCTGAAGACGGAGCCCCATAAGGCTGGCCAACAGTGGAAATTCGCCGGTGCTTTCTACTACGCAACCACGGTCCTCACAACAATTGGTTGGTATTCGTAAAACACAATGTAAGATATTTCCCAAAATGTTGTTGCTTCATCATCGCCGGACAACTCGTTCTAGACAACTCCTCCCTAACAGCTCGTCCTAGACGACTCGTTCAAGACAACTCCTCCTGGACAACTCGTCCTAAACAACTTGACTTAGACGACTCGTCCTAGACTACTCGTCCTAGACTACTCGTCCTAGACAACTTATCCTAGACAGCTCTTCCTAGACAACGCGTCCTAGACCACACGTCCTAGACAACTCGTCCTAGACAACTCGTCCTAGACAACTCGCCCTAGACAAGTCGTCCTCGACAACTTGTCCTTGACAACTCGTCTTAAACAACTTGGCATAGTCGCCTCGTCCTAGACAAATCGTCATAGACAGCTCTCCCTAGACAACTCGTCCTGAACAACTTGGCCTAGACGGCTCGTCCTAGACAACTCGTCTTAGACAACTCGTCTTAGACAACTCGTCCTAGACAACTCGTCCTAGACAACTCGTCCTAGACAACTCGTCCTAGACAACTCGTCCTAGACAACTCGTCCTAGACAACTCGTCCTAGACAACTCGTCCTAGACAACTCGTCCTAGACAACTCGTCCTAGACAACTCGTCCTAGACAACTCGTCCTAGACAACTCGTCCTAGACAACTCGTCCTAGACAACTCGTCCTAGACAACTCGTCCTAGACAACTCGTCCTAGACAACTCGTCCTAGACAACTCGTCCTAGACAACTCGTCCTAGACAACTCGTCCTAGACAACTCGTCCTAGACAACTCGTCCTAGACAACTCGTCCTAGACAACTCGTCCTAGACAACTCGTCCTAGACAACTCGTCCTAGACAACTCGTCCTAGACAACTCGTCCTAGACAACTCGTCCTAGACAACTCGTCCTAGACAACTCGTCCTAGACAACTCATCCTAGACAACTCGTCCTAGACAACTCAACCTAGACAACTCTTCCTAAACAACTCGTCCTAGACAGCTCGTCCTAGACAACTCCTCCTGGACAACTCCTCCTGGACAACTCCTCCTGGACAACTCCTCCTGGACAACTCCTCCTGGACAACTCGTCCTGGACACCTCCTTCTGGACAACTCCTCCTGGACAGCTTATCCTAGACAACTCGTCTTAAACCACTCGTCCTAGACAACTCGTCCTAAACCACTCGGCCTAGACAACTCGTCCTAAATAACTTGTCAACAATCCGCCCTAAACAACTTGTCCGAGACAGCTCATCCTAAACCACTCGTCTTAAACAACTCATCTTAAGCAACTCATCCTAAACAACTCGTCCTAAACAACTTGTCCTAAACAATTCGTCCCGGCGTTTTTGTCTTCATACAAACATCCTTAACTGTGCATTTTACGCTATGTTTGGCGCACATATTTCCACACCCATAAATGTTACCTCATAGTTTACCCAAGTTGTTGATCAACATCGATAACCCGAGAAAATTAATTTTCCATTTTTACTCTCTCCATAATAAAATCGGACGGAAAGTGTTTTATATCACGCCAGTACATTATTTCCCATTCTCATCACATCCCTCATATTTTGGTTTTTTTTTTTTACATTTTTTTCCTTATCGAGACTAACTTTCCATTATCAGGTTACGGGCACTCGACGCCGAACACGATAGGCGGAAAGTTGTTCACGATGTTCTACGCGATAGTAGGAATACCCCTGGGTCTCGTCATGTTCCAAAGTATAGGAGAACGATTAAATAAATTCTCATCCGTTGTCATAAGAAAAGTGAAACAGCTACTCAATTGCAAGGATGTACAGGTAATTTATCAGTCTCATAAATCATTTTTTTTCGCCATTATTTTTTCAGTTAGAACTGAAATAGAACATATTTGATGGCTAATTTGGCAACGCCGGGGAAGTTTCCTATTTTGAGTTTTGCGCACTAATATCATCTCGATGGAAAAATCAAATTTGAAAATTCCCGCCGTAATGGGTGGGCAGAAAAAGTTCATTTTTTGGTTGAGTGTGCAAACATATGAAGAAAGTTCTCAGTTCGGCAATATAAATATGGTTTGTTCAAGGAGAAAATATCCGGGATCCAGGATAGAACATCCCCGATCCGGGATACAATATCCCCGATTCGGGACAAAATATCCGACCCCGGGGATGAAATATCCCCAATATGAGCATGAACTATCCCCAATCTGGGGATGAAATATCCCGAATTCGGGGATAAAATATCCCCAATCTGGGGATGAAATATCCGCATCCGGGGATAAAATATCCCCAGTTTGAGGATGAAATATCCTCAATCTGGGAATTAAATATCCCAGTCTGGGGATAGAATATCCCCGATCCGGAGATAAAATATCCCCAGTCCGACATATTCAATGCTATTCTATATTCTATCCCCAATTCGGGGATAAAATATCTCCGATCCGGGGATCAAATATCCCCAATCCGGGGATGAAATATCCCCATCTGGGGATGAAATATCCCCAGCTGGGCATGAAATATCCCCAGCTGGGCATGAAATATCCCTGATTCGGGGATCAACTATCCCCAATCTGGGGATCAAATATCCCCAATTCGGGGATTAAATAACCCCGATCCGGGGATTAGATATCTCCGATCTGGGGATAAAATATCCCCAATATGGGGATAGAATATCCCCAATTTGGGGATTAGATCTCCGATTCGGGGATAAAATATCCCCAATCCGGGGATGAAATATCCCCAATCTGGAGATGACATATCCCCAATCTGGGGATAAAATATCCCCAATCTGGGGATAGAATATCCCCAATCTGGAGATAAAATATCTCCAATTCGGGGATAGAATATCCCCAATTCGGGGATTAGATCTCCGATCCTGGGATAAAATATCCCCGAATAAGCTAATTTTTTTCACCCCGACACTTACTGCTTTTTTTCTCTTTTTCAAGGCTTCGGAGATAAATTTAATATTCGTCGTGACATTTTTATCGAGCCTGACGATAACGGGCGGGGCCGCTGCATTTTCACGCTACGAGGGCTGGTCCTATTTTGACTCAGTCTATTACTGCTTCATAACACTAACGACCATTGGTTTTGGTGACATGGTGGCACTTCAGAAAGACAATGCACTGGAGAACAAGCCCGAGTATGTTGTCTTTGCACTGATATTTATACTTTTTGGTTTGGCTATTGTTGCTGCATCATTAAATCTACTGGTGCTGAGATTCGTAACTATGAATACGGAGGATGAGAGGCGGGATGAAGCTGAGGCACTTCAGGTAAGAAAAATATTTCCCCCAAAAAAAAAACAAGACATACATAAACGAATATAAATCCAAACACACACACACACACACACACCTATATAATATTGTAAAAAACCCATCCCGCCACCTGGATGGGTGTCCAGTAGGGCCTTGCCAAGAAATGCACTGCCAATTTTTTTTGCCAAAATTGGAAAATGTTTTAACCCAAATGTTCGTCGATGGCACATTATAATATTGTAAAAAACCCATCCCGCCACCTGGATGGGTGTCCAGTAGGGCCTTGCCAAGAACTGCACTACCAATTTTTTTTCCTAAATTGGAAAATGTTCTAACCCGAATATTCACCGATGGCACATTATAATATTGTAAAAAGCCCATCCCGCCACGTGGATGGGTGCCCAGTAGGGCCTTGCGAAGAAATGCCCCTGCCAATTTTTTTTCCAAAAATTGGAAAGTGTTTCAACCCAAATGCTCACCGATGGCACATTATAATATTGCAAAAATAATGTTCTAGGCGGCCCAGGGAGCAGTGAGACTGGAGGGTGACGTAATAACCGCCAATGGCTCGATATTATCGGGTCAGATGGGCAATCAGGGTGACACGATATCACTGTACGACGATGCATCAGTATGTAGCTGTAGGTGCAGTGGTTTTTACAGAAAACGAAGAAGGCCACGTTTTACAGTGCGTCGTTCACCGGGTAAAATATCACATTTGCTGCCGATGCAGCAATTTTCGGCCTCTAGTTACAGGGAGGATATACGTCCACCCCCACTCACACCACTTCTACAACTGCCGACTATATATCAACACAGAGCCAGCATCTGACGTCCACCATCGGTCAAAACACTTCCCATAAATGCTCACGAGTTAATTCTGTACCAGGCGCGTCGTGCGTCAGTATGAAATTTGTAATTATAGGTAACTTTTTGTTGATCGGTCAATTCAACGATTCATTAGGGTAATCTAATCAATAATTACTACATGTGTAAATGTGCAAAATTTTTAAACATTTCAATTTTATGGTGGTCAATTTATTCGAGAATAATTTCCAATTTTTGGAGGGAAAGTTTGCAGAGTTTCAATCACAAGTTTCAATTTTTTAGGAAAATTCTGGAGCTTAGGAAAAATTTTCTCAGATTTTTTTTGAAAATTGTTAACTTCAATTGTTGCTTTAAATTTTTTTTTCGGAAAATTGGACAAAAAAAACGGTCCCAAAAAATTTTAAATACGTAATTAGAGAGATTCCTACATTACCGACTGTTGATCACGGCATGTGGATTTGCCATCCGCTAGATGGCGCAGCAAATGGTCTCCAACATCTCAAGAAAATTTCTTACTTTCAATTTTTTTTAATTTATGAATTAAATTTCCTGTTAACGAGACGGTCGAAAAATTTGAAAATTTGGAAATAATTCCTGGATAAATACAGTAAAATTTTTGTCCTTACAGATTTATAAATTTTGCACATCTATAGATACTGACTACCTTAATATGAACCAAATCAATTGTAAAATAGCGAAACAGAATGAGTCAGACTTGGAAAATTCTCCTTAAATTAAGAGATATTCATAAAAGAACAAATAAAAGAACTTATCCCCTTTCGTCGTTCTACAACTGAAAGGAACCAGTTTATTTTCGAATGAACTAGAAAAAGAAAGCAGATAATTGTATATTACCGGTGAGAATTAAGAGGGAGATGAACAAATGAAACAAGTATAGATAAATCAATTGTGATACGAAAAATAAATCTATAATAATATTAATTACGGAGCAAATGCTTTTTGGGGAGTTGAAGGGAGGAAAGTAGAAACGGGTCTTCTCTCTTCGCTTGCTTAAACATTCCATTTTCATATAAAAAAAAATCGCAAAAGTTTAGTAAACAAAAATTTGTGGCAAAGTGGTGGGACAGAATTAGTCAACTTATACCCTGCGTTTTTCCGCAATATCTCCGAATCTATTAGAGATAGAGCAATGTTGGTAAAAACGGTATTTGTAGAGCACATTTTTCTCTACAAGAAAGGTTATAATGAAAATTTCGCTAGGTCTCTTAGATTGGAAGATATTCACGAAAAACTCAGAGGTCAACCAATTTGTTGTAGTCCTTAGCTGCGGAAATAGGGAAATGCGGTAAAAACTTTTCTGTACTTGATACTTGTACTTCGTACTTCGTGATCGATCACAAACGTCAAATTTTGGAAAGTCAAGTACTAAGGAGAAAAAATTGGAGATTTGAAGAAAAGTGCTTAGTACTTTATTCCATCAATTTGTAAGTTGAGAGGTACTTAGTACTTGGGGCTTGTAAAAGTACTAAGTAAGAATTCATTTAGTACTTGGAACGATTAATTCTGTTGCGAACAAGTATCACGACGTATATAGTGCTACACTTCAAAATAGTGGGCAATGGGAAAAGTACTAAGTATACTTGGTACTTTGTTCAGAGTTCCAAGTAGAAGGTTCCTTATTACTTACTGCTGTAAGAAGTATTGAATATTCCTTCTGTATTACTTAGAGTATTTACAAGTACTACAAGTTGAAAGGTATTTAGTACTTGGACCTTGAGAAAGTACTAAATGCGAAAATTCCTCAGTACTTTGCTCCATGGTTTTACATGCGAACGAATATTATGAAGTATGCTAAATACATCAAAATACTAACGAACCTGGAAAGTAGTACAGCAAAGTACGAAGTATACTTGATACTTGGTTCAAAGTACTAAGTACGAGATTCATCGTTACTTGATGCTAGAAAAGTATTGAAAATATTAATTACTTCAAGTACTCACAGGTACTAAGCTGAAAGGTCCTTAGTACTTGGAACTTGAAAAAGTACTAAATGCGAAAATTCCTCAGTACTTTGCTCCATGGCGTTACATGCAAACGAATATTATGAAGTATGCTAAATACCTCAAAATACTAACGAAACTGAAACGTAGTACAGCAAAGTACGAAGTATACTTGATACTTGATTCAAAGTTCTATGGACAAGATTCATCAGAACTTAATACTAAAAAGGCATTGAAAGTATTCATTACTTCAAGTACTCACAAGTATAAGGTGAAAGGTACTTAGTACTTGGAACTTGAAAAAGTACTTAATACCCAAATCTCTCAGTTCTTTCCTACATGATTTTACAGCCAAATGAGTATCAGGAAGTATGTTGAATAACTGCTTCCTGAAAAATACAGTAATTAAAAACTGTAAGAAAACTAGAAAGCAGCTCAGTAAAGTACAAAGTATACTTGATACTTAGTTCAAAGTTCTAAGTAGAAGGTCCATTATTGCGGAAATACTATAAAAAGTATTGAATACTCATCCTCCATTACTTCAAGCACTCAGAAGTACTAAATTGAGAGGTACTTAGTACTTGAAACTTAGCAAAGTACTTATTCAAAAACTTTCCAAACATACTCAATTTATCTGACAATTCATGATTCAATTTTTTTTACCGCATTTCCCCATTTTTTTCTACGTTCGCGAATGCTTAACTTACCAAGCACCACCTTCTGACTGCACCAATTCAACTAAAGTTCACAAACTAAATTCACTACTTTAATCGCCCCAGTGAACCCCCTCCCCCCCCCCCCCCCCCCCCACCCACCGTGGAACTCGAATTGGCACCTCATGTTAAATGATGTCAAAAAATGTCAGAATCTGACATCATCGGCCATACAAAAGCTATATCAAAGATGCCATATGCAGTTGACAGTTGTCATAATCTGTCATGGTTTGACACCTGACATGTCGTCATCAATTGACAGTTTCATGACAGTATGCCATATTTTCGTTGAGTGCGATGGCCGCATCTCACAGAATTTGACATATGTCATGACTCGTCATAATATGTCAAAATAGTACTTTTTGACAGATTATGTACTTTGGTCGCATGTTTCGACGTTAATTGACACATATTGCAACAAATTATATTGTTTATAGTCATAGTTGTCATGACATTATTTCACATAATCTGTCATATTTTGACAGGTGATGTCAGTGATGTCATAATTGTCATGAGTCATAACAAATAAGACAATAAATGACAATCCGTCAAAATATGACCTTCATAATCGACATAATTTGATACAATTGATTATACAATGACAGATTTTTGACAGCAGATGTCCAGTTGTGTCATATGTTCGACTTTGGCAGAAACTCTTGAAATTTGACATTTCAAGACATTCCGTATTCTTGACATATGTTATATTGTGGCATGTTGTGTCATACTCGGTTCGATCGTTCCACAAACTGTCAAAATTTGACAGTTTATGTCATTCCAGAATCGACATCATCATACCATAATTTGTGGAAAAATGACACAAACTTTTAGACGAAATATATCATCTTTTGTCATGATCTGTCAAAATATGCCGTATGTTGGATTCTGTCAAAATATTTGACATACACTGACATTTCTTCATTCCAGCATTGACATAATATAACATAATTTGACATATTTTGTCAGAAATTGGCATACACTTTTTGACATATTATGCCATAAACTGATCGATGTTGACACAAACTGTCAAAATTTGACAGTTCATGTTATTCCATTATTGACATATACTTTTTGACATCGCCTGTCATATTTTGACATTTTATCGCATAATCTGTTCGATGTTGACACAAACGGTCAAAATTTGACAGTTCATGTCATTCCATACTTGACACATACTTTTTGACATCGCCTGGCATATTTTGGCATATTATGCCATAATCTGTTCGATGTTGACACAAACTGTCAAAATTTGACAGTTCATGCCATTTCATAATTGACATAACATATCATATTTTGTCATACAATGACATCAATTTTTTGACAGATTAAGTCACATTTTGTCATGATGTGTCAAAATATGTCATGCTCTGTGCTGTCAAAATCTGTCATGCTCTGTGCTGTCAAAATCTGTCATGCTCTGTGCTGTCAAAATCTGTCATGCTCTGTGCTGTCAAAATATGTCATGCTCTGTGCTGTCAAAATCTGTCAAGTATTGGCATGTGATATAATTTGCCATAAAATAAGCTGCAATTTTCCACAAAAGATGTCACATTTTGTGATAATCTGTAAGATGTCATCATATGTCATCTTTGACATAATGAATGGCATAATGTCATTTTTGACATAAGCTGCCAACAACATTTCCGCGAGGTGACACCAGTTAATTTTTCACTACGAAATATGTCGCCCGAGAGCTCAAACACGAAAAAATCCGATCCACATATTTTCAAAGCCATAACTACACCCATCACAGCGAGACTCCATGGACCGCTGAACGAACGATTGCATAATCCTTGTACAAAGATTAAATCGAAAAGCGCATTTCGAAACGAAAAAAAAAATTACAACAATCTGTACTGAAATGGTAAAAAAAACTTGACCGGGTTAACTAACCTCAATGTTTGCTTTTTACGAGATAACTCAAAATCTAAGGGATCTGGACAAATTTGTCTAGTAACATCTTTTACAGATCAGAGTTTTTCCCACAAAAAACGTCTAATAATTTTTTTTCTATCTCCCTTAGATTTCAAACTAGCTCCGTTTTCAAACAAAAAAATATTTCCTACCATTGTGTACCTAATTTCAAAATTATAAATATAAATTTATCTAAATTTGTATAATTCAAATTAATACTCAAAATGCTGTATAATTATTCAGATTTTCTCAAATATTTATTAAATTGTTGGTAAAGCCAAAAAGAAATGCGAAACACTCGAAATTTTGCATGCCTCGAGTTTCCCGCCAAATATCAGCTGATCGACCAGGCGCCGCCATTTTTATTCCGTTTCCGCTGTTCCGTCAACTCACTGAAATATTTTATGTGCAAGAGTGACGCAAAATGTCGAATTCCAACAAATTTGGCAGATTCTGTCAACGTAAAAAATTGACATAAAATTACATGTGTCAAATTTCAAATATGTCGCAATTTCAAGACTGTTCAGTTTTGTTTACAATACGAGTCGTGCTGCGCACGCGCATTTCCTGTTTTCGCCGCGCCGACTGGTGGCGCGTCAGTTCCCGTCATACGCGTTTCGATAATTGCGATATACATCGATATTTTCTTTGGTCTCTCCTTTTTACTATAGATTCATAAATAAACCTGAGGTTATACATTAACCTAACCTCTTTTACCACTTCACTACAGAAATATGATGGCGTGCAAGTGACCATGTGTTCCGTAGCGCAAGATTATATTTAAAAAGGCACACAGATTATATATAAACAAATGAAAAAAATATAAATAATATAAATAAATTAACTAATAACGAATTACGTTCAAATTTCAGATAGTGATGAAACGAAAGGGCGGGGAAAAAACTGATGACAATTTTTTCATTGAACAAATTTTGCAATTTGTATATATAAATATGAAGGTATAAATATAGGTTAGAGGTTAGGTGCTACGAAAACAAGTTGAGGCGAACCTCGTGCCTCGATGTACATATTGAAATAAATATTACAAATGAGAAAAAAATAATTTAAGGAGAGGCACAATTGAGCTTGAAAAATTCTACAAGCTGAAAAGCTCTAAAAGAGCTTCTTCCAAATGTTTTCCCAGGAAGTCCTACAATGATTTACCTAAAAAATCATATATCTCGTCAACAAATGATTTTAAGAAAAAATGTTATTAAATATTTTTTGTAGAGAATTTGATTTTGGAGAAGAAATGTTCTCTGAGCTTTTTCTCTAAATTGACCGATTTTCGAGATAAACCTCCATTTCCGGTTTGACAGGTTATTCGTGAAAAGACCAAACTACTGTCGATGTCAGTTTATCATATTTTGAGGTTCTTTTTTGAGAAAATTTATGATATTCTATCATATTGATGCATGAATGAAGATATATCGAATCTATAATCGATATATCTCGAAGTGCGGAAGACTCGTCGCTGATTGGCGTATTTGATAGACGTGAAGTGAGGCGCTGTTCGCCCGCGAAATTCAAATCGTTAATTTACCCGATCATTATATCTTCTTATATTATGTCTTTAAATTGATCAGAAACTATACATTTTGTCCTAAAGTGACCTACAATTTTACGCCAAAGATTTAGAATCTCCGAATCTAGGGTCGAGTGGGGCATAACGGGTCAGGGGCTATTATGGGGCATATGCTCAAAGTGGGTCATGGGGCATAATGGTACACTCCCGCCTTATTCTGCACTTTCGTCCCATTACAGCCCCCATCCCGTTCTGCCCCACCTCCTCTATATAGAAAAAGAAATCTATATTTTTTGAGTTTTTTTTTCAAATTAATTTACATGAATCGATCAACACTTTTCGTCTGGAAAAAATTCTTCTAAAAGTTCTTTTCAAATTGGAGAAATTTTCAAACTCAATATTGCCTGCCCTCAATTAATAATTACCAATAATTGCCGGGAGCTAATGAGGGCGACGAATGAATCTCCAATTTTACACATTCCATAATTTTAAGTGAGGTAACACAATAAAAGACACTGCATTTGCTTGACAGTAAGAACCTTAAAGAAAAAAATAAATGAAGAAAAAAAAAATCATCATCCCTTTGCCGAACCAATGGATCCAGATAAATGGGATTGTAGTTAATCCATGCAATTAATCTATACTCTTCCAATATTTCTAATCTCCGTCGAACGAACAAGATGAATCACTTATTTATCTAATCTTTATCTATTGATCAGACGTTGGATTTGGGAATTTTGGTAGTTATGACATAGACAACTAGTTGGCGAATGACTCAGAAATGAGTGAAAAAAAAAGTCTAGTCTGGAGCTGCTTATGATGAAGTAAATTTCAAACGGGTTGTAGCAAGTAATTGCAGGCTAAATTAGTACTTTGTGATTCAGTGAAATGTGAAAAAAAACATATTGCAGTTAAATTATAAATTTGTAATGGACACCAAAATGAGTGCTTTAGCACCATGAGTAAGGAGCATGAAGTACATAGTACTTTATGGTGTTATGAAGTACGAAGTACTTCGGAAAAATCGATGTACTTGGGAAATACAGAGTACTTGGGAAGTACGAAGTACTCGGAAAACTATGAAGTACGAAAACTCGAAAGTACGAAGTACATGAGAAAGTGCGAAGTACTTGGAAAAGTACGAAGTACTCGGAAACGTACGAAGTACTTGGGAAATACAGAGTACTTGGGAAGTACGAAGTACCTAGGGGAGTACGAAGTACTCGGAAAACTACGGAGTACGAAGAACTCGAAAGTACGAAGTACTTGGAACAGTACAAAGTACTCGGAAACGGAGGAAGTACTTGGCAAACTACGAAGTACTTGGCAAAGTACAAAATACTTGGGAAAGTACGAAGTTCTCGGAAAAGTACGAAATAATCGTAAAAGTATGAAGTACTTGGACAAGTACGGAGTACTTGGGAACGTCTGAGGTACTTGATAAAATACAAATTTCGGAATATTCGGAAAGCACGAAGTATGCTCTAAAAAGTACTCAATCATTCAAAATGGAAGACAATTTCAAGTATTCATATTGCAGAGAATTGAGAAAGTTGTGAGTAAAAAATGACTTAGTACTTTTAATCCAACAAGGTGTAAAGCCCCTACTACCAAATACTTACCACTACCTGGAGTGTTTTGCTACCGAAGAATCAAGTTCTAAGGTGAAATACCACTTCGGTCGTAGAAGTACTTTTTGGCGCCAATAATGCCAAAAGCTCCCCTACTCGATTCATTCATTCCAAGGAGTCAAAAAGTTCTGCCTCAAGTAGCACAGCGGCTTTTACAATACCATGCTAAGTAGTAAGTATTTCCCGTGCTTGGAGTACTTATAAGTACTAAAAGGAATTGAGTGCTTAGATCCTGATAAAAAGTACTAAGCATGAACGCACTAAGGACTTGACGTTCCAAGTCTCAAGTACTTCCTATAAGTACTGCACTCATTGAAAAATACTGACTACTATTAAGTATTGGAAGTACTAAGTCCTTGAACTGGTATTGTAACCAACTCATGACTTGTGTGCATGAAGTATTTCTTCTTCAATACATATAAAATTTCTAAACATCGAGTCTTAGGTGGTTACTACAAGTACTAAGTACTAGCTACAAGTACTAAGTACTAACTACAAGTACTAAGTACCACCTACAAGCCCTAAATACTAACTACAAGTACTAAGTGCCGCCTACAAGCACTAAGTACTAATTACAAACACTAAGTACCAATTACAAGTACAAAGTACTAACTACAAAATACTAAGTACTAACTACACGTACCAAGTACTAACTACAAGTACTGAGTACTAACTACAAGTACTAAGTACTCACTGCAAGTACTAAGTACTCAAAGCAGCCCAAACCTGTCTAATGGGTTTCCAGTGAGAAACGAGGTCCAAGTACTTGCTATACGTGTGGACTAAGTACTTTCTCTAAGTACTAAGTACTCAAAACGGCCCAAAATCTGCATCGCAGGTATCTCGAAATATTGATAATATTAAACACAATTCACATTTCACTGTTTCACCAAAAAGCAATTTTAAGCGATGATGAATCCAGAGAGGAAATAGCTTATTAATTAATACACCGTCGGACGAAATACACTGGGGTATACGACGGAGCTTTAGTTAGAAATGGGACGCAATTAGTGATATGGGGGGGGGGGGAGGAGGGACGAATGTGATGTGCTTTTGCTGGTTTTAAAACGAGTACAAATGGCCATAAGTAATGAGACGAAGTGTACAACAATGGACATGGGATTAATTGAAATTTCAATTGTAAATTATAATGTACATATTTATAAGTGTGAAGTGGGAATGTGTGAGAAAAATTTAGAAGTAATAATATTATTGAGTTCAATACGGAGATGAGTATTTTTTTCATCATTGTTATTGTAATGATTGAACTGTCTCAATTTTTTGTTATCATTTTTTCATGAATTTTAATTTTAATTTTTTTAAGGATACAATTTTGATTGGATTTTGGTTGTAACTTCGATTTATATCGAAATATCTCGGAAAACCTGACGCGCATCGCTCATTGGCCGGTGAGAGACGTGAAGTTGGTTACTCAGAGAATGCGCGGGAAAATCAAATTCTTCTAACCTTCATACTCGAAAAATCATTTATCTATGTTTTGTTCCACATCAATTATTTGTTTTTTGTTATCAAATCAGCAAGATTGTATTTTTCCTTTTCATTTTCCAACGCATATTTTTTTCGAGCACAAATCTTAGGGGAGATTTGAATTTCCCGCGCATTTTCCTAGCAACTGACTTCACGCCTCTCACTGACCAATGACGGCTAGGCGTCAGGTTTTTCGGGAAATTTCGATATAAGACAATGTTCTCTCATGAAGCTGGTGTGTAAAAAATATAAGAATGGTTATGAAGTTGGCTTATATCGAAATATCTTGAAAAATTTGACGCCCTTCCGTCAAAAAGCGTTACCCCTACGCCTCATTGGTCAATGAGACTCGTGAAATTAGGCATTTAGAGAATGCGCGGGAAAATTCAAAACGCTCCAGCATTTGTCCTCAGAAAATGCAATTATTTTTACACAGATCATTATTTCTTTTACTATCATATTTGAAATCGATATTTTCGTTTTATTGCAAATTTCCCTATTCATTCCATTCATATTTGTCCAATCAGAGAAAGAATATTCATTAATAAAAATTTTTTAATGGACCCTGGGACGATATGGTGAAGTGTTATGAAGTTGCTCCGTATCGAAAGCCTCATGCCGCTCGCGCATTGGCCAACGAGGCGCGTGAACTTAGCTACTGAGCGAACGCGCGGGAAATTCAAATCATCGCACAACTAGCGCTCAAGAAATTTTCCATTATTCTCCTCTTCCTTCAATTACAATCTACCTGACCATTTTTACTGACCATAAACTTTACTTAAAATTACAAAATAAAATTTTTCACTTAGCAAAGGGACAGAATTTCGAGATAAAATAATTATTTCCGTATTAAGCTCAGTGAGGAATAAAGAAAAAAACTACTTTGGTGATTTTACGAATTATGGATATGGCCTTCGTAATGTCATGTCGCTGAAAAAACCAGCCAAACATTAATTAGATATCCCAAACATTAATTACTATATGCACACGATATTTTTCTCTCTTCTTAATTATTCATCTACTTCTTCGAACTATCTAGCTACCGACTCTGGGCCGAAATTTGAAAGAAAAAAAAGGAAAAATGAGGAAAGCGGGGGGCTTATGAGTTGGATAATTGTATAAAGAATTTTTTAAAATATGACAGAAAAAATGGAAAAAAAAAAACAAATCTTAAAACGCTTTGTTAATATCGTTACGCATTTTCAGTCCATTGTAAATTGATGTTTTTATTATTTTAGCTGGCTGAAACATTACGAGAAACGTGATAAACATGGGAAATGAAGGAAATAAACGATGATTTATTAACGTTAATTGATTAATTGATAATACTGTACGAGTTGCCAACGAATTTTAGACCAAATTTATTAATTAAATTCATGTGTCAAATTTTTCAATCGACGACTTAATTATTCGAAATTATAAGGAGTTTGTAAGGTATGATTAACATTGGTAAAACATTGATTTTTGAATTTTTTGAGGTCATTTTATGGTCCATTTTGGTATCGCAGGGTCAATAATAGGGACATATATTTTTGTTTTTTTTTTATTCTCAATATTTTGATTTTTTTTTTTTTAATTCCGGAAATTTTTTTGAATTTTGTAATCTGGTTTGATATTTTTAACATTCCCAAAATTTTTGAAATGCTCCAAATTTTTGGAACTTTTATTTGTTTTTTCTCTGAAATTTTTTTTTTTGTATTTTTTAAAATCTTTAGTTTCCCATTTTTTTAAGTTTTCGAGAAATTTTTTTTCTTTTTCTTTTTCAATGTGCAAAACGAATGTAATTGGTGAATTTTGCTAATTATTATATTCGCGAACTAATTACCGGCATTAATAACTGAAAGTAATTCGCCATCTCTATGTGTCCCATCTAATTTATTGGACTTTTCTTAATAAGGAAAGAACAGGAATCGAGAGAGTTTCAAGGGAAAATGATAATGGAAATAACTTGTGCGATTAAAAAGTTTCTCGAACAATTTTAATTTTTTTTTTCCTCTCCGAGAATCTTAAAACAAAATTGGATAAATTCATTATGTCTCATCCGGAGCCGGTTTCCATAATTATGCATCTAAAACTCAATTTGCAGGCATAATTAATCCATTGCCCTTATCATTGTAAAAGTCGGGCAAATTGGCGGGAATTTCAAAACTTTTCAGTGAATAATTAAGTGAATAGGATAGAAATATACTACGCGAAGAAATATAAATTTTCAAACTAAAATCTTAGTTGAGCAAAGAATATCCAATATGACAAATAATTTACAATTCACGAAAATAAATTTTCAATTTTGAATCATTAATCTCCCGCCAAATTTTCATATTACCGAAAATATGTTGGAAAATTGAAATATTTGCTCGAAACTTTTTTTTAAGGCCTCGAGTAACTCTTCCAGTTCATTTAGGTGAAAATAAAAATCATTGATAGCACAGAGTTAAGTTGATGGGAATTATATTCTTCGACTCGATCAGAATTCCCGCGCGATGCGCGCGCAGTTGGTACCGGAAGCGCGCCATCTATGGAGAACTTGGGCGACATCGCGCGAATGCATTTTTGGCAGATATCTTCAAAAGTAAGAAAATTAACGAATGTTCGTATAAAGCTTTATTGTAGCTCTCGGTATGCACTACAAAAAACATTTTCATGAAAATTGGGTTATCTCCTTCACCTTTCGACATATGATCCCGAAGCAAGATGTGAGAAAATCTCTGAATGCGCGCGCAGCGTCGTTGGGATAATGGCGCGACCACTCACAGGTTAAGAGACTTTATTTGCGCGTTATCATTGTTTTAATAATCGAGTGTTTTTTGTAATCGGTGTTGTTGCACAATATTTATTGATTGATCGTACTTATTATTGGAGAGAGTAAATCTAATGCAATGGCAATTTAGGCCGTTAAATGAGTGGGAATTTGGCGGGAAATTTCAAAAGGAAATTTGGCGGGAAAATCCCAAGAAAAATATTTTGATAGGAAAAATAGTAATTAGTCCCTCGTGCGAACATTACGGAAATCGAAACAGCTCAGAAAATTTTTCTAATTCAATTTTAATCTAAATTAATTTTGGCCGTTGCACGAGTAAAAATTTGGCGGGAAATTCAAATCTTGAGAGAGGTATTTTGATAGGAAAAATAGTAATTAATTGTAATCTTACCGTAAACGTTACCAATCTTTTAACAACCTATTTAGCCCATGAAAATGACCAATGACCAAAAAAATCGATACAAAAAATTGCTGATCCAATGAAAAAAAATGCCTAAAATTCCTCATAAATTCGTACCTTATAATTGTCACCTGCGTTATCTTAATTTCTGTGTGTAAATAAATTGCCAAAAAAAAAAAAAACCAACTAAATCGAACGACCGAAAAAAACCGAAACTTAGCTTTTACCACTCACGGACTTAGGTGATTGACATTGCATTAAAACAAAGCCAAAAAAAAACCCAAAAAAAGAAAGTAAAATTTGAAATGCCAAATTACCAATTAAAAAAGAAAATGAAGAAAAAAATTCATCTCATTAAAGAAAAGAAAAATTCAATTTTGGCTTTCTATTCATATTGTACTTCTTCGCGCGCTCAGTTTGAAACTCCTCTAGACTAAGAAAAATTCAATTTGACTTTTTCGCGGGAAATTTGAATCGCCAAATAATGATGACCCTAAAACCACTAAACTAGGAATTGACTAATCAATTTATAAAAAAAAAAACTCGTCACCTATTTTACGATTCAATTGCCCGCAAATTTTATTCCATAAATCGAGGGGACAAATATTTAAAAAAAAAAACCCAAAAAAAAATATATAAAGACACATCTTCCAACGTAATTAGACGAGAGTGCCTATCGAGTAAAAAATATAATTCAGGATTGTAATTATTGCGGAACGGTTCGAGTGAAAAAAAAAAGCTGAACGAAATGATGTTCCACATATCTCTTTTTTCAACTAACGACAAACTAAACAAATGATCTAACTGAATTACGAGCTGACATCTGTTGTTTCCTAACTAAAAACTGAAACCTTGCAATTGCAAAAGAACAAAAAAATTGCGTGGAAATCGAAATTTCACTGGAACGATGAGATAATGAAAAAAGAAAAAAATAAATTACGAAAGATACACGAAATTGCCAAATAAGCTATAAATAAAGAGGATTGATAAGTGAAATCGTGTACCAAACGCCACCAACTGCATTGTAATTTGTAAATTACTATTATGGATTTCCTGATCATATGCTGGTATGTAATGATAACTGTGTTCTGCCACAATAAAGCAGTTTTATAAATTAATGCCTTCATTATTCATTGATTTCCTGCATGGGGATACCTTATCCCCAGAATGGGGATGCCTCATCCCCAGATTGAGTATTCTTCATCACCGACTGGGGATGCCCTATCCCCAGATTGGGGATGCCTAATCCACAAAATGGGGATGTCTTATCCCCAGAGTGAGGCTGCCTAATCCCCAGAGTGGGGATGCCTGATCCCCAGATTGGGGATGCTCTATCCTCCGTTTGGAGATGCCTCACCCCCCAGAGTGGGGATGCTCTATCCCCCGTTTGGGGATACCTCACCCCCCAGAGTGGGGATACTCTATCCCCAATTTGGGGATGCTCTATCCCCAATTTGGGCATGCTCTATCCCCAATTTGGGGATGCTCTATCCCCAGAGTGAGGATGCCTGATCCCCAGAGTGGGATTGCCTAATCCCCAGAATGGGGATGCCTGATCCCAAGAATGGGGAGGCCTTATCTCCAGAGTGGGGATGCTCTATCCCCAGAGTGGGAATGCCTGATCCCCAGAATGGGGATGCCTGATCCCAAGACTGGGGATGCCTTATCTCCAGAGTGGGGATGCTCTATCCCCGGTTTGGGGATGCTCTATCCCCAATTTGGGGATGCTCTAGAGCCCCAGAGTGGGGATGCTTGATCCCCATTCTGGGGATGCTGTAGATCCCCAGAGTGGGGATGTCCTATCCTCTTATCTCCATCTTTATCCCCAGATTGGGGGTACATTATCCCCAGATTGGGGGTACATTATCCCCACAGTGGGGATGCTCTATCCCCCGCTTGGGGATACCTTGTACCCAGACGGGGGATGTTTTATCCTCAGATTGGGGAGGTTTTATCCCCAGAATGAGGATGGTTTATCCCCAGACTAGGTATGTTTTATCGCCAGATTGAGGAAGCTTATCCCCTTCCTTGGGGATGTTATTCCATATTGGAGATTCTCAGATCAGAGATATTTTTCTCCAGCTATTTGCATCCCCGAATCACGGCTATTAATGGGATTATTGATGTTGATTTTTTGGACAATTTGAGATTTACAGGATTTGTTCGGAACGTTCGGACGTATTTCGTCGTGCACATTTTGTGTGTAACGCAAATATTTCATATGTATATGTCACACTATATCACAAACTACTCCCAACGACATATAGCTAGGTTTTGCTCAACTGTGATTAGGTCGATGGTCGTTAGATTGCTTATCAAGATACCTAGTAAAGTGTGGGACAAGGAAAAAGGTTTTTGAATTTTTCCAATTTTGTTTTTATTTTTGAATATCTGATTTTTTTACTCCATTTTTACTGTACCCATTTTTTTCATTTTTCTGCTTTTTTTTTTGTATTCCTCCGAAAATTATCGAGTTTTCAAAATTTTCTAAATTTGTCAAATTTGCCCAATATTTTCCCAGCCTAGAAAACATTCTCATTTTTCAAATATTCGATCTTTATTGAAACTCTGCAGGAGTTGCAAACTCTTCGACTTTATTGAATTATAATAATTCTGAAATAAATATGTACTCTTTTCCTGTTTTTCAAATTTTCCAAATTCTTCAAATTTTTCAAATTTTTCAAATTTTTCAAAGTTTTCAAATTTTTCAAATTTTTCAAATTTTTCAAATTTTTCAAATTTTTCAAATTTTTCAAATTTTTCAAATTTTTCAAATTTTTCAAATTTTTCGAATTTTTCAAATTTTTCGAATTTTTCAAATTTTCCAAATTTTTCAAATTTTTCAAATTTTTCAAATTTTTCAAATTTTTCAAATTTTTCAAATTTTTCAAATTTTTCAAATTTTTCAAATTTTTCAAATTTCTCAAATTTTTCGAATTTTTCAAATTTTCCAAATTTTCCAAATTTTTCAAATTTTTCAAATTTCTCAATTTTTTCAAAATTTCCAAAATTTCCAAAATTTGTCAAATTTTTCAAATTTTTCAAATTTTTCAAATTTTTCAAATTTTTCAAATTTTTCAAATTTTTCAAATTTTTCAAATTTTTCAAATTTTTCAAATTTTTCAAATTTTTCAAATTTTTCGAATTTTTCAAATTTTTCGAATTTTTCAAATTTTCCAAATTTTTCAAATTTTTCAAATTTTTCAAATTTTTCAAATTTTTCAAATTTTTCAAATTTTTCAAATTTCTCAAATTTTTCAAATTTTTCAAATTTTCCAAATTTTCCAAATTTTTCAAATTTTTCAAATTTCTCAATTTTTTCAAAATTTCCAAAATTTCCAAAATTTGTCAAATTTTTCAAATTTTTCAAATTTTTCAAATTTTTCAAATTTTTCAAATTTTTCAAATTTTTCAAATTTTTCAAATTTTTCAAATTTTTCAAATTTTTCAAATTTTTCAAATTTTTCAAATTTTTCAAATTTTTCAAATTTTTCAAATTTTTCAAATTTTTCAAATTTTTCAAATTTTTCAAATTTTTCAAATTTTTCAAATTTTTCAAATTTTTCAAATTTTTCAAATTTTTCAAATTTGTCAAATTTGTCAAATTTGTCAACTTTGTCAAATTTTTCAAATTTGTCAAATTTTTCAATTTTTTCAATTTTTTCAAATTTTTCAAAATTTCCAAATTTTTCAAATTTTTCGAATTTTTCAAATTTTTCGAATTTTTCAAATTTTCCAAATTTTTCAAATTTTTCAAATTTTTCAAATTTTTCAAATTTTCCAAAATTTCCAAAATTTGTCAAATTTTTCAAATTGTTCAAATTTTTCAAATTTTTCAAATTTTTCAAATTTCTCAAATTTTCGACAATTTGCAAAATTCACCAAGTTGGCAAATTTTTTAAAATTTCACAATTTTTTGAAATTTCTGAAATTTGATTATTTACCAAAAACTATGTGCTCCAATATGTCCCGTGGGAAGACTGATAGGTAGCGTTCGAAAACTTGTGCATTCGCAGTACGCGACAGAAAACGAAAACTCAGAAAGACCAACACAATCAATTGAAATTGTAAAGTAAGCGACAAGATGTCAAAAATACCAATAATTTCCGAAATTGTTGCAATTTATCAATTTTTCAAATTTTAAATACTTTTCCACATTCCGCCAAATTGACAAATGTTCGAAATTTTCAAACTTTGTAATTTGCCCAAAATTTTCAGCTTTCACTCATTTCCCCGATTTTCACAATATATACCATTTTTGAATATCTGGAATTTTCCAAAATTCTCCAACTTTTCCAAAAAGGGTAAAAAAAGAATTGAGATTTGATAATTTCCAAAAATTTGTTCAAAATACGCCCCATCCGGGAACTGCTCCGCCGGTGTCCGAAAACTGGTCCATGTGCATTATACGAGAAGACACGAAAACTCCCGAGGAGCGACGAAGTTAGTTTACATTGTAAGAGGCTCCAACAAATTGCAAAAAACATTTCAAACTCTTCAGTTCAGTTCAATTCTGCCCGTCCCAATGAGACCACCTACTTCCATAACCGTATGTAAACAAGTGACAAACATTTTCCCCATTTTTCTTCCTTAAATCTCCTCATTTTCCCAAAGCTTTCCGTCAGTTATCCATTCCACTCAACAACTCAATTTATTCCGCATAATCTGGATCAGTTGCAGGTACTCACATCCCCAAAAATGTCAAGAATTAAAATCATCTCAAAAGTGCCAAAATTTCCTCAACCTCCAACTCACTTCAAATTTCGCTAAAACCAAAATTTGACTTTTGAAAAAATTTTGAACAAATTTTGAGACATGAAATTTTGGAAAATTCAAATTATTGAAAGCGTTCAATTTTCAGAATTTGCAAATTTTACGCAATCCGGAAATTCCGATTTTAATTTTTTTTTTCGTCAAATTGTGCGACCGGAAATGGCCCGGAAATTGAGCGGGAAAATACTGAATGTTGAAATTTGTCTTTTGAATTTTTGTGAGTAAGATTTTACGAAATTTTTGAATTTCCCACATCTTTCGAATTTGTCCATTTTCCCACATTTTTTAGTAGACGTTGTTTTTTGCAAATTCCGGATTTTGAAAAAAATCAAATCGTGAAGTTCCCGCCATTTTTTATACTCCAGGATTTGTTCTAATTCTTCAATTTTTTGTTTCAGTTTTCTTGGAAATTTTCAGAGACTTTGAGGAATTGAAAGGTAAATGGATCGCGAAAGGTTTTTAGGTTATTCCGGTAGTTCCACGTATATAACGTTTCCTAAACTGCTAAAATCCCAAAATGTCAAAGAACTTAAAAGCCAAAAAAAATTGTGAAATTTGGAAAATAGAAAAAAAGTGCGCGAAATTTTTCATTAAATTTTTTAAAATTCAGAATTTTTTGAGCGATTTTCTATATAAAATTGTACATTTAAAAATGTCCATTTTCGTACCATTTTTTACATTTTTCAATTTTAGAATTTTTGAGATTTGCAAGACATGAATTGGTGTAATTCCTGAAACCTCAACAAATTTGGAAAATTGCAATATTAAAAATTTAAAAGTGCACTATTTGTTTGCCTCAAATTATTTCTTAAATTGATATTTTCAAAATTATATAATTGAAAAATTTTCAAAAAATTTAATTTTTTGAACATTGCAAAATTTTGAAAATTCCGAAAATTTCAAAATTTTAAGAAATTGCAAGAATAAGAAATCCAAATTTCAAAAATGCTAAAAAAATTGAAAGGAAACAGGTATTTCAAAAAAATGAAATATTAAAAAATTTCAAGTCAGGGTACTGCAGCATCACTTATATCAGTTACACGTACTCAATTCCGTGCAATTCCGGGTAATTCCGTGACTGACCGACACATGAACCAGTCGTCTAACGAACGCAGAGGAGAGGTCAGTTAACCGGCCTTCATCCGTGTTATTCCCCATTCTTTTTTTAAATATAATGAATTCAAAAAACTACATTCCCACTATTTAATTTTGAAATTAAACAATCTATCACAAACATCAAAAAAACAATTCAATAACTTCCCAAAAAAAGGAAGTCTCGACTTTTTTTTAGAAAAGTGAGTTTTGCAAAAAACAATTTTCGCTCAAAATTTGTGTCTCAAAATACTGAAGATTTTTTCAATCCCAAAATGGCTCAATGGAGCTATCAAAAAAAAATATCTTGAAAAAAAAATTTGAAAAATTGTTGAATTTGAAAAAATTTACTTTTGGGGATTTTTTTTTCTTAGTTTTTTAAGAAGATTGCGGAAATATTTTTTCAAGCTTTAGGTTTGAGGTTGCTTGGGCAATTGTTTGATCAATTTATACTTTTATCCAGGACATACCTCGAGGAGATTGAACTTTGATCGTGCAATCGAGCTTCAAGGTCGAGATGGGCTATCTCAAGAAAATTGGTACTTCGTTCATTTATATTGCTACATTTTTGGCCGCAATTACATATATTCCCGGATTGACGCCCGACGTTGAGACGAGCCCTTATGAGTAAGTATTTTTTTTATTCGCATTATTTTGGTCACCAGACAAATTTCTTCAATTTGTGGAATTTTAATTTTTGCCATCATTTGAATTCTCGAATTTCGTGATTTTTTGATTGTTCAAATTAAATTTTTTTTTGAGATTGCGAATTTTTGAAAATTGGTAGTTTACAAAATTCAATGAACATGCAGGTATTTTCAACATTTCCAAATGTTCAAATTTTTAAAGTTTACCATTTTTTAATTCCTTTTGACCATTTTGAAAATCTGAAAATTTTGGTAAATTTTACACTTTTGGAAATTTTAAACCAACTGTCGTTGGAATCTTTGAATCTTCTGTTACCATGGTGATGAGCATACATTTAAAAAAATGGCAATTTGGAACATTTTGAGTTTTTGAAGTTTCAAAAAACACGAAAACTCCGAAATATTTAAAGTTTTGGAGTTTCAAAAATTTTTGAGTTTCCAAATTTTTTAAAATTAAAAACTTCTTTCATTTTGAAAATGTTTAAAAAATTCAAGGTGTGAAAATGTAATTCTGCAAATTCGATTAATTTGAAATTTTTAAGTTCTAAAAATTGTTAAAAAGTGTTGCGGATTTCGTAAATTTGATAAAATAAAAATTGTGAGAATCAGAAAACATTTGGAATATCTTCGAATATTTCAAACTGCCCAAAGTCCATTTTTTTTACGAATTAAATTCAGTTAAGTCTCAATTGAAATAAACACAAAATTTTGAATTTAGGTTCAAGCTGCCTGTGGGAGTCAACAGATCGCCAAACGTTAAATTAAATGGGGCAGAAAAATTGTTCAAGGATAAAATCAAAGGACCCGAGGCTTTTGATGCATTCGACGGAATTTTATATACCGGAGCCCATGGTGGTGCTGTCAATAAAATTGTTGGTGATAAACTCGTGGAGGTCGTGAAGTTCGGAAAAAAATGTGGTAAGAAAATATTCAAAGTCCAAAAATCAATGAAATTTCAATTATGACCATTGGAAAAAAAATCATCCACAATGTCAAAATTGCAATTATTTTTTTCAATGAACAACACATTTTTTGAATTAATAAAAAATTTTGTGTAAATATCGAAACTTGGAAAAGGATAAGAATGTCACAGTTTCAGAAGTGTTCTGAAATTCACCAAAATTATTTACATAATTCAATGTTTCCCCATTTTTCCACACATTTTCAAAAATTCGAAACATTGACAAATTGTAAGAATTTCGACTTTTTCAAAATATTCCAGAAATTTCACAGGATTTCCTAAAATTTGAAAGAACAATTAGAAAATCTGGAAAAATCCAGAAGTTACAAAAAAACTAAATTTTTTTAAGGGCCAAAACAGCTACATATTACGAAAATTCAAAAAACATTTCATAGACCCGAAAAATGTCAACATTTTCCAAAAATTCAATCAAAAATTAGTTCTCCAAAAATAATACAAAATTCAGTGTTTTTCCAATTATGAGGGGTAAAGAAAAAATTGAGAAATTCAAAATGTTAGAATATTGCAAAAATTTCAGAGCATTCAAAAACTGAATGTAGCAAAGTTAAAAAAATATTGTTTAGGAGCGATTGATTTCAGTAAATTTGTAACGATTGATATTTATTAATGATGGGCTTTACCACAATAAGCGTTCTCAACCCCTGGCTCTCAAATTCTACAAAAAAATTCAAAATTTCAAAATTTCAAAAATTCAAAAATTTAGCAGTTTCAAAAAAAAAATATATCAATCATTTACCAAAAACAATTTAAATTTCCAAAAATTTCAATTAGCCTTCAAATATCAACGAAAAAATTGGAGTAAAAATAAATATATCCAAATATGTTAGAAATAGAAAAAAAAAACAAAACAAAAAAACTTGCAATTGTAAAACGTCGTAAATCTTTCGTGGCGAAACGTCGCACTTTCCAAAAAATTACATACCTTAAAAATAAACCAAAATTAATAAAAAAAAAATGCATTTTTCGGCAGAATGAACACGTTCAAAATTTCCAGGTATTTCAGAAATTTGTGAGACAAGACAAGAACTTGTTATTGTAGAATGCAAAAATTATGGTTCCTGAACAATTCATCAGTCTTAACTTTTTGACCATTATTTTTCGAAGATGGACTTTGGGACGAGGAAAGATGCGGTCGACCCCTGGGACTGAAGTTCGATAAAAAAGGAACTTTGTTCGTGATTGACACATATTATGGTATTTTTAAAGTCAACGTAAAGACCGGAAGTTACGAAAAAATTGTTGACTTATCGCGACCAATCAATGGAAAAAAACCAATGCTTCCAAATAGTATTGATGTGGCATCAAATGGAGATTTATACTGGACAGACTCATCTTCTGAATTCAAATTGTATGATGGAGTATATACTATGCTGGCTGATCCCACTGGAAGGTAACTACTAACATTATCAAAAAATAAAAACGAATGAACAGGTAACAAATTTGAATAATACCAAACATTTTAAAAGTTTTACGCTTTTCCAATTTTTATCATTTTTTAATTAACACTCAAAAAAAAACCTCCCAAAATGGGTTCTCACAATTTTCAAAATTTGTCGGTTTTCAAAAAATTGAAACATCCAACATTTGTGAATTTCAAATTAAGAGTTCTCCAATTATTCGAAACTTTTCAGAATTTTTATTTGATTTTCAAAGTTTTTGCAATTTTCAAAATTTACGTGTTCAAAAAAAAAACAATCCACGTTCAAACAAAATTGAAAAAAATTAACAAACTTTGAAATTTTCAAAAATTTAAATAATCACTAAAACTTTGGAATCTAAAAAAAAATATGGAAACTTGAAAACAATATTGAAGGATTTCTGAATATTGTGAAACTTTGAAAGATCTCAAGAAATTAAAAGACGTTCAAAACTTGAAAATCCAAAATTGTTTTTCATACTGAAACATCTCAAGAGCTTCAAAAATTTTCAAAATATCAAAATTTTTGTACGTTCCTTAATTTTGAAATATTTAAAACAATTTCGTGAAAATAATAAAAACTAATGCAAATGGCAAAAAAAATTAAGTGGAGTTCGTAAAAGTTTGGCAATTTTCAAGAATTTTAAAATGTTATAATTTTGTAGAGTGTGAAAATCAGTTCTAGCTTCTCACTAATTTCGCCAAATTTCGCAAATGATGAAATGAGAAAAATTTTAAATAATTATCAAAGGTGAAAAACAAAACATAAATAGCAAAAATCTAAATCAAACTTTTGGAAACCTAGAAATAAAAATCTTATGAAAAATTCCAATTCAGTTTTAAGATTCTAAAAAAGACAAAAAAAAATCAAATTATGAGAAACTCAGAAAATTTAATTTTTTTCCATAATTAGCAGGAACTTGGCCCAAAATTAGGGAAAACTGATAATTTTCCAAAATTAAGAACAAAAAAAAAAGATTGTGAAATTTCAAAAATTTGAATAAACTGTTTTCAAAAATTTCCTGAACTTAAAGAATAATTCTATTTTTTTTTCTAGAATTTGAAAAAGATAAGAAACCTCGACTGTCGAAGTATAATTTTCTTTCAATGTTTCAATACATTCCATCGCTAGTTACGATATCCACCTCACCTAATCGTTATAAAAAAAAAATCCTAACCGCTTGAAATATCCACAGGTTGATCCGTTATACCGCCGCATCGAAGAGGAACGAAGTACTAATGGAAAATCTTGGTTTCGCTAACGGTATAAAACTCGCCGACGACGAATCCTTCGCACTTGTAGCGGATATGACCAAATCACGAATCCACAAGTATCATTTGCGAGGTCCAATGGCGGGAAAATCCGAAATTTTCGCCGAATCACTTCCGGGATTTCCCGACAATATTGATAGGTAAATTTACTCGACCAAATGACATTTCTCAGTGCCATTCCAAATGGTCAAAATTTCCAAAACTTCAAAATTTTGTAAAATTCTGAAAACTGAGAATTCGCAATTTTTTTTTTATTTTTTCAATTTTTTTTTTATTTTTTGAAAATTTGCTGACTTCGGCATTTCAATAAATTTCCATTAAATTCCAATCAATTTAAATAAAAAATGAATTTCCAAATTGAAGAAAATTTTCAAATTTTTGAAAATCTTAAAATTATCGAAAATTTTTCAGCTTTAAAAATTTCCAATTGTTAAAAAAAAATTATCTCATTACCAAATGGCTCAAAAAATCTGAAAAGAAATCCTGAGACTGCTTTTGGAGTACGGAAATCATCTGGGATTTTTTTCAGAATTTTTTGACAACATGGTGGAAATGGGTAACTGAATTGCCGAAAAAAGCCTCGTATCATATATAATACATCCTTATAATCAATTAATTAATCAATTACCGACGTAACTACTGGACGAAGAAAATGTGGAATGTTCGTAAAATCTAGGCCATGCTGTTCGATGTTCACTTAAACTCGAATCAACCCTTAATTAAGCCTTGATTAACGAGGTAATCGAGTGTGGACGGTTCAACCGTGTCCCTTCATAACTCACTTACACCTAAATGACATTCCAAAAAACTTTCACAATAAATTAATAAATAAATAAATTAGCGAATTCTGCACCCTCAGGCGTATGAATATTGGGCCCAATGTTGTAGAGAAAATATTACGAGAAAATAGTACGGGAAGAGTTTTCAGGCATATTCCGAATTTGAGCAATAGTGGAAATGTACACAAATTTGTTGAAGATTTTGCGAGGATTTTGAAACAAAGTCGAGTTTGAAAATTTCGCATTTTTTTGGGGAAATTCAAAATTGTCAGAATTTTTCACAGAAGCCAAATCAATTTTCAAGATTGAAAAAAATATCTAAAATTCTGATACTTGAAAAAAAAATCAAATCTTTGAAATTTTCAAACTTTTAAAACATTCAGAGAAAAATTTTTTGTTTCTTTCAATTGAAAATCCATCAAATTTCATTCTTACACTTAACGAAAATTTCAGAAAAATTGACATTTCCAAAGTTGCGAATCTTTATGGCATTTCAAAAGCCCAAAAATATTATTCAAAACTGCTAAATTTCAAGTATATAATTTTTTTAATCTGAAAATTGAAAAACCTCAAAAATTTCAAAATTGCAAAATTTCATTTCTTCTTTCTGTTTGACAGGGATGGTCAGGGTAATTTCCTGGTTCCCCTGGTGCTGTGGGCCGACGAGGAGCATCCCCAGCTCTCGCAATCTCTAGCCCCTCATCCCTGCCTCCGAAAAATGCTGCTCCGACTGCTCGGCCTCCTGGAAGCCCCCTTTCGATTCATCGAAAAAGTCTATCCAAACTACTACACCAAACTCATCACACACGCAATTGGCCACTTCGAGTACGCCGGATATCTCTTCGAGAAGTCAACGATAATTCTGAGATTTGATCCTCAAGGACAAATCATGGACATCCTGGAGGGAAACGACGGTCAATTGGGCCCCATCAGTTCAGCATTCGTTTTCGACGGTTTTCTATGGCTCGGCTCCTTCAGCCAGGAATTTATAGCCCGACTTCCCCTGGAACAAGTTCTCCCTGGAATGAAAATTGCGAAAAAGGAAGCGGTGAAGAGTGAAGCAACCACTGCACGACCAACTACAACAACTCCACGACCAACCACAACCACACCACGACCAACACAAGCCACCAAGAAGAGTGGCCAAAAACCGAAGCAGCCCGATGTGAAACCTGTGCGCGAGGAACCTGAGAAGAAGCGGGAAAAATTGAGGGATGAAATGTAAATTTCGTCCCTTTTTGGTTAAACGGTTACGCAAAATTTGGGCGACTGTGGAAACTATGGAGAGTTGAAATTGGAAATGAAGCAAAAAATCTGAAGATTATGAATTTTCGACGGAGATTTATAGAGAAAAAATCGTGCTGTTGGAGGTTGGATTTCTCAGATGCAAGAAACCCCCTTTGAATTTATAGAGTTATTTAGCTGAAAAGAAATGCGGGAATTCCTGAATTTGTTGCGGCAATTTAAAGGGAGATTGAACAGTCGGAAGGTGGCTACATGAATTTCTAACTGGCAGAGTGATGTCATGTGGGCATGTATGGATAGTTTGGATTTATTACTGATTATCGGAAGGGAGAGCCAGAGGCATTTACTAATAGTCTTTTGCGTCCAGGAGGCATCTAAATGCATTTCAGAGTCCATTCTGAGCTCACGGGATTTGATTCAAGGAGCTGGAAATTGACAGTGCCGACTTCTGACTGTTCAGTCTATTTTCAAATTGATGCAACGTATTCAGGAATTACAGAAATTTTTTTCCAGCAAAATTACTACTGGAACGTGGATGAGGCTCCTTGCATATGGAACCGAAAACCCTCAGCTAATAATAATATAAGCATTATTTGCTGTGCTAACTCGCAATTCACTCAGCGGATATTGCCGGAATATAAAAAAATCTTTCAGATTCTTTTCGGGTTTTGCGGATTGCAAGCATTTGAAAATATTTTCTCTAAATTCGAAAGTTTCAAAATTCTTCTACTTAAAAAAACAGAAAATTTTCTAAAAAATTTACAAAGTTTCAAACAATTTTTCAAAATTTGCGAGATGAAATTTTCCAAAAATTAAAAAATGCTAATAATGTAAAAATATTTTTGAAATGCGGACATTCAATAAATCAACTAACAAAAAAAATTGATACATTTCCAGAACTTCAGCACTCCAAAAATGAACAAGTTTCATATTTGCCATCATCGCGCGTATTTTTTCTAATCGTGTTATCACTCAATAATCAAATCTCGTATTACGCGATCAGCCACTAAAAAAATTATCTTTTCCTGTTTTATTTACGTAATTAAAAATAACTGATTAAAGTAGGGCTGAAAAAGCCTCAAGACTGGTCTCCGATCAAAGAACTGATAAGAAAAGCAGATAGAAGGAGAATTACAAATAGTTACTACTCAGAAAACCTCCCCTTAAGGATGTAATGAATATTTTGTAAAAACATCACCAAAAAATTGTCTTTTTTGTACTAGTAGAGAACAGTACATAAGTTCATCAGACAAAATTTCAGCAAAGTAATCAGAGTTAAAAGTCGCGAAAATAAATACGTAAAATAGTATGGACCGTTGACCAAAAGTGAGGAAACCATGGGATTCCATGGGCGCGGGAAATTTAAATATCTTGATTATTTACCCCGGTACCCCGTTTTTTCCGCCGTCCTCGCATTCAGCATTCTCTTTCCCATAACTCCTAATTATTTCAAATTTTCGTTAACATTTTGAGAGTGTGTAGCACACTTGAATCTATAATTTTATAGCAGCCCATGTATAAGGCCAATATTGCTCATTCCTTTTCTCGATAGTCATACAGCCTAAAATTTTGAAACTATCACTATTGTCTATTACGTGTTCCATACTACAGATAACAAAAAAAAAAAAATTCGGTGGTCATTGCAAATTTTTCTTTCAAGATTTTGATTACATCCTTAAGGGATAACTCAATTTAGAATTAATACTCGAGTTTTCTGTTCTTGTTTTTATAACATTCCTCGTTTTCGAAGTTTTTACACATTCCAAATACTATTCCTTGGAGCTATGCTTCCTTCATGTTACTAAGCACTACGAACAATTGAAATTATTATTATTAACAAGACGATATCGTAGGTACTGTGATGTTATTACTGTAATTAAGGGATTTTCCAACTGTAAATAATGTTGAAAAATGCTGATGTTTTCCTCTTTTATTTTGCAATTGATAATAAATTTTCTATCGGTGATTGGTGTGTATTGTGTACATAGTACGCAAACACGTGTTAAATATTTCAATAAATAAATGGTTAAAATTAAGTATTTCTTACTTACCTATTATTATTATTTTTTTAATTATGAGTTTCCAAATTTTTAACTTTGAGATTTTTCAGGAAATTTATTTTGTAACTGACGTTTTAAGTTTACCAAAATGCTTCCCATCAAATTCTGAATAAATTCCTCTGTGTGTGTGTGTGTGTGTGTGGAATTAAAATGTTAGTCATCGAGGTCGTAATTTGAGCGTCTTCATAAAACTCAGATCGGATTAGTTTTTGGTTTAAATTGACCGAGCAGTCTTTTTGTTATGGGGGAACGGTTAGAGTTACAGGAAAAATTGAAGGACAAAAGTTATTCCTCATATAAAAATACATCTTTTTTGTTTAATGACTTTTTTCATAATTTGCACCATTGAACAGATTATGTATGTATAATGAGTGAGAAAATTAGAAGCGAAGTATAAACTGTGCGGCGGACCAATATCATTTTTATATGCTAAAAATTCGTTCAGTATGTCAAATTCATCACTGGAACTTCGTGATATTGTCGATTGTACGTAATAAATTCTGCAGTTGTACTGGTGGCTTGGTTACGCGAGTCCGGCCGCGCGTTCTGCGCACGCGCAGTTCCTTTTTTCGCCATGCTGACTGATGTCGCTTCAGTCTCTGTGTTCCGCTTTTCGATAATTTCGATATATATCAATATTGGTCTTTAGTCTCCCCTTTTTAGTATGCGGTCTTATGGTTTTCTATATATATCGATAGTTTCATTCGTCTCTCCTTCTTACTAGAGGATACGAGTCTAATGGCGCGTGCTGCGCACGCGCAGTTCCTTTTTCCGCCGCACCGATTGGTGGCGTGTTGGTTGCGGTCTTACGCTTTTCGATAATTTCGATGTATATCAATAGTTTCTTTCGTCTCTCCTTTTTACTACAGGATGTACTCCAATGTTTGGTGAGTTATTAGACACAATCAAGGAGAAATTTCCAGGAGTTTCGGACTTCTCTCTCGGAGATGCCAAGTTCAAATCCAAGCCGCGCTGATTGATACGAGCAGCAATGTAATTTATTTATAAGTACTGTGTTTACAAACACAAATATTGCGACGTCTAATGACAATAAAAAAAGAAGAAAAAAAGAAGGATTCATAATTCGGGAAGTTTGGTTTGGGATCCCAATGGGAACACACATTATTTTTTATTTTTGAATTTTTGAATTTTTTTGGAGCCTCGCAATTTTATAAAATATGTAAATCTTTGCAACTTGGATCATTTTAAATAATTAGGAAGTGAGGAGATCTTAGAGTCTAATTTATGAGTTGGCCATAGGATGGAATGGAACAAATTGAGAATTCTCGATTTGTAATTTCCATATCTTTATTTCGCACATTTTATACAATATGTAATCATCGAAAATTAGTACAATTTGTCGTAAATTATTGATCAATTATAAATGTTCTATTTCATAAATCGAATATCTTGGTTGACGGCGTAATGAATTGGAAACTCCTTATTAATCAAGCAAATTAATTAAATTTTTTTTTTTAATGACACTTCTATAGATCTTCACTGTAATTGATTTTTGTGCGGGTTCCTAATTTTAAGAAACTGGAAAAATCGCAAAGTTTTATTAAGTATTTAAAATAATTTAAAATTACCAGAGCTTTGAACGATTTCAGAAGTATCAGAGAATTAAAAGATTAAAAAAAAATAAAAAATTTTGAGATTTCCGAAAATTTGAAAAATTGAAAAATTTCAAATAATTCCGAAATTTCTCAAAATTCAAAAATTTCGAAAATTTTTAAAAATTTTTGTAAATTTCAAAAAGTTAATTTTTTATTATTTCAAAAACTCAAAAATTTCAGAATATTTAAAAAATTTCAAACATTTCCGAAAATTTGAAAAAATTTGACAGAATTTCAAAAATGCACAATGTTGGAAAATTTCAAAAAATTATAAATCCAAAAATTCAAGTAAACTACAAACATCAAATTTTGAGTAGAAGTTTCATTTTCGCATTTCTATGTTCATTAGCCGATTGACATACACAATATGCCCAAAAGCCGGAAAAATGCGATCAATTTTTTTTCCGCAAACATTTGAACTTCATAAGTCGTTAAATTCAATTAAATTGATATGAGAAGGCAGTAGAGGATTACGATTATTTAAAATTGAATTAGAAAAAATTTCTGAGCTGTTTCGATCCCCGTGATGTTCGCACGAGGGACTAATTACTATTTTTCCTATCAAAATATTTCTCTTAGGATTTTCCCGCCAAATCTCTTTATGAAATTTCCCGCCAAATTCTCACTCATTTAACGGCCAAAATTGCCATTGCATTAAATTTACTCACTCCAATAATAAGTACGATCAATCAATAAATATTGTGCAACAACACCGATTACAAAAAGCACTCGATTATTAAAACAATGATAACGTGCAAATAAAGTCTCTTAACCTGTGAGTGGTCGCGCCATTATCCCAACGACGCTGCGCGCGCATTCAGAGATTTTCTCACATCTTGCTTCGGGATCATATGTCGAAATGTGAAGGAGATAACCCAATTTTCATGAAAATGTTTTTTGTAGTGCATACCAAGAGCTACAATAAAGCTTTATACGAACATTCGTTAATATTCTTAGTTTTGAAGATATCTGCCAAAAATGCTTTCGCGCGATGCCGCGCAAGTTCTCCATAGATGGCGCGCTTCCGGTACCAACTGCGCGCGCATCACGCGGGAATTCTGATCGGGTCGAAGAATATAATTCTCATCAACTTAATTCTGTGCTATCAATGACTTTTATATCCACCTAAATTAACTGGAACAGTTACTTGAGGCATTTCAAAAATTTCGCTCAATTTTTTTCAATTTCAAGTTTCCAACGTATTTTCGGTTATATGAAAATTTTGGTGGGAGAAAGTCTCATCACGCGACCACGAACGGGTTAATGGAGCTTCTAACGCGTAAAATAATAACAAAAATATAGAATGCGTAAAAAAATGAAAAAAAGAAACTGACGTTTCGTCAGAAACAATATTTAATTCGTGCTATTAAATTCTAACAACTGCGCAAACTTAACAAATTTGAACTGACCAAAATCGTATTTTTTTTTTTTTTTTTTAAAGAAATTTGAGGAATTGAGAGTATGTAATTTATCTTTTGGGATCAATGGAATTGCGATACCTACTTGAATAATTAAATTTCCATTCTTAAAAATTGAAGAATTTTACAAATGTCTCGAATTGGTCTTCCCAAATTTCAAAATTTTAAAGTTTCAAATTTCAAAATTTCAAAATTTCAAAATTTCAAAATTTCAAAATTTCAAATTTCAAAATTCAAAAATTTCAAAATGTCAAAATGTCAAAATTTAAAAATGTCAAAATTTCAAAATTTCAAAATTTCAAAATTTTAAAATTTTAATATTCAAAATTTCATAGGTTTGAAAATTTCACAAATTCGGAAATTTTTAAAACTTTAAACTTTAAAACTTCAACAATTCAAAAATGTCTACAAAAATATTCCGAGGATAGAACACTAATATGCCGGAATAATAATCTCCAAATGAGTATCAAACTCCTATCTCTGCGCAGTTGTTAATGAAAATTTCACCTATCACAGCACAAAAATACTCAATCATTGACATAAATGAATAAACATGCTCTGTGCTATATCAAACAATAATTATAAGCAATTAAAACTGACGGAATTTCGGCAGATGGAATAACAGATAATTACGTAATTATTCCCGAATCGCCCTTATCACAATCACAAGAAATTAAGGTCCACAGTTGTTGATCGGACGTCATTTCCAATATTGAATTATGACTAGTAATTAATTATCCGTATAACGGAAAAATGGACAAAATAAAAACGCTAGAAAATGGAAGTAATTTAGCTGATTAAGCGGTTCGGCAAAATGGGAGGAACACCAAAATGTGAAATTGGGAATTAGCACAGCAAAACATGCTTATATTACTATTAGCTGAAGGTTTTCGGTTCCATATGCAAGGAGCCTCATGCACGTTCCAGCAGTAATTTTGCTGGAAAAAAATTTCTGTAAATCCGGAATACGTTGCATCAATTTGAAGATAGACTGAACAGTCAGAAGTTGGCACTGTCAATTTCCAGCTCCTTGAATCAAATCCCGTGAGCTCAGAATGGACTCTGAAATGCATTCAGATGCCTCCTGGACGCAAAAGACTATTAGTAAATGCCTCTGGCTCTCCCTTCCGATAATCAGTAATAAATCCAAACTATCCATACATGCCCACATGACATCACTCTGCCAGTTAGAAATTCATGTAGCCACCTTCCGACTGTTCAATCTCCCTTTAAATTGCCGCAACAAATTCAGGAATTCCCGCATTTCTTTTCAGCTAAATATCTCTATAAATTCAAATGGGGTTTCTTGCATCTGAGAAATCCAACCTCCAACAGCACGATTTTTTCTCCATAAATCTTCATCGAAAATTCATTATCTTCAGACTTTTTGACTATCAAAAATTTTGTCGAACCGTCTAAACATGACTGAATGTGATCAAGCACCACAAAAACTACTCCGCAATTATCATCATCTCTTCGATAAATAAACAAAAAAATATGAGGCCACAATCCATTATATATCCCCTATTTGTTTCTTAATTAATCCATCAATTAGTACCTAACGCTTCTCACAATCTATCAATGACTCCTAGACTAGCACCACACGAAAATAGTGAAAATATCTCTGAAAGATTGTCAATGAATTCCTTATCTCATTGTTTTCTCTTATCCATTTCTGCACTGAACTCAAGTTGCCAGGTTGTTTTTTATCAATATCTCAGAAGTTAAGAAAGAGAGGAGAAATTTTATGAAGAACTTTTTTTAGGGAAAACCAATATCTACAAAAAAAGTTATTATAACAATTGCTGTATCTCCACCAGAAACTGAGATATTCATTGAAAACGGATCCTGGGAATCAACTTCTGTTGAGTTATCACATCAGTACAGCTTTGTTTATATATTATAATTGCGTGAATAGACAAATGAATAAGAAAGATAATTATAATTAATTAATTGATAAATATATCATATATAATATATGTCATACTATGTATTATATACTATATATGCCTTCATCAATTATTTTCAAGCTTTGCTAAAATTTTTAAGCTTTACAAATTTTCCAATTGTTAAAAAAAATTATCTCATTACCAAATGACTCAAAAAGTCTGAAAAAAATCCTGAGACTGCTTTTCGAGTATGGAAATCTTATGGATTTTTTTTAGAATTTTTTGACATGGTGGAAATGTGTGACTAAATTGACGAAGAATGCCTCATATCATATATAATACATCGTTATAATCAATTAATTAATCAATTACCGACGTAACTACTGGACGAATAAAATGTGAAATGTTCGTGAAATCTAGGCCTTGCTGTTCGATGTTCACTTAAACTCGAATCAAACCTTAATTAAGCCCTGATTAACGAGGTAATCGAGTGTGGACGGTTCAACCGTGTCCCTTCATAACTCACTTACACCTAAATGACATTCCAAAAAACTTTTACAATAAATTAATAAATAAATAAATTAGAGAATTCTGCACCCTCAGGCGTATGAATATTGGGCCCAATGTTATAGAGAAAATATTACGAGAAAATAGTACGGGAAGAGTTTTCAGGCATATTCCGAATTTGAGCAATAGTGGAAATGTACACAAATTTGTTGAAGATTTTGCGAGGATTTTGAAACAAAGTCGAGTTTGAAAATTTGGATTTTTTTTTGGAAATTCAAAATTTGCGGAATTTTTCACAGAAGCCAAATCAATTTTCAAGATTGGAAAAAATATCTAAAATTCGGATACTTGAAAAATTAAATCTTTGGAATTTTCAAACTTTCAAAACATGCAGAGGAAATTTTTTTGTTTCTTTCAATTGAAAATCCATCAAATTTCATTCTTACACATAACGAAAATTTTCAGAAAAAATGGACATTTCCGAAGTTGCGAATTTTTATGATTTCCAAAATTCAAAAAAATATAAACTTTTATGAAAACTTGGGACAGCCATCCATTTTAAAAACCCAAAATATTATTCAAAACTGCTAAATTTCAAGGATATAATTTTGTTTTAATCTAAAAATTGAAAAACAAAAATTTCAAAGTTGCAAAATATGCCAAAATTGCCAAAATTGCCAAAATTTTCAAAATCTTCAAAATTTCCAAAATTTCCAGAAATTTTGAAAATTTCCAAAAATTCCAAAAATTCCAAAATTTCCAGAATTTCCAAAATTCCCAAAATTTCCCAAATGTTCAATATTTCCAACTCAACCACAAACTTCTACCTTTCAAAATATTTTTAAAAAATACCAAAATTAACTACAAAGAATCTAGTCGAGACAACTGCGGTTCCATTGCTCAAAGATCTCCCAGAAAATTCCGTCTCGCCGCCCACCTTTTTCCTCGTAATATCTGAGCATAAAATTTGCCCACCCAATATTCAGGCCGCTGCTCGAGTTCCCTCAAGCTTTACGTCCTAGGTGCTTTGCTGGGTCTCCCATTAGGCTGTGTGCATTTGCACTGTTCAGATGTGACTGCATTAGAATGGACCCGCGACGTAATTTGCGGGAGAGATCCTAGCAGATTATTTCCGCGTAAATTGCCCGCAAATCCACTTCTACCAAGGAAACTGTGAGCGCAATTGTAGAGCTTCGTCTGCAAGATTAGAACATCATCGAGGTCCTCCTCACTGTAAGAACAAAAAACAAAATTAAATTAACAAATGGTCGGAGTGAATGCGACCCCAGGGTTTTAGCAATTCAGTATGGCCCTCCTACCTCAAATATCTCGTGAACAAGTGACTTTACGAGAAAATGATACATAACCTTTTTTATAGGGCATTTGATTTAAAAACGAAAAGTTTTATATCATTTTTGATTTTTAGAAAATTGAAATGTTTGTTGAAATGTTTTGACTATTTACACACACCTATCCACACCCACCCACCAACTCTCCCATCCACCCACACCCACCCATCCACCCACCCACACACACAACCAACCACCCACACCTGATGGGCCAAACCAGTAATTGTCTGAATAAGCTCGCGTGCCTACCGCGTACTCACGCAACTTCAACCTGTGATATCTTCCAAGTTTCGAGTGTTACGTGAATGAGTCATTAAACGTAAAATGTGTATTTTTATGTAACGTAAAGAATTCATTAGACCCTTTTCTTCCTGTCGCTAACCATTTTCATTGTACACTCACATTTATTCGAACTATATGTTGATTTCAAATTTGAGTCCCAGGTGAGAATTGACCATGCGATGAAGCTTGATCAAAGCTCGGACGAGGCTTGACTAAGCTTCGCGAAAGCTGTGCTTTGAAGCCTCGGTCAATCTGTGCAGAACATGCGAATGTAATACCAATCCCAGCTTAGAGAATAAGCTTCATCCTAGGTTGGTTACGTTACAACATATAGGGTGACTGGGGGGGTACCTCAAGGCTCAGTGTTGGGTCCTCTTTTGTGGAATATCGTATATGACGACTTGCTCAAAATAGCATTACCGGCGGGGGCCAAACTCGTAGCTTTTGCGGATGACGTAGCCATAGTCATCGTGGGCAAACACCTTTCCACGCTCCAGCTCATTTTCGAGAATGTTTTTAACAAGATACGACAATGGATGGACTTGATTGGGTTACAACTTGCGGAGCATAAGACTGAGGCACTCCTCATTACGAGCCGGAAGAAAATAGAGACAATTACACTGCAAGTCGGTGAGCACGAAATGATTTCCCAGCCCTACATATGGTACCTGGGAATTATGATTGATGCCCGACTTAGTTTTAGACAGCAAGCTCAACATGCAAGCAGTAAGGCAGGAGCAGTGAAGACTGCTCTTGCAAGACTTATGCCAAATATTGGAGGGCCAAAACAGAGGAGAAGGCTCCTGCTATCATCAGTTGTCACGTCGGTATTAACATATGGTATTCCTATATGGAGTGATGCATTACGAAGCCAAGCATCTCGGCGGCAAATTGTTCCAGTCTACAGGCTGAGTGCCCTTAGAGTGGCCAGCGCATACCGCACAGTATCGAACGATGCTGTGTGTGTCATTGCTGGGATGCTACCTTTTGAAGTGCTAGCGGAAGAGCGTACGCGACTCTACACACGCAAAACATCAACTGAGCTGAGCTCAGTGGAACTGAGGACAGAAGAACGAAACCACAGCATCCAGCGATGGCAGCTGCAGTGGGACGCCTCGAGCAAAGGCCGGTGGACTCACCGACTTATTCCGAAGCTAGATGTTTGGCTTGACCGATCACATGGACAAGTCAATTACTACCTAACCCAGATGCTCTCAGGACACGGGTGCTTTCGGGAATATCTTCACAAATTTAAGCATGAGGATTCTCCGGATTGCCCAAAGTGTCCGAGAATGAAGGAAAACGCGGAACATGTTCTCTTTACGTGTCCTCGTTTCGACGTCCAACGAGCTGTATGGGAAAATAGCGCAGGCAAACCCATCAACGGTGGAAATCTTGTGGAAGTTATGCTGTCATCAGAGGCGGCATGGAACGCGACAAGCGACTTCGCAATGGAGGTTTTGCAGGAGCTGCGCCGCGAGGAGCAGTTGCGGAAAAATCCAGAGTAAACGGAGGATCTTCTTACCGTTAACGAGCGGAAAGGATTCGCTACTGAGGAAGCCAAGGCTATCGTCCCCTACACAACGAAGTATTGCTCAGCGGATGTTCCGTCGTGGTCTGGGGACCAACCGAACTGTATTGTATGTGACAAGGGGTATTGTCCTTTGCACGTTATGTTTTATTTGTTAATTTTGTAAGTTTGTCTAATAAAGGAAAAAGTAAGAAAAAGAGGAAGGAAAGAGAAAGAAGGAAGTGTGAGGAAGGAGGTTGACTTCCTTCTTTCTCTTTTTCTTGAAAAAAAAAAAAAAAAAAAAAACCCACCCACACCCATCCACCCACCCACACACACAACCAACCACCCACACCCACCCACCCACACCGATCCACCCACCCACCCACACACACCCACCCACATCCACCCACATCCACCCACCCACATCCACCCACCCACCCACACACACACAGAGTTGGAGTGGGTCGAGTATCCACCTACTACAGATACTATAAAATAAAATAAAATGTTGTGATTGAGGTCAACAGTTAATACTCTCAATTTACCTTGCACATGTAAGGAACTTTTGAAATAATCTATTTGGTACAGTTCTCGGCCTGTCTACAGTATCAGCATACAAATCAGTTTCACGATTGTACAGATGGAGAAAATCTGATAGTTGTTTGGCAGTGATGGCCGCACGATCCTTGTCGCTCAGCTTATTGCTTGGTATCTGTTCCGAAAGTTAATAAAAATTAGCAAAACAAATAAACATTTAAGAGGAATATTTTAAATGACTCTCAAGATTTGCGAGAGTTCTATACTTTAATTCATTTGAATGTCTCGGAAATTGGAAGAATCTGAAGGTTTTGTGAAATTTCCAAAATTTAATAAAATTTGAAAAAAAATTTCAAAAAAATTGGAACCTGTCAAACTAAAAACTCCAAATTGTGATCATTGGAAAATTGAATTCCTGAAAATCATATAAATTAGAATTTTTCCAAAAATATTGTCAACTTCAAAAAACCGAAAAATAAGATTTTTAAAAATTCGAATACTTTTGAAAAATTCGAAAAATTTGTGTTACCTAAAAATGATAAAATTTCAAAATTTTCCCATTTTTTCTAGATCCAATTTTCTGGAAAATTTGGAACCCCAAGAAGAGTCTAAAAAACGTAAAAATTATATAAATTCCTAAAAACCGAAATACCAAAATTTCCAGAAACGTCATATATCTAAATTCGCAAAATCACCAATTTCGAAAAGAAAATCAGGACCAAAAAAATTAGAAAATTCAAAGTCAGAAAAAAAGTTTTAACCCAGACAAAAATGGAGCCTCAATTTTTTGAAGTTTATATCGCTGAGAATTTTGAGATTACGCACTGTAAAGAGAAACGGTGTTCGCAAATTACTCGACGACTGTTGCAGAAACTTCATGACGAGGTCACAGCAGACAGAATCACCACTGGGCTGCGATATTTTCCGTAGAATGCATCCTAAGTAAAGGCCGAATGCTTTTCTCGCCTCACCGGGACTGAAAATAAATCCAAAATTTTGAAAATTGTACACTCTCAAAAAACTTACTAGGGGGCAGAGTGGGTATGGGCAACCATGGAGGACGTAAAAAAAATTCCAGGCCCATAATTACGCTTCAATTTTGTTTTCTCCATTTTCCCGAACTTCAAATACACGCGGGTAACCCGCGAGTTGCGCGCGCACCCGATTCAAACACTCGAACACCATTCGCAAATTCTCTCTACGATTGCGCCTTAACTATGCAAGTTAGGGAAAAAAGTCATAAAACATAAATTGTGTATTTTTATATGAGGAACATTTTTCTTTCTATGCATATTTTTTCTATCTATAACCGTTATTGAGATATGACGTCATAAACACTGAGAATAATTTATGATAGAAATACCGGGGCGATTTCGATTCAATTCAATGCGCGCCTAAATAACGCTGGAAACATGGCGCGACCACTGACGGGTCTGGAAACAACGGCGACAGTTGGGACGAAATTAAGGAAACTAAGAGATATTTAATGGATTTACCTCAATTTGTTCCCCTCTTGCATCATTTGCGTGACTTGGTCCTTATATTTGTGAGTATCAACATCGATATTCTCTTTACTGTCTCCACGATCCAAACTTTGTTTGTGTCCTTTGACAAGTGCTCTCTCGTACCTCTCATATCTAAAAACAATTTGTCAACAGAAAATCAATGAGACATTCCACAAAAATCTGTAGCACAACCTTCATTTTTAGCTTTTTCTCAAGTTTTAGTGCAAACTTTCATCCTAAAAAAAATTCCCAGCTTTTAATTTCTCTCGCTTTATTTTTATAATTAACAAAGATCCGTGGACTCAATAAGGCCATCATAAAATTTCCGGATTTGTTATATTTGTCTAATATATTTTTTATATTTGTCCGAGATTTTTAAAAAGCCCGCGGAGTGCGCGCGCACCAGATTCAAACACTGAAGCACCGTTCGCGGGCTCTCCCCGCGATTACGCCTTAATTATGCAAGTTAGGAAGAAAAGTCATATAACATAAAATGTGTGTTTTGACGAGAGGAATATTTTTCGTTTCATGCATTTTTTTCTATCCGCAACTGTTCTTGAGATACGGCATTATGAACATGGAAAATTGATGCACTGGGCCAGTTTCGAGCAAAGCTACGGGTCTTTCGATTTCAACACACACACACACACACACAGGGTTTTTACTGCTCCTAATGAAACAGAAGATTGTTAACTTGAAGAGCTACCATAATCGATATCGATGGAAAGTTTATTATGGCTATAACCACCTTGATAATCTATCCAAAGTTACTTCAGGCACGGAAAATCCAATGGTCCTACTGGCAGCTGGGAAAAGTTGTTCATGTAACATTAAATTGTAATTTGAGTTGACCCCTTGGGGAACTCGACCTGGTCCCAGCGGATCCGTCACCACTGGAATTCCAGTCGTCGGGTCGAGGTACTGTGAGTACATTTCCCAGGACTTTGGACTTGGGAAAATCCTGACGAAACCACCGCGCCTCTCAAATTGCGCCTTCGCTGATGCCACGATCCTCAGTTGCTCACATGTCAGGCCTGAATGGAGATAAGCAATTATATTATTTTCCGAAAGATTTGAGAGGCCGAAACGAAAAAAAATAATGTTATGTTGAAAATTTGAAAAACGGAAAATTTCGAAAATTAAAAAGGAAGTTATTTACGAATTCAAAGTATTTGAAAATCTATGGAAATTATAAAATATTTTTTTTTTTAATATGCAAAACTTTAGCAATTTGGAAACGTTCTAAAGTTCGACAGCTTGAAAAAAAATAAATTTGAAAAATGAAAGATCTAAAAGTTCAAAACCTCAAAAATTCATAAATTCAAAAATTCAAAAATTCAAAAATTCAAAAATTCAAAAATTCAAAAATTCAAAAATTCAAAAATTCAAAAATTCAAAAATTCAAAAATTCAAAAATTCAAAAATTCAAAAATTCAAAAATTCAAAAATTCAAAAATTCAAAAATTCAAAAATTCAAAAATTCAAAAATTCAAAAATTCAAAAATTCAAAAATTCAAAAATTCAAAAATTCAAAAATTCAAAAATTCAAAAATTCAAAAATTCAAAAATTTAAAAATTTAAAAACTGTCGATAGCAACCTGAACGGCTGGCCTTCACAGAGTTTCTTTTTTTGGTAGTATTGAGGCCCTCAGCAGAGTTAACTCTTCTATGACTAGCCAGTCTCTTGGAGGGGTTTCCTATGGACCGATTTTGTGGATTTTGGGGTCTCAATATGGGATCGACAGCAGGGATGCCAACGAGGGTCAGAAGATCCGCCATTAAAGCCGATTTCAATCGAACATCCAGAGGGGAATCACAACCTGCAATTGAGTAAAAAATAATTAACTTATTTTTGAACTGAATAAAAAGAACCGAAATAATGTACTTTGTTTCCGCTCCGAATTTCTTCACCAAATATCCCGAAATGTTGGAAATTTTGAAAATTTCATAAATTGTGAATATTGAAATAAATTACTGACATTTTAACAAAATGGAAAAAAAATCTGAAACATCAATTTTTTTAACATTAAGGGAGCGTAACGAAAAAAACTTGCAATATCCGCCAAAAATTTCAGTTTTTTTCTTATCACTAGTATGGATCACGTAATGAACAATAGTGATAATTTCAAAATTTTCGGCTAAATGACTATCGAGAAAAGGAATGAGCAATATTGGCTTCATAAATGGGCTGCTATAAAATTATAGATTCAAGTGTGCTACACACTCTCAAAATATCAACAAAAATTTGAAATAATTAGGAGTTATGGGAAAGAGTATGCTGAATGCGAGGACGGCGGAAAAAAATGGGGTACCGGGGTAAGCAATCGAGATATTTAAATTTCCCGCGTCCATTGAATCCCATGATTTCCTCACTTTTGGTCAACGCTCCATACTATTTTACGTATTTATTATCGCGACTTTTAACTCTGATTACTTTGCTGAAATTTTGTCAGATGAACTTATGTACTGTTCTCTACTAGTACAAAGAATACAATTTTTCGGTGATGTTTTTACAAAATATTCATTACATCCTTAAGGGGAGGTTTTCTGAGTAATAACTATTTGTAATTCTCCTTCTATCTGCTTTTCTTATCAGTTCTTTGATCGGAGACCAGTCTTGAGGCTTTTTCAGCCCTACTTTAATCAGTTATTTTTAATTACGTAAATAAAACATCAAAAGATAATTTTTTTAGTGGCTGATCGCGTAATACGAGATTTGATTATTGAGTGATAACACGCTTCGAAAAAATGTGCGCGATGATGGTAAATATGAAACTTGGTCATTTGTGGAGTGGGGAAGTTCTGGAAGTGTGTCAATTTTTCGGAGACATCCACAAGCGTGCACCAACCTAGGGAGGGCGTCAAGTTGACCTCCAGTAGCCAAGGCTTTAATGTATCGTCTATCAATATATCGAATCCGTAGAGCTCGAAACATGTCTCCGGGTGCTTAACAAATTGCTTAACTCCACTGACTATTCCCGAGGCTGTTGCTAGAATTGATTTTATTATTATATCCTCAATTCTCTGCATCAGTAATTCAGTATCTTGACCCATTGATCTCAGGTGACGTAGCAGAGCCGATAACGTCCACTTGTGACCCACGTCCTCAGCGTCTGGATCTTCGCTTCTGAGAAATTGGGAAAATAATTCAATTAGTGAGGTGGATTGAATTTTTGAAATATTTTTCTTTACTTTTTTCCTTTTTAGTTCATTTTTAGCTCTTTTCATATTTTTCAGATTTTGCAAAATTCTCGATTTTTTTTATTTTGGATTTCAATTAAAAGAATTGGTTCTTCCAATTTTAAAGATTTCAGTATTTAATTTAAAAAAAAAATTTTTTTTTCAGTTTTTCAAGAGTTTTAAAATTCTGGAGATTTCATAAATTTTCCCAAAAGTTGAAAAATCTTACACAATTTTTTTTTTATCCAAAAACGTTTTTGGAAATCCAAAAAATAAAAAAATATGAGCGTTTTGAAAATTTTGCAAGTGTTTGAAATGAGAAGAAAAAAATATTTTGAGGCTGATAATCGGATAAGCCACAACGTGCAAGTAAATCGAATTTAATGTTTGAAACTCACTTAACGTAGTCCACGTGAAACTTGTTGATACTGTAATTGCACAAGTGCATACATGGGTTCCACACGTACTGATTGCCACCCTCGTACTTGACTGTAGCAAATCGCACGAGACCCTCCTCATATAGATATATCAACAATGGGTCGTAGTTTGTTACTGCCACGTAAAGACGTAGATCACACTTGTGGCCATCCACCAGCAATGGGTTGTTAATGTACTGGGCAACGATCACCGACTCCTCCGTGAATATTTTCTCCGGCTGAAATTTCAGGCATTTCAATGTTTTTTTTTTTTTTTTTTTTTTTTTTTTTTTTTTAAATCTTTTAACGCCGTCGACCCATTATGGATATGTGGGCGTGTGGACCATACGCTACACCGCATTCGCATGATAAGACTCAGGAAACCACGGAAAACCTATGTCGGTATACGCGGCTATTCTATGAGCAACCCTCCCGCTCATCAGGCATTCCGAAAAAATTCTCACCCTGTCAGGGACTTGAACTTAGGAACCCAAGCGCCGCAGCGCTAAGACTGTGCGCTTAGTCTACTCGGCTAGTCTAAAGATACGCAAACTTTTGAGTGTTTTTAAAAATTTTAAACTTTTGAAAATTCTGAAAATTTTGGAATTTTTGGAATTGTCAGAATTTTCGGAGGTTTGGGAAATTGTGATAATTTTGTAAATTTTAAAAAATTTCAACATTTTTGAAATTTTGGAAATTTTTAAAAATTTTTGAAATTTTTGAAATTTTTAAAATTTTTAAAATTTTTGAAATTTTTGAAATTTTTGGAATTTTTGAAATTTTTGAAATTTTTGAAATTTTTAAAATTTTTGAAATTTTTAAAATTTTTGAAATTTTTAAAATTTTTGAAATTTTTAAAATTTTTGAAATTTTTGAAATTTTTGAAATTTTTGAAACTTTTGAAATTTTTGAAATTCTTGAAATTTTTGAAATTTTTGAAATTTTTGAAATTTTTGAAATTTTTGAAATTTTTGAAATTTTTGAAATTTTTGAAATTTTTGAAATTTTTGAAATTTTTGAAATTTTTGAAATTTTTGAAATTTTTGAAATTTTTGAAATTTTTGAAATTTTTGAAATTTTTGAAATTTTTGAAATTTTTGAAATTTTTGAAATTTTTGAAATTTTTGAAATTTTTGAAATTTTTGAAATTTTTGAAATTTTTGAAATTTTTGAAATTTTTGAAATTTTTGAAATTTTTGAAATTTTGATTTTTTTGGGAATTTTGTAAATTTCGGAAACTTGAAATTTCTAATTCTTCAAATTTTGGAAAACCAACATTAGAATAGCCGCGTGAACTAAGCGCGCAGTCTTAGCGCTGACTCTTGGCTCCGAAGTTCAAATCCCCGACCATGGCCAAAAAATATTGCGCAATGGCTGATGGGCGGGCATTAAAAGATAAAAAAAAAATTGAAAAGTTGAAAATTTGACTTTTTTTGGAAATCAAAAAATTGTAAATTTTAAAATCTTTAAAAATTTGAAAATTCAAAAATCTACAAAATTCAAAAAAATCTGCACATTTTGAAAACACTTAAAATTTGGGGATTGTAAAAACTAGAAAACTTCGAAACTTTTGCAGATTTCAATATTTTTGCGTCAAAAATATTGAAAATATTTAAGACTGAATTCTTTGACTTTCTCGAAAATACTCTTATTTTTAACTATGTGAATTCCAAAAAAAAATTTAAAAAGGAAAAAAATGTGAAAAATTTCCCCTCTGTTTTTCCTAAATATCTCATAATCTAGAAGAGATAGAGAAACTTTGATAATCAACTTTTTTGTAGATCAAATCATTCTCCACAAAAAAGTTCCTCTACAAATTGCTCTATCTCTCCTAGATTTCGAGATATCCCTGAAACTGCCATCCGCCAGATGAGCGTAGCGCCCACCGCGCTCCAGCACTTCACTGCAGAATTAATTCTCCAACCTTTCATTTTTGATAATTACACTGTTAACGATATAAATTCCTCGGCCCCGTGAGCTCGCTTTGGGCTTGACGATCCAGGGCCCTCGGTACCTGAAGTGGGCAGTAATAAGTTCCCGGGATTCACTGGGCAATAAAAATGTCTGAGGAATGAAGTCCAGGTTCCGTAGGCCTTTGCTCCTCTGCATCGCTTCGATGTTTTTATACAGACGATCCTTCCGGGTTATCTCGTACGATCTGAAATATATCAAGGCCAATAATATCCCCACTTAAATTTCACATCAGAAAAAAATCAAATTTAAAATATCAAATCTAGGAAATCAACCAAGCAGTCGACGCGGCTCTAAATAAATGAAGAAAAAACATCTGTATCTCAACATCTAAAGGAGATACAGCAATCTTCATAAGAACTTTTTTGTAGAACTCAATTGTCTTTACAAAAAGTCTCATATGCAATTTTCTCTATCTCTCTTAACTCGCGAGATATTGAGCGGGAAACGAGTTGATGTATCTTGGTTCACCACTTCTCTAGCGATATATATATATATATATATATATGCAGTTATTGTAGAGTGGAAAAATTGAAAAAAAAAATCTTTTTAATATTCTTTTATGCGAAACATATCAAAGTAATTTTTTTTTTATTTTTCAAAAATTTTCGAATTTTTGAAATTTTTTTGAAATTGTGGAATTAAATTTTTTTTAAGATTTTTTTTTTATTTTTAGTTTTCAATGAAAATTTATAACACTATTTTTTGAGCTACTATGCATAAATAAAATAGTCTCCTGATTCTTCAATAATTCTTACTTGTCATTCTCCACTTATTTTCTCTCAATTTAAAAATGAAAAGCACCGCAGCATAAAATTGAATATAATGCACCATTTTTTCACTTTTATGCGTCTGGAGGTCAGCCGAACAATAAACGATTATTATTTTCGCACCAATTCTCCGTATCTACACACATTTCATCGGCCTTCAACGTGCCAGAGACGTTATTCAAATATCCCGCGTTTTTTTAACACCGCGGGGTCTCCCAACGTGCTGCGCGCAATCTCTCACATTTTGTTTTTGGGATCATATGTCGAGATGTGAAGGAGATAGGCCAATTTTCATGGAAACGTTTTTTGTAGAGCACACTGAGAGCTACAATAAAGCTTTATACGAAAATTCGTTAATATTCTTAGTTTTGAAGATATCTGCCCAAAATGCGTTCGCGCGATGCCGCGCAAGTTCTCCATAGATGGCGCGCTTCCGGTACCAACTGCGCGCGCATCGCGCGGGAATTCTGATTGAACTTAACTCTGTGGTATCAATGATTTGAATGTCAGCCTAAATAAACTGAACGAGTTACTTGAGCTTTCAATTTTCCAATTTGAAGCAACCATCTTTTGATTTTTCTCTAATTATCGCGTACATATAAACATTTCATCACTGGACAGAATACATAAAACACTCGAAACTTAACAAATTAACAGAAGCTCAAAAAATATTCTGTATACATCATCTTCAATAACTGCATAAGTTATGACAACTTTAACAGTTGACATACTTTCAAAAACTAAAGCCGAATCGATATCCCGAATATCGATGTTTGTCGACGCAAACGCGATTACCAACCAACTTCACGATGTTATCTGAGTGATCTGAGCAACCAATCAATGAATCACGATTGAAAAATTATTTATGACGGACCAATGAGGAATCGTCTTACGACTTTCGACACTGACGATGTTCATTCTTTTGTATGTCCTTTCTTGAATAGGACTGAAGTAATGGTTAGGGTTTTGAAAGTCACTAGACTAGGAAGTGTTACTAGATCTTAAAAAGTCACTAGCCTTTGAAAAGTTACTAGATTTTGAAGTCACTAGACTTTGAAAAGTCCCTAGGCTTGAAAAAGTCCCTAGGCTTGGAACAGTCACTAGATCTTGAAAAGTCACGAGATTTTGAAAAGTCACTAGACTTCAAAGAGTCACTAGATATTGAAAAATCACTAGACTTTGAAAAGTCACTAGACTTTAAAAATTCACTAGACTTGGAAAAGTCACTAAATTTTGAAAAGTCGCTGGACTTGGAAAAGTCCCTAGACTTGAAAAAATGACTAGACTTTGAAAGGTCACTAGACTTCAAAAACTCACTAGACTTTGAAAAGTCACTAGACTTGGAAAAGTCACTAAATTTTGAAAAGTCACTGGACTTGGAAAAGTCCCTAGACTTGAAAAAATGACTAGATTTTGAAAGGTCACTAGACTTTAAAAACTCACTAGACTTTGAAAAGTCACTAGACTTTGAAAAGTCACTAGACTTGGAAAAGTCACTAAATTTTGAAAAGTTGCTGGACTTGGAAAAGTCCCTAGACTTGAAAAAATCACTAGACTTTCAAAACTCACTGAACTTGAAAAAGTCGCTAGACTAGGAAAAGTCACTAGACTTGAAAAAATTGCTAGACTTTGAAAAATCACTGGACTTGGAAAAGTCGCTACACTTTGAAAAGTCACTAGATTTTGTAAAGTCGCTAGACTAGGAAAAGTCATTAGACTTAAAAAAATCACTAGACTTCGAAAGGTCACTACATTCTGAAAAGTCACTAGACTTGAGAAAGTCCCTAGACTTTAAAAAATCACTAGACTCCGAAAAGTCACTAGACTTTGAAAAGTCACTAGATTTTGAAAAGTCACTAGACTTGAGAAAGTCGCTAGACTTGGAAAAGTCACTAGACTTGAAAAAGTCGCTAGACTTTGAAAAATCACTAGATTTGGAAAAGTCACTAGATCAATATGCAGCGGGCATTCCGCGAGAAATCAATGTAGTTTTTATTACTCTACATTATTTTCATCAGTTTCATGCCTTTTAGGCCAAAAATAAACATTTACACACATTTACGTTACATCTATGCTATTCCCTTTATACAGCAACATCACCAGTACGCCAGGGTGCATAGTTAACGGTGAATATTTCATGTCCTTTCGTTCGTTCTTTCGAAGAGTTTTTACTGTTATTTCTGGGGTAATAAAAGGGACTGCTGATTTATTATATCCATAAATTTATCAATGATTTACCTGGGGAAGTGATTAATTTTTTGAAACGGTGCTAGGCTCCTCAGAACATCCGGTTTCGGGTGGCTGCCCATCCACAGAAGGTTGAAGTCGGCATCATTGACCGAGACCTAGAAAACAAAGAAGACATTTTTTTTACGTTTTTTTTTTTAGAAGATACTTCGGAACCTGTTTCGCGAACGGAGGTAGCTTGTGGTGTTATTGTCGTATTCGTCACCCGCCAATATCAAAGTGGTCCACGAAATCTCGAGCTTCAGTTAAGGCTCGGAAATTATCGAGTTTTGGAAGTAGTCTAAAAACGGGGACAATTGGAAATCGTCATTTTGAAATTTATAGGAATTTTGGAAAATTTGATGGAAATTTTTTCAAGGGTCGAGAGATTTTTCAAAATTTTTGCAGAATTTTAGAAATTTGAGATCTTTTTGAGATAATTCTTTTGTGAAATTTTTTTGACATAGGATTTTATTTTTGTTTTTTAATTTTGAAACTTGTGAAAATTTTGAAATTTTTGGAAATTTTGAATTTTTCAAAACTGCGTAATTCTGAAATTTGGATTTTTTTTTTGGAAATTGTAAATTTTAGGTATGGAAATTTTGAGAATTTTGAGATTATTGCAAATTTTTGAAAATTTCAGGAAATTTTTGGATAATTTTGGAAATTATGAACCTTTAGAGTTTTTATATAATTTGGTAAATTTGTCTGAATTTTTGGAAATTGAAAAAATTTCAAATGTTGCAAAATTGATGACAATTTCTGGAAACTCCAAAAAAATTTACGATTTTGGGAATTCCAGAGACCCAGAAAACGAACAATCGAATACTTCGGAACCTGTTTCGCGGATTGTACCAAAATTTATCTTGTGTTGTGATCGGGTTATTCGCCCTCTGTGAAAGTCAAAATGGTCCATAAAATTTTTCTACTAAAATTCTGAAATAATTTCTAACAAATTTTTAATTTTTATTTTTCATTTCTTTACGATTTCCCAATTCCTTCAATTACACATTTATGTAGAGTTTGCAATTTTTTTTTAATTAAAATCTTCAAAATTTTCAAAATTATAAAAAAAATTGGAAACTTCAAAAATTTTGCAATTTTCAAAATTTCGGAAATCTAGAAAAATTTGGAAATTCAAAAACCCAAAAAAGGACTCAATTCAAAATTCACATTTTTCCAATTTTGAATTTTTCCTAAGTTTGGAAAATTTCCAAAAACATGCTGCATATAAGTTAAAAACGGTAAAAACTGAAACTTTCCCAAATTACACAAATTTTGAAGAAAATTTTGACTTCAAGGAAGAACCTAGAAAAAAATTTTTGAGAGCCTCGAGCACTTAAAAAATAATTTCTAAATTCTAACAGTACCCTTCCTAGATCCTCAAAATTTCCCACAAATTTTCAAAATTTCCCCGAATAAAAAAAACTTGTACCAACTACAACTGGTTCCAAAATTAGCACAATCGAACGAAAGCGGAAGCCCAAAGAGAACAATAGCCGCGTAAAACCCGCTTATGATCGTTGTATTTTTATAACAATACAAAACGCTTTGTTAGCAAAAATCCGAGTGTAAGGGTTTTCTCAGAAGCTCTGTATTTGAACAGTCGTCTTGCATTCATACTCACAAAAGGAAGAGCAAAAAAATATCTTGGGCCACGTACGCTCTTATGACCTTGCGGTCGGCGATTTTTTACGCGTCTCGACTCTCAATGTATTTTTCTATACTTTTTAATGTTTATCATAACTTCCTGATGGGTCGGAAAAATTTTATTCAACCTTCAAGCGTTTTTTTTCATTGCTAAATTTGTTTAATTGCAAAAAGGTTTTCCCGTTGAAGAACAAACAAAAATGGTTTTCTAAAATTTATAGTTTGACTCCGACGAAACTATTTTACATACCCCCCCCCCGTCCCCTATCCTCCGTAACAAAAAATATTTTTGGTAATTCGTGGGCTGAAGTTTCCGCCTACGCAGAGTTACAGATTACCCCCTCCACGCTCGCAATAGGCGTGCCCACAGGGCGAGAGAACCAATGCGGCGCGACGGCATGCAATGCAGTGGCCATACCCCTCAAGCGCTGCCTCAACACCACGGGTAGTGGGGGGCGCGTACCCCTCTGCTCGGTGGCGCTCGGACAGTTACAGGAGAATCCTGTTTTTGTACCGTAAAACCTCAGATAATTATGTCAAATTAAATTTGTTGGTACCAATTGGAGTGACATACCACCCTGTGCACCCTAATAAAAATTCCCTTTGGGATTTTTTTGCTCCCTTCCCAAACGGCAAAAAATTCTCAAATTTTCAGATCTGTTCAAGCAGACACCGCTCCATCAGCGACAAAAATTTCATCCAAAACCATTTGATCATTTCGTCCGAAAAAAATACGTCAATCTTATAATTGAGAAATATTGAGCTAGATGGCAGTTTCCCATTGGCTTCACTGTATGATTGGGTTTTAGTGAAGTTTATCACTATGACTTGAACCAATTGACATCAATATATCCAATGATGCATTTCTAATTGTGGCAAGTGGAGAAATTGGCACAAGTGGAAATCGATTAAATGAAATTTTGTTGTCACAACACTTCTTCTCCGTAGCCTTCAATGACTATTATCAGTTATTATATTGAATAATCAAACAATATTTAATGTTAAATAAATATAAAAATTGGGTACACTAAAAACCAACGAAATACAGCAAAATATTTGTTTTTATAATTATTTACTGGTTTTTTGATTCCATAAAACTAATTATCCCATAATGAAAGACCATTTTGATACCTCGTTTGTCCCTGAACCACTTAAACGATGGATTTCGCTTGCCAATACCTAATAATATCGTTCGGTAGGCGAGTTGTGGAAATGGAAAGTACATCAGTACGTATGAAATGACTTGGTCAAACGATGATTACGTGACCAATATAAAAAATGGCATATCTTCACTTTTACTCGTGAGAACAAACGGCCCGACCAAGAGAAACTTGACGAATGCCGATGGCGATCAGCAAACGCTAAATCGCAATTGGAAAATATAATCGATAATGGTGCCTATTGGGAAAGGGTAATATCTCACTATATTATAAAAATTCAAATCGACTTCTGGTGACACAAAATTAAGACATTTTAAGAGGGGGGGGGGGGGGTATATCAAAGGGAGTAGCATAAGACGCAAGCGTCTTGCCGAAGTTGAGTCTGTCATGCGACACCCGAAACCGAAGGGGGGGTTAGCGAGCGGAGCGAGCAGGGGACGGAGCCCCAGTTACGATAAAACTGTAGATACCTGAAAACTTTTCTATTCTTTATTCTTTGCAACTCAAAATACTACGCTTGGCAGGCGCATCTGCATCATACCAATTCCTTAGAGGAACTAACTAACTCACAAAGGGGCATAACACCACAGACCTTTCGTCACATACTTTCCAAAGATGGTCGAAAACACTCGACTTATCTCGAAAAATGATATCATAAACATCATGCTCCACTCTTCTGGGAAATTTCAATAGTAAAAATGTTCTCTGTGCCAAAGCATAAACATTCAAAAAGGAATCTGACATCAATTGCTGCCTTCTGTTTATTTCAATAAATTCAACAGTGCCTCAAAATTTTTCACATTTTTCAATTGTTCCTGATTTTTTTTAACAAATTTTTCCTACAATTTTTGAAAAATTTGTTTAAAAATAAATCATTCAATTATTGAAAAATGATTTGAGTGCTCATTTCCTGGATTGTGCCATTGTGAACAGCTGGAATGCCACGTTCGTCACTAGGGCCGCGAAAGCGCAATTCTAGCCCGGCGTCGCTTGGTCAAAACGCGCTTTTTCGGACCATGTGGCAAGCGTTCTACCTGTTCATGTCACAGATAGATATTAGTTTTGCGACGATGGACGAGAGAATCAAGACGAGACGAGATAGTTATAACCCGATACAATACGAGAGAGCAATTTCATGATTATCGCCAGTCGAGACAATGCGATTGATTGATTGATTGATGGTTTATTACTGTACATTATGTTGCACAAAAGAATTGGATCAAGTCCATATGATAATGGCAATAGCGAGAGATTGAATGATCCACTAACAGCCAAGCTCAAAGCAAGGTGACAATAGACGTAATAGTGAAAATACAAATAGCAATAAGAAGCAGAAAATATTAGACGCCGGGCAATAGCGCATAAGTAGAAGCAGGAGTCAGCAGATGACCCAAACTAGAGAACACCAAGAGAAAAAAGGAAAAAAAAAACAGAAAGAAGGATATAAGAAAAATAAAAATGACACTAAAAGTGATACATGATAAACGGGCCCTCTACGAGGCACACCAGCTAATTCATTCTCGGATCGGGAAAGCAACGAAGGAATAAAGATAGGTCAAGGGATAAAGGGTAGGCAGTAAAAAATAGACGAGATGAGAGGTGACGAGAGACGAGATGTCTCGACGAGAATTCGAAAAAAATCGTTTTAAACCAATCAATTTCACTCACAAACTAATGATTTTCGTAAATTTATGGTGATCCTAAGAAATAATAATGATGATAATAAATTGTTAACACATTTAGAAAATTTAATTTATTCAACAGTGTAAAAATTTGAAGATATATTTCTGTCAATATAACTACCAACATGAACACCCACTTTTTGTCAATATTTTCTTTCTCAATAATTACAACAGATATTTGATGGTACTTTTCAATTTTGGTGTTAATGAACACTGGAGCCTATAATGAAGGCACAGAAGCATTTCAGCATGAATATCACTCAAAAAATTCCTGTTTTTTCGTATTAATAAAGTAGCCTTTGAAAAAAGTCGTTCTGAAGCAGCACTTGAAAAATGAAAAAAATCGAGACAATACGAGATTGGATTGCACTCTCGACCCTCGAGACGAGACGCGATAACAATTGGGTCTTATAATTTCGATACAAGAATGTTCAGGGCCACCCACTGATGGACAACTTCTCAAGTGTTCACAACTCAAAGTATTATTCCATCGGGATCATAAACTTGAGGAGAAAAAAGTTCCATATTCACTGCACCATTGAATTTTATTAAATAATGAGGCAGACGGAAATGGCGAAATCGATAATATGCATTATCGTACAAGGAAACTGGCGAAGGACAAAAAGGTACTAGTTTGAAGGTCCTGGTGTTCCAAGTGCGCTTCAAGGCAGGAGATCGAGTAAAACCCGGAAGCATTAGGCCTGACCGTGGTACGCAATTTATTTAACGTCTGATTATTCCCTATTTTTCATTCAATTTATCCACTCGACATTCCAGCGTGGAGCAATTTTTTTTTTATGGAAAAAAATTTGCTAATGCGATAGTTGGATGCTGCTTCCTCGAGAGCAAGATTCTGATACATCATTTATGTGGGATGCCATTATAAGTGAAACGGAAGTGCAGAACTGAAGATGTCTCATGAATTGAGTGATTGCATCAATATTCATGGGATTGATATACCAATGATCATTATATCTGCAGCAGGAAGCTGGAGATCCGCAATGGAAGGTAGCAGCGCTAGAGCCAGAAATTCGCCTAGTGGACTCAGCGTTTTTGATGAAAATTCGGGAACCTATTGGAGATAGAGCGATTTCGTATCAACATTTATTGTAGAGGACATGTTTCTCTACAAAAGATGTTCTATGAAAATTTTTGTCATTCCCTTAGATCTGGAGATATCGATGATCGCAGTGGAGAAGGTCCCCAGGACAGCAGGAGCGCAGGACCTCTGAATCAGCGATGGAATAAACAAATTTATATGCGCTTATTTTTTACCAGAAAATACAAAATGCCATGTAACTTGATTCAAAATGATACCAGAGAATAACAATCTGTTATTGAGGAACATGACGATAGCTCGTCCAATAACGAATCATGCCAATTATTGATCGCGCACGTCATGACAAGCTCCAATGGCTTATTCCACAGGCCAAAAGCACCAAAAGAGGATAATAAATTGCCCAAGAATTGAGTTGAGTCTCATTGTTATCCACCGATTTTTTTCTTCATTTTTTATGTTCAATCCATTGACCCACATGCGATCGTAAAGCACGGCCATATCAAAGATCGTTGGCACTGTTCAGGGTTATGTCAATTTATTATTAAAACAATTTTTTCTCATATAGCTTCATTCAATTTCTTTTTGCCGTCGTCATTATTTCAGAGAATTTAATTTCATGGTGAAAATTAAAAAAAATTAATGATGAATTAAAGTGAAATTGTATGTAATTTTGCCGATTTTTTTTTTAGTACTTTCGGATTTAAGGTTATTAGTTGCGTAATAGAGCAAATGTTGGTTTATTATTGGACCAAGTTTTGTGAATTAACATTAAGAAGTCAATTAATGATAGCGAGAGCGAGATTTTAGAATATGAGACGCGGGCGCAAAGGGCGCCGGTTCAAGTCCCGACGGCGTTCCTCTTCGGCCAGCTTCGGATCGCTTCGGAGCGCTCCGGGCTCGGGGTCACGTGATCCCGCCGCACCGGAAGACAGGTTCAATGAACACTACGGAAATAGTCGAGTAATGCGCGGGTGAAATTCATTTCGGCATGAATATTTATAGAAAATGTTGCAGCTGACTTCATTACAACTTTAAAAAAAACTATTTCGATTTTCATGGCAATTCCTTCTCGAAAATAATCGATAATTCGTCAATTGCAAACCGCCAATTTGTAGTTCGCGACGCCACCGGGGTGGCGCTGGTGTTTCTACGCTTCCTATTGGATGCTCCCGCTCGAGTCGTGTTAGAGACGGGCTGTGATTGGCTGTTGCGGCCAGAGGCACTTTGGCGACGCCACAACCCTTCTCGGCTGGTTTGAAAAACAATCTTTTTCAATATTCGATAATTGAAAAAGACCGGAAAAAATTGTTTACTAGTATTTTTGGACATTTTGCATTAGTAAATATTCATACCTTTGCAGTACAACAGAGTTATAGAATGCAATAAAACTACTTTACACAAAATTATGGTTATTTTTATTCGCCACTTGTAGTTTTTTCCAGTCTGAATGACTCGAATTTGCCTTTCTAATTAATTCCATTTTTTTGTTTATGAGTAAACTATTTAATTTTCAATTTTACTATTTACTATTTTGCCATTATTTTGTTGTTTACAATTTTTTGCTATATGGAATAAATTATTAACACAATGGACAAATTGAGTAGAAGAACGCTCAAGTTTTCCAATTCCAGCATTTTTGGGGGAGGGAGAATTTTTTCAGAATGGTCCGTAAAATTTGATGAGTGTAAAAATTCCACAACTTTTTTTTGGCACAACTTTTCTGTAAATTTCATGTTTAACTTTTTCTCCGTGTCTCCACCAAACGGAAGTCTCGTAGATAACTGGGGCAAATGCCGTATTGTAAATAGATCGAGTTAAACTAAACGCTAATTGAATTTTTAACTTCCCTTAATAGAGAAATTTAGTGGAATTATCCCGAAAATGGAATGTCTGAAATTCATGAAATTTCACTTTTCTCGACGTTTCATGACCTCCTAACACTTCTTAGATAAGATGTCTACATATATATATAAGTGTGTGGGTGGGCGGGCGGGTAGATGTAGATGAATGAACGGGCGGGTAGGTGTGGATGGGTGGGCGGCCGAGTAGGTGTGAATGGGTGGGTGGGCGGGTGGGTAAGTGTGTATGGGGTGGGTGGGGGTGGGCGGTTAAGTGTGGATGGGTGGGCGGCCGAGTAGGTGTGAATGGGTGGGCGGGTAGGTGTGGGTGGGCGGGCGTGTAAGTGTGTATGGGGTGGGCGGTTAAGTGTGGGTGGGTGGGCGGGTAAGTGTGGGTGGGTGGGCGGGTAAGTGTGGGTGGGTGGGCGGGTAAGTGTGGGTGGGGGTGGGCGGGTAAGTGTGGGTGGGGGTGGGCGGGTAAGTGTGGGTGGGGGTGGGCGGGTAAGTGTGGGTGGGTGGGCGGGTAAGTGTGGGTGGGGGTGAGCGGGTAAGTGTGGGTGGGGGTGGGCGGGTAAGTGTGGGTGGAGGTGGGCGGGTAAGTGTAGGTGGGGGTGGGCGGGTAAGTGTGGGTGGGGGTGAGCGGGTAAGTGTGGGTGGGGGTGGGCGGGTAAGTGTGGGTGGAGGTGGGCGGGTAAGTGTGGGTGGGGGTGGGCGGGTAAGTGTGGGATCATAAATTTCATGATCTCGACAGTTCACCATGTCCAACAGTTAGCACTATTATGAATAATTTTTTTGGGGGGGGAACAAAACGCCCGGCTCCGCTCGGCGAACGTACGCCGATAAATAATTTAGTATTTTAAGAAAACCTCAAGTCGTTACAGCGCTCCGTCGCCATTATTGGGAGGCGCGAGGTCGTAAGAGCGAGACGCTTTTACGATATTCCGATGTTGAGCACAGTCCCCTCAGTCTAGCACGAGCCATTGCTCAGGAGACACCCGTCACGGGACTCTGTTATATCAAGGTAGGCATGTGTTCTCCCTTAGGAATTAAAACCAAAAATTCCCGCCAAATTAAAAAAAAAACTCGGAGTTCGCTGCATCGACCAATCACAGTGATTCAACTTAAAAAAATATTCGATGAAAATCAAAACAAAACTCTGCTTAAACGTGAATCATCAACAACATCCTAAAAAGAAGCGCTTGTCCGCCAAATTTTTTAAACTTCCCGCCCGATTTCAAAATTTCCCGCCAATTTTTAAATTGTCCGCGAAATTCAATTTTTTTTAATAAGCCAGTGAAAGATGCCGGAAAATTAATGGTTTCGAGAAGAAAAATTACACTTGGACGGAAGTTTCATGGAAGTTAACCTGTAAACCGGATGTGGGCGTGGCCCTTGACGGCACGAACCAATAACTTGCCGATTGTGACACTATGGAGGCGGGAGTTGAAGAAAAAGTGGGGTATCTCGTTAACCAGTGGTGTGACGCGAAAATGTTATTAGGATTTTTTGTAGAGAATTTGATTTACAACAAAAAAGGTCTAATGTGATTCTTCGGTAAACCTACTTGTTCGCGAGATATGTCACCAAATAGGTTGAAAAATCGCGGCAGTTGTTCGAAAATTGAAGGAGAGACACTACGAAAAAATGTCATGATATAGTTTGTCGGGAAAATACGAGTTCTGATAAAAATGTTTGTTATCATTTATCTTCAGAACTACTTATTTACCAGATAAGTCCACTTACAATAGTATTCGGACGGAAATATCTTCCTAACGATTAGTGCTAGCGGCAAAAGTTTTATGATAGAAAATGTTTGGCTTTTCATTACGAACAATTTTTGTTTCAAACTTTTTTTTAGATTTTCAACGATTTTTAGGAAAGAGGGTTAAAAATTATTGCAATTGTCCAAAAGTATCTTGAAAATTCAACTTCTCTATTCAACTACGTTAATTCTAATTTTTTTAAAAAAGCGCGCGAAAATTCAAAATTTGACTTTTTTTCAGAAAATTTGGTAAAAAATATGATTTGAAGAAAATGCGTAATATAACGAAACTCGAACGTTCAACTCAAACATCGTTAAGCACAACATAATCCCTGAATTTGACCGATTTAGAAGAGAAACAAAGCCCGCCAAATTTAAATTGCGTGTAATCGCCAAAAAGTAATAATATATTTTATAATTTTTCTAAATTATCATTTTTTTTATAATTGAGACAAAAATTAATCGACGAATTTGATGTGTTGGGAAAAAAGTTCGCGCCAAATTTCAAATAGTGGTGTAAGTGGGGGCGACAACAAACGGTTGAAAAATGGCGGGAAATTCTGTCAAAAACAAATTATTCCCTCATCCCCATACTTTTTTCTATAGACGGTGATTGTTTTCCCATATATATGTCAACCTTTCGTTGATATTTCAATGCTTCAGTGATCCCGCCATTTTCCCAATGACATGCGCGCGCATTCAGAATCTCTCACATTTCGTTTCGGGATGATATGTCGAAATGGGAAGGAGATAGGCCAATTTTCATAAAAATGTTTTTTGTAGCGCCCACTGAGAGCTACAATAAAGCTTTATACGAACATTCGTTAATATTATTAGTTTTGAAGATATCTGCCAAAAATGCTTTCGCGCGATGCCGCGCAAGTTCTCCATAGATGGCGCGCTTCCGGTACCAACTGCGCGCGCATCGCGCGGGAATTCTGATCGAGTCGAAGAATATAATTCCCATCAACTCAACTCTGTGGTATCAATGATTTTCATCTCCACCTAAATAAACCGAAAGGGTTACTTAAGGCGCTAAAAAATTGCGCTCAAATATTTCAAATTTTCGAACATTATAGATGATATGAAAATTGTGGCAATTAACACACTCACATCTATAATTTTATAAACAGCCCCTGTCGGTATTGCATTTTTGTTGCTTGAAGATATATTACATTTTTAATGCACAACTTTTTATCGCAGATCGCAAAATTTTCGGTAGTTTTATTACCGGGCTGCGTGCAAAAGTCCTCCAATTTTACTATCTCCCACGATCAATATCATCCGGTTTGATTAATTCGTGAAACGATATCCTCGAAAGATGGCAAGTGTTGCGTGACCGATATGAAGTTGTAATTCAAGCGGAATTGTCTATTTAATTGTTGTTTAATTAGTTTTGATTGATGGAAGGGTCGTGGAGTGGTCGAGTGGATGACTCGAACTTTCGTGAGACAAAGCAGTTGAAATAGAAAAAATAACATAAAAACTTAGTTGAGGAAATTGGAAGCGACTCTTCCACCGTTCTTTACCCGCGCATGAAGAGAATCTCTCATATTTTGTTTTGGGGTCATATGTCGAGATGTGAAGGAGATAGGCCAATTTTCATAAGAATGTTTTTTGTAGGGCACACTGAGAGCTACAATAAAGCTTTATATGAACATTCGTTAATATTCTTAGTTTTGGAGATATCTACCAAAAATGCTTTCGCGCAATGCCGCGCAAGTTCTCCATAGATGGCGCGCTTCCGGTACCAACTGCGCGCGCATCGCGCGGGAATGCTGATCGAGTCGGAGAATATAATTCCCATCAACTTAACTCTGTGGTATCAATGATTTTTATCTTCACCTAAATAAACTGAAAGAGTTACTTGAGGCGTTAAAAAAATTTCGCTCAAATATTTCAATTTGCGAAAATTTGAAATTAAAAAATAATGAAATAAAAACGGAAATGCGGGAACTCGAAACAATTGAGACATGAAAAAGCGAGTAGCCACTATCGATGATTTATGAAATAAACTATAAGTGACAAGTGCGAGATAAAAAAAGCCATTTGGCAGTCATTAAAAATTCTAATGGAAAATATTGAGATAAGAGTTTGAGCATAATCGCAACGAGAAAAAGAATTGGCGGTGGTCAAGGGAAAACTTCCAATGTTTACACTATTTTCTATTGAACATAAAATTTGCCCAACTTTCACTTTAGATTAGCGTAAAATCAGCGAGAAGGCAAGATATTTACTAATCAGTGGAGTGCGGAAGAAAATGAATCTCCAATATGCGAAAATTATAATTCTACTGAAACGTTTTTTTTTGTTTTTTTTTTTTGTGAATTCAAAAAATCAAATTTGCTGTTTTTTAACTATCTTGCCATTTTTATAATTTTTAGTTTTTTTTATTTTTCCAATTTTTAGAAAAAAAAAAACAAAAACAAAATTTTAAAAAATGCAATTCCGATTTTTTGCTTTAATATATTTTTTTTAATGTTGATATAATTTCCATTTCCATTTTCAATTTTCAAATTTCTGGGTGTTTAAATGTGAGGTCAGAAAATCTTTTGTAAATTTCGGATACTACGCAAATCTTTGAAACTCTGAAGTATTGGCTAATCACTTGACTGCTAATGAAAACAAATCTTGAAGCTGTCAATTAGCATTTCTGAATAGCAAGCACTGCATTCATAACTAAAACATCTCGACCACACGTGTTGAGAAAATCCGGCTTCTTCCTTGTTATCCACCTAAACACTCCTAATCCATATGGAGAACACGATAATAACAAAGTAGAATGTGAATTTTAAATAGGCGTAATTATAAAAATTTTCAACTCTGAGTTTTCAAATAATAATGGAGAGTATTGGATTATTAATTTTTTAAAAAATATTTTCCGTCCAACTATTAAAATTTTTAGACATTTTGCAAATTTCGATTTTTTTTTTTAATTTTGGGTTTTGGAAAATTTTGCAATTTTTAGAAGTTTTGAAAATTTTACGAAATTTTCAAAAATTTCGAGTTTGAAAAAATTTCATAATTCAAAGAATTTGAGAATTGACATTATTTTCTTATTTAGAAAAAAATTGCAAAATTTCGAATTGAAAAGTTTCGAAAATTTGTGAAACATTTGAAACATTCAAAATTTTCGTAAATCTGGAAAGTTTTTGCATATTTTCAAAATGTTTGCAATTTTGGAATGTTAGCGATTTTTAAAAAATGTAAATTTTGAAAATTTTTTGACCGTTCTGAAAATTTTTAGAATATAGAAAAATTATAAATTTTTGCTCAACGTATTGATAGGAGCTTTGACTTGGAGCATTTCATCTCCTGCTGTGGAGCAACAATAAGCCATATATTTTATACAAATCGATTATTCTTATGGCCTCATTATCTCCACCTCGTGGATTATCGCATATAATTCCCGAGCGGTTGTTACGGTCAACTTATGACGATCAACAGATGTTATACATACAGCACGCACTGCGGGTAATCACCGTCCAGTTTGTTATCATTTTTTCCATATGGATTAGGACATGCTAGATGGATAATAAGGAAAAACCTGGATTTCCCCGAACACGTATGACATATTTTAGTTGAGGTGAATGCTAATTGATGGTCTGGAAATTAATTTTAAATTCAGAAAATTTTCGAAATTTTTGAGATTTTTGAAATTTTTCAAATTTCTGAAATTTTTGAAATTTTTGAAGTTTGTCAAATTTATGAAATTTTTGAAATTTTCGAAATTTTTGACATTTTTGAAAATTTTGGAATTTTTGAAATTTTAGAAATTTTCGAAATTTTTGACATTTTTGAAAATTTTGGAATTTTTGAAATTTTTGAAATTTTTGAAGTTTGTCAAATTTATGAAATTTTTGAAATTTTTGAAATTTTCGAAATTTTTGACATTTTTGAAAATTTTGGAATTTTTGAAGTTTTTGAAATTTTTGAGATTTTTGAAATTTTTGAAATTTTTCAAATTTTTCAAATTTTTCAAATTTTTCAAATTTTTCAAATTTTTCAAATTTTTGAAATTTTTGAAATTTTTGAAATTTTTGAAATTTTTGAAATTTTTGAAATTTTTGAAATTTTCGGAATTCAAAATTTTGATTTTTTTTTTAAATTTATGGAATCTTTGAAAAAAGTAATTGAAAAATCATATGCAAAAATGTGCGAGTTGCGGATAATGAGCCAATAAGAATAGTCGATTTGTATAACATATAAGACTTGTTATTGCTCGAGAGTAGAAGATGAGATGCGGTGAGATTGAAAAAACATGCGCATTGTTCTGGATGAAGGACAAGGCTACTATATAGCCTACTATACATAGGCATTTTTATTCAATTTGTCATACGTAGACATATATGGAATCATGGAGACATGACAGCAGGATGACGATAATACACGGCTTTCCGGAAACTCAATATCCCCATTTTAGTCACATTTCAGAAATTCAAATATTTAATTATTTTCCGCCGCATTTCGTGGTACCTTATCTCGGCATTATTTTTATTTACTATCTGAGAATCTCGAGGGGAGGGAAAAAATTGTGACCCGACTTTTTTATAAAGCACATTTTTCAGATATTGCACAATTGCAGAAATATCTCAACTCTACAAGCAACTCTGTACCTCAATATTCGGTTACCAAGTACCAAATATTTGGTAACGAAATATTTGCAGCCAAATACTTTGTACTTGGTTGCCAAGTACCAAGTATTTGGCTGCCAAGTACCAAGTATTTGGTTGCCAAGTACCAACTATTTGGTTGCCAAGTACCAAGTATTTGGTTCTCAAGTACCAGGTATTTGGTTACCACGCATTTGGTGACCAAGTACCAAGTATTTGATTGCCAAGTACTAAGTATTTGATTACCAAGTACTAAGCATTTGATTATCAAGTACAAAGTACTTGATTACCAAGTGCCAAGTATTTGGTTATCAAGTACTAAGTGTTTGATTAGCAAGCGCCAAGTATTTGATTCTCAAGTACCAAGTCCTTGATTCGCAAGTACCAATCGCAAGTATTTGATTATCAAGTGCCAAGTACTTGATTCTCAAGTATCAAGTACTTGATTATCAAGTATCAAGTACTTGATTATCAAGAATCAAGTACTTGATTATCAAGTATCAAGTACTCGATTATCAAGTATCAAGTACTCGATTATCAAGTATCAAGTACTCGATTATCAAGTATCAAGTACTCGATTATCAAGTATCAAGTACTTGATTATCAAGTATCAAGTACTTGATTATCAAGTATCAAGTACTTGATTATCAAGTATCAAGTACTTGATTATCAAGTATCAAGTACTTGATTATCAAGTATCAAGTACTTGATTATCAAGTACTGAATATTTGGTTACCAAGTACTAAGTATTTTATTGACAAGTGACTGAATGGTTGGTTACCAAGTACTAAGTATTTGAATACTCAGTACTGCGCATTTGTCACTAAATACTCGTTACCCAACCCATATTTGACTAGCCAACTTATATAACACAATACGTACATGCACACCAACTAACTGACCATACTTAGTACTTATTCACCAACTTGAAGCATCTGCTTGAGCTTAGCCATACATGATGTCATTGTACTTCGCCATGACCATTCATGGACGAGTGCCTTACGAGTCACGTTCAGGCATCGTAAATGTCAAGGTAGTGACTTCATTCGATAGTGATTTATTTGGACAGATCAGAATTTCAAATAAGAGGGTTCGTCACTGAAAGACTGGTAAAATTTCGCAATATTTACACACCATAAAAGTATTCACTTACATCGCTGGATCGATTCCCAAACTCTATTTTTTTTTCTCAACGAGACCGGTGGCGCGTGCTTTGCACGCGCATTTCCATTTTCCTCCACGCTGACTGGTGTGGCGTTAGTTTCGGTTATAGGATACTCGAAGAATTGATAAATACTTTGACTTTGAAAATCTTCTCCCTAATTTTTTCCAAAACCTATTTGGTCGAATTTATATAGAGGAATTATACAGGGTGACCCAGTTTTAACCGCCCAACCGCATAATACCTAAGGAGGAATTCCAGTATTTCGAGAGGCATATTCGACGCAAGTTTCATTTTGAGCTTGCAAGCTCATATGCGCAAGCTGCAAGCTCAGGCTAGTAAGCCGCAACTTGTGAGCGCATGCTCATAAACTGCAAGTTGTAAGTGCGAGCTTGCAAGCCGCAAGCTCATATGTGCAAGCTGCAAGCTCACGCTATTAAGCCACAGCTTGTAAGTGCATGCTCATAAACTGCAAGTTGTAAGTACGAGCTTGCAAGCCGCAAGCTCATATGCGCAAGTTGCAAGCTCACGCCGCAACTTGTGAGCGCATGCTCATAAACTGCAAGTTGTAAGTGCGAGCTTGCAAACCGCAAGCTCATGTGCATAAGCTATGACCCTACAGTTATGACCCTACAACTATTGACGTTAGAAGGTACGTCGGAGGAATGACAACATTGGGATAGCTTTGAAGGAATCTCAGGACTTGTTCGTATTACAGCTGCAGCCAACGATGCTGCAGAACAACATCCATGGTTAGACTGCAACAGGACTCCATGGAGACATTAGTTAGCAAGAATGTTGGAAAGCACAACTTGAATAACTTTAACCGTCCTATTGTGATGAATTGTCATGTGCTACATGTTGTCCCGAATGGTGGTGTAACCATCCAGGGTGTCGATTAGGTCAGATACTGAAACTAGACGTCCGATGAGGTTCAACTTATTTTCCCAGTATCCAGTAGACATTCTGTCGAGGTCCCCTGTCGTTTCATAGAAAAATATCCAACAGTTTCATCGAAATGAATTGTCATGTCCGAATCGGAGTGGCTTAACGCTGTTCTTGCTGTCTGACAGGGCTCTCAACTTTGGGATTTTTTTTCTCCGCTTCCAAACGTCAGAAAATTCTCAAACTTTCAGGGTCATCCAAGCATGTGCTTCTCCATCAGCCACAAAAATTTCATCCAAAACTGAACGTTCTTCATAAAGTTGTCTGAGAAAGACACTGAGTCCACGAAGGACGTTGGCTAGTCAAGGTATTGCCAGGCTGATGATGTTTTATCGCGGATACTCCAGAATCGACACCTTCCATGTAACAATACCGTGTTTACAATGCCCAATGACAATTCCTCTCAATACTCGGAAACTATACATTTGATGACATAAATGAATAGGAAGCAAACAACTATGAATTACAGCAAATTGGAGTAAACAGTTGCATTCATAATTGTTGAGCAAGTATCTAGATCTCCTTGAGATCCCCATCGACTAAATACCCCACGGTTTTCCTCGCGGTTTTTTTTTTATTTGCACCTAGACGCAATCGATGCGATTATCAGATAAGGATGCAAACATAAAATATAAGTAAAAAAAAAAGAAGAGATACGGAGGACGGAAACAGAGAACGCGAGGCGTGACGGTGACGAGTGGGATGGTAAGCGTCGGTGTAACTCGATTAGCGAGATGGAGAACCAAGTTGCTATATTGTCCAATCCATTAGATGCATCGTTGAGAATACATTATACAAGGAGCAATAACTATTGATGGCTAAATCATGAATGGAATAATTCATGAATGGTAACCATGTAAGCAAATATTTTTCTCAGCGCTTTCTTTAACCACCGGTCGCGCCATTCTCCCAGCGTTCTCCAGGCGCGCATGTTGTTTTGGCATGTATGTATGTATTGCGTTCTTATTAAGTCCTAGGGCAAAGAGCCCCCTAAGTACTAACCATGAATATTTACAATAAAGTACAGTCCATGTCCATAAATCTGTTATATGTTACCACATTATATTTTCTTAGATTTTAAGTTCACTGTGAGTTTGTGAAGCAAAAGCAATGGTCTACAAACCATTTAGATTAATCCAGAATTTAATGATCGAAGACCAAAATTTTCATGAGAATGTTTTTTGTAGAGCCCACTGAGAGCTACAATAAAGCTCTATACGAACATTCGTTAACATTCTAAGTTTTGAAGATATCTGCCAAAAATGCTTTCGCGCGATGCCGCGCAGGTTCTCCACAGCTGGCCCATTTACGCCACGTGTATCTATACAGCGAGAAACTACACCCTCCACTGCCCCCGCTACTATAATAATTCGAAAAACATATAACGGAAACTCGCTCGATAAAACCATGCTTGGTCACATTATTTTTATCTTCACCTAAATAAACTGAAGGAGCTACTTGAAGTATTAAAAAAGTTTCGCTCAAAGTTTCGTTCTCACCCAACAAAAGAAAAAAAAAATACAGTTTTCACATTGTCACTGTGTGCAAGATGTTTGAGGAAGAGCCTGAATTAGCGTTGGCTCGTTAAGAATTCTATGGCGTGTACCAGGTGCCCCACGTAACAAAATAAAAAGAGCCACGAGACGGGAATAACCTGTTGTCGGGCCTTGAAATGAAACAAAGAAGGCAAATCTCAATTTGTCAAAAGAAAAGGAAAAAAAAAACTATCAAATTGCATTGGCTTTGATCAATCCGCACCTCCAATAACACAAAGATATTTCTTTTTTTTTTCTAGAACACCTTGAAATATGCCTGGCCATCGTCAGCCTCTGTCCCTGGAGGGGCTAAGTATGGGACGTGTGTGCCAGCAATTGGACGGTACGTGCCGGCGATTGCAGCTGTTATCGCAGGAGACGTCCGCTAATCAAATTTTAACATACGCTAAACAATCAATTCGTCCTTACTACATCAACTCTCTGCCCTCAATATTAAGAGCCCGAGTTATCGAAGAGACATCAAGGATGCTGTATGGTCCAGCACCAGATGGTTCAACCCTGGTATCAGGGCCAGCTCCACTTTACCTCCTAGCCTTGCTCCTTGGACACGACATCAAACAACTGAAGGTCAACTTATGCTGCTACTATGGCTGCAGTCATCAGACATCTCTCCTAAAGCTCCTAATGTCCGAAGGCATTGGCTTGGAGTCCTTAGAGCTCGCAAGATCAGCCCTTCTACGCCTCGACTGCAAGCTCCTAAAATCTGCTCTGCAGAACATGCGCAACCTTCGCAGCTTAACCCTCCGCAACATTGCCAATGATTCGGTTCTCCAAGTCATCGGTAAAACCTGTCTCAAACTTGTAATCCTAGATGTCGCTTGCTCCATGCAGGTAACAGACGTGGGTCTCAACAACTTGCTACTCCAGATTGAATTGAGAGACAAGCCAAGTTGTCCATCACCACCAGAGACCAGCTGGTCCAAGCTAAAAGCCATCATCTTGAAGCTCAAATCCAAGAAGAATAAGATGGAGAAATATGATAAGGAGAATCGAGGTGTTCTCCTGGAGTACTGTGAGCGCAAGAATTTGTTATGCAATACATTGAAGATACTCAATGTAGCAAATACAGCAGTGACAAGCGCTGGGGTACTACTGGCCCTGGCACATGTGCCCCATTTGGAGTCTCTAGCAGATTACAATCACATGGGACGAGTTGTGGAGATCATGAACAGAGGTGTTATACAGCTTAAGACACCTTTCAGCCTTACCCAAGCTAGAAGTAGTAGAACTACAGCAGCTAGGTTAGAGCTACTGTCTCAGACTTGTCCGAGGCTTGAAAGGATTTACATCACTGAGCCACTTCATCCACCCGAGGCACTCAGGCTCTTCCCTTATGTGACATGCTTGAATATTCAGAGTGTGCCTGCAAGGAAGGAATGGTTGTCTGGCTTCTACGACTACTTGCGAACCAATGGACATAAATTGAGGGATCTCAATGTCAGGGTAACTGAGAGTGATACACCGGTGCAATTGGACTTACATGAAGTCTTTCAATACTGTCCAAATCTCGTTAGCTTGTCGAAGACTGGCGCCAGTGTTGTATGGTTAGATGGACCGGATCCGCCACCACTCCGAAAACTGAGAAGAATTCAACTTGGAAGGACTGTTACTGCTAACGCTATCGTGAAGATCATCAAACTTTCACCGATACTCACGTCACTACATGCTCATAGCTGCTTCGATCTCAGCAACGACCATCTAGAGAGGGTTCTAAGTGGTGATAATTGCTTGCTGAACAGCTTAGCGTGCTTCTATGTTTATGAAGCTAGTAAGATATCCGCGGAGAGCATTCTCAAGATGCTGAAGGGCTGTAAGAGGTTGCGCAAGATCGGCAATTTGGGAAACTGGGGGCTTGATTGCGAGGGAGTCAAGGTGCTCAGGGAGACACTGACTAAAGCCAATTTGGATGTTGAGATTTGTCCGGGGTCACATTGGTTTTGGAGCAATTGCATTCGTTGATTGCGGATTGGTCAATGTGGAGGTACGTCGTGGAGATGTCAACGGAAGTCTTATACAACGTAAGACACCAACTTTGCCAAGTCGGAATGGAGCTACTGCAGGGAGCTTGGAGGTGTTGTCCAAGCCACTCCCTCTACTTGAGGTTGAATACCTTCTCTTCTATCTCTTCCAAATGGACCTAGCGTGTTGGAGACTAGGGCCAGTGTTGGGTGGTCAGGTCCACCTGATCCGCCAGCACTCAGACAAACCAGAAGAGTTCAACTTGGAAGGACTGTTACTGCAAACGCTATCGGGAAGATCAACAAACCTTCACCGATACTTTCATCGCTACATGATTATAGCTGTTTTGACCTCAGCAACGATCAGCTACAAAGGCTTCTAACTGGTGATAAATTGCTGAACAGTTTAGTGTGCTTCTGAGATCCTGAAGGTCTGCGGGGGATCGAGGAACATGAGCAATTTGGGAGGCAGAAGGCTTGATTGGTGAACAGTCTCGATGATTCTATGAGCCATTCATCGTTCTTCATCGATTAGTTGATGTACATAATGGATCAGTATTAATTCGAGATTTAGTGCACGATGCTGTTCAATTTGACTCGAGATATTCTACTTAATCGTTAACATTAATCAATGGGCTTTGCTTATTCATTACTTCATAGTCGGTATTACCAATTTTGTATTATTGATGAATAAAGATTAAATCGATAGTTGTTATTATGACTCACTTCGGATAGGCCGTGACACTGGAGAAGAAGAGTCATCAACTTGGTATCAGCTTGGATTATCTTGTAGGTCATGTGGAGTTGCTTTGCGGGCGGATCCTCGGGAGGTGTTGCAAGAGCTGAACATCTGTGATACAAGAAGGTGTTAGAAGACATTGAGGATGGAGAAGAGCAGGATGATGTCTAATGATGATCCTGACAAGTCGATGGTCTGGCAGCTTTAGGACCAAGATTGGTATCCAACATTGGCTCAAAGCCTCTGCTTCCTTCAAAGCACAAGACAAGTTAACCTGTCAGGATCATTGGTTCCAACCAACTGCAACTCACTTGAATCTCAAAACTGGAGCTTTGGTACCACTGGGACCTGTCGAAAACCACTCGTTGCCTTTTCCACTGTTGTCCGATGTGCTGTAACAAATGCCAATTTTTTCCTGGATCAACTAGTCCAACAATTATTATCATCTTCATTTGTATTGCTCGATGATGAACATCAATCAATTTGAATGATATCGAGAGTTGATAAGGAGGAAATCTACTCGTTACGTTGATCATAAAAAAATCAACAGAGTGCACTGCACGATTTTACCCTCTTCATGAAGATGAATAAAATGAATACATGTATATAGCCAATCCATCACGTTTCCGCCCACGTGTCTCAGAGTTCAATCATCCCAGTTCATGAAATCCTTATAAATCACGCGATTGAATAGAGTGGGCTTAATTTACAACCAACTCACAGTCGTTATGTCGAATGGTGAGGATTGGTGGAGATGGGATTTTTTTTGTTTTTATTATATAGCATTAGAGACCTCATTGCGAGGTCTATTAGCTGATGTGATATAGCATATTTACAAATTATACATATATAATTTATGTAAATATATTCATATTCAGTCTTAAATACTTCGAGTGTTCATGTTTTAGTTATATACGAAGTTCACATTCCATGAAAAACTTATCTATGGATTTAATGACGATTGGGTTCATAATATACAGGATGTTTGACATGATACGGCGTGTTGGACAATGTTTAACAATTCTCTCTTCCATTTGTGGAGATGGGATCACTGAGCAGCGTTTAGTTATTCGTTTTGGGGAAGATGATTTGAGACTTGGGACATTTTGGGTGGGAAGGTATAGCAATATGTGTAATTTTGCAGGGGGGGAGGTGGGTGGCGGAGATTATTTAAGACGTAAAGGTGAATTGTGAATGCATTATGATGTATAAACATTCAGGAATGTTTTGGCCTTCTAATCACCATGGGAGACCCCTCATTAGCATAATGAAGAGTGGTTTATTCATGAGCTCGTTTACGAGCAACTGAACTGAAACTTACTACAAGTCGGATGTCAGGGGCCCGTTTTGCCCCGACGAGGTGTGGGGCAAAATGGGGCACTCCTTGGAAAAATTGCAAAAAATTTTTGTTTATTTTTTTAATGTACCTCTCTGCAGTTTCCGGTTTGAGTGAGCCATTGGAGAATGGCTCTAGGGCTTCCTCACTGCTATTTGATAATTGGGACATGCCGGATAGGCTTGACGAGGACATCAACTCCTTCGGGCGCTTCCCATCCAATCGACGCGACTCAGTCTTCAGTTGTGACAGCATTTTTAAACCTGCAATCAGGGAGAATTATTAGTAATTTTGTAAGCATTTATGGGCCGAGTCTCGCAGAAGTTTACCGGTTCCGTGAATAATTTAGGAGGGCTCACGTAACAGTTTACGGGGTGGCGAACATTATAGATCTTTGGCAAACTTTTAACGATTTTGAAATTTTTGACATTGCGGGAATGAAGAAGCGATGGAGAGATTCAAAGAAATTCTGAAGTTAAATAGAGTCCGACATTCTTCAAAAGGTCAATAATTGCGAAATTTCCAAAATTTCAAAAATTTCAAAAATTCCAAAAATTTTAAAAATGTCAAATATTTCAAAAAAATTACAAACGTGAAAAATTTCAGAAATTGTAAAAATTCCAAAATTTTCAACAAAATTTCCAAAATTTGAAAAATTTCGAAATTTTTAGCATGTTCAAGAATTTTTAAAATTTCAAAACTTTTCAAAATTTCCAAAAAATTTCAAAAATTTCAAAAATTTCAAGAATATCAAAAATTTCAAAAATTCCAAAAATTCCAAAATTTCAAGAATTTCAAGAATTTCAAAAATTTCAGAAACGTCAAAAATTTCAAAAATTCCAAAATTTTCAAAAATTTCAAAAACTTAAAATTTAAAATTTTCAGAAATTTCAAAAATTTCAAAAGCTTTGCAAATTTCTGAACCCTGAAAAAAATTTTTAAAAACCTGAATCTGCAAAAATAATTAAAAAGAAAAAAACGCAATAATTAAAAAATGCCATAACTTGTACCAAGTTTCCTGAACTTATTACAAAAATACCTGTTATTTTCGATTAGTCGATCGATACCGGATAGAACTCTTACTTGGCATTCCTGTCGACAATATCGATTTCCCGGTACGTAACCAGCCTAGGCAACTGTGCACACCCGTCCCTGATTACTAATGCCAATCGGACGTAACTCTGACCCAAGTTTTCCACAGTTAACTAAATAAACAACCGGACACTGAAATGCCGTCACGCGCCTTCGTTAACCTATCGAGCAATTCCAGTGACAACTACACTCCGGTTCCGCCCAAGCAAAAAAAAAATTATTTTTCATACACAAAAAAATAAGACATTGAAAACGTGTGTTTTAAGTCATTTTGAAGATGCAACTTAAGTCATACGAAAAAAGCAATTTAACTCATTCGAAAGGAAAGCTTTAAAGAATTTCGTAAAAAAATTGCAAAATTTGAAAAAATTTTAAAATTTTGCAAATTTGAAAAATTTTGAATAATTGGAAAAATTTTGGAAAAATCTGAAATATTTGAAAAATTTGAGAAATTTGAAAAATTTCAAACATTTCAAAAATTTTGAAAAATCCGAAAAATTTTGAAAAATTTGAAATATTTTGAAAAATTTGAAAAACTTTGAAAACCACGAAAAAATTTAAGTTTTGAAAAAAAATTCCCAAAACATACAAGATATCGAAATTTTCAAACATTTCCCAAAATCGCCAGTAAGAATTAAAATTTTGAAATAATTCCATAGAAAAACAAAGGATGCTGTTGCTCTGTCAGTCTCGTTAATTCGTTTTTGGTTAATAAGCGAAATTTCAGTTTAAAAAATTCATGTGTTCAGTAAAATGTGCTTGAAAAATTGCGAATGGAGGAGAGGGCCAATGCCAAACGTTTCCGTTGGGCCGAAAGCCCAGAAAAAAATGAGGAGACCAATAAAATTCTCTCTCAGGACCAAGAGAAGCAATCATCTACAGAGAGAAAAAAGTTTGAAATTTGTACCTTTTCAATTTCTGAAATTTTGGAATTTTTTTTTTTTAATTCCTGATTTTTTCCGAATCCGTTATTTTGTCATTTCAAAAATTTTCAGGTTATTTTGGTAAAACAATCGATTTTCTATAATTATAGTTGTATAATTATGATCAATATAGAATTTCTATATAGCAAATACATAGTTAAACACTTTTATTAAAAATTTTTAGTGTTCCGATATTCCACAATTTCTTTTCATTTTCAAAATTTTTGTCATTTTAATTTCCGTAATGTGTAAAATAAGAAAATATTTAAAAAAATATTTCTCTTCGTGCAGCCTGCTATCCCTGCCGACCGAAATTTTGATGGAAATACTCTCATACCTCGACAACAGAGATTTCTACACCCTCCGCAAGGTTTCGAGCAGATTCGAGCTTTTGGAGCCGTCTGTTTGGAGAACCTACGAGGTTAAGATAACCTTAATTTGTCACATTTCAACTTGACCCCGTCAGTGGTCCCGCCATTTTCCCAATGACATGCGCGCGCATTCAGCATCTCTCACATTTCGTTTCGGGATCATATGTCGAGATGCGAAGGAGATAGGTCAATTTTCATGAGAATGTTTTTTGTAGAGCACACTGAGAGCTACAATAAAGCTTTATACGAACATTCGTTAATATTCTTAGTTTTGAAGATATCTGCCAAAAATGCTTTGGCGCGATGCCGCACAAGTTCTCCATAGATGGCGCGCTTCCGGTACCAACTGCGCGCGCATCGCGCGGGAATTCTGATCGAGTCGAAGAATATAATTCCCATCAACTTAACTCTGTGGTATCAATGATTTTGATCTCCACCTAAATTAACTGAAAGAGTTGCTTGACGCATTAAAAAAATTTCGCTCAAATATTTCAATTTTCGAACATAGATCTCCTTTTTTTATTGCTCTCTGCAATATTTCTACTAATCTTAGGTCATGCAACTTTAGAATGAAATGGAAGACGCAAGTTCTCCATTGCACAATGACTTCTATTGAGAAGCAAAATAGGTTTTTCTGCTGATGTATTCATACTGTATCCAGTCTGGGCTTAATTATTCCACCATCAATAATTTCCCCTTATGAATGGGCCGCAGGTGTTGCATTGCGGTCCATCGACCTCGGAGGTGATTCATCAGCTCAAGCGGTTGCCCCTACTCTCTAAGATAATTATCGAGTGCCGCTCGGACTGCGATGAAATTCTCCATCAGTTGTCGTTGACCAACAAAAAACTTGAACAATTGTGGATAAAAAATTGCACAGGTACCCAGCAGCGGCGAATATAATGTTTAATTTTTTTTCAATTTTTCCAACAATTTTCAAATTTTATTACTCAATTTTTTGCGAAAATTTTACAATGTGACGATGCATTTTTGGTTGCACTGCATTTGGTAGTTTTTTTTTGTTTATAACAAAATATCTCGAGAACGGATGGCATTAGAGAAAAAAGGCTGAAGCAAAGTTTGTTCCTTGTATAAAGATGCACATTTTATGTTTAATAACTTTTTTTCTAACGTTGATAATTCAAGAGGAAATGTGGGTGGGAGTGGGCGGCGCGTGAGGGATTGCAAGCGACCCACGCGAACTCCGCCGTATTTTCTGAGTAAAGGAGTAGACATAGAGGAAAATAGTGATAATAAAAAATACTCGCCCTGAAAAATTCCATCAATCAAGTTTTATGACTTTTTCCCGTATTTCCAATATTTTACAACGTATTACAGTTCATACGCAACGGCGGGAAGCGCCTTTGCATTCCGCCCGACATTCCACCCCCATTTCCTCAGAAAGTATTGCAGATAGCGCTAGGACTCATAGGACATGAATGATTCCCCATGAAACAAGGAATATTTTTCATTTCGAACATTTTCCTCTATCTCCATTATTTAAACAAATGGAGTCGATGCAAAATTACAAAACGCAATTTTTCTTCTGTGGCTCCCAGCACTTACAGTTTCTTCATTGCAATTTATTATTTTTCTAGGTTCCACAGGGGCATTGTACCTGCGTTCATCTCACATTACCCGAATTTTGGAGCGATGTCCTCGATTGCACACAATTTACATAGAGGGCGCGCGCTTAAGGGGGCGAAAATTCTACAAATTACTCGGCGAAAAAGGCCTCAAACTGCGCTCATTAAATTCAACTGTCACCGCATCTCAATTTCGTGAATTTTTACATAATGCACACCACCTTAATGTCAACGATCGGCTTGCTATGGACAATATGTGTGTGGGATGTAAAACCTGGTCGCCCTTGCGCTACTCTGTTATACCGAGCTATTGTAGAACGGTTGTCAAGCGATATACAGCCCTGGTAACATACTTGTATGCCACTGAATATTTTCCCATTAATAATGATGAAGTGAATTAAGGGGCACGGTTTAATTATTCACTTGGAATAATTTTTTGCATAAACAGTTCAGTTCATTTCAGATGCTCCAATTTTTTACGATTATTTCGCACCTTTTTCTTACGACGACTGCTATATCTACAAATCTAAGCAAAACAGAAAAATCTTTGTGGGAACTTTTTTGTAGAGCGCAATGAGACCTTCAAAACACCCCTTAATAATTTTTTCGATATCTCCCATAGGGTTCGAGATATTCATCAAAAACGCAATTTCAAAATGCCAAGTTATCTCACTTCCTTGATTTGGCAATTTCACCAATCTCAAAAATTAGGTCACCCGGTGCACGAGGCCCCATGGCCGGGCTAATAACTCCGCGCAAAATACCCACCCTTATGTGGGCAAATTAATTCGTGCCTCACGCAACATCCAACAATCGCCGTGAAGCAATACTGGCCCGGTTAACAAACGATATAGTGCATTAAGGTGATGTCACGCAATGAAAAGTTACCCCGGCACTCGAGGAAACAGCTGAGGCGTTTGGCAAATTAACATCCGCTTGGCAAGTTAACGCGCGGAGAAACTTTGGTGTTTGGATGGAGTTTTAATTCAAATTTTCCCGCCGAAAATTTGAATTTTTTTTTTACCGCAAAAGTGGAGGGATTTTTAAAAAGCGCGCGCTCAGCGATTTCGCGGTTTTTTCGCGGTTTGAAAATGGCGCGCTTTCTTAAGGGAGTTTTATGTCGAAGGCCACGGAGTCAATACTTGCGCTGGCTTTTCTAGCGGACCTAGCATGACTCGGACCATTGTATTTGCATTGTCTACATTCTGGGGTAAATGTTCACCTGACAACTCGGGTCTCATCGATTTCACGAGTCCTTTGGTGGCGGGCTCGAGTGCCAGTTGAAAATTAGCGGAATCCTAACTGAGTGGTGAAATGCCAGCACGCGAGTGGGTGGAGGCAGGCGTTAGGTGGAATGCGCGGGGGGAGGGGGGCTTGGGGACAGTTGGGGCAAGGTCGATTTTGAGAAATTTAGGAGGGTTTTGGATTTGTTTTTTAACAGTTTTCACGGGTTGAATATTTTTAAAATTTTTTGAATTTTTCGAAATTTTTGAAACTTAAAAATCGTTTAACTTTTTGAATTTTTTGAAATTCTTGAAATTTTTGCAATTTTTGGAATTTTGGAAATTTTGGAAATTTTAGAAATTTTGGAAATTTTTAAAATTTTTGAATTTTTTGAAATTTTTGAAATTTTTGAAATTTTTGAAATTATTGAAATTTTTGAAATTTTTGAAATTTTTGAAATTTTTGAAATTTTTGAAATTTTTGAAATTTTTGAAATTTTTGAAATTTTTGAAATTTTTGAAATTTTTGAAATTTTTGAAATTTTTGAAATTTTTGAAATTTTTGAAATTTTTGAAATTTTTGAAATTTTTGAAATTTTTGAAATTTTTGAAATTTTTGAAATTTTTGAAATTTTTGAAATTTTTGAAATTTTTGAAATTTTTGAAATTTTTGAAATTTTTGAAATTTTTGAAATTTTTGAAATTTTTGAAATTTTTGAAATTTTTGAAATTTTTGAAATTTTTGAAATTTTTGAAATTTTTGAAATTTTTGAAATTTTTGAAATTTTTGAAATTTTTGAAATTTTTGAAATTTTTGAAATTTTTGAAATTTTTGAAATTTTTGAAATTTTTGAAATTTTTGAAATTTTTGAAATTTTTGAAATTTTTGAAATTTTTGAAATTTTTGAAATTTTTGAAATTTTTGAAATTTTTGAAATTTTTGAAATTTTTGAAATTTTTGAAATTTTTGAAATTTTTGAAATTTTTGAAATTTTGAAATTTTTGAAATTTTTGAAATTTTTGAAATTTTTGAAATTTTTGAAATTTTTGAAATTTTTGAAATTTTTGAAATTTTTGAAATTTTTGAAATTTTTGAAATTTTTGAAATTTTTGAAATTTTTGAAATTTTTGAAATTTTTGAAATTTTTGAAATTTTTGAAATTTTTGAAATTTTTGAAATTTTTGTAATTTTTGAAATTTTTGAAATTTTTGAAATTTTTGAAATTTTTGAAATTTTTGAAATTTTTGAAATTTTTGAAATTTTTGAAATTTTTGAAATTTTTGAAATTTTTGAACTTTTTGAAATTTTTGAAATTTTTGAAATTTTTGAAATTTTTGAAATTTTTGAAATTTTTGAAATTTTTGAAATTTTTGAAATTTTTGAAATTTTTGAAATTTTTGAAATTTTTGAAATTTTTGAAATTTTTGAAATTTTTGAAATTTTTGAAATTTTTGAAATTTTTGAAATTTTTGAAATTTTTGAAATTTTTGAAATTTTTGAAATTTTTGAAATTTTTGAAATTTTTGAAATTTTTGAAATTTTTGAAATTTTTGAAATTTTTGAAATTTTTGAAATTTTTGAAATTTTTGAAATTTTTGAATATTTTGAAATTTTTGAAGTTTTCAAATTTTTCAAATTTTTTAAATTTTTCAAATTTTTCAAATTTTTCAAATTTTTCAAATTTTTTAAATTTTTCAAATTTTTCAAATTTTTCAAATTTTTCAAATTTTTCAAATGTTTTAAATTTTTCAAATTTTTCAAATTATTCAAATTTTGAAATTTCTCTACAATAAAAAATGAGAATTTTGAAAACCCAACATTCCAAACATTACCACGCCATTAACAATCTCAACCTGTGAATCCAGAGCGCACAACACACACACATCCTATCTAAAAAAGTATCACAAGGTCCTCAAAGATGAAGAAAAATGTAAATTTCCACCTGGCCCATTTCATTCCAAACAATCACAAATTTTCCTGTCCAGAGATATCAAACCTAACAGTACCAAAAAAACTAACCCACTCAGACCGATTCGACGCGATTAATAAACGAATTGATTAAAATTAAAATAACTAGCCCGTGCTCATTAATTTGCCTAATAGAGCAATTCGATTCAATTGATGCGTTACAGAGGACGGCCGGTGCAGTCTTGTGAATCGCTTGCGAAAGAAAAAAAAAATGATGGACGGCCACTGAAAATTGTTCGACTCTAATGGATAAAGAACGATCGTGCCTTATCTATGCTAATTCCCCCCCCCCCCCCCCCCCCCAGAGTTCAAGAGGTTATCGTTTTACCAAGGGGTTTAGGGACACGAATGCTCGAAATTGCAGTTTATCTTCATTTATGGGCGATAACTGACAACGGCTATTACCTCACAGTGCGTTTTTATGTTTTTTTGAACGCCCTAATTGAATTGCCACTTGAGACGCTTCAATCAAGTTTGAAAATTGGAAAATTTGATTGAAATTCTTTTAACGCCTCAAGTAACTCTTCCAATTCATTGAGGTGGAGATAAAAATCATTGATACCACAGAGTTAAATTGATGGGAATTATATTCTTCGACTCGATCAGAATTCCCGCGCGATGCGCGCGCAGTTGGTACCGGAAGCGCGCCATCTATGGAGAACTTGCGCGGCATCGCGCGAAAGCATTTTTGGCAGATATCTTCAAAACTAAGAATATTAACGAATGTTCGTATAAAGCTTTATTGTAGCTCTCAGTGTGCTCTACAAAAAACATTCTCATGAAAATTGGCCTATCTCCTTCGCATCTCGACATATGATCTCGAAACGAAATGTGAGAGATGCTGAATGCGCGCGCATGTCATTGGGAAAATGGCGGGACCACTGGCGGGGTCAAGTTGAAATATGACAAATTAAGGTTATCTTAACCTCGTAGGTTCTCCAAACAGACGGCTCCAAAATGTCGGAGGTTATGTCAATGCGCCCCTCGCCAATGCTGGGAGAATGGCGCGACGGTGGGCGGGGTAAAATTCATACAATTTTCAAAGGTGTTCAGGGCAAATAGTATTATCAGCTAATACATGCCCACCTGCCCCAAATCCCGGAAATCCCCGTTTATCGGCCCCCTTCCCTCAAAATACCAAACATTTTGGCCAATCGATAAAATTAACCTCTTCATGACAATATTCCCAATTTCCCCAAAGCAAATATTAAAATTGAAGATAAGCGAAAACCTTTAGGTTCACGTGATTGAAAGACCTCGATAATTCACAATTTGCCATAAATCAAGTAAATAAATAAATACATAGATGGATAAATTATATGAATCGAATGAGTTGATTTGAAAATCGTTGTAACGAAAATGGCGGGAAATTTGAATCCAAAGAATATCTCATGTAAATTAATTTTCTTCCGCGTACAAAATTAACTTCTTAATTAAAAAAGATCTATCGTTAAGAAAAAACACAAAATTTTTGACTGAGCAGCTGTCGCGCCATTCTCCCAACGTTCTCCCGGCGCGCATCGAGAGAACCTCTCACATTTTGTTTTAGGATCATATGTCGAGATGTGAAAGAGATAGACCAATTTTCATGAGAATGTTTTTTGTAGAGCACACTAAGAGCTACAATAAAGCTTTATACGAACATTCGTTAATATTCTTAGTTTTGAAGATATCTGCCAAACTGCTTTCGCGCGATGCCGCGCCAGTTCTCCATAGATGGCGCGCTTCCGGTATCAACTGCGCGCGCATCGCGCGGGAATTCTGATCGAGTCGAATGATATAATTCCCATCAACTTAACTCTGTGGTATCAATGATTTTTATCTCCACCTAGATAAACCGAAGGACTTACTTGAGGTATTAAAAAAATTTCACTCAAATATTCAATTTTCGAACATAGTTTCGATACCATGAGATTTAAAGGAAGTTTTTCTATATTTTTTTCCTAATTCATCCCATTTACCTCGAATACAAAAAAAAATTGAAATCGATTAAATTAGCCTCATCTCGTGACAATATTCTCAATTTCCTCAAAACAACCATTAAAATCCGAGCTCACGTGATTGGAAGACCTCAATAATTTATCAGTCATCATAAATCACGCAAATAACGAGAAAAAAAAATGAATAAAATTCCGAATAAGATTTTTGAGATGAAAATCACGGAAATGGCGGGAGATTTAAATCTAAAAATGATTTAAATGTGCGACAGTTGTATTATCGTGTTGCTCGCCAAAAAAAAGAGGGAAAAAAATGAGAGAATTGGGCGTTACGAGGTGCCACCCATTTTGTGACTCGCTTGGGAATCCGAGACTTTATTCGACGACACGCAAACCAAAGTATATATATGTACGCTATATATATAAACCATTTGGTTGATATGTAAATTTGGGAGGTCAGGGGACACCTAGTGACGGCTTCATGTATTGACGTTGGATTTATTTCCGAGGGAAAGGTCGAGGGCCCTTTACGCGACATTTTGCTGTTCCTGTTCAAGAAAGTTCGTATACCTGAGTGAATATAGCTAGAGTCGATATATATCGAAAGGCGTAAGACTGATTTCTCATTGGTCAGTCTGACGGGTATGAAGGTTACATTTCGCGCGCGAAGTTTGAAAGCATTAAAACGCGACATGAAGCTCATGTAAAAGTTCGCACATCAATGAATATAGTTAGAGTCGATATATATCGAAGATCGTAAAGCTTTTTCTCATTGGTCAGTCCATAGATATAAAGTTTATTACATTTTGAGTTTATTACATCATTGAGGCACGAAATGAATCTTATCCTATAGTCAAAAGGAGAGACGAAAGGAACTATCGAAATTATCGAAAAGCGTAAGACAGAAACAGACGCGCCACGTGTCAGTGCGGCCGAAAAAGGAAATGCGCGTGCGCAGCACGCGCCACTAAGCTCGTGCAAACAAAAATCATATAGATAAGTGAATATAGTTAGAGTCGAAATATCTCGGAGAGCCAAAGGCCGACTCCTCATTGGCCAGTCTGATAGGCATGAAGTTGGTTACGTTTCGCGCGCAAAATTTGAAATCAATTGCTCAGTACAAGTTTAGTGTGTAAAGATATTACAAAATTGTTCCAGGAGTGGAAGCAATAGTAACTTTGTTCTTCTTTTCAATGTCAGCTTCTTAAGGTACAGGTATTTGTGGTATATGTATGAGCTCTCGGATTTCCCGCGCTAACTTGAAGCGACCAATTGCTACCGTCAATTTTGATTTTCGAGTGTACCTTTGGAATTGTGGTTGGGGAATATTGGGCGAGATGTAACTTTCTACTTAGAATTTAGACAGGGTCCAATGTATCAAGTCCAATGTATTTTCAACCTTATAGAAAATGTAAACACTTATTCCCTCAATGATTACAGTTACCAGACCCTCGTCACGTGTTTATTTTCTTAGCAACTCCGACATCAAGATGGTTTAAAAATACAATTTGACTCTGAAGGTTGAACAATCTGAACCACGTGTATTACATTTCTCCAAAATTTTCTTTTTTTTTCAATATTTTCATTTTTTTCAAATTCTTTTTTAATTTTTAATTTTTCGAGAGTTGGGTCCTCTTAAAAGTTTTTTATTTTTTTTTGCAATTTGTAATTAAAAAAAAATTGATGTTACAATTTTAGATTTTTCAAAAAATTTTCAAACCGTTGTATCGACTTTTTCTGGTTCGCGTGTTCGTGGTTCTGGATTATCTACGGAATCTCGTTGAGATACCAATGGGTTTGCTCTCTTCTCTCCCAGTTCTTGCTTCGCTTCGCACCGTCAATTTTTATGGCTTTTCCCTCGGCCTAATTCACCGCTAGTTTTCCGAGGAATAGAAATCGACGAGCAGTGAAAATATCCAAGTATTGAATTGAGAAATGAGGGAAAATGAGGCAAAATTGCGAAATTAGCTCTGGAAATTACAGACCTGTTTCTCATTTCCTCGATGCTTTTAAGATTAGCTCAATCTCTGCGGAACTCTAGTCAATTTCTTTAATGGTTCACACAACTTTGATAGTTCATACATCTTTAGATATTCATGAAATTTTTCGAAATTTTGAAACGATCAAAATTTTTTTATCCCCAATTTTCGAAGTTCTTTAATGTGAAAAAACAATACCAAAATTTTGGCATGTGCTTAATTTTTGAAATTTTGAAAATTTTTGGCCTTTTGAAATTTTTGAAAATTTTAGGAATTTTGCGTTTTTTTTTCAATTTTTAAAAATTCGGACCATTTTCATAATTTTGGAAATTTTAACAACTTGCACAATTTTGAAAACTGTGAAAATTGTAGATTTTTAAAGTTTTATCAATTTGAAAAATCAAATTTAGACTAAATTTCGAAAGGAGTAAGGTAACATAGTAGAACTAAAAACTCCCCTCAAGAGCTTCCAAAAATAATCTCGATAAATTCAGTGCCCTATTAAAACCAATTTCGAGTATTTCAGTCACTGAAACACTCCAGAGCCAATAAAAATAAACCGTTATATCTGCACACATAACAAATTTGAAAAATTTTTAAAAATGAGGTATATGGAAAAAAAATCTGAGAATGAAAACTTTGTCACAAAATAAAAAAAATAAAATTATTGGTTATTCGAAAATTTAGAAAATATTTAATTCAAATTTTCCGAAAGATTTCACAGGTGTTCTTGTGTTTCTTTGTTTTTTTCTATGAATTACTAGTTTTCAAATTTTTTAAATCTTCAAAACTTTTGAAATTTGGTAGAAGATCGGGGAGTCCGAAGTTTTTTGAATTTTAAAAATTGTTAAAACTTTCAAAAAGTTTGAAAAAAATTTCAAATTTTCAAAATAATTAATATTATCCACAATAAGTTCCCACGATACCCAGTTATTTCAGTTTTCAAAACTTTGGAAGTGGTCGAAATTTCCATAAATATGAAAAATAAAAATTAGAAATTTCTGAACTTCCCTAAAACTTCGACGTTTTCAACTTTTCTAAAAGCAAAGCTTCAAAAATATTTGCACTATTGGGAAACTGTTGCTCTATTTGTTTAAGGTTTTCATTTTGCTTTCAACTTTTTCAAAAATTCTTATTACACAAAAAATTAACAGTCTTCCAAAATTTTCGAACCGTTCAAATTTCTCAAAATTTCAAAATATTTTAATTTTTTTTCAAATTCTTCAAATTGTCCAAATTTTTCCAATTTTCAAGAATCTCGAAATTTTCCAAATTCTCCAAATTTTTTAAATCGCCAAAAACCTGTAAAATCAAAGACAGGAAAATCGTACATATAATTTGCTGGCACCAATTGACAGCCTTGACCTTGACCATAAACTAGTTTTTTTTTTCTTCAAAAATTGCAATTAATATCTCAAAATTTGGAAAAGAAGAATTTTATGGCAACTTGTTACCTTTCTCCAATTTTTGGAAATTCAAATTCTTAACTATTCCATATTTTGCGATTACTTTTCGAGTCTCTCTGAATTACTGAGGGACGTAAAAATGTCAGATTTTTTTAAGTTTTCGGCATACTGGATTTTTTTTAATTTTATTAAAAATTCGGAAGTTTAAATATTTTACAAATCCAAAAATTTTGAGAATTTATTTTGGAGTTCCTGACAGTTTTTAATGCGTTACAGTTTAAACATATTTATTAGAATATTGAAATCCATTAATTCATTCATGATTACATTAATAAACTAATAAATAAAAGAAAGTTTCAATATAATAATGCACATATTGTATATAGAGATTGATTTCATCTTCTCTTATTTTTGGTTTCAATTTCTCTGTTAAAATTACATTTCGCAAATTTTGATTTAGTTTTTTTTCTAAAATTTCAAATGATTTTCAATGGTTCTAAAATTTCAATTTCCGAATTTTTCCTCTTACCACTAGTTCTCCAAAATTTCCCAAATTTTTCAATTTTCCCAAAAGTTTTTCAAATTTTTCCAAATTTCCAAATTTCCAAATTTTTCCAAATTTCCAAATTTTTCCAAATTTCCAAATTTTTCCAAATTTCCAAATTTTTCCAAATTTCCAAATTTTTCCAAATTTCCAAATTTTTCCAAATTTCCAAATTCTTCCAAATTTCCAAATTTCCCAATTTTTAAAAAATTTCCAAAATTTCCAATGTTTCCAAAAATTTCCAAAATTTCCAAAATTTCCAAAATTTTCAAAATTTTCAAAATTTGCAAAATTTTCAAAATTTTCAAAATTTTCAAAATTTTCAAAATTTTCCAAATTTTCCAAATTCCCGATCCTGCGAATTTCCCAAACTGTCAAAAATTCCTAAGCCACCCCTAATTTCCCTAAATCCAACAACACCTCGATTAAAAAAACCCTCAAACTGAAAAAGCTAAGAACTCCGAAAACTCGGGACTTGTCAAAAAGTGGCAGAGTCGCATGTGTCCCTGTCACCTGTGATTCCCCCCACGATCACGAAAAAAAAAATTCTCCCCCTCCGCGAGGCGGAAAAAAAAAATATTGACAGAAAATTTGCTCACCAGTTAAAATTCCACTTGGCCAACTGATCAGGCGCACACCTTGCCCAGCATAATCCCCAAAAAACGTAAATAAATAAACTAAAATTACGAATGTACATTCAGTAAATTGTGGTGGTACAAATCTGTCGAATTACGGCCATACCGTCTGGTTGCGCGACGGCGACTGCCTCTACCAGTCGAATACTAAACTAAGCACGGTACAGTCATGTGTAAAAGCCCAGGCATTGGTTCATACGCTTTTTCATCATCGATTTTACTTAAATTTCACCCGCTCCCTCCTAATAATTGAAACTAAGGTCAGAACGCCTCTCCCCCAAAAGTCTCTTTTCAAATTACGTAACTTTTTTCTTTTGGCACAAATCGTGCAATGAATTACACGAAGAGCAAATCTAATCGTGAAATAGCTGTTGCCTAGGCACAACGTCAAAAACATTGAAGTATTTATGAGGATGTCAAGTGATGACTAGTAATAATACGAAATCAAAAATTTAAATTTGAAAATTTAGTATATGAACCATCCCCATCGACAGTTGATAAGACGGAGATCTACTTTACCGATAGTCGTAGCATTCCAGAACGATTTGTGGAATTTTGTAGGCACAAATCTGTCTTGTCAAATTGAATTTTCCCCGCGCTTCTCTAAAAAAATCAAAGAAATTTTTAATTCTCGTAAAATTTTGAAAAGCCTTACATTCAGCAAATTCCTTTACAATTTATTTTTTTAAAGCATTTTGTTTTTTTTTAATTTCCAAATGTTACAGTCTTTAAATATCGCAGTGTTCCAAAATTTCAGCAATGTTGAAATTTTTAAAATAATAATCATGAAAAATTCTAGACATTTGGAGATTATTTTTTGTATTGTTTCGGAATAAATTTTAGAATAATTTCCAAAATTATTTAAGTTCTAGCAATTTTCACCATTCAAGAATTTTTAAAATTCGAACAAATTGATTCATACTTTTTTGTGACTCAATCAAGTGCTCAACTAATTAGATATTTAATAAATGTGAAACTGAGACTTCTGTTGGCTTTCAAGGATTTCGTTTAAAAAATGAAATTCTTTGATTTTGGCATCACATAATGTTGAAACCACTTTATTTCCATAAAAAAAAATAAAATACTTGTAAAATATCTGTCTAATAAGCTACTGTTATCTCACTTTTCGCATGTACTTGTCCTCGAGTTCACTCAATTTGTTGTCCAATTCTGCAGTGGAAAAAGTCTGAAAAATATTGGAATAGAGATTAAAATGGGGTACAGTGGAATAGTCTTTCGTTCAAAAAATAAGAACAAAATTTAAAGTTATGCCTCGAAAAATTATTGCGTTTATAAAAATTTTTTAAAAATCGAAATTTGAAAAAAAAAACAAATTTAAAAATTGGAAGAATGAGAAAAAATCGGAAATGAAGAAAAACAAAAGTATTTCACAACCTTCAAAGATCTTCAAATTTTACGACAATTTCGAACTTCAAGAATTTCAAAAACTTTAGAAAACTTTGGAAAATTTTAGAAACCTAAAGAAGAAAATTAGAAAGAAGATTTAGAATTTTTTCGATTTGATAAAAGCAGAAAATCTCGAAATCTTGCAAACTATTGCAACAATGTAATTTCAAAATGTATTTTGATGATATATATATGAGATATATATCACGCACTTGAAAAAAAAAATGTTTAACTAAAATTTGAAAACATTAAGATTCCAAAAATTTCCAAAATTCCAGAAATTTCTCCAAATTCCAGAGCTCCCAAAGACATTGACAAATTTTAACGAATTAAACATTGATTTAAAATTCGATAACTGTAACAAATTCCATTTTTTTAATTTAAAAATGTACAATTGAAGATGTTTTGAAATTTTTCCTAAATTTTGAAACTTCAAAGTCAACAACAATGTCGAACATTTCGAAAAATTTTAAGGCTTTCAAAAATTTCAATATTTCCGAAAAAAAATTGATTTTTTCAACAAGTTTGAATTAATTTTTCTTTTCCAAAAATTTCTACAAAATTAAGAATTTCAAAGATTTAAAAAAATGAAAAAGTTGAAAGAATTTACAAAATGGAAATGGCCAGATTGGAAAAACAATTAAGGTCTGCAAAAAAATGTATAATAAAAATTGGATCGAGGTACCACCGATTTTCATTCGTCATGGAGATTTAAAAATTGCATATACGGAATTATGATTGTAAAATGTACGCAGATGCAATGGTATTGCGTTACTGTATTTGGAGAATGTAATGGTTTGCATGTCCCTAAGACATAAGTTCATTCGAATGGAATTGCAAAGTGACTGGAATATTGCAGATTCATAAAAAGATTGTTTTTTACTTTTTATATTAGAAGAACGAACAATGAGAGATGTGATACAAAAAATGTTTACCCTTTTTCGGACTGGTTTGTGGGGTCTACCTGGCCCTCCAAGTGCTCCCAACGCCTGGAAAAAAATATTAAAATGAAATTTTGAAATTTCGAAATTGTGAAAATCAAAAAAAAAATTGGAATGTTAGAAATTTTGAAAATTTGAAAAATTGAAATATCAAAATTTTGAAAATTTTGAGAAAAGGTCGAAAATATGAAAAAATTAAGAAATTTTCGAAAGGGTAAAAATATAAACAATTTTGAGAATTTTAAAGCATTTTCAAAAATGCAAAAATTGTATAAAAAAAAATGGAAATTTGGACCAAAATTGAGCCGACGTTTGGGCAAGGTATGTCAGTTTTTTTCCTCATAATCTCATTCCAATTGCGACACTTACGAAAAAGTCTTTATATTCTGGGGAAAGGCTCTCCAAGTACACAATTCTATCCTCAATATTTTTAATTCGTTGGTAAATATCCCTAGGAACTGGTTTTTCAATTCCAAGGAATGTCTCGGGGCCGGATAAACGCTCATCGAGGCCCGAGTTTAATTTTTCAGGTGCACTAGGCGATTCTGGAAATGTTTGAAGAGCTGTTGGGTTCATTGTCTGTGGACCCTGGGCGTTGAACACTCTGTGAACTGAAATGGAATTTCGAAGTCATCAAAACTGAAATTTCGGACCGCTGCATGTTAAAACATTTTGCAATCTGCAATATTTTCCAAATTTTTGACATTGAAAAAATTTTCAAAATTTTGGAATCACAAATTTTTATAGAATTTTTGTATTCCTGAGGTTTCAAAACTGACGATTTTCTGTTTTTTAGATTCCATTCTTTTAAATGATTTTTTTTACTTTCATTTTTTTTTTTGAATTTTCTAAAGTTTTTGGAAAGGTTTTTAAATTTTGGAAATTTTTCTCAAATCTAAAAACATGCTACAGATTTACTGATAAAATTACCAATATTTTACCAGCAGTTTACCTTTCACGTGACTCTTCGAGTCTTTTCTTGGGATCAAAATAGCGTCCACTCGGGCACAAGAGCTTTCGTTTTCATCTTTGAGATTCCTGAAAATGGGTAACAAATAGCACGTCAATAATGAGCAAATACGTGAGGGAATGCCGCAAGATTTGTAACACATCCCCCCAGTTTGAGTTACAATTTTTACATTTTCCTACAAATTTAGAAATTTGCGAAAATTGGAAAAATTTTGAGATATTGGGAAAATGGGGAAATTTGGAGCATTGATGAAATTTTCAAAATTTGGAAAAATGGAAGAAGTTTCAAACTTTCACAAATTTTCCAAATTTCAAACCTCGAAGAATATAAAATCTGGTAATTTTAAAACTTTCCCATGTGAAAAAAATCAGTAACTATTGAAAAATTTTCAATTTTCAAAATTTTCACAAAATTTCTAAATGTTGCAAGTTCAGGAATCGTTGAAAATTTTGAAAATTTTATAAATTTCAACAAAAACCTTTAAATATTTTGAAATTTCAAATCCACGAAAGGGTTCAAAAATGTTAAAAAATGGGAATTGCTCAAATATTTAAGGAACAAATTTAACTTAAAAGAACTTTGCGAAAAAATCGAAGTAATTTCAAAAGATCCGAAAATTTCCCGAATTTCGTAACATGTTCTAAGTTTATCACATTTTAAAAATTTTGAATCTTCAAGAATAATTTTAATTGAATATTGATGAAATAAGAAAATTTACCTGTGACTGCAAAATTCCTGAACATTGAACATATTATTCTGTTCGCGTTTTCTCAAAATAAAAGCTTGAATTCGTCGACTGAGTTCGTCAGCACTGGCCCTCACTTGTACTTGATTAGGATCAACTTCAGTTGTATTCTTTTTCGCCCAAAAATTATCTCTCGCAATTTCTCCCCTCGCACAATCATTCTCAGAATCGTCCAAAGGCTCAGACTTGATAACAACATTCTTATCACCTAGAAAAAAATAACAACAATTACATCAAGAATTCTTTTTTTTTTCATTTATTGTCGACGAAAATATTATAAATGTTCAATCTTCAACAATTATGACATAACAAGTAACGAAAAATACTAACAAAAAATTACAGCCAAAAAATTAACACAAACAGAAAAAACAGACACGATCAATATAACTTCAAAGAACGTTAAAAGTTGTGAAAATAAAAGAAAAAGGTTTAACAATTCTAGAAAATCTGAAATCTTCAACAATTAAGAAAAAAACTGAAGAGAAAAAAAAATGTTCAAAATGTCAAAGCATTCAAAAAATCGGAAAATTTGATACCTGAAAAAAAATTGAAAATTCGCATAATTTGTGAAAATTAGGAAAAGAATGTTAATAAAATTACTAACAATAGTTTTTAAAACTGACTAAAATGAGGAAAGAGAACAATATTTCAAAAATTGAGTGACTTAAGAAAACCTGTCAAATTTTCAACATTTTGCAATTTTTGTAACAGTAAAAAATTAACAAATTGGGAGAAATATCAAGAGAGAAAGTTAGAGTTAAAGATTTTGATTTTTTTTATTTTTAATATAGAATTCCAAAATCTGCAAAATCTCCAGAAAATAATGTAACGTTGTCATTCCACGAAATCTCTCTACGTCAAAATAAAAAGTTAAAAAAAATCAGAAGTTTCAAAAAAAATTGAAAACTAAAAACATCGGTTTTGAATGTTATCTCACATTTTAGTAATTTTGAATATCCGACAAAAATGAGGAATTTTCAGACCCTAGCAATGCTTGAAACTCTTTAAACGTTTTTTTTTAGCTTCAGGTTTGAAAAAATGTGAATAAATAACAATGAACAAACAACTACCATTCCCTTCCAAACGTTAAAACTCTCAAACTTTCCATGCATTTCAATTATTTTTTAGTCAGGAAAAAATACAACAAAAGCCAACAATTTGAAATATTCAAATGATTGACAAATTTAAAAAACTTCCAAAAAAATAGAAATGACGTTTGGTCAAACATTATTTTCTTTGCTTCTTATAAACTCATAAAAACCCCAAAAATTAGAGAACTTCCATTCTTTTTCAAATATTGATACCAATCCCCGAAATCTGTTAGAAAATGGGAAAATGAAAAAACTAAAAAATTTCCAAGAATGAAAAATCAACATTTCATTGATTCCAAAATTACGCAAAAACTTTTCAAGAATTTCGGACCCCAAAAACCTCTAAACCTAATAAATATTCAAATCTTTTCAGATCGCACGTTCTATCGTTTCCCAAATTACTCGAAAAGGTTAAATTCACACAGCTCAAAAACAAAAAATAAATAAACTTAAAAAATTTCGAACAATTTTCCAGTTTCAAAAATTCAAAGAAGCTACAAACTCCAAAAGCTCCAAAAATTTGACTTCAAAGTCGAAAAAGATTTTCCATGAATATAAAAAAGGAACCCCCAATTATGCAAAACTCCAAAACACAAAATATGTTGATGGTAAATCATTCATGCGACCACGCACATTCTTTATTCTCCTTCCACACTGCGTCCTCGTCCCGATAAATTTCCTTTTTCCAGATGGGGACACTCGATTTAACAGAATCGATAGCAAATTGCACGGCCTGAAGTGAATCCTGTCTGTGCGGTGAGGAAATAGCAATTGCAACACTCGATTCGCAAACAGGCACATCCCCAAGCCTATGGTGGATGGCAATATGTTGTACATTCCATTTTTCTCGAATTTTATGGCAAATATTATTCATCTCCTTGATAGCCATAGACTCATAAGCCTCATATTCCAGTTTTAGGACCTGAAAATCATCAAATTCATTACTTAAACCGTCAACTTTGTTCATGTGATCTGAACTTTTTTTAATTTTAAACTTTTTACATTTTTTCCAATTTTTTGAACTTTTTTTGCGCGCTCAAATTTTTTCATATTTTTCTTTTTTTCATATTTATTTTTGATATTTAAAATTTTTGAAATTTTAAAAATATTTTTCCATGGTTCTCAATTTTTAGGGAATTTCTGAACGTACTGGAAAGTTTTCAATTGTCAAATTTTCCAAATCTTCAATACTTTTTTGGAATGATAACAGGCAAAATTATTCGGAAAAATTATTTCACCTTCTTTGATTCGAAATTGTCTCGTGTAGTTCCGATGAACGTTGATATTGCACCACACGAGGGAGAGACCACCGAGTCAATAATATCGCTCAAGTTTAGTTTTTCCTTATGGAGATGTACGATCGATTTTTGTTCCTCCATGTCAGCCTGTAATTTTCGAAATAACTTATTATTTCCAATATCATTGGTTCAGTGATTACAAAATACGTAAATTCTTCGGAGCCTAGAAAATAAAAATTAATCAGAATTTTACTCATTATGTTTTCAAACTTTGCAAAGCAATTTCCCTTTATTTTTCAAGCAATTTTCTCATGTTTTTCACATCTTTCCATTTTCGAAATCTATATAAAGTTCTCCTCATTCTCCTCGCATGAATATTTGCCTTCTGAAAACCTTTATATTCAATTTTTTTTGCCAACAAAATTTACCTAATTCACATAATCAAAAAACTGTAAACTGACCATCGAAACAGTGAGATTTATTTCCACCAAAATTTCATGCTCAATATGTGTATAAGATGTGCAAAAAAAATTGTTAAAAACTTAAAAATATCACAAAACGTCAAACTAAAATTCTAAAAAATTTGAACTATACTGAACTTGCAAAGTCTCCAAAAATATCAAAATTTCCAACATTGTTGAAAGTAAAAAAATTGTATAGCTTCTTCAACATCTATTTCCACCCAAACTTCTCATTTTTACCTCCACTTAAAGGTGGAATAACAGCAATTTCGTCTCGCTCCGAAAGTGCCAGTATGCCCGTACCCCGAACAAATTCCTCGTTTATGGCAACAATGAAACAATCCTTGATTGTCCCCAAGTTAAATCTCGAAACAATGCAATCAATCAATTCTGCTGGAGTAATTCTCGTTGGTATTGTAATGCGATCTTCATTGAGGCCTGACAGCTCACGTGCTTTAGCGAAGAATAGAATCCGTACGGTCGTAAACTCGTCACTGTCATCCATGTCTGCTTACTCAAACATTTTGGAACTATATTGAGTAATTAATTCTAGTGTAATCGTTTCATTACTTCCACAGGGCCTCAACGGGAATGATGTACACTGAAAAATTATGTAACACTTGTTATCTGACGTTTTACAGCAAGTTTAGTGATAACGCATTTCAACGCAACACTGGCGATATCGTGTCCAATGTTGTGTCACGTGCAGGTTAGGTTTCTTAGAATTCAAGTTCCCGCGAAATTTGAAATGCAATATTGGGAAAAAAATTGATAATTTATTTAGTGAAATTTTTTGTGCGGTAAATTAATTAAGCTAATTATTAAAGTTTAAATAGTGCGAGAATGGGTAATTTTTAGCTGAGTTGATTGAAATGGCGGGAAATTTGAATCGGAGAGACTTTTTGGAAATCGAAGTGTCGAGCATTCGTAATCTCGTCAGTGTCATCCATGTCTGGTTACTCAAATATTTTGTAACTATTTGAGTAATTAATGCTGGTGTAACCGCTTCACTACTTCCACATGAGAGCAACGGGGACGATGTGCACTGAAAAATTACGCAACACTTGTTATCTGGCGTTTTAAAGCAGTTTAGTGACACATTTCAATGCAGCACTAGCAATATCGTATCAATGATGTGTCACGTGCAGGTTATGTTTCTGATAATTTAAATTCCCGCAAAATTTGAAATGCAATATTGATAGAAAAATTGATATTTTGTATGGTGAAAAGTTGAGGAAATCCTTTTTCTTTGTGGGAAATCAATTAAGATAGTAATTGGGTGCGGTAAATATTCCGCAGGAAAATTCCTCGTTTTCAAAATGAGGTGATTGAAATGGCGGGAAATTGAATTTGAAAGGAAGGTATAATGGAGCCGTCGGCAATACAGTGATTTTTTTTCGGTTTTACGAATTGCCAAAATTAAGATTTTACGGATCGTAAAAATAAAGATATTTCCAAAAGTCCAAATGATTTTCGATGGATAGTGTAGAAAAAATAGAGTGACATATTTCAGAAAATTGAAGAGTTTTGAAATAATTTAAACTTTCAACAATGCCAAACTTTTTTTTGAAACTATTTACTAAATGAAACAAAATTTACGCATTCGAAAGATTTCGAATATTAGAAAAAAATGTATTGTTTCATTGTATATTTTTTATTTATAGAAATGTCTATACGAAACTGTCATTTGTTAAATTTTTTAAAGGGAATTTACAAGTTTTCATTCATAATTTTAATTTCAAAATCCTTATCGATTTAGCAGTATCATTTAGTCGATTATTAAAGTCTATATCAACTAATACTCGGAAATAAGGTTATTTGTCAATAATAATCCGCAATAGTGAATTTTAAAACGTTTGCGACAATAGTTTCCTAAACACTAAAGCTTTTAGATACACGAATAATGCGGGCATTTCTACATATCGTTAACCCATAAAACATAGTTTTACTCGTGTAAGAAACCATTCAAATCCCGCATCTACTAAACCCTGTAGTATTTACTAATGAAAATGAAAATATGAAAAAAAATTATAAATGTCAAAAATCAAAAATTTCCCAAATTTGAAAAATTTCCAATTTCCAAAAATTACAAAATTTATGAAATTCACGAATTTTGGAAAACTAATTTTTTCAATGATTTGAAAGAAACTTCACAATTTGAAAATTCTAAAATTGTAAAAAATTAAAGAGAAAAAATTCTATACGAAAAAAAGAAATTTCTAAAGTTGATTTTCAAAAAAATAAAATTAAATAAAAATGTGGATTTCTTTTTCATTTAAATAAGAAAAAATGGAGTTTTCTCGTTCCCAAAATTTAGAAAGAAATAAGTTTTAAACATTATCAATTACAATGTTATACAGCATCTTATACTATCATGGATTCGCTCACTGCCTCTTATTTCTCATTGCAGGTTACAGCTCTAAACAAGTTTAATTTACAAATGCAGTTGGAGTTTGAATCAAGGACAATTGAGATGAATGCAACTGACATTAGTTCACCATTCGACTCGTTTTTATCCACGGCTATTTATTTATTTACTTTTTTCAATCTTCACGACCTCCGCCTCTCATTACCGTGAATAATTAACCCAATGGAGGGGATGACCTTGGCTCGACAACTAACAATCACATTTGTAATATAAATGGCTAGATTGTTTGCTATATGCGGCATTCGAACATTTTTTTATTGCGAGAGAAATTCAAATTGCTATCATAAGCAACAATTTTTTGTCAGACAATTTTGGAATTTGAAAAAGTTCAGGGTTTTTGGAATTTTTGAAATTCTTGAAATTTTTGAATTTTTTGAAATTTTTGAAATTTTTGAAATTTTTGAAATTTTTGAAATTTTTGAAATTTTTGAAATCTTTGAAATTTTTGAAATTTTTGAAATTTTTGCAATTTTTGAAATTTTTGAAATTTTTTATCCAAAGTCCCAAAATTTGATGATTTACGAATTTCTAAATTTGGTATCGTCAAAAGTAAAAAGTTAGAAAAATTCAAAAATTTAAAAATTTTGAAAGTTCCAAATTACAAAATTTTCAACTGAAAGGCAAAGTTTCAAGAAGTTCGAAACAGTTTAAATTTAATGTTCGAATAAATTTTCGAAAGAGTTTAAAATAACTCAACATCCAAATTTTGAAACTTAACAAATCCTTCGAGCGCTTTCGAGACATATCCCAGACTCGTATTTTATCTAAGTTGTTTGTGTGCTGATTGTAAAAGTGGGAGCTACGTCACATGCCCGATAACCATCGGCTAGTCATCGAGGGGATAAGGCGAGCTATGTTATACATATAAATATATACCCACGTTACATATGCTGCCTCCTTTGTATATTGTATTCAACTTTGTAGCTATAGCTCTCCTGGTTTAGGATGAGCGCTTCAGACTTTCGTTGAATGCCCATTAGTCGTTACATAAATGCCATTTCAATGGGGTTTGTCATACAAATTTACACATAATTTAACACATAAAACAGATAATCTTTTATCAAAGAATTGCATTGTGCTAACATAACTCTTCGAATATAATAAATTAACTTCAATTACAGAAGAAACATCCAAAACACGGAGATTCAAAAATCAATAAATATAAAATAAAAACTGGAAATAGAAATTAAAAAAAAAACAAAATTTTAACTTGTACTTTGAATTCCTGATTGTTTTTCTTCCTTCTTCAAATTTTCTATACTTTTATTTTTTATTTTTTTGGTAATTCAAACTCTCCTTTTTGACAATTGTTCATTTTGTCCTGTCGCAATGTCAATTTTGTTTTCATTTTTTTGAATTTGTTATTTTTTTTGTGTAAAAGTTGTCAGGAGTAAGATTCGTTTCGTGCCGTACTGATTTTGAATTGCGCGCGCAACACGTGACCAACTTCACGTAGTTCAGACGGCCCAATGAGAAATTGGCCTCAGGCGTTTCGAGATACTTCGATAGTAACGATGTTCACTGCTATGTTCGAACGGTTCTGAAGATTTTCAGAAATTAAATAAACGGGACGTGAGTGTAACCCTCGGCGGGTCACATTAATAACTTCCCGATAATCTTTTTTTTTCCTCCGTCCCTCTCATTTGTACGCCCCGCATTCGGCCTTGTGGTCGATTATTATGATTTTTTATCGATATCTCGTAAACTATGATGCCTAGCAAAAAAAGTAATAAAATATGAAATATGTAGTTTCATGAGAGGAACAACTTTTGTTGGACACTTTTTCTCGTATCTGTCACCGTTCTCGAGAAACAGCGTTATAAACAATTAAAATTGTTAAAAACTATTGAGCGGATGGGACAATTGCAAAAACAGTAATTTCAGACCTGGAGACCAGTAAGACGCGTCGATCAAAAAAAAGATCGGTTCAGCGGTTTTGGCGGAACCGTTTGCCAAAAAAAAGGATGCAGACGTACACACACAAAAATAGCTATTCTTGTTACTTTGAGTTTCTTTTCACATTTCCAAGTTCATATACCACATGAAATCGAAAATTCGCATTTTTCTTAACAAGCAAATAGTTTTTTCGAATTTTTGAAAAAGTCCTGACCATGGAAAAATTGACGGAAACTATCCCCAAATTTTGAGAAGTCTTCAAACTTTATAGTGCGCAATATGTGTTATCTTTCCACCAATCATATTATGACATCATTAGACGGCTAAATACTCCTTAACGATTTTCTCAATTTCTCCCTTAATGGCTCGTTAAAAATACCATGGAGTACATTTGACAGATTTCCAAAACGTTTGATTTTTGGAAAATTTGTAAATACTTTTTTTTACATTCTAAAAATAGTTTTCCTGTTTTAGATTTTTGTTTTTTTTTTATTTTTCATTTTTCTTTTGGATTCTTTTCAAAATTTCTGATAATTGTGATGTTTTTGTTTGTGTGTATGTATGTGCGTGTGTGTAAGTCTACGTTTGGCGCAGGTCAATTCACTGATTGATGCCATTCAGAACATTTTTCATTGAACTTAAGAAGTGATATACATACGACGGCTCCAGCACTTGTTATCAACAATCCGAAATTGTTTTCAACGCAATATCTCGGAAATGGCAACAGATAGAAAAAAGAAAGTTAAACAAAATATGTTCCTCATATAAAAATACACATTTTTTGTTTCAAGATTTTTGCTCTAACTTGTATAATTAAGGCGCTACATCAGGTAGAATCTGCGGATGGCGGTCGGGTGTTTGAATCGGATGCGCGCGCAGCCGGATTCTGCGCGATTGCCCGCGACAGTGATTTTCAAAAGTCTTAGGCAAAATTCATGTCAAATAAGAACTGCACATGCAGAAATTACCATCGGCAATGAATAAATACTAAATACATGCAATAACGAGTGCATACAATGTGTAATTCAAATTTGATGACTTTGAATCAGTAGAAACTTTTTTGAATGCTTCTTCATGATGCGAATTCTGAGGAAGTATCTTGAGAAAAAAAATCCACTTGACCAAATGATCGATCTAGAGCGCTTCGGATTCGTTGCGTAATTCTCCAATGGCATTGGTAATTGAACGTAATCGCAGATAGGAGCGTAGAAAATGTGCAATAGAGATCGATAGATCATAGTGATACTCAAACATCGATATGTATAAATATACGCGCTCAGTGGCGCTCATGCTACTCGCTATATTCATTATATAAATATACAATTAATTCGTGTCATGGTCGTGCATTATGCATTTTTAGTGGGGACAACAAATTGCTGATGTTATAAACGTGGGACTTTTTTGCGTGCATATTTGAAAGTCTGTAATTGTTACAAATTTTGCAATGATTAAAATTTGTGAAATTACTGATATGGGAAGTTATATTTGCGCATCTGATTACAATGAAAATTCTCCATTATATTTTTCATAATAGGGTGTGTGTGTATGTGTGAAATTTTTCTCAAATTAAAATAATTAAAGTAATCAATCTTAATGATAGTGCAATTGAACTCCGGATGTGAAGGAATTTTGGTTGAAATGCATCTGCTTTCTTTTGTTTATACCAAAATATCTCGAGACCGGATAGAGTTAGCAAAAAAGGGTTTAAACAAATTTTGTTACTTGTATAAAAACACACGTTTTATGTTTAACAACTTTTTTTCTATCATTGATAACTTGGGAGGAAATGTGGGTGGGAGTATAGCGGACGGGGCGTGAGGGCTTGCAAGCGACTCGCGCCCACTCCGCAGCATTTTTTGAGGAAAGGAGTAGACATACAGGAAAATAGTGACAATAAAAAATATTCGCCATGAAAAATTCCATCAATCAAGTTTTATGACTTTTCCCCGTATTTCCAATATTTTGCAACGTATTACAGTTTATACGCAACGGCGGGAAGTGAGTTCGTACCCCGTCGGACATTCAACGCCCCTTTTCTCAGAAAGTATTGAAGATAGCGGTGTAACCCATAGAACTTGAATGATGCCCCATGGAATGAGGAATCTTTTTTATTTGAAACATTTTTCTCTATCTCCATTATTTAATCGAGGGGAGGGAATTCAAAATTTCAAATCGGGAAGTTTCTTGTCTGGCAGCCATGAGTCACAATTCACTTATTCAATACTCTAAACTGCGGCGATGGTATTTTTCGATTTCGTTTCTTTTTTTACAATTTTCCAAATTAAAAAAAAAGTTTTTTTTGTTTTTTTTTGTTTTTATAAATAGAACATTGTAAAAAAATTTTATTTCTACTTTTCATTTTTGTCATTTTTTAAAATGAGACAATTTTTTCTCAAATTTTTCTGATGGCATATATGTATGAGATTAACGCGCTTTTATCCCAAGTTCATCTACGGCTATACTTCGAGCAATTATTTATCGATTACCTAATGATTTTTGGGACCTGATGATCTGAGGATGAGGTCATAGTCGTTTATTTTCATCTAACAGTAATTAGTGACTAATGTAAAGCAAAGTAAAAAAAAAATACTTTGAAAATTTTTGGAACATTTTAATTTTCATTTTTTTTTTTTTTTTTGCAAGAAGAAATTTTTTTAGGAGGAAAAAATGAAAAAAAAAAATTTTTAGAAGAGAAAAATGTAAAAAAAAAATTTCTTTTAGAAGAAACAAAAATGTGAAATTGAGCGGGGAAAATCCGCGGTATTGAGTGGAAAATCTTTTGATCCGAGGAATGATCCTCGATTGAGATGAGCAGTAAAAATAGAATGGCGGAGGAAAAACAATAAAAATTGTACGATAAATTTGCTGTGCGTATGCATGCAATGATGTCACAATGTGGCATTGCAAGAGATGTAGCATTGAGTGTTAATACTGTGCAATGGTCCGTACCCGACACCTATAAAGCCCCTCGTTGCATTAATCAATCATATTAAATGCTTCCTGAGTGTTGTTGAGCAGCCCCAAAGATAGTTCCATCCAATGAAATTTTCGAGCAAACCAACTGCAATACAAGTAGATAAGTGTGAGCCATGAGGCTCACGTGGAGAACATCGCGACTTGTGATTTTGATTATGGTGGATTAACTAATGAAGATGGAAAAAAATGCTCTGAACAAAAAATATTCCTTGTTTCATGGGGAATAATTCAGGTCTAATGAGTCATATCGCTATCTCCAATACTTCCTGAAGAAATGGGGCTTGAATGTCGGACGGGATACAATCGCGCTTCCCGCCGTTGCAGTACGCGATGCTCCCACCCACATTTGCGCTTAAACTATCAACGTTAGAAAAAAAGTTATTAAAGATAAAATGTGCATTTTTAGGCCAGGAACAAAATTTGTTTAAGCCTTTTTTCTCTATCTCTGACCGTTTTCGAAATATTTTGTTATAAAGAATAATCCACCAGAGGCATTTCAACGAACTTCCTTCCTGGCAAGCCAATAGCTTCCCTTATCGGGAAATTAAAAAACAAATCTGATTTCTTCTTTTTAAGTTTTCAAATTTCCCAAAAGTTTCCAGAAATTTTGTATCTAAAATCGCCCAAAACTCCTCGAAATTGATCGCCTCCACCTAAAAGAAAATGCATACATTGTACCTCTTGAGGGCTGCCCCCTCGTTCAACTCAAATCGCTTGCGCGTCCCCACCAGCCACCCACCCACCCGCACGGGATGCACATATATATAATTTGTGCTAATTTGACATATTTCAAGATATAATTGACAGCAGAAAATTTCTGTAGGGAATCAAAAATATTTTTAAAAATTTGATAACAATTTCAAAAATTTCAGGTATTAAAGAAAAAAATTAAAAATCAAAATATTCAAATTTTTACAAAGTTTGCCAAACCCCAAAATTTTACCAAAGTATGTAAAGTTTTTTAAAATTATTTTTATTTTTATTTTATTTTTCGACAAGTACGGTTTGCCGAAGTGAAGTGCAAAAAGGGCTTTTCTCAACTTCTTTGCAACATATCTCGGAAGTAGGCCGGTTTGGGAGAAAATTGTATATATAATTTTTTGTTGCAAATTAAATTCTCTATAAAAAATGTTATATAGACTTTTCATGTTAAGCCACTTGGTAGCGAGATAATCCGTGTTTTAGGGCAATCTTAGGAATTAACGTCGTAGAGTTGTAGCGGAAGCTATTGGGGAGATCCGGTAAGGCTCACTTCCGGTCCATCTAATTTGGCGAGGTTTGATGCTTGCGGATTATCCATATTGGTGGAAAATTGTAGGTTTTTTTCCTTATTCTTTAAGCCATATGCAATGATGCACTTCACGGTACGGCCCTGGACCACGTATCTATAGACGTCGGGTCTAATCTTCTAAGAGGGGTTTGGAAATCAAGCCAACGGGATTGGTCACAGCATCATCCCACAAATCATCATCCCAGCTTCACTAGATACAGAATTCAATCTGGAGAAACCGTTGGCTTGAGATACCTCCAAATTTTTCTCTCTCAAATCCCGTATGATATATTCTACCAAAGAAAATTGGACCTCGGTGATCTCCATTTCGGGAAAATCTTTGAAAATTTTTAAAGTTTTTGATGTTTTGAAAATTTGGAGAAATTTCAACGGTTTTGAGTGTTTTGATAATGTGGAAAAATTTGGTAACATTCGGGCTTTTGGACTTTTGAAAAATTGTGGAAATATTTGAAATTTTTGAAATTTTTGAAATTTTTGAAATTTTTGAAATTTTTGAAATTTTTGAAATTTTTGAAATTTTTGAAATTTTTGAAATTTTTGAAATTTTTGAAATTTTTGAAATTTTTGAAATTTTTGAAATTTTTGAAATTTTTGAAATTTTTGAAATCTTTGAAATTCTTGGTTATGGAATATTTAAGTTTTTGGAATTTTTGAATGTTTTGAAATTGTTAAAAATCGTAGAATAACATTTTTAAAAAAATTTATATAGCCAACATTTTGGCTATATAAATTTGAGAAGCTGTTGCAACATACTGACACAGTTAAGTCGACGAAAATGATATTCTTCGAGCCGATCAGAATTCTCACGTGTTACGCGCCATTAGAACCGGAAGCACGCCACCTGTGGAGAAATTTCGCGGCATCAAGCGAAAGCATTGTCGGCAGATATCTTCAAAACTAAGAATATTATCGAATTTCCATATGAAGCTTTATTGTAGCTCTCGATATGCACTACAAAAAACATTTTCATGAAAATTGGCCTATCTCCTTCGCATCTCGACATATGGCTCCAAAGCAAGATGTGTGAGATTATCCGAAGGGTGCCTAAATTAAACTACCCTTTGGAGAACCTCCAAATTTATGACAAATAAATCTTGGGAAATCACCGATTGTTGTTAAATAATCTACATATAATTAATTTTTATTATTTAAACAATTTCAACAACAGTCCTATAATTTGTGCGGATTCCTTCCCCCATTTTTTCAAATAAAAAAAAAAAATATTTAATCGTTTTTAATCTTTCTTCCCGTAAATTGGGAATATTCAGTTGAACAACTACGAAGGTTTATCTTCACAATTTTTTCTGTACAGGGCAGTCTAGTCGGTTTAGTGACTAGTCTAATCTCTATTTTCTAGTCCTCACCTCCCCTCATCCGCCCCCCCCCCCCCCCTTCCCCTCCCCCCCCCCCTTGACCCCAAATAATAGAGCAACTGGGAAAGTGCTCGGAGAAGATCCCAAAGAAAAAAAAGTTGTATAGAATAATCTCTCACCTCCGTTCCCATTTTCCATTTCTACGATTTTAAAAGCCCTCAACAAAACTCCACCCCCCCCCCCCCCCCCCCCGCCCCACCTCCTTCTTAACAGTCGGAGCTATTATGCAATCTCATGTGCTATGGGAAGTATGCAAAATATTTTTTTTATTCTTAGACCTCTTCATATTCTTCACATACTCGATAGTCTCAGATTTCTCATGTTTTCCCTTTTTTCATAATTTTTAAAATAATTTTTGTTTATAAATTTATTTCTATTTCGACTTTCCTTTTTTCCCCTCTGAATTTTTTAATCTTTGTAAAGTGTTCAGTTTTTTTTTGCATCTTCCTCACAAGACCTCGAGATTTCTTCAGGTTTTCAAAACTAATTTCAGAATTTTATAAAGTCTCCGAAAATTCTTAGTTTCAGTTTTTACAAAATTTTCCAATTTTTCTTCATTTTCGAGGATTTAGTTTCAATAATTAGAGAAGCTGTTGCAATTTTCATAGAAACCTTACTTGTAGATACTCTATTACAAAAAAGTTTATATCAAAATGGCGTCACGTTGTTTCTCTTTTAAGATACGAGTTCGGTGGCGCGTGCTGCGCACGCGCATTTCTTTTTTCCGCCGCTCTGAATGGTGTCGCGTCGGTTTCGGTCTTACCCTTTTCGATAAGTTCGATACACATCCATAGTCTCTTTCGTCTCTCCTTTTTACTATAGGACTTATGTCTCCTTCGCATATGTCGAAATGCGAAGGAACTAGCCCAATTTTCATGAAAATGTTTTTTGTAGTACATACTGAGAGCTACAATAAAGCTTCATATGGAAATTCGTTAATATTCTTAGATTCCAAGATATCTGCCAAAAATGCTTTCGCGCGATGCCGCGCCATTTCTCCATAGGTGGCGCGCTTCCGGTACCAACTGCGCGCGCAACACGCGGGAATTCTGATCGAGTCGAAGAATATAATTCCCATCAACTTAACTGTGTGGTATAAATGATTTTTATCTCCACCTACATAAACTGAAATAGCTACTTGAGGCATTGGCGAAATTTCGCTCAAATATTCAAATTTTCCAACATATTTACGATAATATGAAAGATAGAAATCAAATAGGAAATTTTGAAAATGATGTGCTCTTCTCTCAGAACTTGATGGGAATTTAATGCAGTATCGATATTGGGGGCAGAACGGGTTTGATACATTCGAGAAAGTGAAACGAAATGCAACGAAACGAAACGAAATGGAATGAAATGCAACGAAAACGAAACGAACCGGAACAAAACGAAACGAAATGTAACGAAACGCAACGAAGCATAAAAACAATAACTAAAACTGAGAATTGGAGGCATGAATCAACCAAAACATGTTCTTCCGTCTAGTATTATAAAACCGTTCATAGATACAGCACGATCCCCTCCCCTATTGCCTCTCCCCTTCCTCTCGCGCCGTCGCGGACTCCCCCTCCCCCACTCCGCCTAACTTCCCCTCCCCCCACATTGTTGTCAACTTGTTCCCGCGCTTGCCAGAGACCGTAACGCACCCTCGGGAGTGTTTGATAACCCGGACTTGGTCTCTGGGACAATTCGAGGCCCAGACCCAGATTGCCAGTTCGCCCCCGGCCCCCCAGTCGGTGTCACCTCCCGTTCGTTTTTTTTTTTCGTTCCATTTTTTCCGTAAAAATCAAATAACAAAAAAAACACTAAATAAAGGCCCTCGCACAGTTCCACCATTCGCATTTTGCCATTTAAAAGAGCCCTGAAAAACGAAAATTAACACATCATTGGAAAATATAAAAAAAAGGGCGGGAACTGGCGAAAATTTGAAAGGGAAAAAAAAATTCAAGTTCCATCTACATTTGAAATTTTGAAGGCAAGTGATTTCTGTACCGTACGTTAATTACTGAAAATCGGTGACTGTGGTGCGGAATAAAAACTCAATCTCAAAATGGCGGCTGACTCGGGAATGGAGACGTGTCCATCACCAGAAATTGCGGATTCAAGAAAAAGACCCCTCGATTGCGACGTGGAGAACGGAGCGACAAAAAGATCTCACTACGGCTCAGGTAAATTCTTTATTATTGCAATAATTTGTATGAAAAAATTGAAGGTGAGAAATTAACTCGCTGAAGAATTACCTTTCACACACATAGATGCGCACACAGCAGTATATATAGATATACATGTATAAGTATAGATATATAGTGTACATTGTATGTATATATATGTAGATATAGCTATAGTACACATTGATCCCGTGTTTTCAGGCTCAATCGAACGATAGGAAAAAAAACGCGATTCGATATTTAACTTCAGTTTTATCGCGTTTTTCGCTTCTTTTTTTTTTTGTTTCAACCTTTTGCCGTGGGCTTTTTTTTCTTTATTTTTAGTTATCTTATCTCGCAGGCCACGTACCCAAATTCTTGTGATTTTTTTTTTATCTCAAATTGGAAAAATTTAGGAGTGTACGGTTATTTTTCTTCTCTTTTGGAGGAAACGGGGAGTGGCAAATTTTTGGCGGGTTTTTTAAAAAATATTTGCATCATTTAGATTTGACGTTTATGATGGTAGGGGGCAATGGAGGACTGGCAGCTGTGTGACTTCGCAATTTTGTGTCAGTGGGTGATATTTCGAGTTGGGCGGACGTAATTGGGTCGGGTAAACGGAATTATTGAGTTTTTTTTTGAAAGATTTTTGTGTTTTTTGTGGTGCGATCGACCACGAGGTACATCAAATGTGGACTTGTGGTGAGTTATTTTTCTTTTTGAGGCGTTTTTTGGGGGAGTTTTTTTGGGAAGTTTTGAGCACGGGTCAAGGTCGAGGGGGAGGGGCGCTCTCGAGCGACGTCTATCAAACAGCTGTTTGCTCGGGAATGGATCCTGCTCCTCGGGATAATCCATTTTTTAATTGTCAGTGGGGCTGGGCTGGTGTGAAATATTCAGTTTCTTGGGGAATTGAGGTACATTGCGGGAATGCATTTGTGCGAGAGGTGAAATGTCGATACTTGGTGCAACACAAGAATTTTTTTTTTCTTCAAATTTAAATGCATGCGTAAGAAAATGTTAGTGATAATTTTTGCTAATTGTTGCAGGTTTTTTTAGTCGGGATTTTTTCGGTCGGTTCAACTGTGCCAGGAATTTTGTGCTCTCGTTTGAGGAAGATAGTGGTTTTTTATTTATATATATATCTATATATATATTTCCAGAATTTCGTAATTTTTGACAGTTTTAATGAAAGTTTTGAGCACGGGTTTTTTGCTATTTACAAAGTTGTTGATGTTTATGTGGTAGTGGGTGGTGCAATTAGTAATGTCAGGAATTTTAAATGATGTTTGAAAATTGGGGTTGGGTTTATGTCAGATATTCAGGTTTTTTGGGGAATTATCCGATACTTTGGGCAAAACAAGACTTGCTGAAGTCTGAATGTCAAAATATCGGGATTTTTGACCAGTTTAAAGATTTAGTTTCAAGGTTTAGAGTCAAAAGTGGAATTTCAGTTCTTTAAATTATTGGAATTTCCTCAGTTTGTTTCTTTGAAGTTCTCAATTCTTTCAAGTTACCATTTTTATCGTCCTCATTTTAAATACATTGCATTTATTAACAATGATTATTTTTTATTTTTCTACGAAAGTTTCGAAGCTCCGCTTTAATATTTTTGTCTGTGATATATAGACATATAAAGTCGATTTTTATTTTTATTTTTTTTAATGAAAATCGAGATCAGCAGAACTCCTCTAAAGCAAGTGTAGTTTTTCATGTTTTTTGGTATAAAAATGTGTCAAAAATAATTTCATAAAAACCAAAAAATTTGTATAGGAAAGATGAGAAAAAAATCTCAAATTTTGAGTTTGAAAATATACAATATAGAATGACCATTTAATTTTTCGCGACATTTAAATTCCTTTTTAAAGAATTTTCCAAATAATATTTAGAACTCTACCAAATTACACAAAAAATTTGAGAAAAAAAATGTCAGCCAGTTTCTCGTGTATGGAAACCCCCTGAATATTTCCATAATTTTTTGAAACCAGGAGAGACATGTCCGGCCCAATTGATGAGAATAAAAAATTCCAATTTTTCTGTATGGCACTTCAATTTCGGTTTCGAGGTCGTCCAAGTGATGCACTCGAAGAGAAGGTATAACTCGAGTTTATCGGTTTTTTACCCCTTTTTTTCCGCCGAGGTTGCGCAATGCGACGGGTTTTGAGTTCCACGTGCAACGTTTTTTTTTCAAGATTTTCTAAATGCATTATTTATGAGTCTTATACAGGTGAACGCTGTTCTATTTTATTGTGTGAATTAATTCATTAGTTTGACAGTTGAGTTCGTAGGTTCTGAAAGTGTTTCCTTACTAGAAAACAAATCGATAACATTTTGAAATAAATACACGTGCAATTTTGAAACTACAATATATTTTTTCAATATATTTTTCAAATATATTTTCACTATATTTTTTGAATGTATTTTCAATATATTCTTTAAATATATTTTCAATATATTTTTCAAATATATTTTTAAAATATATTTTTGAAATATAGTTTCAATATATTTTTAATTTATAATATTGTGGAATTAAACAAATTACAAAATTAGGAAAAAAAATATTGTGTCGTGCACGCACACACACACACACACTTCTGGTTAATTATCATCACAAATGCTGCTGGAAACTGTGAAAGGGAAAATAATGTTGAAAAATTCAGTAACGAAGTCGTCAGTTAAGAAGTGTTTAGAACTTCAAAATAAATAGTTGTTCAAAAAGTGACAAGTTCTTCATAAGGATTGTTTTTGAAGACCAAAATGTGCTTTATCGAAAATAATTTTCTGAAATATTCCATATTTTACTTTCCAACACTTATTATGGTTTCGTTACTGATTCGAAACCATTTGAATTTTTCATTCCCATCTACAAAATTTCTAATTTTCACTTTTTTTCCATAGGAGGAGATGGAATGTATCACCTCAAAGTACTTGTCCCAGGGGTGGCAGCTGGTGCCATTATTGGAAAGGGGGGTGAGACAATTGCCCAACTGCAAAAAGACACTGAGGCCCGGGTCAAAATGTCAAAGGCTCGCGATTTTTATCCAGGTAAGGAACCCCGGAAATAATCAGGAAACTATCACGCCTTTTGGTCGAGCATGTAATACATTTCTTGTACAAGTATTAGTGAAAAATGGAAGTGATTATAGTTTGCAAATTTCGACATTACAATGTCACCATTTGGGGTTTGAAAATTTTGAGTTCAGTGGACTTTTTCTTGATCACACAAATCTGTTCTAAAAAATCTTAAACTTCTTCTAAAAATGTTAACCATCATCAAAATGACAACAAGCAATTTTTGAAAATTAAAAAAAAGATTTGGTATTTCAATCATTCAAACTATTCGAAATTTTTTAGAAATTCAAAAACTTTCAACATTTGCATAATTTTGGACTAATTACGAAATTGAAGAATTGAAATAGTAAAATTCAAAATTTGGAGTTTTGGAATTGAAAAATTTCCGGATTTTAGAGTTTTCATTTTGCTGTTTACACGTTTAAACTTTCCTATTTTTTTATTTACATTTGAAATTCGAAACGCAAAAGTTTTAAACTAGGTATGATCGAATGTGTTCTGCTTCTAATTACAATGAACGGAAGTTTTTAAAAGTATGAGAATCTTGAAAAATTTTCAAAATAGTCAAAGTGAAGTTTTGTAAAACTGTCAAAAAATTGTTAAATATGCAACATTTGAATTATTTGAAACATTTCAATTATTCGCAAATTCAAAATATTGTTAATCTTCAATATTTATTTATTCATTTGTATTGTAAGAGAGAATGCCGAAAGAAGAAAGCTTTATACGAGTTTTAAAAATGTTAAAAAACGCCGAAGGTTCGAACTTTTTTAATACTTTGAGATTTTTTTTTAACATTCCAAAAATATTCAAAAATTTCCCATTTCTGAGGAGTGGAAATTTTTTGAAACATTTTTGTTATGTTTTGAAGTTACGGATGAAGTAAAAGATGAATTCGAATTATTTGAATGTGGAGATTTTTCAATTTCAACTTCTTCAAACTGCGATGAGAAAAAAGAATACTCATTTTCGCCTACACTAAATTTTCGTAATTATATGTATTCCTAAAATTTACAATTCTGTTCACAGGCACTTCCGAACGAGTCTGTTTAATAACCGGAAGTGTCGAAGCCATAATGCAAGTTATGGACTTCATAATGGAGAAAATCCGCGAGAAACCAGATTTAACAGCCAAAACAACTGTCGACTTTGACTCGGGTAAAGCAACAGCTGAGCGAGATAAGCAGGTAATTGAAACAAAAAATATTTTAATAATATTTTTTTAAATATTTAATTAATTTTCTAAAAATTCTTGAATCAAAAATTCTCTTTCTTTTCTGAAAAAAAAAATATTTCTCAACATTAAATGAGAATATACTTAAATTTGTTCGAATTTAATATTAAATTTGGGAGCTACAAAACAAAAATAATAACTGAAATTTGAGGAATTAGACGAGCAAAATAAAACTGACGCCAAAATTCACGAATGTCATTTTTTAAATTTTTCACATTTTAAAAAAGTTTTAGATCATTCCGAAAAACCAAAAAATCTAAGATTCCCAAAATTATTTCCTTTTTTTAATTTTCAAACATAAATAACATGGGATCTATCAGAAAATTTTTGTAAGAGTATCTTCAAAGAAAGACGTTACAATCACTTGCAATAACAATAATTTCACAATAACAGACGAGAGTTCTGATCGAGTCGAAGAATATAATAGGGAACCTTCATATATTTGATTTTAATTTTTCTTTGAAGTGAAACCTTGTGCTTCAAACACCATACATGAACATAAATGTTGACAAAATAAACTGTCAATGTTTATGAACTGTTGAAATTTGCGTATAATTTTAGCAGAAGTAACGCCCAAATGTTGACTAAGCGCTGATGCGCCATCTCACACGGGTTACTGACAGTATATATAGATATATTGACGCTGTAACATAACATTTTACGTCACTGACGAAATCCATTCAAAAATTCAGTACTTTCATCTACATCCCTAAAGTCATTAAAAACACCTCAAATCTTTTTTTTTCATTCATTATTTGTTTTTAATTCCAGTGAGTAAATTGGAAATGCAAGTTCCCTATTCCCATCAGCTCCACTGTGTCGTATTATTTTTATCTCCACCTACAAAAACTGAAAGAACTACTTGAGGCATTAAAAAAGTTTCACCCAAATAATTAAATTTTCGACCACATTTTCAATGAAAATTTTTACGAAAATTTCAATGATATAAGAATCAAATTATTGAATGACAAAAATAAAATTATTGAATATGTTTTTTCAGGTGAAAATCCTGGTACCCAATAGCACAGCTGGGATGATCATAGGGAAGGCCGGAAATTACATAAAGCAGATAAAAGAGGATTCTGGTTCTTACGTACAAATAAGCCAAAAGGCCAAAGATTTGTCACTTCAGGAGCGCTGTATCACAGTCATTGGTGAAAAGGAAAATAATCGCAATGCCCTGCTTATGATCCTAGCAAAAATTGCTGATGATCCACAAAGTGGTACATGCCTCAATGTTAGTTATGCTGACGTCAGTGGCCCTGTAGCTAATTACAATCCAACAGGAAGTCCCTACGCCCAGGCCCCAGCTACAACACCAACATATACATCGCCAGCTAGCCTCAATACTGGTAAATAATGTTCTTTTCTCAATTTAAAAAATTAAATAGGAGGGACAACATTTTTATTTTCAAATTTCTCCTGAAAAGTTAAATATCTCGTTAGGGAAGGTTTTTAAAAGAAAATAATATTCAACATTTTTTATAGAAAAAATTCTGTGATTTTATAAAAAAATGATATTTATGTCCAAAATGTTAAATTGGAATTCCTGAAATTGAAAACTATTTAACTTCCTGAATATGTTCAGTTTGAAAAAAAATTTGGACACTGTGGATCTTTTTGCTATTTTTCCTCTAAATTGAAATTGACCTATTGACCTATTTAGCTATTGATCTATTCAACAGAAGATTCTACTGATGTCCAAAAGTTTTCTTAGAGAAAAACGTCAATCAGAAAAACTTTTCTATTAAATTACACACTTGAAGACGATGTCAACTGATCTCACGAACGAAAAGATAGATTTTACATGTGAAGACTCATAAGACAGAAAAGTGGTTATGATTGACATTTTCCAAGTGGAGAATTTTCAACATTTAGCAGGGTCTCCCTAAATAGGTCAACAGTTGTAGCTAAATAGGTTACTAGGTCAAGTTAAAGTTTTTGACAAAACGCGAAAAGCGCCAAGACTATCACAAATTTGCCAGACTCAATAAGATGAAAAAAATAAAAACGATTTTTCTTTTATTTTCTAATTACATCAATTATCATTTCAAGCATTTTTCAATATCCAAACGACAAACGTGGTTCCAATTTTTTTGGTGAACAAGTTGATTGAAGAGAAAATGACATACGATTTTTTGGTCGAAACGGGTTTCAACAAAAGAGAAATTGAGTTTGCTTCTGAAAGATAAATTAATATTCATGAATTGTCACTTGAATTATATTTCAAGTTTCGGACTCGCTGGAGCAATTTGAAAAGGGTGACCAACGTAGTAGTCAAAATTTTATAGCAAAGTGGTATAACGAGGTAAGTGCACTTATCGATAGCCTCGGTTTTCCATGAATATCTCAGAATCTAGTAGAATCCAAATAATCTTCGTACGACCTTTTTTGTAGACCTGAATTGTCTCTACAAAAAGTTGTATATATAATTTTCCCCATCTCTCCTCATTCATGAGATATTCGTCAAAACCTGGGTAGGCTGACTTTCCTCGTTTCCACTTCAGTGCACAATCAGCTAGATCCACTGTAGCCACCAACCTAACTCAACCCCCCCAAAATCTGATTACCAGTGAGCCTGTTGAACGGAGCTGGCCTGAGCCTGAACCTGAACCTGGGTGCAGCAATAACCACTGGCACAGCACCAGTAACAACCCAATTGCTCGAGCATCTGAAGTTGCACCTGCGCACAACAGGCTTTTCGGAGGCAGCAGCAACTGAAATTCTAACAGCAGCTGCAACTTTAGCCAAGTACAATATTTTGGGAATGGGCATTGGTGTGCCCTCAAGTATGTCCTACTTGGGCAATCCAATTGACACAACAACGTCAGCAACTGGCTCTAACAACAATGGTGGTGTGTTTGGCCCAATCGGCACAGTTCCCACAATTGGCTCAACTTCACCAACACCAAGGACCACCCTCGATCGATATGAGCCATTTGATGCTTTTCGACAAAATACAACAGTATCAGCAATTCATCTCAACAATAATTCATTTGGTCTTGGAACAAATCAATTGTCACTTGTAAGTAAGAGCCCAACTACCATTGATATCAATGCCAAGGAAGCAAAAAAAGTAGATATTGAAATTGCGGAAGTTATTGTTGGAGCTATACTCGGCCCAGGCGGTCGTTCACTCATTGAGATTCAGCACTTAAGTGGTGCTAATATACAAATATCTAAAAAGGGAATGTTTGCACCTGGTACGAGAAATAGAATTGTTACTATCACTGGCTTTCCTAATGCCATTGGTACAGCACAATACCTTATTGAACAGAGAATCGGCGAGGAGGAGGCTAAACGCGCGAGGCATAATGCCATTGCGGGCATGATTCATTGATTTAATTAAGGGGGTCCCCATGTCAGGAAAAATAATGCAAAAAATTCGGTTGAGATATATGCATATGGATATATGGATATCAGCGAAGTCTGTTTTCATTAACGCTTTTGGCTAATATCTCAAAATCTAAGGAAGATAGGGGCGTTTTCATTACCACCTTTTTGGTAGAGCAGAGTAAGAGCTACAAATTTGGTTATATACAAATTTTTCTGTGGACCTTAGATTTCCAGATATTGGGCGATATCCGATACTAGGGAAAGATTGACTTTAGATGATCACTTCAGTAATGATATATTTATCATGTGCTGTAATATATGCATATGTATATGTATATCATTACTGGATATATTTAGTATGGCCGATTGACACGTATTGTATAGTTTGGCATGCGCCAAATGTGGGGCAGAACGGGTGGATACATCTGTGTACAATTGACATATACAGTGGAACTTCTGTAAGTGTTCGGTCGATATCTCGAAATCTAAGGCAGTGAACGAAATCTCGATAGAGCACTTTTTTGTAGAGCAGAGTCTGCTCTACAAAAAAGCTTATGAACAAAATTTTCCTCTCTCTACTGGATTTTGAGATATCTGACGAAGTGTAAGTTTATGGGAGTTTTATGGGGTATATGAGATTTTATATGGCCCACCATGAAGCGTATGTAACATATACTGAGCATATATATATATATATATGCTAAAATGGGACAATTTCATATTGTTCGGAATGTGTTGTCCGGTTGAACATGTATTTTAGGTACATGTCATATATTTATTATATATGAACATGTGGGATATATATGTCCAATGTATATTTTTTTTCGTGGGGGGCTGTTAATTGCGAAGGGGTTGTTTCAAGTTTTGAAGGGTCATCGGAAGTTTGGGGTATTTCCTGATGGTTCGAGCTATTATTTCAGGGGTAGCAGGCTAGATGAGAGAAGGGTAGGTTCATGGGGGTGTGTTCAAATATTTTTTTTTCTAAGTAAAATTTGGAGCAAGGGGCAGAAGCGATTGGGGCAAATAAGGAATTTGGGGATTTTTTTTTTGTAAGAATTACGAAATATTTGGAGAAATTTCGAAGGTCTCAAATTTTTAAATATTTGATTTTTCAATTTTTGTTCATCGTTTTAAAAATTTGGAAAATCCCAAAAGTATTTCAACTGTTTAAACTTGTCTGAATTTTCTCAATGGATAATTAAACAAATTGGAAGGTCAAATATTATAAACTTAAATTTTTTAGCAATGTTACGAGCAAAAACAGAAAGGAACAGCGAAGTTAGCAGTCTCAAGAGTCTTGCGCATGCGTACACGACCATTTTGAATTTCTCCAAAATTCTACTGAATATTTCTGCGAAAAAATACTTTCCCAGAGTTTTTCTTCCCCTATTTCGTGTCAAACTGCGTTTCTAAAATGAAGAAGAGAAAAAGAAAATATTTAAACATGTTCCCTGTCTCATGTAGAGTCAGGCGTTTTTTTTTTCTATTCTATTGAGCCTCTAGGCGCTTTGCCCATGTCACCCATCCATTCAATCACACTTTCCGATCTATAAGATTCTTAATATATTATATATGTTATCAAGTTTATTATACGATTGTTCTGTGATACACCATGTTGCGGGGCTTTATCACACATTTATGAACAAATTACGCAAGATTGTTGGAGATAACTCTGGTTTCGTACATGATTTTATGCATAAATTGCATAAATTGATGATTGTGTGCTTCTGTGAGAAAGATAAACCAAAATTTTCTGAAATAAGAAAGTAAAACAAACAAAACAGGTGAAATGATTGGACAGTGGTGAACTGTCTACTACTTTTAGGAGAGTTCTTCCCAGAAGCTGGATTAATTTTTAATACCAAAGATTAATATCGGACCACGATTGCCCCACGAATTTTTTAACCCATTTTTTTTTAAGTCCATAAAACAGGCTGGCCCTGCCCCCCTATAGTACAGGTTGTGTTTTTTCTCGCTCTATTCGTCTTGCAAATTATCATGACACCTCATTACTTCCTTATTCGTTTTTTTTTCCCCCCTCTTTTTGTGTGCAATTTTAATCCGCCATTAGTCCAGTCATTTTTCCATCATCGAAGCACATTTATCGAATAAATTTAATGGGGAAATCTCTTCAGCTACTTGTGTTTAATTCCAGAGTTACATATACACATAGTTATTAGATTAAAATAATTGAATTCATGGAGAAGTGTTTCAAATGTTCGTTAAACATTCGTCAGATTTAAGTAATTAGGTGAACGATATATTGAGATATATATTAGATATATTGAGGTGTAGAGGAGTGAGAGATTGTATTTCCATGCTGATGAAATATTTTTTTATTCTATGAAAAGTGGGATAGGGTTGGGAAGGTATGAGAAGGATTAGGTATGATTGTAGGGGGATATGTGTAATATAGGCAAATGACAAGTTGTGGATTGTTGCCAATCACTTGGGATGGTCGTATCTCGAAAATGGACGTTTTTTTTTGTGAGACTGGCGATTTGCCGTTGAGATGGCGCTGATGTCAATTTTGGCGGGAACCTCAGTAATCGCCATTGGCGGGAATTGGGCTCTAATTCGAATAGTCAGATGGACGAACAGTTGTCACTGATCTATATACTAACTGGATGACTTGTCCCCTGAAGCGCAAGTGAAACCACTCACATGCTGACGCAGCGCCTACTCAACCGGTAATGGTACTAAGTTTAACGTAACTGCGCATGCGCGGCATAGTGCAGCGGAGTGGGGAGCGGTAACTTTCCACCGTTCTTCTTGCACCAGACGCACTGGACCATGCGCATATCCTTCCCGGTTAGTACCACTACCTGTTGTGGATGGCGCTAGAGGCGCTCCTAGGTTCACTCTGTTTCGACATGCTGGGCCCATAGGGACAAGCCATCCAGTTATTGTATACATCAGTGGCTTAGACTGGCGATTTACCTTTGAGGTGGCGCTGATGTCAATTTTGGCGGGAACCTCAGGAGTCGCCAATAGCGGGAATCAGGCTTCAATTTAAACAGTCACATTTCACATCCTTTCTTACGAAATCAGAACAAAATCTTCAAATCATTTACAATACCTTCTATGTCTCGAATGTGTTTTTTTTTTTCAAATTCAAGAAATCCTGCACATGCCAAAATATTTAAGATTTTTGTCTTCAAAATCCCCGGAATTTGGAATATGATCTCATCAATATTTCATGTTCATTTTCAATTTTTTATATAATTAAGAATTTTTGGCTTTTTCAAAAACACTTGAAAATGAAAAAAATCGAATATTTTTTAAAAATCCAATTTACTGAGAATGAATAATAGAAATGCGTAAATCAGCGATTGGCAGCAAAATTCCACACCATAACTCTCAATTTTAATCCCAGAAGTGAAATTAGGCCAATTTGTCTATCTTGGGATGGGTGATATCTAAGAAAAAATTGACCATAAAATAGAATGCCGAATATTTACAATTGCAGGGCACGGAATATATAAATCTGTACAATTAATTAATGAAATTGAAATATAAAGGCGCTGGCTCACCGTATCTCCAGAAATAATAGTAATGAGTTATAAATTACCTTGGAAAACAAATAACAGATGAACTTGTATATTTATAAATATGAATTATTAAACGATGATATATATATATGACGGGAATGAGAACAGAAATTATATATAGGAGATATTCCGTCAAATACTGGACGAGTGTTGTGCGCTAGAAATTCTAATTATGATTTTTAAAAATTATAGTTTTTATTTAAAAAAAAATTATTATATTCTTTTCATGAACATTGAACTTGCCTGATAACTCAAAATTAGAAATTTTGCAATGGATTTTTCACCTTTTATGAGCTGAAAGCTCCCCAAAATGTTTGATTTTTTACAAAATTCGAAAACCCTAAGTTTCAAAAGGTACTCATATATTCGTACCAAATTGTCCAAAAAAAATCTGTGAAAAATTCTACAAAAGTTTTTCGAATATGGGAACGACGTGGAATTATTTCAGAATTCTTTGAACGGGGAATCCCCCATAAAACTGATTTTATTTCTCAGATTTTTTGCATTCGAAGGTGATTTGAAGAATGTTATAGAGATAATAATTTCAGAATTTAGTGTACCTTGATAGATTTTTATGAAAGTCGGAAACGACGATCGATTTTTTTCTAAAACCAGAAATTGTAATATATGAGCGCACAGCATCGGTCCAACATTTGGCGGAATATTTCATATTGAATGGTTAACGAGGTTTCAGTAGATTATTAAGATATATTGAATATTGTTGCCTATAGGTGATGATTATTGACATTATTGAAACTTCGCGTCCTAGTTTAGGCTACTTGTATTTTAATCATGATTTCAGTTGTTACCAATTTTTAGTGTTTACATATTTTTTTTTTCATTCGCGAGTCATGAGGGATTTTTTCGTTTTTTCACGAAATGTGTGGAATGAATTATTTTAGTTATCTCACTATTTCGTACGGTTCACATTCATGGAAGAATTTAACGGATGTTACTCGATTGTAGATAATCATTTAACGATATCTTTTTTTCTGATTTTTTTTTATGGATAAATGGGTCAGCAATGTCAGGATTTTTAAGTAATTTTTGGTTAAGGGGGGCTTACTGAGTTTGACGAAATTTAAGTAATTGCAAGTCTTTGGTCTCGGTTCCTGGGTTTTTTTTTATTTAATTCAGTGCCATTTTTCTTTTTTTTGAATTTTTTGTCATTTTTTGAATTTTTTGAGATTTTTGCAAAATTAATGATTTAATTTTTTTCCTCTCATTCCTAAAAACTTTGTTTTTGAAAAACTTCTAAAATTCTTATTTTATCATGTTTGTTTTTTTCGAAAAATTTCGAAATTTGAAAATCAATTTTTTTTTTCAAATTGATAAAAAAAAATTAAAATACTTTTAAAAAAAAACGTAAACAAATTTTTTTTTAAAGAAGTTATTCAAAGTGCGAAAATTTGGTTAAATTCTGTAGGGTCTCGCCTTAAAGTCAAGGGCATCATCACATTAGTTTTAAGTTTTTGATTATCAATTAATTGGAAAATTGAGGAGAAAAGCCACACTTGGGTTACCTGAGGTTCACACATTAACACGGGAAACTAATTAATATTGGCATCATCCACTTACGAACTGCTGAGTCTTGAATGAATTAGCGATCATTCGTTCATTATTTTTCTCATTATTTAATGTGTAATAAATTGGAATAGGGAATGCATTTGTGGAACAATAGGAGTGATAGTTAAACCATAATTGTTTGCAGTTTTCTCCTTGTTTTTAACTAAAACAAAATTTAACAACTCGTAGGTAGCCTTTGGTTTCAGTGTTTGAAGGTTTTTGTTGATTTTTTCCCTATAGCTGTTTTTTCCAATTGAACAATTCGAACAATTTCGGAAATTGCATTCTAGTCGAGCCAAAGTGGAAATAGAAAAATAATCAATTTAATCAGGGTGTCCACTCATTAGGGAAAGTGATTTTGGTGAGCTGGAAAAAGTCTTGGAAAAAACCCGAAAATTGGAGAAAAAATTTCCAGTTAAAATTTTTTTTTTTTTTAATTTTTATTTTTTTTATTTTTTTCATTAATTTCGAAAGTTTTAGAAATTGTGATTTTGCAAACATTAAACATTTCCGAGACTTGGAAAATTCGTACAATTCTTTAACTTTTGCGTTTCCAAAATTTGCATTGAACATTTTTAAATCCTTTATTTTTTTTCGTAGTTGGAAATTTTTGCCAAATTTTCGCAAAACTGGGATTTTTGAAATTTCGGTTTTACGAAATTTTCATTATTCAAGGTTTCTAGAAATTTCAAAAGTTTTACAGAAACTGAAAATTTTCGAGATTTTAAATCGATCAGAAATTATGAAGAAAATTATAACAAATTTAAAAAATTGGGAATATTTCACAAATTTTCAATGTTTAAAGAAGAAATTGAAAAGAAATTACACTTTTAAGTGTAATGATTAGTGATAAAAAAAGTGGAAGTCACAATTTTCAAACTTTCTCATAACTATGACGTCAAATATCAAAAAATTATTTAAAAAGTTAATAATTCAACAGAGTACAAAACTCTCGAGGAAAATGTAAAATGTTAAGTATTTCAAAAAATCAAAATTAATGCGAAAGCCATCAAAAATCAATCGGCTCTTTTTTTCCGAGAGAATTCCATTGATCCAGTCTCCATATGAGATACCATAGGGATTTTTCCCTTGGTCCACGGAAACCGTTCCCCCAACGTATCTCTCCGTATAAGATACCTAAGCAATTTCTCATTTTCCTTCTCATTCAATTATCCAATTTTCATTCTGACACACAAATCTTTGATCTCGAGTGATTATTCTCATGGGAATTGTATGTACTGCTGAGCTCTATTGAATTACATTATATAAAAGAAAGGCAAAATTACGCGAATGTTTTTAATGCTTTGAACAATATTAGAAAAATGGATATTCTGCTTATGCCAAGGATAAGTAATAAACCTCGTGCAGTGATATTTTGTGGACAAATTTTCTTTCTTCACGATGAAAACTATAAAGCTGCCCTTAAATAGTGTTACCCGTGCCCTCCTTCAATGACTATTTAATTGAATTAATGTGAATGCAGCTTTTGCTGCACGATAATCATTCACATCATCAGATTCAAATTCGAGTTTCACATCTGATGCACTCAATGTTCTTTATAAATCGTGATCAATATCTGTTCCATAGACTGAAATGAACTATCCATATTCTCTATAATTTCTGCTCAATTCGCCTCAATCCATGCTAGACTTCAGCACCTCTGTAGAGTATCTTATACGGAGGTTGCCAAAAGAAAATTCAGCGAAGGCAGATAGTGGTCTACCCAAATTAGGCGAAAATCTTGTACGAAGATTGAAGGATATTATCGTTCCGTCAGCGCGGGAAGTGTCTCAAAATTCAAATGAACTCACGGTGGACACCCTGAAAAAAAGAAACCCTAAAAAAACAACAACCGCAACCTTGTTTATAGTCGTGTGAAAAATGTAGACAAATTTGTTTTGCGCAGGAAAAATAGCTTCACGGCAAGGCAATGTACGACGAGCAAGGACGATTCGGAAATGGAGCTTTCTACTGCGTACCTGACAGTATTCACAGTTTGAACAATAATGGTTGAATAATTACACACACACACTGACACAGTTATGTGCTCGTGAGTCGCCAACCGAGAATGCCGAGAAGCTGGTTTTCCTTCTTTAAACAGAGTCTCCTTGAACAAAATTCAAATAGGTAAGCGTCAAAGAGATGTGTTTACAGACATAAATTCCCATTGAAGAAATAAAATAGAAACACAAAAAAAAAAAACCAAAACCAAAAAACGTACACTAAAATTACGCATTTCGTTTTGGGATAAGGCAAGAGTGAAAGAAAAAAAGTGGAATAATTTACCAAATCAAACGAAAATTGAGAGAGAAAAAAAAAGGCGAACAGTGAGAGAAGCTGCCAAGATAATGAGGGTTTTGATGATTAGCACAAGACCTATGGGAGATGGAGAAATTTGATAGTAACATTTTTTGTAGACCTTATCTTTCTCTACAAAAAAGGTCCTCATGACAATTCCTCTAACTGCCCCAGTTTTTGCGATAATCATCAAAAAAGATAACAACTATTGGCTTGTCTGTGCATGTCTCTTTGGTGATACACTTTTGGATCTATCCCAGTCCTCAAATTTACGATTGTAATCAAAATAAGCCTTTTTCGACGACTAATCTCGTGGGAGAACGGTTAGAAAAAAATGCAGAAGCTAAACAAGAAGATTAATATATATATACATACATATAGAAAGCACTTGAATGACGTAAGCATTTTAATTAAAAAAGAAAAAATGCTACTTACGAGTTGTTGAATGTTGAAAGATTAAAATGCAAAGTACATACAACAGATTCATCAAATTCATTAATAATAATAATGAAAAATATATCGCCATGAATCGATTGAACGCGATTATTTCCAAACAATATATATGGAAGATTATATGTAATGAGTATGTAATTTAAGGGATTGTAAACTAGCCAAAATATATTAAATATAACGTGTAGAATATATTTAGGAAAATTCGCGTTCAATTAATATCGTTCAAGTGTCGAAGGTTTATTAATATATTCATATTCATTAATATAAATTGATAGAGAGAAAAGAAATATATATATATGTATGTTCATCCATAATATATGCTGATCCATACACTGTATGTGTATGTATATATATATATATACATAAGAGTTACATGGACAATTTCATCGATACATGTACAATTTCTTTAAAATTTCTCTCTTTTTTTTTATCAATCATTTTTTCTTCTTCCTTGATTCCTTCATTTCATCACCCATTTTTTTATTCTTGATCATGTCATGATATAATAACACGTGATTACGTAAAACCTGATCATACGTCATGGAGAAGTTGTAATTAGTTTTGGTAAAGATTTTATCGGAATCATGAATTTTGTTTTTCGTACTCCATTGAAATTATTCATCAACTCATCATTGTGAACATTGAATTAAAGTGACGATTTAGGGAACATTAATTGTTATAAAAAAAAAGAAAATGATAATTTTAATGACGTTTGATAATTAAGTAATTAGAACATGGGGGAGGGGGGGGGGGGGGGGTGGAGGGTGAGAAATGTAGGAATTGGTGATTTCGCCTCGAATTTTCATGGGAGATGATAATTTATGTATAAAAAAAACACCTGGTGATAGGGTGATATTAAACGATCAATTTTTCATCGTTTGCAGTGAGGAAGAAAAATATTAAAAACAACTTAGGGCCGCCATTTGCCTCAAAAATGGAGCTTCAAAATCTTTTTAGCCACTTTTTCCCATTCAACCCATTCAATCAATTTTGTCGTCCAACGAGATCGGCTTTTCTGTTGGAAGAATGAGGAAAAAATAATTTTGGAAAGGTGGATAAAATTTAATGGAGGAAAACTAAAAAAAAATATTCGAACAAAAACATTCACACCCCAAGAGTGTAACGATCCAAGCTGACGGTAATCTGACGAAGATAAATATTTTTTTCATGCATTTGAACTTACGAGGTGGTAGCCGAGTCTGACCGCCGGCCATTTTGCGGAGCGAGAGAAGGAAAAGAAAATGGCGGCGTGGGTACCAGTCACCTCGAATATTCGAACCCCGAAAAAATATATTTATCCTCTCTACATCGTTCTGAAATTTTGACAACACATTTTTACGATGTGAAAGTTTTGTTCGCAACAATTCATTCACTTCTCCGACAATTTAACCGCGAGAATTCCTCCATTAAAAAAATTGCCAAAAAATTTTGAGGTGTGCATTATGTTTTTCATTGAATTTTTTCCTCATTGCAATTACCATTACGTGTGACTTGGTCACGTAACTTGGCTGTGTGTTGCTAGGCTACATCATGAACTCATTAAATCATTCTATAGTAGTGCTCGATGGGCCGATTATTCGAGGGGAAATAAGAGATGATAGAAAATTGCAATAGGAGAAATAAATATATATATACATGCATATATCAGATCACGAGAATTTATAACCCAATCGTCGAACGATTTTGGGGACAGATTAAAATGCTTATTTAATTGACGTTAAAGGAATTATTGAAAAGTAAAAAAAAAGGAACAGAGAAATAATAGCTTATTACTAATAACATGTCATTGCGCTCCATTTAAAATTATTGTGCCATAAGAAAAAAGAAATTGTGCACTTAAATCACTTATGCCCCCCCTTGTCCATTAATCACTGGAGTGAGTTTACTACTTTTTAAAGTTTATTCCACAATAATGTTTATTTATTCGCGCGTATTTCATTGGCGAAATAGATTTTTTTCCCCCCATTAACTAATAAATTAATTAACGGTAATGGAGATTTGATTAACAGTTGAATGGTGCTAAAAAAAATTACATTTATCGAACAAAATGCATCTACTAATCAATTCATAGAAGAGCAACCTCCATTAAATCGTTCACCACAATTTCTCTCATTATCACAATTCAATTAAAACCAATTAAAATTTACTCATTAAAATGACTTCATTGAAATAAGTCACAAATTACTCGCACGGATTGACAACAGCAGAAATTGTATATTTTTTATTTGAAAAAAATTCAAACTATCATTTCCTAATTTCATCTTAAATTAAGAAAAAAAAACGATCCACACCCAAAAAAATTTTTTTGATTTAGCCTAGAAAAAATTACATCACTTTACTCACAAACTAATTTTACTGGCGTCCAGATAAAAAAATTGAGACTCAAAACAGAAAAAAAATTAGTGAAAATTGCAAAAAAAACCCTAAAATTATGAAATTATCAAGAATTTATTGAATTAACAGCGCGAAGGATTGTACAAAAATTTAAAGAAAAAGCAATTGTACGTTATAAATGTTACTCCATTGGGATGCAATTTTAGATAGTATATTTAGGTTGTTATTTTGGGGGTAAGGCAAGTAATACTAAACGATAAAAAGTTGGCGTGATGAAGTGAATTAAGTAATGAAAATAATAACTGAAAACAGAAAGAAAATCTAAAAAAATAAATTATATAAAAATCCGGATGAAAATCGTTGTTGTTGAGGTAGACAAGTAGCAGTAGCAGCTCGGGGATAAACAGATATTACCTATTAAAAAAAATAATTAAAAAAAAAACACAGAAGGAATATTAAAAGTACCTTGTTGAGTATAAGTATATGCATAAATAGCGTTTTAGTGAAGAAAACCAGATAAATGGCTAAACAGATTTAACACAGAGAAACTATTGATTTAAAACTCACGATATGCGGAGATGAATGTACGTCATAGAAGGACTATGTCGAAAAATTAATTCGACGAAGAAGAGAAACAAGTTAATTATGAACCCTGGGCTTTTCATGTTCCTTTCCTCTCTTTCTGTTAATTTTTTTTTTTGGTTTTTCGTTTCTTGGTTTTTGTTCAATTCCTTCACTTAGAAAGCACGAGTGCGATCCTCCACAATCGAAAGGGTTTTTTAAATGAAAAAATAGAGAAAATAATGACGATATATCGAAATTGAGCAGCTGGCTGCGATACATACCAGGGAATAATTCGTTACCTTGCGAATCGAGTATTGTACCTTACATTCCTTTGGCTATAACCGTAATTTAAGGCAGGATGAAAAACGGAAAATCAATTTTACCATGAAAGAAGAAAAAGTCTAAATAAATGCACTCACTTGTGTATTAATTCTATCACCAGTATCGTTTTCCCCACACACATACAACGGCTCTCAATTATTCCTCGAAGTTCAATATTTAATTACACAAAATCATAATTGTTTTCATCGATCGAGGTATTGAGACGATTATCTTTTCCATTTCCCCCATTTTCCCTTTCCAAATCAATTTTTTCGTAGACAAATATCGACGCTTTGCTTAAGAGGACAGATGCAAAAATAACCTCTGAATGTCAGAAAAATTTTGCTTCAAGAAATCTTATAGATGGTTCAGCGAAAAGGCTGAACAACCGTTGGAAAACAAAGTTTCACATCCCAAAAGTATAATGTCCCAATCTGAGGGTCACCTGACAAGTTCAAATATTGTTTGCAATTACTCAAACTTATGAGGTGGTGGACAAGCCGGAGCGGCGGCTATTTTGGGATCAAGAGAAGAAAACCAAAATGGCGCCGCATGCCACCTCGCATGTTTGAGCAATTAAAAATATTATTTGCCCTTAACAAATCATCTCCAAACTTTTACATCGCGCTCTTACAGTGGGAATGTTTTCTAAACAATCCTTGATTGGCCTTTCCACTGAACGAATCTCGCAAATTTTTGAATAAAATATTCGCCGTCTTCGCAGGTTATTTTTTTTGCTCTCCTAACAATTGTATCGACAGAATTTTTCACAAAAATCACTCGAACTCTTGTGCCCCTCGTCGACAACCTTCATTTTTCCTAGCATTAATAGACAATGTTAAGCACAAAATGAAAAATGAAAAATACAAAAAAATAATAATAACAAAAAAAAAAGCGCCAGTGTTACGAGCCTCTCATATAATTAGTAAAAATGAAATTCCGTCGAAAGATTTCAATAGATATTAAAACAAAAAAAAAGCAATTCGTTAAGAAGACTTAAGATAAATGTCCTCATGTTTTTCCCCCCCTCGAAACAATGTTATCGCTTGTATACCCAAAATGCTTCACACAAGAGGCAGAAAAAACGATAAGACATAATTAAAAAAAAATCAAGTGGTTCGATATAATCATCATTGTAGAAAAGCGAAGAAAAAAAAATCGTTATTGAATCGCATTTTCCAGTGCATCGTAAAAAAAATCGTTGTAATTATTTTATTATTATTTTTTTTTCTTCAATCATCCATTATCAGATCGTCATGTCGTGCATAGATAAAAGTCACCATTAGTTAAATAAAATGAGAGGGAAAAAATTATTAACAAATGCATCACACTATCTTTTATTTATCCACGACTAAATTTAGAATTAATTGAAATAAGGAGTGATGAATTGGGCATAAAAATCGAAAAAAAATCATTAATTATTTCTGAAGCATAAGGATCAATACAGGAACGATCGACTCCTAATTGGCGGAAAAAATCTCCTTATTTCAATGGTCCAATAATAATTTATTGACAAAAAAACAAAATTTACCAAGGCACCCGCTTACTATCCCCATTACTTCCCCATTTATTTCTATCAACGCCATTGTACCATCTTACGCGACACTATCTTGTTATTAAACGCAATTTTAGATTGTAAAATTAGTTACTATTGAACGAAAGAAAAACAAAATGATATATAAAAGAAAGAAAAAAAAAAAGGAAAAAAGAAACAAAAAGGAAATGAGTTATAACCCGACAGAAAAACTAATATTATTCTTACATTCTAACACATTTATTTGCATCAGCCACAAATTGTTATTACGTTTATCAATCATTTATTATTTTTTCTTCCTTTCGTCGTTTTTTTTTCTCCTCATTCAATGTTAAATAATTATAATATAAAAAGTATAATATATTAACTATTTTCATTCATGAAAAGAAAAGATTTAAAGAAAAAAAAAACAAACAAAAAGCATCGTTACCTGTATGACAAGTGATCATAAGAGCATAATAAACAATCGCTCATTAAATGCATTATGTTGTTATTCATTTCACCAACCCACCCAATTGCCACCATTTTTATCTACATTCAGAGTTGGACATACTTTAAAAGTGGACATTTTTTTATGTGGGCGTGGCTTAGACTGGCGATTTGCCGTTGAGGTGGCGCTGATGTCAATTTTGGCGGGAACCTCAGTAATCGCCAGTGGCGGGAATTGGGCTCTAATTTGAATAGTCAGATGGGCGAACAGTTGTCACTGATCTATATACTAACTGGATGACTTGTCCCCTGAAGCGCAAGTGAAACCACTCACATGCTGACGCAGCGCCTCCTCAACTGGCAATGGTACTAAGTTTAGCGTAACTGCGCATGCGCGACATAGTGCGTCGGAGTGGGGAGCGGTAATTTTCCACCCTTCTTCTTGCACCAGACGCACTAGACCATGCGCATATCCTTCCCGGTTAGTACCACTACTTGTTGTGGGTGGCGCTAGAGGCGCTCCTAGGTTCCCTCGGTTTCGACATGCTGGGCCCATAGGGACAAGCCATCCAGTTATTGTATACATCAGTGGCTTAGACTGGCGATTTACCTTTGAGGTGGCGCTGATGTCAATTTTGGCGGGAACCTCAGGCGTCGCCAATAGCGGGAATCAAGCTTAAATTTAAATAGTCAAATAAACGAACCGTTGTCACTCATTTTGTATGTCCAGCCCTGATCACCATGTTTTATCTCCATCAACGTTTTAGGTCCAGACATCATCAATCGTATTTTTTTTTTTCAACTTTTTTTTTTCACGATTTTTTTTTCTCAATCGTCTTCTTCACTTCAGCTCAGCATCGACGCAACATTTTTTTTTATTACATTTCCTACTTAATTACCACTGTAATATGAGGCGACAAATTGTTGAATATTTTGTAAAGAATAACTGTTTAAGTTAAGGAATAATTTATTTGTAATCACACGAGTCAATGGAATGGGAAGATAAATTGATAAAAAAAAAATGTTTATGTTAATTTATGAGAAAATTTATCTTCCTGTTTTATTCACTCGCTATATTTTATTGTACTTGTTATTTAATGAACATCAGGGAGACCATGTAAGATTATCAAAATCTAGTGATAGGTCTCTCCTTTTTGTAATTAATTTTATTCTAATTATTTATGTTAAATCCTTCCTGAGAGGTGTACAAAAATGATGAAAATGTACAAAAAGTGTATTGTAAAAATAGGGAAAATTACTGCCTAAGTTGCAAAATTTTGTGGGGAAATATTGGGGGGAAAAGATGTATTTATAGGCAATTGTGATGACATATCGAAGTGATCAAACGAATATTATTCAGCATTCCATTGAAGACTTCAGATTAAACGAAAAAGAAAAATAATAATTATAAAAAAAAAAAAAAAAAAAAAACTATGAAAATCTCAATGGAACTAGTCAATATTTAAGTAAATGTATTTTTTTATGAAAAAAAAAACAAAGAGAATTATTTTAAAAATAAAAAAACAAGCGTATTGATAAATAATCGAGTCTGTGCTGGCAGATTTAATCTGATAACAGACTTCACTTACATCTGCGAATAAACCATTCGAGGATATCAGGTAAGTCTTATGGCATTATAACTCGATTGACCTCAAATTAGGTTTCATCTGATCGCAAGTAATGATATTAAGTGTTAATATTGGATGATGAGAGTGAATTTGATGACTGAAACGAATGGATGTCTCATTCTAAAGATCTAGATCGATTTCTGCAGCAGAAACGATTACGTGATTTGAATTTCCCGCGCTTTTTCTGCGCGGCCAACTTCACACCGTTGACTGACCAATGAGGCGACGCGTCGGCAAGTTTCGATATGGAACAACTTCATGAACTCATTTCTTTTCAATTTCTTCATTTTGCAATAAGTATTGAATAATTCGGCAGAAAAATATGGGCAACTTGATTTTGCTATTGAAAATAACAAATTGTTTTCTTGATTCGTTTTAGAAATATTAAATTCAACAGAAAGATCTAACCAAGTGCAGATATACAGAGTTGAATTATTATGTTTATTTCTAATGTCAAAATTGATTCCGAATAATGAGCAACGATTGATTCATCAATAATTGACTCATGGATGTGAAAATCATTGAATGTCTGATTGTGAGATTGTGGACAAATTATTTTCACGTATGAACCATTGGCCGATTTGAAATTTCCGCGCATTTTCTGAGTGACCAACTTCACGCCGTTGATTGGCCAATGGGGAGTAGGCGTCGGACGATTTCGATATAAACCAACTTCATGGTCTAATTTATTTTCCTAGATTTTGTTGCTTTGCACTAAAGATTGAACAATTGTGCGGGAAAACATGTAAAAAATAATTCAATTCTCGAATTTCTCATTTTTTTTTTAACGACTTCACTAATATGGAACTTAACAGAAAAACTTGGATGAAAAGTATAGAGAGATAGGCTTGAATTAAAATCATTATATTTAAACTCAAAATTGAGTTCATTTGTCAATGCGAGAGGATATATAGCAACAATAAATGGTAAACAATTATTGAGTTATTCATAATTGAGCCTTGCAGCTGGAAATTATGGTAAAAAGATTAAATGTCTTACTGGGAAATGAGCGATTTTGAAATTCCCGCGCTTTCTGTGAACGACCGACTTCAGGCTATTCATTGGCCAATGAGGAACATTGGCTAGACTTTTTCAAAACATTTCGATATAAATCGATATAAACTTGACTCGACATAACTTGACGTCTGTCATAGGAATCAATCAAGTCTTTCTGATCACGAGATATTGCTTAAATCCTCGAATGGATGAGGGAATATGAAATATGCATCACTGCGAAGGAAGTTCAGGTAAGTTTACATTACGGTGAGGCAATCTTATCTCACATTTCAATTTATTTGTTCAATGGAAGTCGTATAATTAGTTATATCCAATAATTGAATCATTATTAGTGGATGAGGAAAAGAATAAGAGTCTTATTTTGAACAAAAAAAGTTTCTATATCGATGGTTTATGAAACGATTTGAAATTCCCGCGTTTTTTGTGAACCAACTTCACACCGCTCTGAACCAATCAGGAACAGGCATCGGCCAGTTTCGAGATATTTCGATATAAGTGATTTCATTAGTTTTTTTCTACGAATTACTTAACTGAATAATATGGTGATGCAAATATCGTTTTTTGAGGTTGTTGAAATTTCTGGCGTATTGAAAATTTATGAATTTTTTGGAATGACTTTTTTTGATGTTTTTGACAAAAAATTGGCAATACTTCTATTTAGATTGAGATAAAAATCATTGATACCACAGAGTTAAGTTGATGGGAATTATATTCTTCGACACGATCAAAATTCCCGCGTGTTGCGCGCGCAGTTGGTACCGGAAGCGCGCCATCTATGGAGAACTTGCGCGGCCATCGCACGAAAGCATTTTTGGCAGATATCTTCAAAACTAAGAATATTAACGAATGTTCACATAAAGCTTTATTGTAGCTCTCAGTGTGCTCTACAAAAAACATTTTCATGAAAATTGGCCTATCTCCTTCACATCTCGACATATGATCCCAAAACAAAATGTGAGAGCTTCTCTCAATGCGCGCCTAGAGAAGCTTGGGGTAATGGCGCGAATAAGGATTTTACACCATTGGGAAAAATAAAATACCCACTTTCTATGACACAGAATTTATTGTATTAGAGTTACACACACTTTTCACTTACAAAATATTAATTTTCTTATATCTCTATTGTTAATTATTTTTACAGGCTCACGATCATTAACGTCAATTTATCGTCATGCACGCTTACAAATAATCCCCACGATTCATCAGTTGAGTCTAGCAACAGAACTTGACAATTTGCGATTTTGAAGATTTTTGGGGAAATTTGAAAACATTCAATTAAAAAAAAGAAAAAAAAATTGAATGAATTTGGAAGTTCAAACAAATTAATCGCTTGAAGTATTCAAAACATTTTTTTTTCTCTCATTCCAATCAGTGTTAAACATGACGGACGCGTCGATTACCTAAACCACGTGATCAGTATGTCGATTAACTTAGGGCGAGTTCTCGGTCGCGTTAACCGCAGTTAATCAGAGTTAAAGTTAACGTCAAGCGTTGTGATTGGCCGGAGTTAAATTTCCAACCAATGGGAAGCCTTAACGTCAAAGTTAAATATGATTAGTGCGCGCCATATTGAAATTTCGGGTTAAGGCTTGTGATTGGTTGGAAATTTGAATCTAGCCAATCAAAACTCTTCAGTTTAACTTTAACCAACGATTAACCGCGGTTAGCTAGCCGGAAAACTGGCCCTTAATGCCGATTGAGTTATATCGATACACAATCGACTTGGCATTCGATTGGTTGACCGTCGATTTCATGTCTATGTGAAAGTAATCGAAATTTAATCGATTGTCCCTTCAGTCCATCGACTGTCGATGAACCTGAATCCTTGGATATAATTGAGAGCTTCGGCCAGGAAAATAAATCGAAAACTCGAAAGTCGGAGAAAGAATTCCGATTATCGATGACACAATCGAAATCGAACGAGAATACAGAGAACTCAAGGGATGTGGCCGCGTAGCGGCCACCGGCAAGGAACTAGTGGGAAACTAATCGAGACGCAATCGACTCGGAGTTGGGTCGATTGTGCGTCGATTTAAATTGTATTTCTAGATTGTCGAGACACGGTCGACTGAGCGTTGGGTCGATTTAACTTCTATATTGTGGGATGATATCTAAAATATTTGGATAGCCCAATCGAAATGAGGCGAAGCCTTATCGATATACTGATCGAGTCGTTTATACAATCGGAGGCTGATTGAAGGGCGATCGACGGGTCCGCCAGGAAGCGCTAATCAAATTTTTTTTCTGAATATTTTCAAAATTTTTATTTGTTGGAAATTTTCAAACTTTTTAAAATTTGCAAAAAATTTCAAATTTTTTTCAATTTTTCCAGAACTTTGGAAAAGTTTTCAATCGTTTCAGAATTTTGAAAGTTTTCTAGATTTTAAAAATTTTCAAAATTTCCGAAATTTTTAGAATTTCCGAAATTTTCAAAATTTTCGAAATTTCCAAAATTTTCCAAAATTTTCAAAATTCCAAAATCTTTAAAATTTTCAAAACTTCCAAAAGTTTCAAAAGTTTTAATATTTGTAAAATTTCCAAAATGTTCAAGATATTCAAAAAAAAATTTTAACTCAATTTTTTATAGAATTTTCCGTTTTTTTTTCAATATTTTCCATTTTTTTTTTTAATTTCCTCAAATTTCTTCGCATTTTCCAATTTGATCATTTTTACTGTTCATCATTTTTTTTATTTACACTTGTGAATGTTTGTACGTGTTACCCAGCAAAATCGAGGGGCATTCGTTATTAAAGTATTCTCTTAACTCGTGCAATCGGTAATGCGTTCTAGGTATTTGTTGGGTTGTCTGAAGACTGGCAGTTAATTTGTCGTAACTATTAGTGAAAAATAACACAAGAAAAATAACGAAAATGATATTTTAGTATACAAGAAAAATGATATTCTTATATTCCGAAGGAATAAAAAAAAATCAAAAGAAAGGTCAACGTTGAAATTAATGTGACCGAACAACCAGAAAAATGTGTCTCACTCACTAAAAAAGGTAAAAACAAATAAACAAATATAAAAAAAATAATATCGCATAAAAAAGTAAACTTTGCAGTTCTGACAACAGACCCTATGTCAAATAGGTTGCGGTAAATATTAAAAAATATGTTCATTTGTTTACAAAAATAATAGAGCGAATGGAGAAATGAAAAGTAGGCCAACATTTCTATCACTTAATTGCCAGCTCAAATAATTGGCCACTTAAGTCCAATCATTTTGAGCTTAACTAAAGCTCTGCACAGAAAACGAAATGGATTTTTGGGTCGATTTAACGTCGATAGTGGAGGTTCGCAAGGCGAAAATTTCACCGAAATTCGAGGGCTAATTTTCTTGGTGATTGTGCTTGATTTAGCCAAACGAGCCAAAATTACAGGTTTGAAAAATTGAGACTGAAACGTTTAGGAAAACTGTACCTCAATAGCTCAGAAAATCACGCAACTCGGTCTAAACTTTACATTGAATACGTTTCAGACTTTTTTGGCGTTTAGAAAGCGGAAATACCGCTATCCATTTTTGAAAACATTTTTTCGGACAATTTTTCCAAATTTTGGAAATTTCAAAATGAAAACAACTCGAATTCGGAGAAGTTAAAAAAAAATTAATTTTCTTAAAATTTTCTAAATTATCAAGCTGCTACCAATATTCTGAATTTTCAATAATAAATTTTGTTAGTTTGCAAAAAATTCAAAAATTGAAAAAAAAATTATTCTTTCAATTTGCAAAATTTTTCAATATTCCGAAACTTTTCAAGAAAATTAAATTTTCAATAAAAAAATCTGAAATTTGTCAAAATGAGGAATTCTTGAAAACTCAAAATATCAACCAATTATGAAACTTAAAAATTCCTTTAAAAAAATTCCAAATCACCAAAATTTAATAATAAATTTATAAAAAACAAATTGAATAGAAAAAATTAATTTTCAAGGAGTGGACCAACAGTTTACGTGTTCCTCCAGTAATTGAGCTACCCCTCTCCCACCCTCCTCCCGTCTCAAATTTCCCCATAAAATCCCAAAGTTCCAACCATAGCCAGCACCCTTGATGATCACCAACTGAACGAAGACTTCAATCCAAGCGTTCCCCTCCCCTAAATTCAGTGATTCACAAATATTCATACACCTTGCCATGAATTCCACATCAAATACTACTCAATAGCTTGCAATGAACCTAAGAGCTTATTTCTTGAATCTGGACTTCATGTAAGTTATTCCATTCCCCAAAAATCCTGGTTATCACCCAACAGAAACCCTGGATTGAAAGTTTCTGATGGTAATCATCATGGCCTGTCACCAGGTGAGTCCCCATTCCTCTGACCCCCAATAAGTGTTCCCCCCCCCCCCCCCCCTCCACTACCAACCCACATTCATTTCCCTCGACGAAGAGCTACTGGGACCACTCGCCTCGCCTGCCCAAAGAGTCCCTTTAGAACAGGAAGAGAGTGGTCTGTCTTGCTTGCTACTTGGTGGCTTCGGTGGACAATCTGGCTGATTATTGGGATGGCAGCTTGTGAAGGCCGGTGGTTCTCGAGATGTCGATCGACCCTGAGGATGGTGGGGAAGGGTCTGAGGTCCACGTGGAACCTTCGAGCATTGAATATTTGGGGTACAAGGCAGCAATCTGCAATGGTAATGTCATCGCCCACGCAGTACTTTCCAGCGCTGGAAGACAAGAGTTTTTCAACAGCTGTAAATCCGCGAGTGATCCAGTGCTGGGCCCACTCCTTCTTTCGCTCCTCACCCACGTAAATGAGTACGACGAGATTTTGGAGGGGCTGAATACCACTGGATATCACTTCGCAGATCTCGCGAACTCGCGCCCTCTTCACAGGATCAGCGGGTAGGAGGGCCGATGGGGCCTCGTCTCCTCGAGGTATTGCAGTATGTTGAGGGACTCGATTAATGTGTGATTGTCAATGTGCAATGCTGGTACTTGCTCCAGGGATTCACCTCGCGGTATTCATTGCAGTGCTGCTCACCACCACCTTTACCAAGCTCACTGGCTTTATATCGTAGGGGATCTCTTTTGAGGTTCAAAGCTGGAAGAAAACGGAGTTTAGGAATTGTTGGGTAGCTAGTTATCGATATAGTCTTCGTACAAGATTTTCGCCTAATTTGGGTGAACCACTAGAAGCTATTTTTCCTGCGCAAAACAAATTTGTCTACATTTTTCACACGACTATAAACAAGGTTGCCGTTGTGTGTTTTTAAGGGTTTTTTTCAGGGTGTCCACCGTGAGCTAATTTGAATTTTGAGGACACTTCCCGCGCTCGACGGAACGACAATATCCTTCAATCTTCGTACAAGATTTCGCCTACTTTGGGTAGACCACTATCTGCCTTCGCTGGATTTTTTTTGGCAACCTCCGTATAAGATACCTTACAGAGGTGCTGAAGTCTAGCATGGGTTGAGGCGAATTGAGCGGAAATTATAGAGAATATGAATGGTTCATTTTCAGTCTATGGAACAGATATTGATCACGATTTATAAAGAACATTGAGTGCATCAGATGTGAAACTCGAATTTGAATCTGATGATGTGACTGATTATCGTGCAGCAAATGCTGCATTCACATTAATTCAATTGAATAGCCATTGAAGGAGGGCACGAGTAACACTATTTAAGGACAGTTTTATAGTTTTTATCGTGAAGAAAGAAAATTTTTCCACAAAATAATCACTGCACGAGGTCTATTACTTATCCTTGCATAAGCAGAATATCCATTTTTCTAATATTGCTCAAAGCATTAAAAACATTCTCGTAATTTGCCTTTCTTTTATTTAATGTAATTCAATAGAGCTCAGCAGTACATACAATTTCCCATGAGAATAATCACTCGCGATCAAATATTTGTTGTGTCGGAATGAAAATTGGATAATTGAATGAGAAGGGAAAATGAGCAATTTCTTGGTATCTTATAACGGAGAGAGCGAAGTTGATACGTTTGGGGGAACGGCTTCCGTGGACAAGGGAAAAATTCCTGTGGTATCTTATATCGAGACTGGACAAATAAACCATCCCCTATCAACAACCCAAGAGTTTGAATATTCCAATTAAATCTCTTTTGAATATTGTTGATAATCGTGCAACGCTTAATTATTTTATATTATTGAATTTAATTATTGAATATTCCAATTAAATCTCTTTTGAATATTGTTGATAATCGTGCAACGCTTAATTATTTTATATTATTGAATTTAATTATTGAATATTCCAATTAAATCTCTTTTGAATATTGTTGATAATCGTGCAACGCTTAATTATTCATTGAAACCACTTCTACATTATTCGTAAACATGCAAATAACACGTGGCATATATATATAGATGGAATAACCAGTGTTTTTGATGGATGAAAAAGAAAACAATAATGACTCCAATAATGACTCCAAAGTTCGGTAAAATTTTAATGAAGCTGTTTAGATGATAATTGCTTTACCAATTCGCACCCTCCAGGAACATGAACTCCTCCAGTACGAGTACAAAACCGGCTGAAAAGAAGCAAAATAAATTAATTAAAATCCTGCATTAATTCAATAAATCAGAACAATTATTCTTAAACATTTATCACAGAGCTCGTCCGATAACGCGGTGTGATTTTCCACCCTCTTATCTCATAACAATGTATCTCGACGGTACAGCTCTCAAAATATAATAACAAAATGACAACTTAATTTACATGGAATTCTTATAACTATAGTTAATAAGCAAGTCATCCGATGTTCAATGGAAAAATTGTTTGCCTCGATCTTGCCGGTGTTAATGAAAAAGCAAAAATTGTAATATAAATGGAGCAAGAAAAACAAAAGTCAACCTTCACATTACCAATGGATCGGCTTTATCATTGTTTATCACCCATTCATGAATTCCCCTTTCAAGGCCCCGCGAATAATTTTAAAAAAAAACCAGTTATCCTCTAAACCCAAAATCGTCGACTTTCACTCGAGAACTCGAAAGTTTCCGACAAAAAAAAAACACAAATTAGCAAAACGAAATATTGGCCGGTGGTGACAGTGTCGGCCATACCGCCGAAAAAAAGCGACTTCCAACCCCCCCAATAAGCACTGATAATGCAGTGATAACTTGCCTTGCCCATTACGGACATTTCGTCCCGTATGACAAAAATATTGGACGGATGGTTCACCAAAAAAATCACAAAAAAAAGCTACGCAATTTGCCACTGGCCAATGTCGGCTTTTTTTTCCACTAAACGTTTTTTTAGTTGGACACCCGGTGAAACGCGCGAAATCACTCCTCCCCTTTTATTCGATTGCCAGACATATCCTACCCCTCTAACACACCCCAAAAACTCGTTTGTGTGCCTGTGTTGGATAGTAGTTCGGCCAATCCAAGTACTTATGATATTCAATGCCGTAGCAATTACCCCCTTTCCAATTAATGAGGAGAAACATTTTGAAAATTATCATCTACCCCCTCCTGATAGCCGCTACGTCATTGCCACGTGGTCATGTATATAGTACGACTCTTAAACTAACGTTTCAATTGCAAATGATGTAATGCAAATTTTTTTAATGAAAATTTTGGGATAAAAAATAGAATGATTTGCCCAGTATTTTTGCACGTTCCTGAGCATCAAGATCCAATCAAAAAATCCTCCCCCCACTTTATCCCAACACACTTGAGTCTTTAGGCAATGTGGCAACATTGGAAAGCTTATGAAAATTGTCGGGTTTATGGGTGTCTAAACCAGGTTTTTCCCAAAATTGATGTATGCAAGTTTATGTGAGGAAGTTTGTACCTTTTTTACTTTTCGGAAACTTTATGTGCTTTTAAACAATATGTGTAAACACATATGTATGAATAGCCTTTAATTGAAGTTCTGGCATTTGATGAAAACTATAGACAGATATATATATATATAGATAAGTAGATATAATATTTGTTTACTATTTTAAAGAAAACATACATGATAAAGTCATTGTTGATAGAAAATTTTGAAAAAGTAGTTTAGTTGAAAAAGCGGAAGTGGCTAAAATTTCAAATTATCAAATTTTTAAGTGAGTATAAATTAAGATATGTATATACGTCAGATAGCAATGTGTCTACTACAACTTGTCGGAAAATTGTCGGCACAGGATCCAAAATTTTTACTAGTACCAGCTGCACTATTATTGACAAATTGCGGTAAAATATCCAATCCGAATTTCCGCGGCTGAATCGTCGACCAAATTTCATTAAATGTTTCCAGAAGTATCCGGTAATATGTCCTCAAATGTCACTGCTTGGAGCGCCCGGATGTCGTGATTTAAAAGTAAGTTATTGACCTATCCCCAAACATTTGCATTGATGTTAAAATGTATCGTCAAGATTTACGATCTGGAATAAGTATATGATAATTTCACATACATATAAGTTGAATAAAGTCGAATCCGACCTAGTTGTCCCTCATTGAAATTTGAATACACTTTGAACGGAAGTGACGATTAAATGTCAACTGAACGCGGATTTCCCATTTCATACAGTTCGCTGACAGTATATATAGATATAGTGCAGCTGCAAATGGTACATATACTATTTACCTTCACATTTAAATGGAGGTAAATAAATAGTAAATAATAAAACGCAGTTTTCGTCATTTTGTACAATTTTCATTTCTCAATTTTAAATCATTCCAGATTAAAGATCACATTGAAGATTCAATAAGTATATGAAAATATTTTGAAGAAATAGTGATGATAAACTATAACCTCACAGAGTAGGAAAATTCATTATAATTATGTGTCCATAATAGGTGAATAAATCAACACTTATTGAAAAAAACAAACACACACAGTAATTTTGTGCAGAATGAAAATGAAGATCTGATTGAAAAATGACGAATTGATTGACAAGTAACTAATGGCTCAGTACGATGCGAATTCCCGCGCATTCAAAAGTCCCGCCTACCCCCTCCCCTCTCCCATGACCGGCAACCAATGAAATTAAATGTGGCAACAGTGGAACTGCTAAAGCAAGTATGACAAATTCAAAATTTGGTTTCCATTTATCGCTAATTATTTCTGCTCCTTTTTCAGGTTTATTGATCACGTGGCCATGGATCAGCTGTTTTTTGAATACCTAAAAAATTCTTCACACTCGAATTACCCGCCGCAAAGTATCGTAGACAATAGCGCAACTTTTTTGACAACTTGTTTTGGTTAGGTGATACGTTCTGAGAACGGGAAAAATTGAGGAAAATGCGGAGATGGCTGAGACAATTCGTAAGAAAACGAACGAATCCTATGTCATATGATTATGCATTTAAGATGAAACACAAATTAAGTGTTGCTTATGCATTTGCTGCGTATAATGCATTTGGACTTTTTTTTGGCGATTCTGCTGTATCAGAACTACCCCATGACTGCCAAGGAGAAGAGAGATCCAGGTATCTTCTTCAGTAACAATATAATATACCTATGTATTGCATGTTTTATCGCTATATGAAGGCAGACTCAAAAATGAGTTGAATACGAATTCATTGATATACTAATAGAACCGAATGGGAACATTTGTTGAGTTATAATACCGGTTCAGTTTTCAATTTGGTTTCATCAATTTTTAGGAAATTATAGATATATGAAAACAATGGAAGAAAAAATTAATAAACGTGTTTTTTTTTTTCATTCTTCGAGAATATAATTTCTGGGTCTTTATCTGATTTCAGCAAAGTACTACGCTAGAATATGGCAAGGGGAGAATGTTCATGTCTACAAAGTCGACGGATTGAGACTCGTAGATGCTTACCAAGTAATTTTTTTCATGCTATACCCTATAGAAAAGAAATTCAGCCCTCACTTTTTTTCGATTTTTAGCCAAGAACTTGTACGATGTAGGAAGTACTACTTTGTTATGGTAATTTATTAATCTTGACTCAGGAGACTTTCAACAATTTTTTTTTTGGTTTCAAAAAGTTTGATTCCAACGTTTTGCAGAATTTTTTACTCATCTTCAAAGATTATTGAGAAAACCTTGAGTGTAAAAATCTACGAATTTTTCAATTTTGAAACTTCAACCTTTCAACAATTTGAGAGTTCAAAAAGTTCACTTTTAAAAAAAACTTTAAATTTAAACCATTTAAAAAATTTTGAATTTGAAAAAATTAAAAAAGTTTAATTTTCAAAATTGAAAATTTCTTCAATTCAGAAATTAGAAAAGCTTCAAATTTGAAGAATGTCTGATGAGCGGGAGGTTACTCATAGAGTAGCGACCTGTACCGACACAGGTTTTCTGTGGTTTCCTGTGTCTTATGCGAATGCGGTGCAGCGTATGGACCACAGGCCCATATATTCATAAGGGATCGAAGGCGTTAAAGATAAAAAAAAAAATTTCAAGAATTCCGAAATTTCAACGCTTATGAAATTTTCTGGTACAAATAAGTTCCTTCTTTGTATTTATGACAAGGGGGAGAGTTGACCTGAAAATGTCTAATGTCAAATTTCAGGTGGAAGGAGTCCCACAGCTGATACCAGATCCATCAGAAATGGAGGAGGGTGTAGAAAAGAAACCGGCCGGTAGCGAGGAGTTACTTACTGACTGATAACATTAATTTCCAACATGCCAGACTGCCTCAGCACTTGTGAATAGGCTTTATAAAAATATTTACTTGATTTGTTTGTGACTTATGATTTTTTTTTCTGTTGTAATTACCGATGAAGGGAAGGGGAACTGAATAGACGAATTGAAATTCAAGTCGTTAAAAATCCAGCGATACCAATTTTTTAAAAGTACTTTCAAATTTTTACACAGATTTCCACAATTTTTAGGAAATTTTCAATATCAAATTTCAGACAGTTCGAAAACTGAATGCTGCAGAATGTGCAGAGGTTAATAATTCAATGAATCCCAAAATTTCCACAATTCAATGAATCCAAAAAAAAATTACGGATTTAAAAAAAATTCTATTGATTTTTTTTTAATTATAAATTCGAAGAAATTATAAAATTCCCAAATTCTGTAAAAAAAATGGAGATCATTGAGACAAAATTAAAGACGTAAAATTTTTATGAATAGAAAAAAATTGTTTGTAGTTTTCCGTTTTTAACAAATTCAAAACTTTTACAACCTTTAAAGATTTCCTAGATTTGCAACGAACATTGAATTGTTGAGAAAAAAAATTAAAAATGATAATTTCAAACAGTTTAGTGATACCATAAATTTCATAAATTTTACCAATTAAAAAAAATAAGTTTTAAAAAATTCTAGCATTGTTAAAATCTTCACAAATTGAAAGTTGGGATAAAAATGTGGTAAATTTTTTTACACAAAATAAATATTGTTATTTCTGATAAGTTTGATATTGGGTTTAAAATTTGAACTTTTCAAATGAAACCGAAAGGACCTGATAGAGGATCGACCCAAGGAGGACCTAATCATGGTCTGATAAAATTTATTTATAATACTTTAGACTGTTCCAACGATTGTAAATATACTTTACAAAAATATTCTCTTCAGTTGTCTGTGAATGATGAATTTTTATGGTAATGATCGACGAAGTGCAACAGCTCCAGCAGACGATGCATTTTCGCGGTTCAATTCTTTCAGTCGTTGTTCCATTTCGCAGAGTAGAGCAGACCTGATGAATAGAATTCAAAGCAATGATGACAAATTAAAAATTATAAAAGCCAAAAAAAAAATTCCCGACTAAAAACAGTATCATTTTTTTCAAAAAAATCAAATATCTCGAGAATGAGTAATTTTACGAAAAAACTTTATTAAACATTTTTTGTAGAGAATTTCATTCCGGAAAGAAAAGTCTTCTACCATTTTCCCCCAAATTGGCTTATTCTGTAGAAAAATCCCAAAATCTGATGTGCCGTTTTTTTCCCCAAATTACAAAAAACCTGTTTTCAACAAAACGAAGTCAGAATTTGTATTTATCTCGATAGTAAGTGAGTTTGTGTGAAAATACTAGAGGACTTTTTTTTTTAGAATACAAATCTCTACAAAAAATGTTGTGTAACATTTTCTCGTAAAATCACTCGTTGACGAGATATTTGAGTTTTTAGGACATTTGGAGAACTACTTGCTGGAGGGAAATGGCAAATTGGGGAGTTCTTGGTTGATTTTTTCTTGTCGTAATTTAGGTGATGAATTACCTGTACTCTTCGTATCTCATAACAACCTCCTCGAGTTCTTGTTTGTATAATCTTGTAAGCATTGCATTGAAACAGTCCAACTCGGGCAAGCGAAATAACTCCCAACGCAGTTTTCTATCGAGAGCAACTGATGCTCTACTGTAAACGTAGAGCCAGTGGGGAATCTCCTCGTTGAGGTAAGGATTCGCTGGGACTAGGACACTGTGCGAGTGGAAATGCGTATGTCGTGGGGGCGACACCACACGAACTGCCTGCATTTCCAGGGGGTAACAGGGGTGCTCGTACTGGGCTTGTCTTGTGATGTGACTAGACGGAATTTTAAAAAATATGGTTATTCCGAAAAATGCGAAATTGTTACAATGAAGGTTCTCAATGTTTTGAAGTTTTTAAAATTTTTGACATGCCCGTATTTGGTAATTTTTATAAATTGTGAAATTTTTCACAATTCCGGAAATTCATGGGTTTTTCGAATTTTAAAAATTTCCGGAGTTTTCTCAAATTTTCAACATCTTTGAGATTTTTGTAATCTTTGAAATGATTGGAATTTGAAAAATGTGTGATTTTAGTGGAATTTCCGAATATTTTGATTGTTGGAAGTTTTTTAAATTCAAATTAAATTTTTGAATTTGGAATTTCTACTTTCAGATGCTTGGTCGGTTGAATTTTTTGGTATTCATTTCATTTTTTGGTATTTTTTTTTCTGGATTGATTTGAAGTGATTTTGCAACTTTTGTAATGTCCTTGAAGATTTTGATTTTTTTTGCAATTATGAAGGACAAATAGTAATTTTTGTAATTCGTAAAATTTTTGAAATAATTAAAATTTTGAATTTCTTTTACATTTTGTCAGTTTAGATAACTTTTTGAATGTTTGGTTTTTTGAAACTTTAGATATTTTTCAGACTTTCACGAAATTTTGGCATTTTATTTTTTTTCAAAGTCCAAAAAAAACTATTTAAACCTTTAGGACATTCCCGAAATTTCCAAAAGTTTCGTAATTGAAAATTTTTTAAATGTTCATGTTTTTTTTCCAAATTTATGACATCATTAAAATTCATTAAATTATTTTTAATTTTTTGTTTTGTTAGAATTTGTAATTTTTTAAGAATTATAAAACGGGTGCTAATATGTTCCAAAAAATTCATTGACTCTTCAATCACATACTTGACATAGTAAACCCCATATTCAGGTGATTCTATCCTCTCCCAGCCCGTGGGCAGTCCCTCCTTCTCCAGAGGATGTGACCAATGCGTAGTTTTCGTATTATGATCGATGTAGTACTTTCTTCCACGTAGAGTAAAATCTACTGACCAACCTGGGGGTAGAGGTAGCTCTGTTGGCTGCTCACTTCGTGAGCTAGACCTCTCGGACTGGGCTCGACTATACTCATTTTGACGAAATGGTACCTGACTGAATTATTCAAAATAAATGCACAAAACCTTCATCAAAAAATGTATTCAAATAACGACGAATTATTACACAACGGTATCAAGTTTGAAATCGAATCGTGAATGTATTAAAAAATTGTATATATGCATATTGTATCCATATGAAAATTGATCATAATATTTCAAATTTTGCAACTTTTGAAACTTTTGAAATTTTTTTTCTAAAGAACTTCAAATGTGTTAATTATTTGATGTATTCAAAACTTCAAAAAGTCCAAAGACTTCCTTCTTGGTACGATTCTCAGAAGTTTTTGTTTCATTAAATTTTGGAAGCTAGCAAGGCATTTACTGAGGCGTAACTGATGTGAATTGTTTACAAAGTTTGAAATTCGTTCAATTTTCCACATTTTCAAAATTTCATTATTATCGAACTTTGTTTCTTTTTTTTAATATGTAAAGTCGTCAACTTTTCGGAAATTTTCGACAATCTTTTTTGAATTCTTCAACTGTTTGCAATTTCGAAGATTTTCAAAAAATGTGGAAAATAATGTTTTTCTCTAATTTTGTTCAATTTCCAGCTTATGATTTGAATTTTGTGAAGTTCAAGTTATTGAAATTTTTGAAGCTCTCCAATATTTCGCATTTTTGAAAATTCGCAATCTTTGGAACTTTGTCAGTTTTAAAATTCATTTGAATATTTACAAAAATTTCCATGTTTGCTAAGGTTCTAAAAACTCTTAATTTTTTTTTTTATTTATAAAAGTTTTGAAATTTAAAAATTTTCACTAATTTTTTTGAATACTAAACTTCCTAAATGCTTCAAATTTTTCAATTTCGAAATTTTGTTAAATCAGCCATCCCTACCAAGAACCATCTGCCAAAATTCCCTACAAATGATATCAAGCATTCATATAACGTATCACTAAATTATCATAAAATTTTCTGTAATTATCTTGACTGAATACCTAAAGTCTTCATAACCGTTGTCAGTCTCAAAAGGCACATACGGCATTTGTGGTGTTTGTACCCGATCCAAATGGTACTCTGAACCCGCGTACTGATTTACATATGTATGGGAAACAGCTGGGGACATCCCTGGGTGATACATAGGGGTAGCTGTCCGAGATGATAAGACTTCTGAGACACCTGGGGCCATTGATAAGCTGGCAAACCTAATGAAGAAATAAATTCCAGTTTGCTTTATCATTTTTTATAATGGATTGAGATCCTAACTGAACATTTCAAACTACTCAAAATATCTCTAGACCATTTTAGACAAGCCATATATACATACATAGATATATATCTGTCTGCGTGTGTGTGTATCTAAACATTCTATCGAATAAAAAGGTTGTATGAAAATTTTTATAGCTCCCTTAGATTCTGAGATATTACGAAAAAGCTGACCTTAAGATAACATCTTTTACTAATTTTACTGGAAGCTTAATTCAATTATTTGAACCTTAATTTTTTCAAAATGCAATTATCCCCGATATTGGGAATATTGGAAATTAATTTTTGCAAATTAAGTTAAGTAAATTGAATAATTGCCTCTGGGCTAAATCAGGAACTGAACTGTTTGGTGTGTATTTTCCTTCGTGACTTCCTAGTCCTACTGCGCTCATTGTCGTTTTTGTGTTACCAAATTTTTGAACCATACTCGGTTGCTGTGGTGATGGCTGAAAAAGGGAAAACAATAAAAATTGTTATTTCCAAGAATGATATTAACGGACAGTGAGAAGTCTATTAGGCGCCAACTGTGATAGACCAAATTTTTCTTTACTTTCATGGAAAAGGACCAGACTTCGTTTGGTCTGAGAGTGTTTTAATCTCCAGAGATTCCGAAATTTTCGATTTTTTTTGACAATTTAAAGATTTTGAAACACTTATAAAATTTCGAAAATTGTCAAAATTTTAACAATTTATGTAAATTTCCCAGAAGTTTAGACAAGCTCATCTTGTCCAATTTTGTTACCTTTAATTTCGACAGTTGGGAAAATTTCAATAATTAGAAAGTCTTCAATTTTTTTTTTAAGTCCAAAAATTTCAATAAACATTAAAAATGAGATACGCATTTGAAAAATTCCCAATTGAGATGCAATTCCTGAAGAAATTAACGAGAGGAGAAAATGTAACTAATTAAAAAATTTTTAAATCCCAAAGTTAAGGAAAAAAAAACAAAAATAAAAGAAGTCAAAAATTTTAAAAACCAAAGTTTCAAAAATTTCCAGAAATAAAATATTTCGTACAATATAGTTATTATTACCATTTGGGGTGGCATTGTTGCCTGATTAGGTCTTCTTCTGTGTCTATTAGGCTCAGTTGTCCAGACGTTGATAACTGCAAGAGAAGATCCGTTAATAACATTCATAAAAACCTATGAATTGAATATAACAAAATGTGCAAAAAAAGGAACAAAAAAACGAACTCAAATGACAAAACATTTCGAACTAAATATCAAATAGAAATATATTTTAAAAAAGCATTAATAATACAAAAAATATAAAAATATATAGTCAACTTTTTGTGAGTAAAATGACCTTTATGTTCTTCATACAAAACATTGTCCAGGTGCAACAATTTCTTTTCTCCGCGCACCTTTTTGGGGCAAGTTATTAGGCGCCAATTAAAAGATAAATAATAAAACTATCATTTAATAATTACTTGGAATTTCCGGTGGTGTTTCTTTTTTCACGTATTTACCAACCACCCCCTCCTTAATTGTTCTCAAGTCCTTATTTTTCCGCGACAGCATTGTTGATTATTTTTGTTGTGTAGTCACTGGAAAACGTCAAATTGTGGATGTTAAAAATGAAGGCGCAAAAAAAGGAAAATGGACTCTTTTATGAAATAGTTTATTGCTAATTTGTTTTAATGTTTAAAATAACATTGAAAATTTATTAAATCCGGCCCCGAAGAGCCCCAGTTCACGGCTGAAAATTCTGATAAAACTGCATTCACACATGTGCGTAGATGTGTGCGTATTGTGCACCGAAACATACCGGAAAGGGCCGAACGTTTCCGAACAGTTACGAAAGTTTGAGACTGTCGTCTCGACATTTTTGTTTTTTTATTTGAATTACTGAATCACATAAAAAAATTAACGATTTAAATACAATGAAGGAAACATTTTCCGACACTCAATTAAATCTTTTTTTTATTTTTGGATGAATTATCGAAAAATGAATTTGGGTGGACATCGAGGCCAAAGAATTTTCCGATTTTTTTTCAACGATTTTCTTGAAATGTCAAATACTTTCAATCGGTAATATCTCTTATCATCATCATTTTTGTCAATGATGGCCAGTTTTTACGATAGAACGTTATAAATGATTGAAATTGTTGCTGAACAATAAAAATTGTTTATAACAATTAATGCAATGAAAATATTTTAACCAAAAAATTATTCAGCGCGAGAGTTCGTGGGGCCACTTCGATTGCGACTTAATCGTTTCATTCGACTCCGTTGATGAAGCAACCGCACTCGAAATTTTGGCCGTAAACAGACGCGCCCACACACACGCACACACTGTCATCTCATCTAAAAAGTGTTAAGTGATAGATAGGACATTTCATGAACCTCACATATTGCGTTTTTCAAGCCATCATAATGATTTCCTCCATCTGAAACTTATAAATCCAAAATTAGTGAATGCATACCCGCTTCAAACAGCTTCAAAGATGCGCGCGCATTTTCGAAACTCGTACCACACATAACCGCAACTTCACATTTTGTTCCCGCGCAGTTGTTAGTACTTATTTAGTCCGGATAGTCGAGACGACGCGCTCCGTGTGTACATTTAGTGTTTAACAGTCTAGTTAGTTAAAATTCGCCCAATTAACTGATTTTCCTGTGAAAAATGTTATTGTGGAGTGGCCCTTGACATAATACCCCATAATAATCGAAGGTAATGGACGTTAGCATGTCCAATTTGCAATAATCAGTGGGATTCAGTATGTAACCGCCAAAACTGCAGACGCCATCTTAATCGTATTTGTTGACAATTCTGAGAATTCAGTAATACCATATTGGTATTCAGAATATTTGTCAATTGTTGTAATGTCAAATAACAAAATTCCGATTATTTTTCCCCAATTTTTAATGAGCAATTTTTTACCCACCGCGCGAAAGTTTTTAGTTATGGTAGTTTGTGTTGTTCTATCTATCCCAGAATTGATAACCAATACCAACAGATTTCCATTATTTTTCGCCGTTTTTTGGTGTTAATGTAACGTCAAAAATTGACAGCAATTTTGCACGTAATTTTGATGATTTATTGCTGCCCCTATATTGTGCCAAAAATGTTGCGTGAAAATTGTTTTTTTTTTTTATGTGTACGTGACAAATTGTTTTGAGCGAGAAAACCGTTATCTGACATTTTTGCTCCACACGAGACATTTCTCTCTTTTTTGTTTATAATAAAATTGATCAATGGTCAATTTAGTTTATTTGATTTGTTTTGGTAATTTGTGTTTTATTAATTTTTCGTCAATAATTAAGTCAGTTATCCAATTTTTCATGTACATTTAAACCGAATTTTATTATATTTATTTTTTAAATTTAGTTTATTAAATTCATTTGTATGCTACTGATTGCGTTTAACTTTTAGCCATTTTTTTTCATGCAATTTAATTATGTATATATAAACAATAACAAATTCTCATCTGAATTTAATTTTGTCCCCAGGACCTCGGATTAGTCTACAACAATGTTTTACGCGCACTTTGTCCTCGCGAAAAAGGGTCCACTAGCCAGGATCTGGCTAGCGGCCCATTGGGACAAAAAATTGACGAAGGCCCATGTATTCGAGACGAACATAGAATCGTCTGTTGATGGTATACTTCAGCCGAAGGTCAAGATGGCCCTGAGGACCTCGGGACATCTGCTGCTGGGAGTCGTTAGGATTTACTCACGGAAGGCCAAGTACCTTTTGGCGGACTGCAATGAGGCCTTCGTCAAAATCAAAATGGCTTTTCGCCCGGGCATGGTCGATCTGCCCGAGGAACATCGAGAAGCTGCGGTTAACGCAATTACTCTACCTGAAGGTATATAATAATAATAATAAAAGCGATTTATTGAAGTCCTGGGGCACTCAGACCCCCTAAGGACTATTACAAGAGTCATTACAAAAATATACAACTTAGGTATATTTGGGTCCTCGATGCTAAACCTCTTTTTTTTATATATGTCGTTTTTTGCGCTGCACTGAGAGAAAACTTTGGTCGTGGTCAATATCTCGAAATCTAGCGGACATAGAGAAATTTCTGGGGGAACTTTTTTGGAGAACATTTTTTTTATTTCGATTCGTTGAATTTTCAAATTTGGATTTTTATAGTTTTATAATTTAGAATGTTTGACTTTTTCTTTACAAACATAGAGTTTTTTCAATTTTTAAAAATTTAACTTTGTTCAAAATCATCAACATTTTCGTTTTTTTTGCAACTGTTGCAATTTTTCAAAATTTGGAAAATCTTCAGAATCTTCAAAATTTTCTACATGTATTTTTTAAGATTCAGACATAGAACGTAAAGAATTTTGATGAATAACATTTCGTCGCGTACTTGTAAAATGAGCTTGATTCTTATTTTAGTTTTGGCGAATTTTAAAGTTCTTAATTTTTATTTTTTTAAGTTCTTGGAATAATTGATTTTTTGTATATTTGCAAATTTTTTTGATTCACCAATTTGCGATTTTGAAATTTGTAAAAATGAAACTAATATAATTTTTTTTTAACTTTTCTAATTTCTCGAATTTTTTTAGCATTTCCAAAATATTCAATTTTTAATAATTTTATAAATTGTAGGCCTTTCTAACAATTTTTTTAGATATCTAAAAATTTAGATTTTTAACACTCATACCATTCTAAAAAAAAAATCAAAATGGGTAGTTCTCTAAAATTTGGACTTTCACTAAAAAAATATGTGAGAACATTGTGAACAATTATTTGGTGGAATTTTATATACACTAACTTTTAGTTATCACGAACTCAATGTGCTCAAATTTTCTCGTTTTTATTTCTGTATAAATTGTAACATTAACACTTTTATAATTCTTGGTCACTGATTAATTAATTCTCGATTATTCCATCAATCAAAGTGTTCCACGATTTCGATACACCTATGCCGGAACTTAAGGACGTTGACATCGAGGCACAGTTCAGTTTGAATCAATCTCGAGCTGAGGAGATCACCATGCGAGAGGACTATGGGAGTCTCTCCCTCGTCACTCATGATCAGGTAATTGAAATTATATTTTTGGGGGGTTATTGAATTTTTTGAAATTCTTCATTTTTAATTTTTTACAAAGTTTTGACTATTGATATCCTTCCGTCTTCCTTTAAATTTTTTTAAATTTTGATTTTTTTTTTACTTACTTTTCTTTACTTCACTTTACTTTTCTACTTTACTTTTCTACTGTTCTAAAAAAAATATTTTCATCAAAATTTCGAATTTTTCAAAAATGATTTGCGTTTCATTTGCGATTTTTTTTACTCAGGGCTTTGGCGATATGAGTTTCGATGGTGATCCCCCAGAGCTTATGCGCCATGGAACATCGATGGAGCCACCCATGGACCACGGTCATATGCTGTTTAGCGATGGCCCAGGAATGGACTCGGCGTTAGAGCCTAAGGAGAAGGAACCAGTTCCAGGCACCTCTGCAACCGCCCAACCCATGGACATAGACGCACCAATTCGTGACGATGGTTTTGGAGGACATTTAGGGCAGGATATCATATCAGGTTGGCAGAAATTGCAGATCTTGTTGCTCTCTGATAATCCCCTCAAACCTACTTTTTTGCTTTTTTTTTTAAAAAAGCAGAGTCCTTGGCGGATTCCCCTAAAAATTTCGGAGTACATTGTCGATTAACGTTTTAAATTGATGATTCTAGTTTTTCAATTCATTTCGTTCAGAAATGAAATAATAATAACAATAATAATGATTTTACTTTTTCCATTTATTTCTTTCAATTTATTTAAAAAAAAAAAAAACGAATCAGACTGAATTGGGTATTTGCATGATTTTTATATTCATAAACTTTGGATATTTTTACATTCTATATAATTTTTTAAAACTTTTGAAAAAAAAATCGATTTTGTTCCTAAAAATTTAAATAATTTAATGAACAAAAGTGGTCATGAATGACATAAAAGTCACGTGCTGTAAAACGCGATGTGATTGGCGTGACGTCATTGTGCTGTTTGTAGCGCGTATATTTGAATGAACAATAAGTCATGTATAATATTTTATAGTGCTGGAAAAATGAAAATTAATTTGTTTTTAATTTTAAGTTTTATACATCATATTCTTAATGCCAGATTTTACTGAAAATAATTAAAATTGAAATGCATTTCTGTGAAATGTTTTTCTAATTTTAAAGTGAATGTGTTTGGAGGTTATGAACATGTGAGTGTTGTTATACTAAGACTTTTGAGAAGCATCAGTTTGACAGTTTAGTTAGTGATTATCAACAAATCAATAAAAATGTCTAACCAATTTTTCCGTTTCACAGAATTCAATGGACCATTAATAAATTTTTTTTCTGGTGTGGCTTTACCAATATTTCTACACGTTGGAACTACACACCAACAAAACTCGTTTTATGACATTTCGAGTAATTAAATAATTTTATTTTAGTATAAAGAACACTATCAGATGTATTTTTAATCAAGCACAACTCAACACAACAATTGTTTATACTTGATACGTGCTTACGAGATTGGCGCTGAAAATTTCAAATGAAATATGTATCGTGACGTCACATACACGAGATGGAGCTACTTATTCATTTAAATATTGGCTTTTTTTTCATTTTCATGAATTATTTAAATTTTTATGAACAAAATCGAATTTTTCTTTTCAAAATTTTTAAAAAATGATAGAGAATGTAAAAATATCCAATGTTTATGAATATAAACATCATGCAAATACCCAATTGTTGATTAACTTGTTGAATTGACGATTTTACTTTTTCAATCTATTTCTTAAAAAAATAAATAAAAATTTAAAAAATAGGATGCTAAAGAACAAAAACTCGCATAAAAATATTTTTTTAAGACTGAAAGCTCAATGCAAAAATTGCCCCACTTGATATCAATGAAATACTTGCGTTAGGAGAGAGTAAGTCATCTTTAGGGGTAAGATTGACCAGCTCGTTTTTTTCTGTATTACAGGTGGTTTATTTGAGGGTGGTTTGTTCGACGAGACACCAATGGGTGAAGTTCCAGTTCCAGAGCCATCAGGAATTTCTGAGCCCACAATAATGCCAACACCAGCAGCTGATGAGTCCGACGATGATATGGGTGATCACTTCGGTGGTCCACCATCGCCAATGGGTGGAATGAGCTCCGATGGTTCTCGTCCAACATCACCAAATGTTGTTGATGAAATGATTGAGAAAGCAAGTGTGGCAAGTCACAGATTTACACCAGCACCAATCATACCCGAGGAAGTACTCGATCACATAGAGGAAGCAGCACCACTCCAGGAGCAAACAACATTGCTACATGATGAGGAAGAGAGCTTCGCTTTAGCACCAGTTGATGCATCAGCGCTCAAGGGCTTTACAAAAGCCAAACGCAAACGCAAGCTCATTGTTGATGAAGTGAAAAATATCTCTGGTGAGGAGATGAAAGCACAATTATCTGATACCAGTGATATTGTTACCACCCTCGATTTAGCACCACCCACCAAAAGACTTATGCACTGGAAAGAAACTGGAGGTGTAGAGAAGGTAAATGTCTTATGTTTTTTTTTAAGTTAAGGATTTTTATTGCAAGAAAGTTTAGTCAAGTGCTCCCAGTACTTGGATTTCTTTATTCTCTTTTTCATCATTAATTACTTTAAGAATATAAACAGATTTAAAAAATATGTAAGCAGATTGAAATGCTACATCGTACAAGCTTACGTGGGACCACAATCTAATTCGAAATTTTTTTTAAGCTCTTCGCACTACCTGGAAGGCCCATTCCCGCTCGAGTGCTCTTCAAAAATTATCAAAAACATTTGACGAGTAAATCTTATGATCACGAAGACTTCGGAAGAATTGGTCATGAGGATGAGGGCCTGCCTCTTGAGCAGATGAGAGAGGCTGCGGAGGAACCCATACTTGACCAGAGTTCAATTGGAAAGAGAATGAGCAGAAAGCGAAAGGCTCCATTTGATGATGAAGCACATGTTTCTGGGCTTCCCTCCATGGAGGAGCAGCCTCTGGATCAACATTTGGACCAGGAGATTGGTCCTGATATGGGAGCTGGAGCAATGCCTGCAGCAGAAGAATTGCCTGCACATCATGAGGTCTCTATGCCAGCTGAACCCAGTGTGCCAGATGTTAGTGCTAGTTTGATGCAATCTGGTGTGGGTGAAAATGAATTTGTGCCTGAGGAACATCAGCATCCAGCTGAGGAGATGCATATGGAGATGCCACAGATTCCTGCTGCTGAGGTAAGGGATAATTGAGATTTCTAACTTTTCGAGAATTTTAGATGGGTTTCGAAGGTGTGTGTGTGTGTGTGTGTGGGGGGGGGGGTGGGTGTATGTGAGTGAGTGGGTGTGTGTGTGGGAGTGGGTGGGTGGGTGTGTGTGAGTGAGTGTCTCTAGAAATTTTTGTGTTTTCTAGTGACCCTATTACGAGTCATTGACTATTGGATCTTGATAAACCAATAAAATAACAAATCATTCTCATTAATTTCAGGTGAGTTCCCTTCTGAGCCAGGAAGAAGCTGTTGCTGATAGGTTAGAGGGAGAAATTCCCCAGGGTGTGATTGGGGAGGGTACGATTCCAGAGGGTGTTATTCCAGAAGGTGTATTACCTGAAGGTGTGATTCCTCAAGGTGTACCACAGGAACTTCCTCAAGTGATGCCGCAATTTGCGGAAGGAATGCCCCAAATGGAGAACATGGGATATGATCGTGATCATGGGTTTATGTACGAGGATCAACATCCTCTTGCTCAAACACCCACGGGATCGGAGAGGGGGCCAACGAGCCCCTGGGCGGAGGATTACGAATTTCCACAATCTGTGGGACCACAGGAGGAGCAACAAGTTGATGAAACTTATGAACAATTTGAGGAGAGGGTGCTCAATAAACGAGCAGCTCATATGTACTCTGTCATTAAGAATAAACTCGAGATTAAGGAGAGAATTACACTCGCGGAAATGGCGTATAAGAACACACGAAAACAGGTGGGATGTTTTTTTTTTTTATTTATTTATTTATTTTTTTTTTATTTTTTTTCCCCCATTTCAAATTGAGGAAAAATCGAAGATTTTTAGCTTTTAATTTCACAAATTGAAAATTAAAAAACATTATTGAACTTAAAAAGCAATTAATTTCTTTCGTTCACTAATTTTGAAAACGCCAATTTTACAGAATTAAACAAATTTAAAACATTCCCAAAAGTTTCATAAATTCCACAAATTTTTAGTGTGAAATTTTAAAAATTGAAGAAACGTTCCAAATTCAGGAATTCTGAAAAAAAGTCTTTAACTTCATAATCGAAAATCCAATAGAAAAATATGGAAATCAAAGATTCTACAAATTTCCCAAATGCCAAGAATATTCAGACAATATCAAATATTCAATATTTTATAATTCATTAAATTTAAAATTAATTAAATATCAAATTAATTAAATTATCAATTAAATTAGTAATGATGAAATATTAACTAAAATATTTGTTTTCTTCCAGGCGGCCCAAAAGTTTTACACACTCCTGACACTGAAAAAATTCCAAGTGTGCGAACTGTACCAGGAATATTCATACGCTGATGTCGTGGTGACCAAAGGACCCAAGTGGGACAATCCATCATTGTAAAAAAGACATTAAAATTGAACGCTTTTTTTTTTAATTTCCATAAGTGAAATGAGGTATCGACTGGGGAGAGAACACTTGAGAGAGAAAAAAATTATCTACATCTTTAAGGAGGTAAAAACAAAACTTTTGGAAGTAAATATTTATTTCATTCTATTTTTCTTTCGCATCTCGATTAAATATAGATTTTAAGAAAGAGTATATTTCTATGAGATGAACAATTAGAATTAAGTGACAATTCTTCATTTTTTTTTCTTCTTTCATCGAAAAAACATAGGTGCGAAGTTTTTTCGTTGGTTACAAATATAGGTAACTAATTGAATGAGTGATTGTGTGAATGTTACTTGGAAAACTTTTTCTATGAAGGAAACATCAAAAAATCAATGTGAAATATTTTAGGCTGTAATGTTTAATAGAGTGAGAGTGATAAATTGCATGGAGCTCTTTGCAAAAAATATTTTTTTTTCGGTTTCATTTTTTTTTAATAGCATATTTTACACAAGTTGATAGGTTTTTAGCAAAGAGAAAGTGGGATTCTCGTGTGATGACAGAACGAGTTGAGTCGAAATTTTTGATAACTGGTCGAATCTAGGGAACTAGTCGATTTAGGAGAAAATGTCAAGAGATATTTTTTGTGGCTCACGAAATTCTCTACGAAAAAGCTCTCTTGATATTTTTACCAAAACTGAGTGGTTTTCGTGGTATCAAATTTTGAAATTTTTGGTAAAATTTTCACTCATTGGTTTCATGTTGGAGAAATTTGAGAAATTTTGAATAAATTTAAAAAATTGGAAAAATTGAAAAAAGAAAAATTTCAATTTTTTTTCCAAGTGTGAGAAACTGCAAAAATTCAAAAAATGTAAAAAATTTTGATGATAAAAAAAAGGAAAATGTTAAAAAATGGCAGCAAAATTAAATTGATTTGAAATTTCAAAAATTTGTAAAATGTGAAAAATTCCAAAAAACTTTAAAAATTTGAGAAAGTTCGAAGATTCGAAGAATTTGAAACGGTTTTTTTTTTGCAAAGAATTTAGTTGGGAATTGACGAACGAGTGGAGGGGAAATTTTCGAGAAATACCTAACATGGAATATCTACGAAACTATTCGATTAGAGAGAAAATGCCAAGAGCTACTTTATGTAGCTTAGGAAATTCTCTACAAAAACGATCTTCTGACCTTTGTTCCAAAACTGCTTAGTTTTCGTGATATCCCATTTTCTAAATTTTCCCCAAAGTTCTCCCTCATTAATCATGTACGGAATCAATTAGACACTTTAATCAAAGATGCCTTCAAGTGGATTTTTAGTGGATAGATTCCCAGATATTTGTGTATATTCCCCATAATCTGCATTTCACCATCAAAAATTAAGTAAAACAATTAACTTTTCTTTGGCAATTCTGCGCTGAAGTGGTAATATCACGTGATGGCTCAGTGGCTCAGTTTTGGTTCGATACCTCAAAATCTAAGAGAATTAAGAAGAACTTCATGAGAACTTTTTTGTAGTACTTGAGGGAATCTACAAAAAGTTCTTCATAGGATTTTTCGTATCTCTGTTCACTTCCAAGATATTCCTCAAAGACCGAGCCGGAAGATAAGCACATCACTCTGTTCGCTACAGACCTGAGCTACTAGTCTAGTAGAATTATTTTACATGGCCGTACGGCTCTAAAAAACGTAAAAAAATAAACATCGACCCATGAAAATGCACTGAATCCGAAAACGATTTTGTCCCTTGAGATTTGGCCCGGCGTCTATTCCTAACTAATTACAAACGGCCAATTTTGTTGTGATTAACGCCAAGGGTTGGGTTAGTAACCCGTCAAATACATGAAAGAAAAAAATAAAAATACTTTTATAATAAGAGAGAAAAAAAGTAATTGGGACGTCGAAATATCACAAAATTCATTATGTATGTATAACGCCCCTGTCAAGAGCTGATCACCGCAGCGCCACAGGATTCATGCGCGCGCAGCCTATGCTCATTGCCGCGCTACGCTGAAATTTTGAATTCCAACCGACGCGACACATTTAAACTTCATCAAACGATCAATTCATAATTTCTCACTACTTGATTGATCCGTTGAACTGGAGATATGTCGTGATGATCAAATTATGAATTCGTCGTTTCATGGAGCTTCCCATCGGCTGAAATTTAGAATGTCTGCGCAAGGCGGCAATGGGAATAGGCTGCGCGCGCAGCCACGGTGTGGCGCCACTGTCATCAGCTGCCAGGGTTCAAATTACTTGTGGGACTTTTGTAGAGGATTTTCTCATTACGAAAATATTTTTTTTTTTTTTGCATATATTTGATTGAAACCACAAAAAATCAGTTTTTAATTAATTACAAATAGATCGTGCGCAAAATCGTTTTCCTGTGCAGCACAGTTTCGGATTAAAACCAATATGCATTTTTTGCATTAGTTTTTTTTTCCGCCATCCAAAATCCAATATGAACCTATAATTAAATTCCCAAGAAAAGTTGATGGCTCTCGAAATTGATGATGAAATGCAGTGGTCACAGTAATGCAAACATGAAAAGAAAAATGGACTGAAGTTGAACCAATGTTTCCTGGAATAATCAGAAATATTAATCCCTTCAATCAGTGTTCATTATATTACGCCCCCCCCCCTCCCAATTTGGTTGAAAAATGAAAATATCGTTACATTTGAATTGATTTATATGAACGTATGTATGAATATATGTAAAATAAAATTATCACTGTACCTTCGCCTTGGAAAACATGACCATCACTAATTGGTACTTGAACCTTGATCCTTCATGCAACTTTAACCCCTCCCCAGAGTCCCACTCAATTTGCCATGCAATTTCGTTTAAGTATCAACAATTTGTACTCTAATCACTCGTAAATTATGAAGTGAAGTGCATTAACCTGCAGTGTTTTCCCTTCCTTAATTTTTGAGATCGATACAGTGCACTTGCCATAACTTTTCAGTTGTGGGCTCGAGATTTTCGCGTACGATGAGTTACAGATACCCCCTCCACGCTCGCAATGGGCGTGTCCACGGAAGGGGAGAGATAATGTGGGGAGAGATAACTTCTTCAAAATGTTTATATCAAATCGCCCAAGAGCTCACCTCCATGCAACTTAACGGCCGTTGGTCCGTTGAAATGGAGATGGGAGTGATCAAATTGGAAATTGGCCGCTTGATGAAGTGTATCCCCTCCATTGAAATTCAGAAAGTCTGCGCAGCGCGGGAGTGGGAGTAGGCTGCGCGCGCAGCAACTGCCATCAGCTGTTACCGGTCCCAATCTCTTGTGGGATTTTTGTACCCCTCACGCGCAGTTTCTAATGCCACGTGGAGTGGGGACACTTTCCCCTACCCGCGCTGGCGCTGGAGGAGTTAGGGGAATCCTATGGTGTCAATATTTTTAAGCCATTAGAATCTTAGATAATTTCAGAATTTTGTATGGGAATTTGTTCGACAAACACAACAATTTTAAGTTGACTCAAATTATAGACGAGATTTCAATTGGAATTTGAAAAAAAAAACCTGGTGGTGTGAGCATGTGTGCCCCATTCGGGCAAATGAAACTTCCCAATTTGGTATGCCAGCACAGCGAACTGCATTTATTCTTCTCCAACATAGCACGGTTAATCACTGTGACCCCTGTTAGTGTGATAACCAAAACTTGCAGATTTGAGAATTATAAACTGACTCATTTATGAAGCAGATAATTATGAATATTTGAGTACAAGCATGGTGAAGAAAATCATGAAAAAATCATTTTGGTGTACTTACAACCGTAGTTAGAGAATGAAACAGCAAACTTGGAGTTCGGGGTCATTACAATAACTTCCCGAAAAATCGAGAAGTTAAAAAAAACACATACAAGGAGCCCGCATCTAAAATTTGTCAGAATGATGTAAAATGTCGAGGAAAGTGAAAGTTTTCCATCTCTGAAACTCTAGCGCAGCTATGGAGGAGCATCTATAGCGCATTTGATTTGAGAATTCTAAATTGACTCATTTATGAAGCTGATAATTATGAAGATTGAGTAGACGCATGGTGAGCATGAGGATGAGACGTATGCGCGTTACTTGAGTGGGAGTGAGACGCCAATAGGACTGCGGCTGCAATCAAGACGATAACTTTAAGATTTTACCCAGTGGAATAGTATGAACAATGTTAATAACATTGCATATACTGCACGAATGCCATCGAAAATGTAATCCGCTCGATTCTGCATGGAAATACTTCGATTGAGATCTTCATGGCAGCGCTGGGTTCATCCATTCACTTATTACATACATCATTGTGGAGACTGCTATACCTCCTTATTTTATGTCTGTGCCTTCGGCTTAACCCTTCGGAGATTACCTTTTGCATCCTTTGCATGTGTGTGTACCTAAAACTAGCTAAAACTCCCTAACAGGAGAAAAGGGTACCGTCTCCCAGTCACGTGTGCCGGGCAAGCCGCGCCGCGGCCAAATTGCCTGATCAAAAGCGGGCATTACTCAGTACCAGTTTCCAAAGCGGCTTTTGGAAAGAGTTCACAGGTGAGTATCTCTCTATCCTTTCCTTTGAATATATCCTTTTGGTCTGAGTTTAGGATACGGATTTGGAGTTTTTTGGAGGAATTTGGAACAAACGGACTGGCTAGGCAGGCGACGCCATTTTAGTATTTTGGCACGCGCGCACCGCCGACGTATATAGTATACCGCAGCTCGCACATTTTCTCGAGAATGCGACGACAGCCATTGCAGCTGGGGGAAGACGGCCTACCCTCCCCATGAAATGTTTCATTTCTTTTCGCCAATTATTCCGCTGCTCGCAGACATTCTCTCGGGTAGGCGATGACAACTATACTAGTTGGAAAGTCAGGGTCTAACCTGTCTTTTGTCGACGGCGTATCACAGCTTGGAGGATATCCTCGGGATTTCGGCTATTTTTCCGCTATCCGCAAACATTCTCTCGGACATACGATGACAACTGTGGTAGTGGGGAAGTGAGGGTCTAACCTTGCTTCTGTGGGCGGCCCATCACAGCTCACAAGACAGTGTCTTGACAATAACTTTTAAAATGGTGGGCCATTAATTCAGATCATTTGACAAATGAACGTCTAGTAAGGAAGTTCTTTGCTCCTCATTTCAGATGGACGATGATAACCAAAAGGAGTCGCTTACACTGGGGGAGCTGCATACGATGGCAGCGGACCTCGAGGAGGATGATACAATGCTGGATGTCTTGAAACAATCGGTTATGAATACTCTCCCACAGGGCTGGTTAAAGGGTAAAGCCTACGAGCTTTCAAATACGGCTCTCCTTGGATCAGAGATTAACATTGACACGTTTCTTTTGTCGAAAATTGAATTTGCAATTCCTACAATTGATATCGCCAAAGCGTTCGCTCAGACAGCCTCGAGTTGGAGTCAACAATCTTTCGAAAGCTGACAATGTTACAATGGCCCTTCTGTAGGGCTCTCATCATCAGTCCCCCAGCCTTGGTTAATAAGATTTGGGGGTCGGCAATCAAGGCGCAATTGTTTGTGCAGTCTTTAAGACCAGTGAAGCATTGTTCACTTCTTGGAAGGTAATAGCAGGAGAAGTTGAAAGAAACTTCGGAGGATCAGAGTAGGCAGTCTGACGAAAAACCCCCAGTCAGAAGAGCTTGTTTAGTAGCCTTGGAGAATCGAATGTCCTCAATGTTTCAACTACTGTGTGACAAAAACGACGCAGTTTCCAAACCGGCAACCCTACTGAACGAAACTGAATGAAAAAGCGATGATTACTCGTCGGATGAGTCCGAAAAGCCGTACGACGATTTCGATTCAGGGGAGAGTGTACAGGTAAATGCTTCGGTGGATTAGCAATCTGTCGCTCTTTTATCCTGGGATCCATGCCTGAAGGAATCGGAACCCCAGATCCCAGAACCAAGGGCAGAGATCAAAGCGCAAGGTATCAAGTGTCAAAAGCTAGGCTCCGCTTCATGGCATAAAATCCGATATAGGGACGTCCAGAAAAATTTTGCACCGGTTTTTGATTCGCTAAAAATTAACACCGAATTTTCATCAATTGCATCATCGTCCTTCAGCCAATCCGTTTTGGCCAAAGCGGACTTAACAACGGGCACGTTGTCCCGTGGCCTTTTATTGCAAAGAGAAAGCCTGTCACAAGATCTGAATTCACTTGTCGCAAAACAACCACAAATTGTAGGGGATGTCAGGGAGCTTTTCCTTGGGCAATCGACGGGGAGTTCAGTATGGGAGGACCTCCTGCATAATACATGTGCTCGAAGGGCAGTTTATCCTGCTAGGAAGAAGTGCGTTCAAGCCTGCTGAACCTTATCAATCGGCCAAGCTAGCTGAAATTCCCCGTCTGAATCTCATCTATTTGACGAAAAACAGCTATCGGACTTTTTGAACCATCATGGGGGAATCCAGAAAGTTTTTCCCCAGACCGCAAAACGCCAGCAGTATAAGGAGTCAAATCTGTCTCGACCGAAAAGTCAAGCCAGATCAGAGAACACATTTCGCCCTCGACCTCGACAGCGCAGATCACCCGTCCGGCCATCGTCCTCTTGAAAAACGGACTCAAGGAGAAGTGCTCCCAGGGGAAGTGATACTAGGAGAAAAAAATCCTCGTTCTAGCAGGCAATGACCAACGAAATCCAACAGATGCTCCATCAAGGCATCCTGCAAAAGCAACATGGAAATCGGGTTCCATATCACCGATGTTCTTAATCCCAAAATCAGACGAAAAGGTTCGGCAAATTTTCAATCTTCGTTGCCTGAACGAATACTTACATCCCCCAAATTTTCGGCTCGTCAACCAACGCATGGTCCCATCCTTCCTTCAGAGTAACGACTATCTTGTAAAGATAGATCTGTCGCAAGCTTACCTCCACATTCCAGTCAGAGAATCCCATCGACGATACCTGTGTCTATCATATCAGGACCAGCTATAGAACATCACGTGCCTGCCATTTGATCTTTCAACAGTTCCAGTAGCATTTTCCAGAATATCCAGTTGGATAGCAGATATTCTCCGGCGAAGAGGTATGACAATACTAGTATATCTGGACGCTTTTTTACTGGCGCATTAAAATGACCAGGAGCTGCAGAACCAAGTTCTGAACGTAATAGAGCTGCTCCGATCTTTAGGCTGGGTGATCAATTATCGAAAATCGGTGTTCATGTCGACGCAAAGAATTTTGTTTCTGGGAATCATCGTGGGACACCAAGCACAACCAAATGAGCCTTCCCGACGACAAAAAAAAGGATCCTAAACCTGCTCCGAAAAGTTTCGAAAACGGAGTCCTGGAGCTGGAAAGTAGCCGCATCCCTCTTAGGGATGCTGAATTTCGCCTCGATCGTCACCCCCTTAGGGCGACTTTTTTCTCGAGGGTTGAAACGGGGCTCGCGCCGGTTTTCGAAAAAGTATTCGAATAAGCAGTTTCCCCTGCTTCGCTTGAGCCAGGACGACTGCGTTTGGTGGAAAACGAACATTCACCGAGTCCGCTCGATATTCCTTCAGAGCCGGACATTTTCTTATCAATAGATGCCTCACAAACAGGCTGGAGTTTCGAGCTGAACGGAATTCCGTCAGCAGGCTTATAGGAAAAAGACCAAACCGAATGGCATATCAACCGGAAGGAACTTTTCACGGTTCTCCCAGTGATTCAGGAGTACAAACATCAATTGCAGGGCAAATCAGTGATATTGCAGTGCGACAACCGGACAGCCTTAGCATACATCGGAAATAAGGGAGGTACACGGTCCCAAAACTTGTTGTCATTAGTCAAGGACCTGATTTTGCTTCTGGATCAATACAGTATTCATCTGGTTCCTTCCTTCCTACCGGGGATTTACAGCACGATGGCAGACACGCTCTCCAGGAACCTACCACTACTAGATTGGAAGCTGGACAGCCAGACTCTTCAAAACGTTTCCAGAGGTGGGGAGTTCCCGACATAGATCTGTTTGCCACAGGCCAATCCAAGGTAGTCCCCGTTCATGTGTCAGTGGAAGCAAGAGACCAGAATGTACTATTCATCGATGCCTTCAGCAGACAGTCGAGTGTGAGGTTAGCGTGGATATTCCCTCCGCCTCCGCTGATCCCCAGGGTTCTTCACCACTCAAACACAGCGTCGGGGATATATCTATTGGTAGGCCCGAGATGGGAAAGGACCTTCTGGAGGGGGGATCTGAGGAGCAGAGCTCTAGATTCCCCTTACCAACTACGGAACTTGGACAATCACCTTGTGGATTTATCAACAGGCCTTCTCCCAACAAACGTCAAGAACCTCTGTTTAGAGGTCTGGAAGGTGCGGGGTGGTCAAAGAGGTTAGTCGACATGAACACTGCTGAAATCAATCTGTTGAGCTCGGCCTGGAGGGATTCTACTTGGAAAACTTACTCGTCACTGTGGAAACAATCGCAGTTGTGGTGTCGATCAAAGAACATACATTCTGATGAACCAGAAGCCCGTCACTTAGCGTCGTATTTAAGTTTTTCATTCTATGATAAGAAATTGGCATTCAGTTGGATTCTTACTCAGAAGTGGGTAATCTGTTCGCTGAGTGCGGGAGGCCAGGAGGGAATCCTGAGCTTGGACCCTGTAATCACGTCATTGTTAAAAGCTATCGGCATCCAAAAAGCCAAACAGGCAAAGCCAGCTAAGAAAGTGATATGGAATGTCGATGTTAATACTCTGACGGAATGGATGTCGAACCACCCACCAGAAGAAACGAGTATCTTTTAGGTATCACGTCATGTGGCTCGCCAACTGCTTTTGGCCTCAGGAAGACGAGTCCATGATCTTACACTCCTTTCTATCGATCCAGAGCATTGCAGTATCATGGAAAATGGTCTGATGATCACAATTTCAGGTGAGTGCAGGGTCAACCAGATCAGCAGTAGCATCGAACAATCTTCAAAATAAGATGTGCTTGGATGAATTGCCTGCAAGGGGAAATTGGAAGGGAAATGACAACTTTTTCAGATACTATTATAAAGAGATTGAGCCCCTCAAAACAACATGGCGTAGTGATAATAGCCTAATCAAAAATTTCAACCCAGCCTAAAATAATTGACATATTTTTCTCTTTTATCTGGACTTAGTTCCATTTCTTGTTCTGTTCAGAATGTATTTTCGTTTAAAATAAAGGTGAGTTGCTTTAATTGAATAGTCGAAGTCACAGTAAAGTTTTGTGAGTGGCGGTAGAATATAAACATCTCCTCCGAAGGGTCAAGCCGAAGGCACAGACATCAAATAGATTCGTTTTCAACCCCGGAGGTATGAAAACGTATATTTTACGCTTTTCCCCTGTGAGATGGCGCTGATAGGGAGTTTTAGCTGGTTTTAGGTACGTACACATGCAAAGGATGCAAAAGGTAATCTCCGAAGGGTCAAACCTCGGCGAGATAATTATTATTACATTCATTATTTATTCTTGCTCAATGCTCATGTTTTATTTTGATATTAACATTGATATCTTGTACTTCATAGAATCAGTCATTTTTTTTTTTACAACAATATAGATAAACTTTTAGTGACTCCCTCGAGATACAATTGTACGTTTGATTTGCCAATCATCCAAATTGATTGTTACAATCATCCTCAATCATCAACAAAAATGGAACAACTGATGATAGGACTTGTCAAAATGATGGACAAAAACTAGAAGTGACACAAATATAAAGTTACGATTAATTCCAGGTTTTTACGAATATTATTTCATTTGAATTTGGGAAAATTGGCACCAAGTTTTGAAATTTCGAGTTTTGAAAATTAAAAAAAAAAATTTGTAGAAATTATTTTGATAATTTCAAAAATGTCACTAATTTGAAACTCTCAAATTTTGAAGAAAGTTTGAAAACTTCAAAAATTTTGAAAATTGCAAAAATTACCAAAATTCGTTTTTCAAAATTTTGACATTTTTCAAAATTTCCAACTTTTTGAAATTCGGACAATTTCCATAATTTCAACAATTTGAAAACCTCGAAATATTTCCGAAGTTTTAGAAATAAATTTGATAAATACCCAAATGTCCAAAAATTTACGAAATTTTGATTACACGAAAAAAAATTAATTAGAAAAGAAGTTATGGCAATCCAAAAGGGCAATCGAACATAAACATAAATTCGCAAATAATCGAGTTTGTCAACAGAGAATGTTGTGCCGTAATTTCAGTACCGAAATCCTTTGCACTAATTTTTTATATGGAATTTGTAGAAGTGTTGGAAAAAATACTCAAAACCTGCGTTTTGTTCATCAGAAAAGAAATCATATTAATGTCAGAAAAATTTTCATACTATCGAAATTGAAAATGTTCAGATTCCAAATTTCCCCAGTTTTTAATTCATTCGACTTCACAACATTTTCGAAATATAGAAAATTTCACGTTCTCAATATCGTCTGAAATTGCAAATTTGGAAGAATTGCAAACTTGAAAAAAATGAAAAAAATCATATTCAAAAAATTTGAAAAAATTGAAATTATCCAAAAACATCAAAAGTTAACAAAAAAATTCAAATACTGTCAAATTTTGAAACATTACAAACATGTAAAGAACTAAATTTCCTAACGACTTTTTTTCCATTCCACAAATTTGACACATTTTTAAACAAAAAAACTTTCACGAAATCTCGATAGCTCAAAATTTTCCAACACTCCACACTGTCAGAAAATTCATAAATTTCAATATCTCTCCAAATGTTCCTAATTCAAAAACTTCAAAAATGCATGAAAAAATTGAGAATTACATTTTTTCCCCTAAATGTCGCCAATTATTCAATTTCAATAACATGACCCTTAACTAGCATCAGAATGCCTTCTTCGAGTGAGTGTTCATGGCCAATTTTTTTGAAGCACTTCATGCACAAATCAAAGTCCCCATTTTGACATACAGTGCAGTGGTACCTGGGTTGGTGAAGTACTGATTCAAAGCATATATCACAATCGATGCTCTTAATTTTCATATGTTCCTTTCCTGAAGTGATGGGACTGGCAAAGCGATTGAAACTCCTTTTATTTCGGGAACTCCTTCTTAAGGATGTGCTATCAAAATCAGGTACGGTATATGGTACCTGAGGAATGCTTCTCCGATTTCTTCTGACTGGTCCAATTGTCTGATTCTGTGGTGTCCGTGCCTGACTTCGGCCACCTCGTCCTCTCGGCCGTCCTCGCCCACTACGTGCCTGATCAGGTTCGTAGTCAGAATCAGATTCAGGTTTAATTTTGGTCTCAGAAACGGGAGAGCCCTGAAATTTACGTTGAGATGAAAGTTTTTTGGTTTCAGGTTCGCTTTTTGGTGCCTGATTTTTTTATCCAGGGTACCTGATTTTATCATTTTTTAAGACAAAATCTGAGAGACCTGTTTTTCATTTTTTTTCAAGAATTTTCATCATTTGCAAAATTTTAGGCGTTAATGTTTTTTTGAATTTCGATGAGTTCCAAAATTTACAAAATCATTGAAAATGAACAAAAATTAAACATTTGTGGATTTTCAATAATAGCAAAGATTCAATATTTGGGGAATTAAAAAAAAATGGTAAAAAGAAACTTTTGGAAGATAGTAAAAAAATCATAAAGTGAAAATTTTCTATGACTTCGAAAAAGTGGGGAAATTTTGAAAAGGGAAGGTATATGAAGGAATATTTGAAACTAATAGAAAAGACCCACTTGCTCCACGTGCTCATCCTTTAGGCTATCGTTTGAATCCTGGGATTCTGTTTTTATTGCCAATCCATTCAGGTCACTGGTCTCTAGTACTAGTGGCTCCAAGTCAATGGATCCACTAAATGAAGAACTATATGACTTGCGCTAGAAAAAATTTGATAATTTAGAGTTTCAGACAATTTTCAAGTCAAAGTTATGAGAAAAAATTGGGGGAGTGGGAACTTGAATATTTGGAAAATTTGGATGAATTTTGCAAATTGAAGAAATTGAAAAAATTAAGATATGAAACAAAATTCAATTTGATTAAAATTAAAAAGATGAAAAATTTGAAAAATTCAAAAAATAAGTAATTATTTTTTAACTCATAACAATTTTTTCAAAACTCGATTTTTTTAACTTGAAAAAAATTGGAAACTTTTTTTGAGAAAAGAATTGAATTGAAAATTTGAGCGAATGTAAAAAATTTGCAAACAATAAAAAACGACGAAATTTCAGAGTTTTCAGAATTAAAAAATTTCAGGTCGAAATATTGGAATTTTTGCAAAAGTATAAAAATTGCAATATATCCGACTTTAAAATTTTGAAAAATTGTCAGCAATGTCAATTTCTACGAGAATTCCCAAGCTCAACAAAACTCAAAAGTTAGGAAGAAAGATCATCCGCTAACCGATGAATCCCAGGAGTTCCCATGATTATTCCTCAACTTCAAGTCCCCGAATGTACAATCATCGAGATTTGGAGGGGAGCTCGATCCAGGGTGCGTCCTTATTGAATGCTCAGAACAGGGAGAACCTCCGGGATGAGAAAAGACATCTTCCACTGCAGCAATTTCCATTTGGTCGAGAAGACCTTCACTTGACGGCGGCTGGAAAAAATTCAATTTCTTGTTAAAAAGTTCAAATTAGGAAAATTTTGACGAGTTTCCAACATTTTGTAGAATCTTAAAAATTGTGAAAGCGATTGAAATTTTCTTAAAAATTTGATAGTTTTGAAAAAATTTGAAAATTTTGGAAGAATTTCAAAATTTTGAATAAATTTGAAAATTTTGGAAAAGTTTGATTTTCCGAAAATTTTGAAAATTTAGAAAAAAATTGACCTCTTGAAAAATTGCGAGAGTTTTGGATTTTTTTTAGATTCTTGAAGATTAGGAAAATTTCAGAGAAACTGCAAATTTTTGCAAAATTGCAGATATTGGGCAGTTTCGAAGAACGTTCAAACCCTTTTAACTTCCACAAAGTTAAGAAATTTCTAAGATATTAAAAATGTCGAATAGAAGTGCCTTAATTTGAAAAATAAAAACACGTCAATGTCAAAAAATAAAGGCCATATCGTAAATTTTAGGAATTCAAAACCTGCAAAGTTACAAAAATTTCGTTTTTTTTAAATGATGGTACACTTACCGGGGAATCATCCCATATTTTATGATTTTTAAAGTTTGAATCACCGATAGAACTATCTTCAACAATTGAAGGAGGCGTTGGTCCATTGGCAATAGTTGTCAAGTTCTCAGAAGCCGGAGAAATTTTAGAATTAGAGAAAACATCTTCTCCTGCAGTGGTTTCCATTTTCTCAAGCACAGGTTCTTGTGTTTCTACATTGGAACACGTCTGGAAAAATATCGAAAATTAGGAAATTTCTAACGATAATAAAGTTTTTGAAAACATTAAAAGCAATTGGAAAGTTTGGAAACTTTGAAAATTTTCCAAAATTTTCAAAATTATTAACAATTTTACCGATTCTCAAAAATTTCCAAAATATTAAAAAATTCCACGATTTTTTGAAATTTGGACAACTTTCAAAATGTGGAAAATTATGAATGCTTCGGAAAATTTTGAAAAATTTCGAAAATTTGGAAACTTTGGGAAATTTTCAAAATCTGAATTTAAAAATCTGATGTTAAGAAATCCAAAAATCTGCAGGTATAAATTCTTTACAAGAATTTACAAGGCTTGAAAATTTCTACGAGTTGTGAATTTCAAATTAAAAAACAAAATTAAACATTTAAAAATTGAACTTTAATTTCAATAATTTCCAGTGTTAATTTTTGTGGACATTCAGAAATTCGAAATTAAGGGAAAAAATACAGATTTCAAAATTTTCATCGTTTCGAGAATGAAACAATTTAAAAAGATTTGGCATGCCTGAAAAATTACCAAAGACGGAGATTGTGGAAATTTTCATGATCTGAACAAAAATTCATTCAATGAAATATTTGACTGATTACCAGAACCATTAACCCTTAGCGGCCACAACGGGGTAACCTCATTACGTCACGAAAAAGAAAACGTAATTGGATCAGGTTTAATTTTTTGGATCACGAGGTCATGTTCGTTAAACAGTAGTTCAGGTTTTCTGATGATTTAGGATAGTGAATTCATAGATGACGTTGTAAAAACTGGTCATATAATTTTGATCTCTAATTCGACGTCTTTAGAGCCTGGGGTAACTAGTCACCCCATATAGCCGCTAAGTGTTAAACGTAGCACAATTTTAATGAAAATTTGAATCCAAATTCATATTGATACCTCTGCAGCTCCACTGGGGTTTTTGAAAAATTCTGATGTTTGTGAGGAATTTTGAAGTTCTGAAGTTTCTGAGGAATTTTCGTGAACTGCTGGCCCCATCGACGGATGCAGATCAGCAGATTCTTCAGATTGATTATCATCAACATGTGGCATCTCCTCGACAGGACTAGTCTCCATGGCCACTGACTTCTCAGCTTTAGACTCGCGATGATCAATTTTTCCCGAATTTTCCACGAATTTTTCCCGAAGAACACCCAGATCCTTCATGATCTCCAAATGTATGTCACTTGCTCGACGTGGGGACAACTCAATACGGTTCCAGCTATATAAAATTGAAAATATTTTTAAAATGCTGGAACAATTTTGTATGGACAACTTTAAAAAATTGGAGAATTTTGGAAATTTCCGAATTTTGGAAATTCTTAAACCCTAGGATTTTCAAAGTTCTCAAAAAAATTCTGAAATTTTTCGAAATTTTACAAATGAACAAAAATTCAGATACTTGAAGAGTGTTGAAAAATTCGTAACACAGAATCTTGAGGGATATGAATGTTTCAAGAATTCCTAGATTTTTTTTTCTGTTTTTTTTTTAATTGGACAAATGGTAGACCTTTTCAAAAATGTCGGGGATTTTTAATGTGCCTGAAACTTTATCAAAGACGACAATATTGAAGACTCAAAACTTTCCAAAAATATTAACAATCTCGAACCGTTAAACGTTGTGAAAGTTGATACATATATGTGAAATTATGAAAAGATGGATCATTTTTAAAAACGAAAAAAATTGAAGATAACTTTTAAAAATTTGAAAATTTTTGGGAATTTTGAAAACTTAACAACCCCATGTTCTTAAAATATTTTAAGAGATCCCAATTTTTTTAACGGTTTCTAAAATTTTCACATTTTTGATTGAATTTTTAAAAATGCATTTCAAAGATTTCGAAGATTTAAGAAATTGAATTCTAATTTGGTCATTCTAATTACTTACCTCTCTTCACTTTTTGGGACTTCCAATGCTTGGGCTTTAATCTGGTCATTCGGAACTTCAGCTGGAGTCCTCGGTTCCCCGCTATTCTTAGTGACATTATCTATCCATACAAAAAAAAAAATCCAAAATTCAAAAAAGAGTGGAAAATCTTCTTGAATACTCAAATTTTTCTATTTCATAAAAATCTCTACTTTTACTTTCCAATTTTCAAATTTTCATTTTTCTTATTTTACAAAGCGTTCTCTTTCCTCTATTCTTCAAGAATTTTAAAAAGGCAAAAACCATAAAAAATTCCGGATAATTTTTCATTTTTTTTTTTTTTTTGAAAATTGAAATAAAAAAATTCCAAGAATTTTGAAAGTTTTCATAGTTTCAGGATAGTTCAGGAGTATTCAAAATGTGAGAACTTTTCATGCAGTTTAAAATTTATAAATAAATATTGTGAAAATTGAGCTTCAATGATATAATCGTGTTTTTAAAAACTTTTCTGAAATACCTTTCGATAAATTTGCACTTTCTGAAGGACCTATCTTTAATTGCTCGTATCGCGTTTGAACTATTTTTCTCTCCTCCGTGGCTCGGTCCAGTTGCTTCTTAACCATGGCCCTTTCAACTAGCTGCTTCTGCAATTGTTTCACTGTATGATCTCCCAGCATTTGGTCCATGGACAGCAAGAGCTTGAGAGCAAGGGACTTTCTTTCAGTTAGACCCAATCTATGCTGCCTAACGTGGCAGATATCGTGAAGGGCACTTAAAATCTCAACTCTCGCCTCCTCCAACAAGCTAGTAAGATTTTTATTCTTATCTCTCTCATTCTGGATCTCCATCTGCTTCTCCATCAGAAGAATTCGTGGGTTCAGTCCTGGAATTTTTGTAAAATTTGTAGAAAATTGAAAATTTGGAAAAAAAATTCAAATTTGCAAATTTTGGAAAATTTCAAAGATTCTAAGAAAATAAAAATAAAAAATGAAGAATTTGAGAAGAGAGTTGAATGAGCTATTTTTTAAGAAAAATTTAATATTTTAAAATTGAAGAAATTTTGAAATTGAACCGTTTCGCGAATGTCAGAACTTAGACAAAATTCCAAGAATATCAAAAATTTCAAAAAGATGAAAAATTTCAAAAAAATTCTGAAAATCAAAAAATTGAAAAAAAAAAGAAATTTTCAAAAAAATCACAAATTTTGATAGTTCCAGAAATAAAGGTTAAATCCATGAAAAATAGAAATTTTTTGCAAAGGTAATTAAAAAAAAGGGCACCCTTAAAGTTCTTGAGGTTGTCTTCTGGTGGAAGTTCTGCGTTTATAGCGTTCCACTCTTCTCTGGCTTCGCTCAAGTCCTGCTCAATGGTTTCCAGCTCATCCTGGAGTGCTTCAAACATCAATTGTGTTTTTTCCAAGGAAGCCTGATCCCTTTCGTCTGGGGGTAAACCCACATTGGCTTGGTAGTATTGAGCCATTTTTTCCATCATATTCGATACTTTTTTACTGCGAATTGTGTTGATCGTAATGTTGAGCTTATGATCCAGAGCTTGATAAGCCGCGATTCCATGCTGAAACTCAGAAGCTAGTTGACCTGCAAACTCAGGCCTGAGGTCCGTCGTCCTGAACAAATATTTTTTCATTTGCAACTTGCAATTCAAGATTTTTTTTTTTTAATCGTCAAAGCTTTGTTAATAAAATTGTACAATTTTTTCCCCTTTCCAAAATTTGAGATATTGAATTTGCAAAGTATAAAAGTATCAACACCTAATTTGAAAAAGAAATTTAGAAAATAAAAGAAAAGAATTCCATCTTTACAACAAAAATCTCAAAAATTTCGAAAATTCAGTAAAGGTTCGAACTTGTTAAAACCCACTTCAACATTGTGAAGTGTCAAATATTTGAGAATATTACAGTGTAAATGACCCTGTTCCTGGATCACATCACTTTAAATGAAAAAAAAAAAAAAATGAGAATTTGAAACTCTGAAAAATTGGGGAAATTTTAAAAATTGGTAAGAAAAACTTTCAAATGTTCACAATTTCACCTCACAAAAAGAGAAATTTCCTGAATTTCTAAGCTTTGAAAGAGATGAAGAAAAAAGTTTAAATATGAAAGAAAGGTCCAAAACATTTTCCATTGAAAAAAAAATTGTTTTACAATAATTTGTAAAACGTAACAAAGAAATTATGTTTTAATGAGTGTGTAAAAAGCAGAAAAAAACAGAAAAAAATTGGAAAAATTGCAGAATTTGGAGAAAAATGTATGGAAAAAAAATTTTGAGTTGATAAATAAGTAAAATTTGAAAACACATTTGAATTTTTTTTCAATTTCTCAAATGCTGACTGACCAATCGGGATCTTCCTTTCCATGGACCATAATATTTCCGAAAATAGTGTTGACATCTGGGAACATAATAGTCCTTATTTTCGTCAAAATCTCGCTTCCAATTGCGGTGAAATGTAGTGCCTCGTGTGTTTCCTTGTAAACTCCTGGATTTGGGTCGATATGTGTGATCACGGACAGATTTTCTTGGCCCTTGAGACTTGCCTCAAAAAGTTTCGTCAAGCTCGATGAACAGAAGGACTCGGTAATTCTCGAGTGAGTTTTCGCCTCATGATGCGCCCTTAGGGACTTGACAAGTGCCAAAAGACTCATGTCAAGTACTGGGCTCTCCTGATGTCCAGCAAGATCACAAAATGACATTTTGCTCATTCTCACCGATTCTGGTCTATTGGCCTCAGTATATCTATGAAAAAAAAAAAAATAAATAAATAAAAAATAATGAGAATTGAAAAATTTTCAATGATCTCAGAAAATGTTAAAACGTCCCAAAGTTGAATATTTGAAAAATAGTACAATGTTTCAATAAGTTAGAAGAGGTTGTTGAGAATTGAATATTTTACGAATTTCAAAAAATAAAAAAACGACGAATAATTAGAAAAAATATCTTTTCGGAAATTTTTCTTTAAAAAGTTTTTTTTTCAAAAACTCTCATAAGGTGAAAAATTTCCAAAATTTTAAGAACTCAAAAATTTCAGAAATTTCAAAAATTCCAGAAATGTTCAGCAAGTTGTTATATTTGTATATTGAAATGAGCAAAATAATAATATACTTTAACAGAGTTAAGTTTCTCTGAACTGTGTTGGATTCTTAGTATCAGAGTTGTGGGTGTGTGTGCGATCTGTATATAGTTGTTTATGCTACAGTAAATATGAATGGACGCCATAGAGGAGAAACACATGATCCTTGAGGTTTTTATTGTCGATAACCGTTCAAATAAATGTTCAACTCCAACTCAATCTCTGTGTTCGATAGTAAAAGTTATTTTCCTTTTTCCCTTAACCCAGAATTTCGACAATTCCTCAGACCTTGCAGCTGTGGAAAATTGTACAATTTGACAAATTCCAGCGAATTTGAAAAATGTTAAAAATCCCGAACCCGAGACTCCCCAATATCTCCAACCTCGTGCACCCTACCTCAATAAATTAATCGTAAAGATGCAGTGTGACTTGGACACTCTCCTGTTCAAAATTCCCTCCAATTTTCTTAGATTTCTCCTTCCAACAGCAAGTGCATCGCGTCCCTCAGCAGCCGAAACGATGTTCAAATAAGTCAATCCCTGGAAGACGACACCCTGAGGACCTGATTCTGAGCGCAAGGGTACCTGCCGTGCCAGATACCCTGAAGACAGTAGATCATAGTGCTTTTCGTTCCTGATTTCCAGAAAAGAAACCCAAATCTCATCTTCAGTCGCAAAGATACTCCCAGGTAGGTTCAGGCCCCCCTGAACCTTCCTCAGTACCTCCAGGAAGGGGTTCTTGGCTCTTCCCTGAGAAACTGCATCCAAAACTTTTTTTTTGAGCTCCATTTCCTGAATTCTCGTGATCGGGGATAGAACCTCAAGGTAGCCATTTTTCGGCTTGTAGTTGGGATTGGAGAGGGGTTTTATCTGGGTGAAAATCAGGTCCAGAGCTTGAGGGATCAGGCCCAGATCTGTGGGATAGCCGTCTAGGGTGTGTGTCTTGCCGGATGTTGCTGAACCTGAAAAAATAAATGGACCATTAATTTTCACTCAATGTTCATTTCGGACAATGTCCCAATTTGGCAGTTGTAACAATGTACCTTTTCTATTTGAAATAGTGTCCCGTTGTTTAATTACGACACGTTCCTATTTATTTGATTTGGGACTCAGTCCCAATTTTTGTTTAAGACACGGTCCAATTTATTTATTTTGAGATGATGTCACATTTACGTTATATGAGATATTGTTCCGTTCATTTCATTTGGGGTATTGTCCCATTTATTTCATTTGGGACATTGTACCATTTATTTCATTTGGGACATCGTCCCATTTATTTCATTTGGAGCGGCGTCCCATTTATGGAATTTGGAACATTTCCTGCATGTGGGGTATTCTCTCATCTATATCATATGGATAAATGCCCGTCTTATCTGAATTGGGATAGTGTCCCAAATGTATTTGGGACACTGTCTCATTTTCCATGTGCGCCAATATTTCACGTTGGGAATGACCAACAACATCACAGTAGGTAATTTCGGAGACGTTTACAATTCCAGATTGGGACAGTGTCCCAATTTTCTTGTGAAACGATGTTCTAGTCTTGATTAGGGAGTTTTTCATTTTCCTTTAAAATCAATTTTGGGACAATATTCTAAAATTCTTGGGGTTGGTACTGAGTCCCAATTTTAATTTTTTAACAATGTCCCAGTTTTACTTTGGGACGATATCTACATTTTCCTTTCGACTAATGTTCAAATTTATTTTGGACTAATTTTTTTTTCAATTTCAAAGATTTTCAAAATTAAGAAGTTCCAAAGATTGTGAAAAAAAATTAAAGATGAGAAAATGTAAATTTTAAGTAAATTTTCTTACCATAAGCCATAAAAGTCGAGTTTTCTCCGACGAAAAAATGATCAATCTGAGGCTTAACTACTCGTTCGAATACTTCAATTTGTTTGATATCATTGCCAAAAGCTTCATTAAACCAAAATTTCTTCCCTACGACGTCTACATTTTTCGTTATATCCTGCGGTACGTCTGCGAGATTGACGATAATTACAGGATTGATTACTTGGTATAGTAAAATTTGCTGTCTCGTAAGTTTGACGCCTGCAGGGAAGGGCTTAAGTTTTACGAAAACCTGAAATAAAAACGTTAATGAAAAGTCACGGCTGTATTACAGTTGGAACTCTCTTATGGCCATCAGCCGGAAGCGAGGGGCGTGGCCAAACCCCCATTTGTCAATTTCCCCAACTTCTCCCACTCCAGTACATAATCCTCCTGACAAGAGCTGATGACCGCAGCGCCACAGGATTCGTGCGCGCGCAGCCTAGGCTCATTGTTGCGCTGAAATTTTGAATTCCAACCCATGGGATAATGCTTCTCAATGCTTGATTCATCCGTTGAAATGGAGATGGGAGTGATGATCAAATTATGAATTGGTTTTTTGATAAAGTTTGAAAGTATGCGATCGACTGAAATTCAAATTTTCTGCGCACCGTGGCAATGGGAGCGGGCTGCGCGCGCAGCAACGCAAGTTTCAGTATTTAAGCTTCCAAAAAACTTGAATAATTTTAACATAAAAAACGTGGTTATTGTGACTCAAAGAAATTATTTCATTGCTTCGAGTTCCTCATTGCAGAAGCGTGTTAATTAGGATCCGTAAACTGACCTTGAGACGCTGATCCACAGCATCCGTCCTGTTCTGGGATTGGTCTGTGGGGGCTGGTAAGGGCACATTTGGCGGTGCAGTAGAAACATTTGGGGGATTCCCAGGTAGCTGAAAATATTCAAATATTTGGTTCCATCTTTGTAATACTACAAACAAAAATTTAAGGACTTCAAAATTATGTTGGAAAATTGAAATATTTGAGCGAAACTTTTTTCAATGCCTGAAGTAACTCTTTCAGTTTATTTAGGTGGAGATGAAAATCATTGATACCACACAGTTAAGTTGATGGGAATTATATTCTTTGACTCGATCAGAATTCTCACGTGTTGCGCGCGCAGGTGGTATCGGAAACGCGCCATCTATGGAGTACTTGTGCGACATCGCGTGAAAGCATTTTTGGCAGATATCTTCAAAACTAAGAATATTTACGAATGTTCATATAAAGCTTTATTGTAGCTCTCAGTGTGCACTACAGAAAACATTTCCATGAAAATTGGCCTATCTCCTTCACATTTCGACATATGATGCCAAAACGAAATGTGAGAGATTCTCTCAATGCGCGCCTAAAGAGTGCTGGGAAAATGGCACGGCAACTGATGGGTTAAAACGTCACAATTCACTGAAATCACTTAAGGATATTATGGCAATTTTGTAAAGTTCACAGGGGTTATGAAAGTACTTGGTGAACATACATCGCAGGTGTCACATGTTCTTTGTTCAACATTTCTTACCTTTTCCGCTGAGTTATTCATATTTTTCTTTTGCGATAATTGAACACATAGGGAAGATCTATTATTTTCAATTGTGCCTGTGCAAAGATGTAACGATAATGAAAGTTGATTCCTGGAGAACTTTTTGTTTCCGACTGAACCCGTCAGTTACTCTTCTTTGTAAACTGAAACCGAAAAATGATATGAAACTGATGCCAAAATGTCCACCGCAACTTTCCGATTGCGCCTTCCGATATATTACGATTAGTTTTAATTCAATTTTTCGGTGGATAAACCGTTGTAACTGGGTTTAGGGGATAATTAATGAATTGTTTTGGATAAATCCGGTGGTTTTAGGCAATGTTTGGAGTGAGATATCGCGGAGATAAGGACAGAAGAATTACGAACTGAGACGGAGTGGAATGAGGCCGTGCGCATGCGCAGGTGAAAATGGCGCGCTTTTCGCGGTTGAAGGGAAATTGGCGGTTTTTGGAAATTTCGAGGTGACATATTTTGTTATAACGAGTGTGTAATTTTTATTCTTCGTAAAAAAAAATTAATTTGCCGCTGATATTTACGCCGATTTGACGGAAAAATTTAATGCATGATTGTGTGGAATTTTCGAAGAGTCTTCGGAATTAGGGAAATTATTGAAACTGAAATTTTTTGGACCGATTAAATCTGTAGAATTCTGAAAAATTAGGTCATAAGTGTCAATGTTGCCAAATTCCCTTTTTTTTTCAAGGGAGATGTTGTAAAAAAGGTATGGAATTATTACAGATCACAATTATTTTTCGGAATTTCGTTTGGAAACTCGAAATGAAAAACAAATTCAAATTATTGGAAATTTAGTTTCTGTCAACTTCGTATGTTATGCATTTCAAAGAATTTGGGATTTCTTCATCCAATTTTTGAAGTCACTTAATTTCCCGAAATCATCGTAATTTTTAAAAACTTGAAAAATCATGAAATCATCGTTTTTAAAATTTTTAAAAATAATTTCAAATGTTTCCAAAAAAACCCTGAATTTTCGAATTGAGGTGGTAAGGTAATAAATCGAACTTACCGGAGGAGCCAATATGTTTTGGTGCTTTACCGACTGTAGTTGTTTAATGTCATAGTCAATCCGCTAGATGGTGGCAATTTCCGGAAATCGTAAAACTCCAAATGACCTTGAAAGGCACAAGGCCTACTTTTTCGAAATATATCCACAATTTTTAAAAACTCATGAAGACTTTTTTTTGGATGTTGCTATTCCCTACCAAAAAGGTCTTTATAACTTACTCGATATCTGCCTTTAACTCCGAAATATGCCAAAAAAATGCAAAGCAGAAAGGCACTTGCTCTAATTTATTACAAATCTACAGGAATTTCCTTCAAAGGTCTTCCCTTAATCACGTTATCAGAAGTTATAAGATTCCCAAAAATTACTCAAAATATCCCAGAATATTATTTAAAAAATCCAGGTTATTAAAAGCGTTACAAAATTGGCCAAAAATTCCAGTAATTTATTTTAAGAATTGGAGAAAATCCTACAGTAGAAAACGTGAATGTTTCCCTAAGGAAGTTCTTACAATTGGCCATCGCCCGAGGGCCTTCAGCGAGGTATATACAGCAGGATCATACGGTAGTGCTTTTCGCCAACGAATAAGCGAATTCTGAGGTAAAACTCAGTCTGTTCCTTTAGCACAATAATTTGCAATAAATATTAGTATCTACTAAGGAACTAAAATTAAAAACAAAATACCGAAAACGTTTTCGAAAACTGTAAAAATAAAGAATAAAGACGAGAGCCAACCCATGGCCAATAGTTTACACGCAAGCTAAACTAAAGAGCAACATGTTTTTATAAACCGTTTTTATACAACAGTTTTTATTGAATATCAATATTGTAAATGTGTACAAAGTTAAAATTGTTCAATAAATAAAACCATGATTGAAAAAACAAAAAGTATATATAGAATCACAAAAAGAGAAAAAGGCATTTACATTGTGAGATAATAATCAACCAAAGAAAAAGAGGAAAAAAGAGAAAAAAATTGTATGTTTTATCGATTTTACATATTTATTTATGAGGTAGAAATGATACGTTAAGAGATGATGCAGTATTTAGGAAGAAATACAGAGCAATTATTGATCGTGTGGATCAGATTGTCCTCCCCAGGAGTTGTTGCCAGGATTGGTTGACTCGAATTGTGTTTGGATTTTCGAGGAGGCTTTGCTGGGGGTAGTTATAACGTGATCTTGTATTTGGATTTCGCTTATGACAAAATTCTGGGACACCACAAAAAAATTATAAAAAATTTCTAGTAGTCCGAAACAAAACAAATAGACATTTTTTCAGGGTCCCATAAAATTCCTGTAATCTCAACTAAAATCAAGAATTCCAAAAGCCTTTCATTTTTCTAAAAAAAAATTGTAGGTAGCTGGGAAAAAATGAACAAATTGGAAAAAAACTTAATTTTTGAAAAATGTTACCTTTATTAAAATTACATAATTTGCTTTCATTTCTTTGTCATTTTATTCTATTTCTGTTTCCTTTTTTTTTATTTTATTATAATAAACATAATCGTGGAATTTTCGTATTTACCCATGGGTAGTGTCATCCTCAACAAAATCAGCCGCCTCTTCTCTTGTAACACACTCAACGTGGGAGACTTTGTTCCTGAATTTTACGCCATAGAATTTATTGGCATGTTGGAGCAATTCGGGCCTGTGGAACAAACAAAATATTCAATTTCTTGCCTTGCAAATATATTATGGAAAAATCCTATACATAGTATGTTCAAAAATAAAATTTTGAATATAAAAATTTTGACAGGGAAAAAAGATATTTTTTGAATCCTGCAAATTTTCTTAATAATTCTCAAAAGTCCCCCTCGACCCCCCCCCCCACCCACCCATTCCAAGACACCCACCCACCCACTCATCCCAACCCACCCACTCACTCACTCATCCCAATACACCCACCGACCCGTTCCACCCACCCATCACTTTTCCCTCCAACTTTACCTGAACGTTGTCGTGATGAACTGAGCCTCCCCACTAAGTTCATGAATCATATCCGCCACGGCCTTCCTATGCTGTGCATCAAGGGCCTGATCGATCTCATCGAAGAGATAGAATGGTGCAGGATCGCACTTCTGAATGGCAAAAATAAGTGCAAGTGCAACAAGTGACTTCTGCCCTCCACTTAGCTGATTCATTTCCCTCATCTCCGCCCTGGCGCCAGTAAACGACACCCTGATGCCCACTCCAATGAACCTATCAGAATCAGCAGCAGTGGAATTGTCATCATCATCCTCACCATCTGCAGTCTTCATAACCAACTGCGCATGCCCAGTGGGCACAAGTTTCTTGAAGACTTCGCTAAAATACTTGCTAACTTGCTTGAAAGTAAACTGAATAGCCTCGCACTTCCTCATCTCCAAAACATTCATAAGTTCCTTAATTTTCTCATCACCCCTATCAAGCTCTTCCTTCCTCCTAACAAGCTTCTCCTTTTGATCACTGAACGACATAAACTGATCCAACGCCTTCTTGTTAACATGACTGTACTTCTTCAGCTGATTGTTAGCCTTCTCCATCTCCTTGAACAGCTGCTTCGTCGACATATTACCAAACTTCTCATAAGCTTCTGGCGAAGGTAGTGCTCCAAGCTCCGTAATTTTCTGCGTACACTCGCCAATTTTTTGCTGCAAAATATTCTGCTTACTCGCCAACTTCTCCAAATCCTTGGCATCCGACTCAATCTTCTCCTGCATTTCCTTCTCCTTGCTCTTCCATTTCTCCACTTCTGACGTCTCAGCTTTCTGCTTCTTCATAGCACTGCTAACTTTTTCATTCATAGATTTGAAATCGCTGTTAACTTTGACCAATCTCTTCTCGATATCAGAGAGTTGGGCTTTCGATGTTTCCAGCTGTCTCTGCCTGTCCTCCACGGAGATCTCCTGGAGGGCCTGGACAAGCTCGTCCTTCCTACGATGCAAATTATTGGTTAACAGATTCTCCAATTTGTTCTTCTCAGCTTCTAGCCTCATACGCTTAGCAAATGCCTCCTTATTCTCCTTAGTCAACGTTCTAATCTCATCATTGAGTGTGTCAACTTGACGCTGATCAGCCACAGAAAGCTGGGCCATCAAATCCTGATGCAATTCACTCTCAAGTCCCTCCTTGGTTGCTCTCATAGCTTCGAGATTTGATGTACATTGGGCAAGACTTCGTTCCTTGGGTGTTCTATATCGTTCAATCGCACTCAACTCCTCCTTCATAAGCCTTATCTCAGCCTTCATCTTGTCATAAATGTCCTTGGCCTTGCTGTTCTTAGTCTCAGTTCGTTGCATCTCACTCACGTAAGACGATATGTTCTGATCAGCTTTTTTTATCTCATCCCTCAATGTCGACAGCTCATTCTCCATCGTGGCAATTTGTGCCATCAATTCTGATCGAGTTTTCTGAATTTCTAATCTCGATCTTAGTGTATTGAAGTAACCACCTGTTAGGGAACCCTTTGACGACACTTGGTCACCCTCCAAGGTCACACAATCCAAACCGGAAGTACGTGCTAAATTAGTGGCAGCTTCGAGATTTCGGCAGATCAAAGTTTTGCCAAATATGTAACGCATTGCACGATCATATTTAGCATCGTAGTTCAATTTTGAGATCATGGGAATTGCATCACTTGTGTCTGGATAATCGATGACTTTAACGTGAAGACGATTCAAGGGCATGAATGTTACTTCGCCTGGCAAGCGCTGATTGTTCATTTCTTTGAGGATTTTTGTACCAAATTTGTCAGTTTCTACTATGTGATGGAACAGTCGATTGCCAGCAGTTACCTCCACTGCCATGTAGACACTTTTGTCACAATCAAAGTTCTCGATTACTGGGCCATAGTAGGAGTTCACCTCGTGCGCCATGTCTGGACGCTCTTTGAAGGTTTCGAGAACTCGACGAACACTGTCACGACCATTCAGGATCGGCTTACCTGCCATTGATCGCAGGCTTTGGTCTGCTTTTGCAAGGTCCTCCTTCAAACCTGAAAAGATTGTTTGTTAGTAGAGAGGAATGGGAAGGCTGGAGGTGTCCAGTACTTTCAAAGAGTTTCGACAAATGAACAATGAAAAATCCAACATACCTGACAGATTCAACTGGAGAACACTCTCCTTCCTGTACTGCTCCTTCCTCTGCGCCTGGCAAGCATCCTTCTGCTTGGTGAGCTCGTAGTAATGCTTGTTATGCTCATCAATAGAAGCCCGTTGCTTCTCCATTTCCTTCGTATACTCCTCAATTTTCTTCTCAAGATCCTTCTGCTTCTCCACATCTCTCTTAAGATCCTCACTGATCTTCTTCTGATGATCTTCCTTATCTCGTATTTGCTTGGTAAGCTGTTTGAGCTCATTCTGAATCCATTTGTCCCGATCGTCTTTGCTCGTAAATTGACTACCTCTACCCTGTTTAGCGTAGAGTTCTTTTCGTTTTTGCTCCTTTAGTCCCATTGCACGAGTGTATTCCTCTTCTCTGCGCTTCATTTCCTCGTACTCCGGACGAATTTTTTCAAGTTCCTTCTCCCTGAGGGCAATGTTCTCTTTGAGCTTCTCAAGCTCCTGTTGCGCACGTTTTCTACTGTCATTATCTCCTTTAACTTCCTCCAATAAATCGTTTATTGTGAGAGTTAATTTGGTCTTTTCCTTCAGCAATTGTTGTTGCTCTGCGCTCAGTGTGTCACGCTCTTCCTTGGTCGTTTGCACCTCTTTCTTGGCTTCTTTGAGACGTTTGGAGGCAGATCTCACATTTTCTTGAGCAGTCTTTGCTTCGGCGCCCAAACGCGCCTGCTCAGCACCAGAATTCGCTCGTGATGACTCGAGATCTTCGAGTTTGCGTTTATTTTCTTTTAGCTCGCGCTCGTGAATTGTGTACTCCAGGCAACGACGCTGTTTGTCCCAACGCTGGTACTCCTTGAGCTCCTCTTTTTCCTCTTTGAGCGTTTGGAGGCGCTCCTCAATTGTACGCAAGAAATCGTCAATTTTCTCCAGCTTTCCCTCTGTTTCTTTTAGGATGGATTTTGACTCCTCGCGACGATCGTCGTAGACGCGAGTCCCCGCGACCTCGCGCAGGAGTTTCAGACGTTGGGAGTCGGGAGCTGTTGCCATTTGATTGATCTTTCCCTGTTTCACGATGTAGTACGGGTTCGAGCGGGAGAAACCTGCGGACTCGAGGAGGTTCATTACATCACTGCGTGTTACGTTTTTCTTGTTTAGGAAGTACTGGTCTTTCTTTGAGCCGATGACGCGACGAAGGTAGACCTGTAAGGAAAATTTTGGAATTTTTAGTTAGGTTTTTATTTGCCAAGAAGTAGAGAATTTCTTGGCTTTTGGAGCATGGGCTCATTTAAATTGGAGAACTTTTGAAGGACTTGGAAAGGTTTGGAATTTTTTTACACTTTTTTTAAATTAAATTTTTGTATTATTGCAATCAATTTGAATGTAATTCCGATTTTTTGTGTGTACAAGATTCTGAAATCTTTGAAATTGGGGTAAAAAATGGGGAAATTTCTAAAAAAATATTGTTTTGATTTTGATAATTTTGAAATTTCGAATTTTTTCGAATTTTGAAATTTACCAATCTTTCGAAGTTTTTGAAATTATTACAATTTTTCATGTTTGATATTTACAAATTTCGTAAATTCACTATTTATTTATTTTGGATAATGTATACCCTCTCGGGTCTTTACATATTGTTCCCTTTCCCTTTCCCCAAAAGTATGAAATTTTTCTTAGGCTATTACAATAAGTCATTCGTTCCCCTCTCACATCCCTCACAACACTCCTCACTCTCTCTCTCTCTCATATCCAAATGTTTCGCTATAAGAGCCTCGTAAATTCACTAAATTCGAAGACATGTGAATGTGGTTGAAATTGGTTTTACATTTGTTTCTTTCCCAGTTTTCGAATTTTTGGAATATTCCAATTTTTTTCTGTAGAATAAATTAATCCATTGGAGTAAAAATTAAGCTTAATTCAAATTCATTATTTCAATGTTTGGAAAATTTGTAACATTTTTAGACTTTCTGAATATTTTATTATTCCGTTAATTAGGGGGGTGGGTGGGGGGATATCCTGGCATCAGGGCTACCTGCTGGAACGTCCAGGGGTTGAGGGGAGAGAAGTTTAAACGTATATGGGGGAACCTGAAGGACTTTGATGTGATAATATTATTAGAAACTCACGTGATAAAGAAGCAGCAGGGAGCCCTGAGGGACAGGATTGAGAGTGTGACAAGTAATTTTAGTTGGGTAATGCAAGAGGCGGTGAAGAGATGTAAGAAGGGGAGGGGGATGGGGGGAATTTTGGTAGGGGTGAGGAAATGTATGAAAGGAGTAAGAGTGGAGACGTGGAGTAATGGAGCAGTGATCTCGGGGATTAGGCTGTGGGGGGGGGGACGAGAGGGGAAGAATAATAGCGGGATATAATAATGTGGGGATAGATAAAATAATAGTAGAAATATCGGAGAAAATACAAGACGGAAGGGAGAAGGGAGAACAGATTGTGGTGGTGGGGGATTTCAATTGTAGAATAGGAGTGCTACAAGCGGGCGACGGTGAAGAGAAATATAAACGACGGTCCAGGGATTTTGATGAAGGCAAGGTGAAGAGAGAGGGGAAAAGACTGATTGAATTCTGTGAGGAGGAGGGCCTGTACGTAGCCAATGGGGCAGTCAAAGGGGATTGGGAGGGGGCCATCACGTTCGTAGGGAGTCAGACGGAGGTGAATGAGTCGGTGCTAGATCTAGTCATGCATGAAGGGGAAATGAGCGCATTGGAGGAGGTAAGGATATGGCCCACGATCGATTCTGACCACTTAGGGGTGAGTTTCAAGTTAGCGGGATCAGGGGGTGAAAGGCAGATAGCGGAAGAGCGAAATGGGGCGAGAAACGTGCAAAAGAGGATGGGAGAGATGAGGGAGACCAGGCTAGTATGGTCACAGGAGGGGAGTGAAGCCTACCAACAAGCAATGGAGAAAATAGAAATAGCGGCAAAGGGGGGTCGGAGTGCGGATGAACGCTGGGAGGCCCTGAAGGAGGCGATTGCAGAAACGGCGGCAGAAGTAGGCATGGTTAGGGAAGGGGGGGGAGGGAGGAAGAAAAAGGGGGATGAAGCCTGGCTAGGAGAGGACTTCAAAATCCAAAGGGCTCTAGTCTACGAAGCGCTGAAGAGGTTTTTGAAAGGGGGAGGAGGGAGGGAAAAGGAGGAATATCAAACAGAGAGGGCAATAATGAGAAAGATGAGAAAGGAAAGGCTGACAGAATTAGCGTGGGAGAGGAAGGAAAGGGTAAGGAAGAGTAGGGACATGGGGGAGTTTTGGAAAGCGGTGAATGGGTGTAGGCCGAAGAAGGGGCGGAAGGGGGAGAATATAAAGAAGGAGGAGTGGGTGGATCATATGGGGCAGTTGCTGGGGGGAACAGGAGAGCAGAGAGTGGTAGAAAGGCAGTGGGAGAGGGAGGGGGAGGAGGAAATAGGCTGCCTAGATGGGGACATATCTTATGAGGAGCTCTGCGGGGCGCTGAAAGGATTAAAGAAAGGGAAGGCGGCGGGAGAGGATGGGGTCACAGGGGAGTTCCTCAAGAACCTACCGGACAACTGGAAGAAGGAGTTGTGGGAAGTGATACAGGAAGGATGGAAAAATGGGACAATCAGAAGGGGGTGGACTGTGGCTCGGGTTTTTCCTATTCATAAAGGGGGGGATGAGAGGGAGGTAACGAACTACAGGGGGATTTCGCTATTAAATCTGGGCTATAAACTATTGGCAGGGATCTTAGCGAACAGGCTGAGCCAGTACCTGGAGAAAGAGAACAAATTTAGGGAGAGTCAGGGTGGGTTCCGGAGAAAAAGAGGGACTAGAGAGCAGATCTTCGCTCTTAACTCAATTGTGGGGAATCAGATTAAAACGAAGGGGAGGAAGGTCTATGTAGCGTTCATTGACCTGAGGGCCGCGTTTGACACGGTGGACAGAGATCTGCTGCTGAAAAAGTTGTGGGGGGTGGGGATAAGTGGGCGTTTCTACAGGATGATAAGGGAGATATATAGAGTAACGGAGAACGAGATTATCACAGGGGAGGGGATTTCAGAGAGATTTGCTACTGGAAGGGGGGTGAGACAGGGTTGTCCGCTGAGCCCGATACTTTTTAACCTATTCATTGATGACATAGACGAGGGGTGGGAGTCGGGTCAGGAAGGGGGGGTGGTGATAGGAAGAGAGAAGGTCTGGTGCTTAAAGTACGCGGACGACATTGCGGTAGTGGCGGGAGATGCAGGAGGCCTCCAGAAAATGTTGGGAACAGCGGCGAGATATTTTGAGAGGAACAAGCTGGAGATTAATGTTGCTAAGACGAAGGTGATGGTGTTTAGAGCTGGGGGGAGGAGGAGGAAAGAGGAGAGGTGGGAAATTTATGGGAGAGAGGTGGAAGTGGTGAACGCTTTTAAATACTTGGGATACTGGTTCTCAACAAAAAACACGAACGGGGGGCACATAAGGAGAATGGCAGGGAAGGGAGGGGGGGCGGTGAGTGCGGCGTGGGGGGTAGCAGCAAGAGCGGGGCTAAATTCGTTGGAAAGCAGGCTGTATATAATGAATACTTTGGGGAAGTCGGGAGCGATGTACGGGGTAGAGGTATGGGGATTAGCGGCCAGGGAAATGCTGGAAAGAGTACAGGGGAGGATTGTGAAAATGGGTATGGGGGTGACTAGAAATACACCGGGGTACTTGTGGAGGAAGGAGAGCGGGAGGAGGGCGTTATTGGGGGAAACCAGGCGACGGGTGATGGAATTTCTGGGGGGAGTGAGTAGACTGGACGCTAAAAGATTAGTAAAGAGATGCCTACTGGAGGAGCTCAGAGGACTGAGTAACGGCAATCCGACGACATGGGGGAAGGAACTGGGGAAGGCATTGGAGGAATGGGGAGGGGAGGAATTTAAAGAGATCCTGAAGAAAGGGGATCTGGAAGGGAAAGAGTTTAAGGAGAAAGTGAAAGAATATTTGGAAAGAGGAGAGAGGAAGGAGGAGCAAGAGGATGATGAAAAGATACAGAGGTCGACTTTCAACCCGGGGTACAAACAGATGGTGAGGCGGGGAGGGAAAGACGGGTATTGGGGAAAGAGAGGGGTTTCATGGGGGGATAAAGTTATGTGGGCAAGGATGAGATGCGGGAACATCGGAAGGGCGGGTAACAAGGGATTTTGGGACGTGAAGTGCAGATTATGTGGGGAAGAAAGAGAAGATTTGCGGCATATCCTGGAGTGTGGAGAGGTGAGAGGTGGTGCGCTGAAGGAGTTTTGGAAGTGTTGGGAAGAGCTGGGGAGGGGGGAGCGGGTAGAGGAGATACTGGGAGAGGACCCGATCACAGAACTGTGCAAATTGGTGAGGGAATGGGAAAAGTTAATGAGGAAAAGAGAAGAAGGGGAGGTGAAAGAATGAAGAATAAGGCGGAAGTAGAGGAGAAAGGGGGAGGAAGGCTCAGGTACTAGGGGAGGAGGATGGGCCAGTACTCTCTGACGACCGGAAGGAGGCGCTAAAGCGCGGGCCCCTGGTCCTAATGGCGAGGGCGACACCCAGGCAGGGTTGTACCCCGACATCAAAGTCCCTGGACAATCGCGGCGAAAAACGGCTTAGGAAACAGGGCAAAGAAGTACAAATGATATGAGGCACCCCCACCACCGCAATGAGATCCCTGGGGGGGGGGGCAGTGTGGATGGTGGAGTGTAAGTAGGTATGTGTGCGAAAGCCAAGTGCATAAGAAGAGAGGTGAAAGAGGAAGGGAGGAAGGAGTGAGGTATTGCCGATATGTTATGTGTTTGGAATAAATGGATATTGTAGTGAGGCTCTTATAGCAAGCTTTTGGATATGGGAGAGAGAGAGAGAAAGGGAGGTGGACTGTGTCAGGTATGCGAGAGGAATGAATGAATGTATGGAGGAATGAGAGTGGAATGGAAGAATGAGTGAGGCTTTTCCAATATGTTGTGTGTAGCGAGTAAATGAACATTGTAGTAAGCTAAGAAAACTTTATATTTTTTTTTTTTTTTTGTTGGGGAAAGGGGAAGGGAGCAAAATGTAAAGACCCGAGAGGGTATACATTATCGAATAAATAATAATAATATTCCGTTAATTATTTTGTTAATTTTCGATACTTGAATTTTTTTTAATTTTTAGGAAGTTAAAAATATATTGTCGGCTTCTCACGAACATAACAAATTAGGGTATTACCTCGTCCTTGTCGATTGGGAGACGTCCATCTGCATTGTCGAAAATGATCTCAACATGAGCTGAGATTACTCGAGGACCAGTTCCCTCATGGAGCAGACCCTGACGCTGATCTGGACGAAGGTGAGAAAATTCGTCGGATAAGACGAATTGAATTGCGTAGAAAAAGTTACTCTTTCCGGAACCATTTCGTCCAACTGAAATTTGCCATTTTTCTTGAGTGTTTTGACATTTTTCTGAAGTTCTCGAAATATTTTTTGAAATTTTTGAAATTCAAAAAGAAACTGCAGTTTTCAAATCACAATTTTCCAGATGTCAAATAAAAAAAAAATAAATAAATAAATTGGAGCTCGATATTTCTTTTAGATTTTTCACACACATTGAATTATTTTGATGAAATTGTTTTGTAGATTAAATTTAAGGATTATTTATTACATTTTTGTGGAAGTAGACAACAAAATTTGCTTTCGATTAATTATTCTAATTATTCGAATATTCAATTCTCTAAATTTCTGATACAGCGCAAAGTATTTTTATAATTTTCTCATACATACCAACAACATTATGCCTCGGATCGAATGGTTCCACGACTGTCTGTTCCCTATAGGACTTGAAGCCCTGGATAATAACCTAAATAGAAAAAAAAACATGTATTCCCGTTTTTTCATTCCAAAGTAAATAACACAAATACATACTGCAATTTGGTTTAGCGAAAAAAAAATTCGTTTCTGGTATACCTTGCCAACTTTCCAAATTTTTTTTTACATTTTGGAAATTTCCGAAATATTAATTTTCCTTAAAATCAATTTCCTATATTTTTAATTTTTTAAAACATTTTTTTGGGAATCATTGTCATTTTCAAATCTCGAATATTTGAAATATTTGAAATATTTGAAATATTTAAAATTTTCATTTTTTTGGCACTTCAAATTTGAAAATTGCAATTTTTTTTGCACTTGCAAAATTCTCTAAACTTGTAAATTCAATGATTTTTTTTTTGCAAAAATCAAAATTTCCCTTTACATCAATTCACATTTTGGTGTAAATCACTAATTCAAAATATTGAGTTGGCTCTTTAAGTAATAAAAAAACTAAGATAACTTTGTAATTCTCGAAACATTTGTCAATTTTTCTGTGATTGTTAAACCTGTTTGAATGTTTCAATCTTTGTAACTCATCAAATCATCAAACTCTTTGAATTCATTGAGTCAACATTATTTTGACGTTTCAAATTGCAAAATTTTTTAGATTTACATTTCCAAAATTTGTCAATTATTATTATTATTATTATTTTCTTTTTCAAAGTACATAATCAATATTTTAATGTGTTGTCAATAAAGTAAAAAATGTCAATTTTTCAATGAAAACACATTTGTCAAAATTCATTTGGATGATTCAAAATTTCTAAATTATGAAATTTTCCAAAGTTTACATTTTTCTGGCGTTCAAAATTTCGAAAATTTCCAAATTTTTCATACTTTCAAAATTCCCCGAATTTTTCAATTTAACATTTTCAGTTTTTCCATGAAAACCATAACGCGAATTTCAATTTCGTTTACTGACCATAACCTCACTTTTTTCTGTTTGATCTTTGAGTAACGTAGGATAGTTTAGATCATGAAATGGATTTAGGAAGCGATTATTGTAAGAAAAATCGTAAAGATATTCAAAGAGAAGGCAATTTGATAAAATTGAAGAGTTTGATAATTAGTTAGGGCAGAATACAGGAGCAATGAGCAATAAACAAACACAAAAACAGAAATGTTCAGGAATTCGCAATACCATATATAACTACACTTGAATGCGGAGAATTCGTACCTGCTTAATAAACATCCTTAATTATTCTGGATCATGCTACAATAGTTTAAAACACAATATCTCGCCTATTTATTTGTCTTTTGGGATTAATTTGTTTCGTTAGAAATAGCAAAACATCTTTGGAAGGACCAAAGCCGTCATTACTCAGGGTGGACACTAGGGGAATTTCAAATTCCCTAGATTGCGCGGGAAGCTTCAACAAGTTCTTCCATTTTTAAAAATGGCGCGCAGTTTTTCGAATTTCCGACTCGCGCACTTTAGAATTTCCTCCAAAATCTTTGACTTTTGATTTCGCATTTTTGAAAATGTTTTCTTTTTTTTTTAGAATTCATATTTTCGAAAAATTATACGTTTTCAGTATGTGGGGACTTTTGGATTAAACATTTTTTTTAAACATTTTGTGAAAATTATAATCAGTTGTTTTTTTAATTTGAAAACCTCTAGTGTTTGTCAATTGCAAAATTTTGAGGGATTTCGGAATTTTTTAAAATTTTAAATATCAATTTGTTTTAGAAATTTCTTTTTTGAGTTGGTGATTTTTTGAAAAATATTTACATTTTTAAATGTTTGAAAATTATTTTCAGAAGAAATATGTCGATGAAATCTTTAAAAAAATGATTAATTTATTCATTATCAAGATAACAGGAAGTTCATCATTTTTTTTAAATTTCCATTGGAAGAAAATCAATAAATTAAAGTAGACTCAGTAGCTAAGAGGTAAAACTGTCTAGGTCGATTTGGCTCGTCGTACGTTCCATGTGCGATATTTCTTTATTGAATGAAGATAGGGGTACTTTGATAAAAACCTTCCCTGTAGATAAGAATGCGACCTACAAATTTGTTATAGAGCAAATTTTTCTAAAATTGTTAGATTTCGAGATATGAAATAAATACTGACTTAAACTGTTTCAGCCCTTTGCTACTAAAATTGATGATTACATTATTTTTTGTTTATTTCGGGGAAAAGAAAATTGCCGATTAAATCGTAAAAATAGTAGTTATCAAGTGTTGGGGTGCATCTAGGGTTAATGATGAATACTGAGGGCGTCACTCTGCACTTCGTGACTCAGTTGGGTTTGCAAATTAGATAATTTATTTTTTAATGCTGCGATGCCCATCATCACAATGTTGTCAGGTTTCAGAGCTCCACTGCTCTCGACGTTGAAGAAATATTTGTTCGGCTTGGCCTCCCAATTAAACGGCGCTTCATCTGTAGGAAAAAAAACCAATAATATATTTTTTTTGAGACTTTTGCAAATATTTCAAAACAATTTTCCAATGGTGTTCTTTTTTTTTTTAATTATTGCAAAGAAATTTTTCAAAATTTGTGTATCTTGTTTTTCTTCAAATAATGTTATTAATAAAAAAAAATGTTCGAATTTTTTTCTACTTCTAAAAATAGTGTAGATTTAATTTTATTAAAATTGAAAAAGTTGTTGCACATCGATTTTTTTTACCTTCAAATTTTGGCAGATGAAAAAAAATTCTGATGTTATTGAAATTTTGTAAAAGGTGTACAAAATTTGTATAAATACCAGAATCTCAAAAAAAATTAAATTTTCGTAACGTTGAAAATGAGCAGTTGTAACATCATCAAAAAAGTTGTTTCGAAAAATTCCGGGGGTCCATTACATATAACTTTTTTGATTTTTAAGATATATGTAACATACATTGATCTTCTCCAAGCTCACTGTACTCTGATTTGGGCCACTCGTCGGGTTTTGGGAAGAGTGTATGACGCATTGAATTATCAGGATCGTACTCGAAACATACACCAGCTGTTGGATTCCATTTTGCATGTTCTTTGCCAAAGCCCTTTTTAGCATAGGCTCGTAATTTCAGTTCTTGGCCCTTTCTGAGTTTTGTGATGAGAATTTCTGAAACGTAATAAATAGGAGAAATTACATTAAAAAAAACTTCATGCAGAATTTTCAAAAATGGAATGTCCAGAAATTTGGTATATTTTTCACTTAATTTTCACTGTCGTAAAATATAATATAAATATTTTTAATATAAATGAAAAATAAAGATATAAAAATAAGATGAAGTTTTAGAGTTTATAGAAAACAATGGTAGCACAAATTAATAAATTAATTAAATAGTGTTTTTATAAATTTTTTATATTACTTAATGACTTCATCATTGGGATTTTTTTGACTTTCAATTTTTTTTCAGAATTAATGAACCTATTAGGTTTTGGAATTTGGCAATGTTCTTAATTTTCATATTTTTTTTATTAAAATTTTGGAAATCTATCATTTTAAAAAAAATTGAAGTGTTGCTGAAATTTTTTGATTTGTACAATTTGCAGATATTTTTGAACTGACCAATTTTCATAAATTTTGATAGTGTTCACAACTTTTCAAAATTTCTACATTCCAATCGAAACCGTTTAAAATTACGACATCAAAGAACAACGTCAATAAAATTTTCAATTTTACATTTCCAAATAGCAAACGAAAAGTGAAAATAAAATTGAAAAGTTTACAGAATTTCTGAATTTAGAAAACTTCGAAAATTCAAGAATTGAAGGAAAAATAGAAATATTAAAAATTCTGAGCTGTCACGATTTTTTTTATATTAAACAAATGTCAAAAATTTTGAAAGAAAGATGGAAGAAAAATTGGAACAAAAAAAAATTAATTGCAAGAAGCAATAAATTTACGATAAAAGAAAAAAGAATTTGGTAATTAATTACCTCTAAAAAATGTGTTAATTGTCGTCGATTTTTGGAGTATTTGAAATTTCTATAAAGAAAAAAAAAATTACCATCAGTTTCATCATATTCGCTAGCATCATCCTCCCTGTGCCTAGAAGTAACCGGCAGTACCCTGGGATCACTGGATTTCAGATCGGCAGTCGTAACAAGTCTCGTCTGATCGTCTAAACATTTAACATCGAGTGTAAATTCGACACTGCATTCAGGACAAAAGTCCATGCAGGAGCAATCCCTGGAGTACTGAATTTTTTCCACAACTTCATCACTGATCAATGGAATCATGCCAATTCTATGGGCGAGAAATTCGTCGCTAAGAACGGTAGAATTTGCCTGGAACTGGATCCAGTCGATAGCTAATGTCGGGGTTTCTGCGATGAAGACTCTCCTCATGCTATTGGCCACACTAGAAATTGCAATCAGAAGAAAAGTAAGCAATTTGCCTTCAGCGTTTCGATTTGCATTCCCAGATAGGGAAAGTTGTGTTTGTGGGTGTGTCTTCAAAACTTTGCGTTCAAAAAGTTAAAAACGTTCAGATTATTCTAAAAATTCAAAAACACTTTTTTTTTAATAAAATTTTGCTCACATTTGAAATTGAATTTTTGATCATGTAAACTATTTCAAAAATGCAAAAAAAAATTCTTCATCAAAAATGCAAAAAAAAATTCTTCACTCGAATTCTTTGAATATTGTTCGAGTTTTGTAAATGCTACAATGCCAAATTGGAAGGATTATAAACATTCATTTTGTATTATGTCATTGAGCCAAAAAAACGAAACATTTTTAATTAGCCAATTTTGACAATTTTGAAATATTTCAGGTTAAAATTCTGAGCAGTAGAAAAATTTAGAAAATATCAAAGTATTTTTTATTCAAATCTTTGAAGTATTGTCTCATTTTTAAAAAAGTGACAATGGGTCAATTTTAAGTACAATTTTCTCATTTTCTGAAATGTCAAATGTGGATTGTGAGAATTAGAAATCTGTATTTTGGGATAAAAATTGCAAAAAAATAGTTTAAATAATAATCATAATGATGTCATTCGTGAGAAAAAAAAACATTTCAAATTTTGTGAAAGTTGTTGAATAATTTCTAACCTCAATTCAGTGTCCTCCACTTGAAATTTGACATAGTCGTCAGTTAACTCTGATATTTGGACTGATGGCTGATTGGCGTAAGGCATTATGAGGTTGTTAGTTTAATTAACATTCATTCAACTTGCTAATTATTTAAAAGTTTGCGTATTATTGTCGAATTGGAGTGGCAGAAACATAAATCGTACATAAACTGTATTTCCGAAAGCCGGTATATATTATTGAAACACTGCGCATGCGCAGAAATCTTCAAAAGTGGAGTGGGGGCAAATTTAAAAGTTGAATTCTGCTCTTTTGCATTTTAGCTTTGAAATATTCATTTTTTTTGAAGTTGTGAGATTTTTTACTTTTTAGAATTTGCGAAGATTTTATAATTTTTAATCTTTTTAGGGCCTTTGTGTTATTGGAAAAAAAAGAAGCTCTGTGAGAGCAAATAAATGACACAAAAATTGAATGAAAAACTGTCATGAAATTATTATTAAATCCCAAACGATTGAGATTCTACAAAATGACTGATCAATATATTATAGGAATAGTTCTAATATAACAATTATATTATTTAAAATGATTCACACACTTTAACTAAATAAATAATCAACTGACGAAAATGAGATAATAATGTAGACAATGGCAAGTGGAAGACAGATCAATTGACGAGAGTTTCAAATTGTCAGTTTTCTTTGAGTCTTCATTGAACTTAGAAACAAATTATTTATGATATCTCAAATTAGTCTGAAGTTTGGTGCGGATAATTACTCGATATTTATGTGCTTCAGAGCTGGGCAAAATACTATAAGATATTCTAAATTTTTTTCTGTTAATTTTTTATTTAATTCCAGAAATTTTCTTAATTAGCAAAATTTTTCCGAGTTTTGTGATTTCGTGAGTAATTATTTTTTTAATTTTTTAAATTATTGGAAACTTTCCAATAGAAAAAAAAATAAAAATAACTTGTGCGATATTTTGGAGAGCTTCAGGATTTTTATGATTATTAAAATCATTTAAATTTTCTAAATTTTCAAGATTTTCAACATTTGGACTTTTAAATAGTTGTAAAGTTGTAAAGTTTTTTTTACAAAAATAATGTGAAATGTTAATTGTTTTAGCATCGAAATATTTTTTTTTTGTGATATTTGAAAATGTTTCAATTTTCTTTATTTGGAATTTTTTCCAATATCGAGATTTTAAAATCTTTGCTGTTTTAGAAAATTCTGCCCAATTCTGGCGCACACACGTAGAGAAATAAAATTATGTTATAAACAAATGAGAGCAGGCAACCATCGAAGAATATTAAAAATGCTTTGAGGCATTTTCGGTTGCGATTGATCCGTCGCGAACGGAATTTGAATATTTGGATTGTCCAGGTTTTCAGGGATTTTCAGAGTTCATCTGTGAAGCGCTCGATGTCTTGGAGATAATCTCCGTAATCTGTCACTTCACTTCCCACAAATATGTCGTAATGCAACAATATTTCCTCGAATGAGAGACGATTGTCGTGATCGTCGTCGGATGCTGCGAACAAGTGGTCCACTTCGTCAGTAGCCAAGTCCCTGCAATTACAGTCAAGGTATAAGTGTCTAAAATATTTTCTACTTTATTTTGTTTTCCTTTTTAATTTTTCGAGATTTTTAACTTAGTGCACTTTTAAAATTTTTCAAATTTGGAAACTTTTGCCATGTTTTGGAATTTTCCAAGTTTTCAAAATTTTTGAAATTTTTTGGAAGTAAACAAAAAAGGTTGATTAACTTAATCATAAAAAAATCTCAATTTGGCTAAATTTTCGAAGTTTTCGAAATTTCCAAAAACTGAAGAGTTCTCAAATGTCCAGATAATTCGAAATTTTAACAGTTTCCAAAATTAAAAAAAATTACACTTTTTTCAGAATGTTCTAAATTTACAGATCTTCAGATTCTCAAATGTTTCAAAATTTCTACTTTCGTTAAGCTCTCTGAAATGAACGTCGATAAGCTAGCTCATCGATTGCTTCTAGATTGTTAATATGACGTACTCATTGCTAGGAACAAGCCAAGCCAAAATTTCGGTGGAGTCTAATTTTCCATCGCCATTGGTGTCATGTTCATGATCGAATTTGTCTTTTTCAGCAAGAAGCCATTCTTTATCTTCATGCCTTGCCCTGGTGCCCAAGAACTCTTGGAAGCTAATGAAGCCATCCTTGTCCTCGTCTTTCTCAGCCAAGGATTGCTCCAGAAGTAGTGGAAACATTCTGGGCGTTTCCTCAGGATGCGTATAAGCTTTGAACTCTTCCGCATCGAGCAATCCGTCCTTATCTAGATCGGCAGCTTCGAAAGTCGCCCTATCGTCACTCACGAGCCTCTCATCAATTGACAAATCTTCTGGGTCTGAGCCATATGTGTCGTGAAGAATCTCTTCCCAACTTATCTTACCGTCATCGTTGGTATCAGCATCTTCCAGGCGGTCCTTAGATTCCTCCTCGGATAACATCCTAGAAAAAAAATTGGTGCCATGGATGTTGAACTTTCAATTTTTTTTTCTATATTATTCAAGGTTTTGATAAAATACAGTTTCCTCAATTCTTTGGAAGTTCTGAGAAAATTTGAATTTTTTAAAATATTGATTTGTTTATTTTTCAAAATTTTGAGAATTTTTGGTGTGTTTTTAATTTGTTTAATTGATAATTTTACAGTTTTCTGAATGTTCAATTTCTTTGGATTTTTAGGAGATTTTAGAATTTAGAGATCTCCAGAATTTTCGTAATTTTTGAAATGATTCTTATCTTGGAAATTAAAAAAAGAAATAAAATTTCGATAACGCTGCAACCGGTCCCGATTTTTCAATTTCTGTTTTTAAATGTGTATATTCTGTTTTTAAAAGAGTTAAAATTTTTGGAATTTCTCTTGAAAGATCTTTAAAACTTTTGATTTTTTTTTGTTTTTTAGTTAAGTTTTAGAAAGTTGAAAATGTGAGGCATTTTCATTTTTCAAAATTTGTCTATATTTTAACAATCTTTTCAATTCTCTGATAATTTGGAAAATCGAAATTTTTCAAAAATTTTTGACTTTTGAGGACTTTATGTTTGCTACTATGTAGTTTCAACCATCTCTCATCTACAGGGACTTTCTAGAATTTTCTAAGGCATAGTCTATGGGAATCCCATGGGATTTTTAATATGGATTTTTATAAAAATCGAGATCTTAAATATATTAAGAAATATATGTAATGTGCCTTTACGTGAATGATCTCAGAATCCAGGCTTTCAATTCATTTCTTTCAATGAAACCATCATTATTCAAGTCCATTTTTTCCAATAATATTCTGAGGCGTCTTTTCGATTCGTCGAGAGGTAGATGGTGAAATTCTTCAGCTTCCTTGACACTACCTGTACGAAAAAGAAATATTAACCATCAGTCGATTGTCATAATGGGCTAAAATAAATTGATTGACTTCATTTTCGAAATTATAATGTTTTTTCTTGGCACTTTTCAATTGTTAACATTTTTATGGCCATTTCAAAATTTTTGAAAAGTTTCAGTAATGTTCCCCATTCTTTTTAAATTTAACTTTTTTTCAGTGTCAAAGTTTAATTTTAATTCTTTAGCAATTTTCGATTTTTCGCTTTTGAAGTTTTTCAAATAAAGTTTTTTTCAATTTCTCAAATCTTCTGTAATTTGTGAAGGATTTCCCGATTAAGAGAATTAATGGTTTTGGGAGAGATTCAATTTTTGTTGGAAAATTAAAAAAAAATTAAAAAACTCAAAATTTAAAATTCAAAGGGGTTTAAATATTTCTCCATGTTTTAAAATTAGGAAAAAAATAAAAAAAAATTAATAATGGAAATAGGACCGATAATAGCTTCGTGATCGAACTCTTCATGATGTTCCCCATTGCTGAAATGTTCCGAGTCTCTTGGGCTGAAAGCTCCATCTTGAGTTCTTTCATTTCCTGAGAGATTATTGCGCTGATGTGTGTGAATATGAGCTGATGCCGCCTCAACTTTTGTACAGATGTCCATGCAAATCACCGCCACCACAACGGCAATGTTTTTTCCAGAGTTCGTCCACATGGTCGCTCTTGTAATTGGCGGCTGTTGATGCACCTATAGATGTCATTTAGCGCGAAACCGCGCGATGTTAACCTCACTGTGTTAAATTTCAGTTTCCGTTGCCTAAGGACATAAAAGGACATTAATGTGGGTTAAAAGTTGTGCTTTAATTCATTTAATTAAAGACTATCGTTTTGGATTCGTCCAAAAATGACCGATTGCGAAATGTACTGAACATAAGCCATTGCGCACGAAAAAGCATGATTCCAACCCCGTTTGGTTCAATTCCAATTCATTCCCATTTTCACACTTGAAAACAGAGAAATAATGTAATCTAGATTAATTAATTAATAATATTCTTCCCGCCACTTAATAAAATATGAGTGTGATTCATTGGCAATTCATTAAATGTATGTCGTTAAGGGCGTGAAACAGCGATTCCAACCCGTTTGGTTAAATCCCAATTTTCGCGCCTTTTAATTAAAAACATGTGATTGAAATGAGAAATTGTTTTCCCCGCAAAAATTAACAACAAACCATCTTTTGGTGTATTTAAAAAACACCAATTGCGCGATTCCATCGATATATGTCATCAGGGGCGTGAAATTGCGATTCTAACCTCATACGGTTAAATTCAAATTTTCGCGCCTTAAAGTGAAAAAAAAAATATGTAATTTAGCTTGAAAATTATTTTCCCTGGAATGAATAAAAAGTTATCATTGTGATTCATCAAAAAGTTGCGCAATATGCTAAATATATGTCATTGAACGAGTAAAAGCACATTCTAACCTCACTTTGCGGAAACCCAGTTTTCGCGCCTAGTAATATCAAACGCATTATGTGAATCGAGTCAAAAATTACTTTTCGATAAATGTCATTGGAGTATATATATGTATTATGTAATTTGTATTTGAAAAAAAATGGTTATCGAATTTACGAGGTATTAGTTAAAAAAAATGGAAAAAATGCGCGAAACACTAAATGCACCGATTTTGAATTATATGTCTAAGGAAAAAACATTTTAATGAGAAAAAGTGTTCCGAAATTTTCAGTGACCATAACCACAATTTTTGCTCTTTCGTTACGAAATTAAATTACTTAAATTTGGGGGGATTTGACGTAATGATGGGAGGGTTTTATTTTGGGTCTAATTAATGATTAATTTTTGTAATTTTGATAACTTTTTTCTGAGAGGGATTAGTTATGAATGAATCAAGTTTCATGTTTTTTGGTATTGTCAATTTTGCGCACTTATTTTGAGGATTAAGTACCTTAAATTGTTTGATTAATAACGATCGATTGGGGAAGCACTTAAGGGGATTGTCAATTTTGCACGCCGGATTTTTTTGCAAATTTGTACTTGTTTTGTTTATTTTATGTTTGACAGGTTCAGTTTTGCTTGGTTGGGTCCGATATTTCCGGCGAGTTTACTTGGGAGCTCTGCGTTGGGCTTGGGATGGCTCGAGATGAGATTGACCAATCACGGGGGGCCAAATGTCGGAGCGAGTTGTGCGCATGGGAATAGGCACAAGGCTTAGTATTTGGGTTGTTTAGATCTCTGTGTTTTTTCAAATTTCAGAGTCTTTGGTTAAAACAAGGTTTTCATAGTTTCTTGAGAATTTTCGGTTGAAACAAAAATTATTAGTGGGTGAAATTGTTGTGTTTTTGCAAATTTTGACGTGTCCAAAATGTTTCACTTTTTTGAATTTTTTGGAATTTTTGAAATTTTTGAAATTGTTGAACTTTTTGAAATTTTTGAAATTTTTGAATTTTTTGAAATTTCTGAAATTTTTGAAAAGTTGAAATTTTTGAAATTTTTGGAATTTTTGGAATTTTTGGAATTTTTAAAATTTTTGAAATTTTCGAAATTTTTGAAATTTTTGAAATTTTTGAAATTCGTAAGCCATCTAAATAAACTGGAAGAGTTACTTGAGACATTAAAGAAATTTCGCTCCAATATTTCGATTTTCCCGCGTATTTTCGGTAATATAAAAATATTGAGAGAAAGTTTCATAGCGCGACTACTGACGGCTTAATCTGAAAAAATTGATCGATGATTGGAATGCCCCAAGTCCATGAAAACTGACGATTCAATCTTTGGCTGGATACATTTTTTGTCAAGCTCTCATAATTTCATATCTTCCTAGAAGATCCACCTAGCGTGACTAATTATCATGACTTATTTTGAACAAATGTAAAAATCCCCAAGATTACGAGTCTCTTGGCGTGAATAATCGTCTGTCTGTGCGAATGCGCACCGAAGGACAAAATCAGCTTGAGCTCGCTAAAATATTGTTTTTGCAGTTACTGTTCTACATTTATTTTGTGTGTGTGCACTTTAGTTTTCAATTTTTACAAGTCACACTCATCCTCGCACAGACCCACACCCACCCTTCCTCAACCACCCACTCTTCCTCACCCACCTACCCACCCTTCCTCAACCACCCACCCCCCCACCCACCCACCCTCCCACTCACCCACCTACTCTCACCCATTCCTCACCCACCCTCCCTCACCCACCCACCCACCCCCCCCCCCTCACCTCACCCACTCCTTCAACCATCCACTCACCCACTCCTTCAACCACCCTCCTTCAACCACCCACCCACCCTCCCACTCACCCACCCACCCTCCCACTCACCCACCCACCCACCCTCCCTCACCCACCCACCCGCCCACCCTCACCCACCCGCCCACCCTCACCCACCCACCCTCACCCACCCACCCACCCACTCACCTTCCCTCACCCGCCCACCCACCCACCCACCGACCCTCACCCACCCTCACCCAGCCACCTACCCGGCCCCTCCCACTCATCCACCCACCCACCCACCCTCCCTCACCCAACCACCCTCTCTCCCTCCATCACCTACCTACACACATCCACCCACCTACATACACCACTAAAAACCGATATGTAGCAAAGATACGATTTCCAAATTTCCGATAATTACAATAAATTCTTGCACTCAAGAAAATGAACATTCAATACTATCTCAAAACAACTCAACATTCCTAAAAACGTTACACAAAAATTACTGCCCAATGACTGAATAATTCGCACACACACATACACATACAAAAATACTTAACCACTCAGAAATTTTCATTTCCATTTTCGTCCATGTTTTTGATTTCAAATCTTTTTATCCTCATAACGAACACATGTATAAAACCATTGGAACACAAATTACAAGGTAGATTGTTAGTTCCTCGGACGCTGACATTGCACGTTTGGTCTTCAGTGAGGTATTAGACTTGAAAAAAAAAAGTGATGCTGCCGAGTAAGCCGTTTATCCTTAGGGAATATGTGCAGACACGAATATTTCAATGGCGACAATTTCCATGGAAATAGAATTGCATATAGAATTGGGGTTTAGTGTTCAGTGGGGAATACGTATGAATTAAAAATTGCAAAATTTTCGAGATTCTTTTTTCTCAATTTTTCTGTTAATTATGAGATAAATTAAATGGATTTTCAAAAATTGTGCTTGGTGCATTTTTGAAAAGGTGTATGACGTCACAATGCCGGTGAGTTAGTAACTAACCAATTACAGAACGTGAATATACTGCCGAATAACCTCATGGATGCGCGCGCAGCCTATGTCGCATATTTAAACCAACCGAAGCTCGATACTTAAAATTTCTAGATGGCCTTAATTTTGAATTAACATTACAAATTATTCACATCATATTCCATGAGATTTTCTACTGTTTGATTATCAAAAGTTTTCAATTACGAGGGTCCCAAAAATGATTCAGCATTAATCAATTATCGAAATTTATATTTGAATTTTCGAGGAACGTTTACGACGTCATAGGAGTGGTCACTAGTGGACCAATCGCAGCACATCTGTATGAACTAACTTAACCTCATGGATGCGCGCGCATCCCATATAGCATGAGGGTAATCTGAACCAGTAACGTCAGGCGATCTGTCAAAATTAAGGTTGCAATACTGCTTCCGCTTCGATTATAATTATGGTAATTTATTCAGTTTGTATTCTAGGATATTTTCAACTTGGTTATCAACATTTTTCAGTTACAAATATTGCAAAAATCATTTAGCAATCAAAATTTGCAGGAGACATCACAAGGGCGGGAATTAGTTATGCGCGCGCACCTATGCAGATTGACTGGTGATTAGGTGTTTCAGTTAAAGTTAATTATCATAAATTATCCGAGTCCTATTTTAAACTTTTAATAATCTGCAAAACCTAATTACATCATCCGTGAATTAGTGCATATTATGTTGATAACCAAATTAAAGAAAAGGTAAACTTGCCTCTATATCTATATTTACACCGCACACTAGCTATTCCCGAATGAATTTTTTTCTTCTTGTTGATCAGATAATAATTAACAGATTAAAAATCTTGCCTTTTTACATGAGTAAACACTTTGGAAAGAAGCATCCTGCCCTTACAGTTTGTTTTTTTTTCCATTATTTTTTTCTTGTATTTTAAATTCAGCACGAAATCAGCGTTACGCCGCTGTGTAAAATCACCGGAGCGTAAACCAAAAGACGCGAGGAGAAAATAAAACGAAAAAGTCAGGGTCGAGGGTGGGGGAAAGTACAACGTCATAGCCGTGATAAAGTTGTATACCTGACAATAGGAAACTTGCACGAAGCACATCTTTCCTAATTATCACATTAGTGCAATGTTTCTATGCAGAATATGCTCAACTGAAACAAAAGTATGCAAGGAGAATTCCATTTTGCAATTTTTAATTCTAATTTTCGCGCCGATTCAAATCTTCATGCGGTGCGCGCGCATCACTGAGGTTAGGGTGCCTCCGACATATGGCTTGTGATTGGTTAACCAGTGACCGTCGTGACGTCATGCGTCTATTCAAACCAATCGAAACATACAAACGTTGATAATTGCCCAATGATGACTTTACCACGTGTTCGAACGTTTGTGTGCGACACAGGCTGCGCGCGCATCTGCTACATAGTCGGATATACTCTACGATTGGTCAGTTAGTCACCAGTCAGTATCGTGACGTCACAAGTGCTGTTATTGAATTAAAAATGGACAATTTTGGGTATCGTTTAATGATCAGTGGTTTTTAAAGCGTTTTTAACTTAATGGCGCGAAATTTGATGAAATTCAAATTTTGTTCAGGATTTTTCGATTATTTGTAAAAAAAAAAAATTACTGAAATGATTAATGTAGGAGAGATTGAGAAGGGGCTCTGAAACAATGACTTGGTCTTGGTAACATCCAATTTTACGTAATTAGTCATAGTGCGATGCGCTAACAGCGGCACTCTGCAACACTGAGCCTACCTTCCATCTATCCCGCCTTTCATGCGTTTTAAAACGTGTTTTATGGGGTTTTGTGCAAGGGGGGAATAAACCGTAAGGCTGAGACGCTGCTGATGAGCATTGGTCGCTCAGCATTTTCTTCAGATTGAAAATTCATCGTCCCTTAAAATCTAGCCACTGGGCATTAGCGGTGAAAAATTATTGCATTATAGACTAATTACCCATTAGTCACGCTGTAAGATTGTGGTGAATCAATAAGTTTCAATGAACATTCATAAATTTTGAATTATCAATGCTTTTTTCCGTGCGGTAAAAAAGCCGGAGGGTGAAAAAATTTAAGTGGTAAAAATTGAAAAATTTAAAATTTTCCGATTTTCGAAATTTGAAATTTCCTAACTTGAAACTTGAAATTTTGACAAAACGTGTTAAAAAGTCTCAAAAATTCCAGAAATAGTAAAAAAATCAAAATTTGCAAGAATTATAACTTCTCAAAAATTTTGAAAAATTTCAAAATTAAAAAAACATTGAGTTGTCAAATTTCAATATTACCCAAGCCACTGAAATTTTTTTCAAAACCGTTGAAAGAAATGTCTCCGCAAAAAAAAATAAAAATAATTGAAACACCCAAAAAATCGAAATCTTAAAACTTCCAAAACTTGAAAGAAATTTTTTTTCAAAATTTCTCAAAATTCCAAAATTCCCAAAAAATTGACCTACGAAAGATTGAAATAAATGGCGCAAATATTTCACTCCGCCGCTAATTGGCATTATTGAAATTCCCATAATATTCTTAATTACCCCCCACCCGTTGATTGCTATATTTCTGGGAATTGAAATAAGGGTTGCCCGAGGAACTGGGGTGGCCGGAAAAGCGCCAGAGCATAACATAGTTACCGAACCATATCTCCGGCCCGCTCCAGCCTTCTTTTTATTATTTTAATCTTCCCATTTTTTCCCCCCTCCCTCCTTGTTTTTTTTATCATCATCAATTTCTCGCTGCTCATTTTCCACCAGCCGGCCCAAAGGGAAAATCGCCTGGGCGTACGAATATGCACCTGTAAAAATGCATAGCCAAGCCTTCAAGTCCCTTTCAATAATTTTTCAGTGCAGCACCTGCGAAACTAACATGAAGGACTCGTTCAACACCTGTTACACTCGAACTAAAACGAATGCCAACATTAATGTAATCGGTGTACTTTGATTTCAAAGAAAGATGTACAGTAATTGGTGGTCATTGAAAATTTTTTAATCAATTGAAAAATAGTTCTTCGTATTTTACATTTTTTTAAATATTTTTTTCCAAATGCGTTTATTAATCAACTTTGATTTTTTTATAATATATAATATATAATATATATATTGGGTATTTTGAAAATGTTATGACGTCACAATATTGGTTAATCACGAGTTAACCAATCACAGCGGGTGAATGTCGCAAGTTACCGTAATGGATGCGCGCGCAGGTTATGTAGCATAAGGTGCCCATGAGATTCAAAAACTGCCTTTTTTTAAAACTAATCATTATAAATTATGTGCAGACTCTATCATGTATTCTACGATCCATTATGAAGTTTTTGAGAGCACTCTGACGTCCCAATAGCGGTCACTAGTTATCCAATCACAGGGCGTCTGTGTGAGGCCACCTAACCTCACTCATGCGCGCGCATTTGTTACCGCGTGAAGCTAATCTGAACTGATAACATGACGTCATCATTCAAGATTGAGGTCCCGACAGCTTAATTTTCAATAAAGACTCTGAAAGACTATATTGTTGGGTTGTTTAATTTTTATCTCATCCCGGGAAATTTTACGGACAGATTCACATTCAGGAGATGAAAATTTGTTTAGTTTCATCGAGATCCATGAATTCATTAATTTTTACTATAGCGTCATCGTGCTACTTTTTAGGGTTATCCTTCCTAAAAATGGCCAAACATGTCATGGCGGCTCATTACACTAATTTCAATTCGCATTGGCCGTCACGTGGGCCGCCATACTGTTTCCCCTTATGTTCAGTCTGATTGGCTCTGAAATGTTTCTCTTCGCGCGGGCTCTATTTTAAATTCAAAAAAATTACAATTTCATTTTTCCAAATGCAAAGTTCAATGTCAAGTTGCAAATATTTTTAAATTTGAATTTGAATTTGAATTTGAATTTGAATTTGAATTTGAATTTGAATTTGAATTTGAATTTGAATTTGAATTTGAATTTGAATTTGAATTTGAATTTGAATTTGAATTTGAATTTGAATTTGAATTTGAATTTGAATTTGAATTTGAATTTGAATTTGAATTTGAATTTGAATTTACTTCAAATTCAAATTCCAATGCAAAAATTCACATCGATCTATTTTTTAAATTTGAAAAAAAATCAAAATCAAACTCAAATTTATTTAAAAGAAATCCAAATGTTTCAAATTTCATTTCAAACTCCAAATCATTTAAATAAGAGACAAGTTAATTTGAAAGGTTGGTCAGCGGTAGTAACAGGAAGATTGTGCGTTAGGTGTCGTTTTACCGGTTTCGCTACGTTCACGGCGCGTGGGGTGCGCGCGCATCAATTGGGTTGGATTGTTACCGACGGCAATGGCCGTGTGAGTACAGCGGTGGCGTTTGGCACATGAGGTCCAAGGATCGAATCCTCGTACGGGGAATCCCCTGTTCGTATAGTGGAGTGGAATTGTCCGGGCTCTAACTTATACGGATCTATCGTCCGTGTTAGGGAGTTTCGTGAAAGACAGGGCTGTACAAATTTGACAGTTTAGGATGGATCGATGCGGAAATAAATAAATCCTGTTGGAGTGTTGTTGTTTAAGTTTTGTTAGGCGGGATGTTTCGCGCCTGCAGCATGCACTGCATGGTACAGATTAGAAGATGTTGAGACATTTTAAGAGGCGCCTACTGAAATTAGCAGCGTTTATGCTTCCAGAAACAGCTCTTTATATTTTTTAAACATCTCGTTATCCTGCTTTTTGCGACTGTAATCGTTTTTCCAGGGAAACTGGTTTCCGTTATAATAGTCCAGTAGACTCACTAGGGAGCCGCGAGCGCGCACTCTAAAGGTCATGGGGTCATATACTCACGAAGGTGCAAGATCCTATTTGAGGGTACCAGGTTTCAAACTTCCTTTGGGTTTCGGAGAAGTTTTTGGTGTTTACGGCTTTTTGGGATTTTTAGTGCAATTTCAAAATTTTTGGGAATTGGAAATTAGAAAATTGGAAAATGTGGAAAATTTTGAAAAATGGAAAATTTGAAAATTTGAAAATTTAAAAATTTGAAAATTTGAGAATTTGAAAATTTGAAAATTTGAGAATTTGAAAATTTGAAAATTTGAAAATTTAAAAATTTGGAAATTTGAGATCTTAGAAATTTGAAAATTCAAAAATTTGGTGATGCAATTTTTTTTTTAGAAATCAGTGGGAAAAAAATAAAATTCAATATAACTTTTTACTGAAATTTTAGAAATTTGAGAAAAAAAATAATTTTTTTCAGCTCTGGGAATTTTATTATTTCACCCAGCCCTTTCCTTTCAGTCCACCGTTCAATTATGCTCATTCAAATTCAATTCAGGTGTCAACATTGTCGGTATTCTGCGCCACCTGTTTTTTTCGTGTCGACGGTTTCTAAAGGGTCCGCCGTACTCATCCAATAAAATATTCATTTTTTTCTTCAGTTTCTTATTTAAATTTCTACAATTTACAATTTTCTCAAACATTCAAAATATTGAAAATTTGTGAATATACAAAATTTCTTAACTTACCACAATTTTTTGCAATGCTTAATTCCATTCTTTGATCTCCAAAATTTTCAAAACATTTAAAACTTTTTATACTTTGTTTATACTTTTTGCAAAATTGTCTCTCACATTTTGTTTTGGGATCATATGTCGAGATGTGAAGGAGATAGGCCAATTTTCATGAGAATGTTTTTTGTAGTGCACACTGAGAGCTACAATAAAGCTTTATACGAACATTCGTTAATATTCTTAGTTTGGAAGATATCTGCCAAAAATGCTTTCGCGCGATGCCGCGCAAGTTCTCCATAGATGGCGCACTTCCGGTACCAGCTGCGCGCGCATCGCGCGGGAATTCTGATCGAGTCGAAGAATATAATTCCCATCAACTTAACTCTGTGGTATCAATGATTTTTATCTCCACCTAAATAAGCTGAAGGAGTTACTTGAGGCGTTAAAAAAGTTTCGCTCAAATATTTCAATTTTCCAACATATTTTCGATAATATGAAAATCCTGGTGAAATTCTCATAAATAATTTATCATTTTATCGTGCTCACCAAAAATTCTATTCAATAATTTCAATCGTGAGATAATGCGATTAAAGTCGATATGTGAACGCTAATTAGGAGTGTAGCAATATAATAGGCTTTCATTGAATTTAAGCGAATTGCTATAGTCATTAAACCTCTGAATCCAATAGTCATTAAAATGGATATCATGAATGATATAAATTGCGGAAATTATTTGAATTGACCGGATTAATTGCCCCTTTTTTTTTCTTGCATTTGTAAAATTTTTAAAATTCAAAATTCTCAAATCCTTTCGAAGTTTTTTTTGAAAAATTTTCACAAAAAAAAATATTGAGTTCTCACATTTCTTTGAGCAATTTTTTAAATTTGGGGATGTTTTTTAAATATCACGAATTTTTATTCCCATCTTTTTAATTTAACAAAATTTTCACTTTTTAGAAAATTTTGTGAATTTTCAGTTTTTTTTTCGTTGACTTTTTCACTTTGAAAAGTTTTAAAAATTTTGAAATTTTACAGATTTGAGAAAAAAACAAATTGAAATTTCGTAAATGTTGGATTTTATAATTACTAGTGGGAATTTTGCGGGGGATTTGCCACGCGCGTCCGCGTGTTTCAGCTAAACTATGGACGTTGGAACAAAAGTTTATTAATATAAAATGTGTATTTTAACGCGAGGAACAAAATTTGTTGGAACTTTTTTTCGCTATCTCTATCCGTTCTTGAGATATCTTGTAGTGAAGGAGAAAAGCGCCAGATGCATTTCCGCCAAAATTTTGAGAAAGCGTTTGGGAAACACACACACACACACACACACCTCTCCTCTCCTGTTAAAACCGTTAGAACTGATTTCGGAGACCGCAAAAAGAGAAAAAACAACAACTGTTGGTTTTTGCCATCACAATAACGGCAAGTTGAACAAATTTGATGGCACCAACATTAACGAAGTGGTGAAAAAAAAATCACCGTATTTTTTTTGATTGTCGAGATTCCAAGTTTTTGCCAGTTCTTCTTTCTACCATCTTCCCCTTCATAGTGCGGATCGTTGAGCGTGCCTACTGGCCGTTTTGTTCACAGGCCACAGAATATGCAGGTGCATTAACCGGGCATCCTAGAGGCGCCCAACACCGTAACGTATTTCACGGAGGACTTGAGAGGAGGATACTGGGAGGCTTCCCTCTGGGCCCCAGTCATTTTCTCAAGGAAAATAATTTTCACCTGCTGCAGGCCCATTGCAGAATGACCAGCGAAATTTTTGCCGATTTTTCATCTCCAGTCTGGACCATTTTTAGGATGCTGTTAAAAAGTCATCTAGTTTTCTCTAGTCATCAACGACTGGTTGCAAGGAGAAATTTTATGGAGTATTTTTGGGAGGAAATTCCATTTACTATACACTCACGCAATATTGTGAATATTTTTTTTTTTTTAATGAAGTTTCAGATACTTCAATCGAGCTTCACAGAGAATCAGCAAAAGGTTCTGTCGTTGGGTCGGTTTTCTTGTAATATCTCAGAATATAATTGTCCTACCAAAATTTTCATATGACATTTTTTGTAAGGGTCATCGAGGTCTACAAAAAAGTTTATATAGAAATTTTTGTATCTCTCTTAGATTTTGAGTTATGTGTAGTAAACTTCCGGTTATGTGATTTCTACTTAAGGCCATTTTTGGAAGGTTTTTGGAAAAGTTCGATTAGTCCGTTAGTACGTGGTTTTAAGAGAAAATGGTATAAGACATTTTTTGTAGAGAATTTTATTTCTGATAAAAAAGTTTTATGCGAAATTTCTGTCCAGCGACTCACCCTCGAGATAGATTCGGAATTTCGGTGAACGGGATATGGGTGTGATAGGGCAGGCGCCGGACCAATGACTTTGAGCTCACCGTATGCCCTTAATTGTGAAACAGAGGAACAATATTTATGAAGCACTTTTTTCACTATCTTTACGTGTTTCCATGATAGACACAATCAAATCTGTTTTACCAACTTAAAAAAATTTCAAAATTTCCAAAATTCTCAAAATTTGTAAAATTTCCGACACTTCTAAAGTTTAAGAAATTTGAGAAATTTAAGAAATTTTAGAATTTTTAGAAATTTGAGAAATTTGAGAAATTTGAGAAATTTAAGAAATTTAAGAAACTTGAGAAATTTGGAAAATTTGAAAATTTTGAAAAAGTCGAAAAATTTGAAAAATTTGATAATTTTAAAAACTTCCAAAAGTTCTCGAAATTTGAAAAAGTTGTAAAAATATAAAAAATATCAAGGACTTCACAAGAATTTCACAATTCTTTTCCATTTCAAAAAATCTCTTTCTTAATATCTAATTCAAAAATGTAGTTGGTAATTATAAGAGATTTAATTGGACACGTGATCAATGTTGTAAGATTGGAATAAACACTCCCACATTGATTCTATCCCAGAAGAAATATCCTGATGCGCACCGCTGAGTCCTCTTTTTCTACAAGCAACCGAGAGGTCAGCGGACTGAGTTTATTTGAAAGTTAGTGGAGCGCTAGGTACATTTTACCTCAATCCTGGCTAGATAAAATTCAACCCATGAATCGGTGCATGGAGAGCACGGTTTGTGCTTCTCATCCGATTTTTTAACCGCGCAAAATTGCGAAATTCGAAAAAAATATAAAAGTCGTGAACTTGGTGCACTTGACCAATTCAGAGAGAAACTTATTGGGTCGAATGGGTTCCTTTCCTTAAAGGGAAAGGAAGAAACATTACAGATTTGTAATCCGTGTCCAATATATTTTTTTTTCAAGATTTTTCAAAATCTCAAGCACCCAGCCGGTAATTCACCCACCCAGCCACTCTCACCCACACCCGCCCATCTACATCCATCTATCTGCACGTCCAAACGATTCAGCCCCCGACCCACACGCTCAAACAGACGCACCCGCCTACTCACCCACTCACACAGATCCACCCGCCCACCCACTCACTCACACGGTCCCACCTGCCCACCCACTCACTGCCACAGACCCACCCGCTCACCCACCTACTCAAACAGGCCCACCCACCTACTCAAACAGGCCCACCCACCTACTCAAACAGACCCAGCTGCCCATCCACCCAGTTAAACAGACCCGCCCGCCCACCCACACATTCCCACAGACCCGCCCGCCCACCCACTCATTCCCACAGACCCACCCGCCCACCCACTCACTCCCACAGATCCACCCGCTCACCCACCTACTCAAACACACGCACCCGCCCACCCACCCACCCACCCACTCAAACAGACCCAGCCGCCCATCCACCCACTCAAACAGACCCAGCCGCCCACCCACCCACTCACACAGACCCACCCGCCCACCCACTCACTCCCACAGACCCACCCGCTCACCCACCTACTCAAACACACGCACCCACCCACCCACCTACTCAAACAGAGCCACCCGCCCACCCACCCACTCAAACAGACCCACCCATCTCTAAATACCCACCCACTCACACAGACACACCCACTCGCACAGACACATCCGCCGACCCACCCACTCGCACATACACACCCGCCGACGCACCCACTCGCACATACACACCCGTCAACCCCCCCACTTGCACAAACACACCCGCCCATCCACCCACTCGTATAGACACACTCGCCTACTTACCTACGCACACAGAGCCACCCGCCCACCCACCGACTTACACAGGCCCATCCAACCATTCACTAACACGGACCCACCCATCCACTCACACAGACCCACCAACCTACCTGCTTACACATAGCTTTCGACCACCCACCCGCTTACACACCGCCACCCACCTACCTAAAACGATTTTCAAATTTGGGATAATTCCTGCACACAAGAAATTGAAAATTGAATAATATCTCAAAATACCTCGACATTCCTAAAAACGTTACGCAAAAATTACTGCCCAATGACTGAATGACTCAACGGAAATCACCCCACTATTACCCAACATCTGTTGTTCAATCAGCATCGAGGAATTTCAAGATTATAGAAATTTGCTCGAAATAAAAAGAAAAATTTTAAATAGCAATCCTGCTAATTAAAAACTTCACCGTTCGTTAAGGTCATTTGATTTTTTTTTCTGACGTCTCTCCTGGTACTTTATTCAGAATTTTCGTAATTTTGTCGTCTTCTCAAGGCGCAGCATCTTCCAGTACATGGAGATGAAAATCCATGAAAATTTCGTGTGACTTTTTATGAAATTTACTGCGTTAGAAATTGTTTAGGTGAGGTTACCAAAAAAATCGTAGGCTCGAATGCAAAATTTGGTGGTACCGAAAATTGGAATTTCGGATTTATCTCGAGAGTGACTCGCTATAGAAAAATTTCGTATATACTTTTTTTGTTGGAAATAACATCCTCTATAAAAAATGTTCTATAATATTTTTCATTAAAATCACTTGTGACGGAGCTAATTCAATTCTTGAGAAAATGTTCGAAGAAATGATCCGAGCTAGATCAACAATTGCAATTGTTTATACCGTTCTATTACGAAAACCATTAGAGATAATAAGAAAAGTGCTTAACGAATATTATTCCTCTCATAAAAACACATATTTCATGTTATATGACTTTCTCCCTTAAGTTTCATAATTAAGGACGTACGGTGATTTCAAAGTCATCGGTCCGGCCCGTACACCATCAGACCCATATCCCGTTTATTGAAATTTCGGATCTATCTCGAGAGTGAGTCGTTGTAGAAAAAATTTCTAAATACGTTTTTTGTTGAAAATTAAATTCTCTACAAAAAATATTTTATAACTTTTTCCCGTAAAACCACTTGCTGTGGAGGTAGTTGAATTTTAAGAGAAAAATGTAGGAAATGCGCTTAGACGAGAATTCAAACCGCGAAGATTTTCGCGGGTCACGCACATTTAAAATACTTTTGTATTATTTATATTTATGTTTGTAAAGGTCGACAATTTGTTGCTCAACAACGGGGCTACCTATAAGAGCCTTTGCTGAGGAATTGAGTAAATGTGGGAGCGCTCATTCCGATCTTACAATATTGATCACGTGGTCAATTAAACGCCTTTATAATTGTCAATTTAATTACGCGGCTAATGCAACTAACAAGCGATATTAGTGCCAGAAACATTCGTACCTGTTTTTTTCATCCTATTTGCCATGATTGCAAGAGACCGAAACACAAAGCAATGACTTGAGGGGGTCAACGAACGGAATTGTAGCGTAACTAAACTCAGGGAAAAATAACTAGTTTGTACAAGTAATAATGCGGGGGTACGTGTGGTGTAATATATGGGAAGCAGCACTATTCGCGGCGAGTGGAGATCAGGTGGAATTTTTGGGATTTTGGGAGTTTTAACATTTTTTGGATTGTGATTTTTTTTCGCATAGTTTGACGGTTTTAGAAATGCTGGAATTATTGAGATTTATGGAATTTTTGACATTTCTAAAATTTTGAAAATTTTGAAAATTTTGTAAATTTTGAAAGTTTTGAAAATTTTGAAAATTTGGGAAACTTTTCTACACTTTTTGAAATGTGGAAATTTTTTTCAAATTCTTAAAATTTTTGAAATTTTTGAACTTTTTGAAATTTTTGAAATTTTTGAAATTTTTGAAATTTTTGAAATTTTTGAAATTTTTGAAATTTTTGAAATTTTTGAAATTTTTGAAATTTTTGAAATTTTTGAAATTTTTGAAATTTTTGAAATTTTTGAAATTTTTGAAATTTTTGAAATTTTTGAAATTTTTGAAATTTTTGAAATTTTTGAAATTTTTGAAATTTTTGAAATTTTTGAAATTTTTGAAATTTTTGGAAATTTTTGAAATTTCTCTCTAAAATTCCGAAATTTTCGAAACTGTCTACTTCTTCGACAATTGTTGAAATCTTCGCAGTTTCCGGAATTCCAAAAATTACGCAATCTGCAAATCCCAGAAAACAAGAACAATTGTGCAAAAATGAATTCGGAGAAGTAACTAGGTTCAAGGAAAAATAATCAGTTTGTGTAGAGAAATATTACGCCGCGGAATAATCTATGAGAACCAACATTATTCTCAATGAACAAAAAAAAAACAAATCTTCACACGAACTAGATCTTGTTGTTAAAAATTTGGCTCTTTCCGAAATTTATCTTTGAAATTATGAATTCTTCCATTTAATTTTTTCTTTTAATTTTCAAAAGTTGGAATTTTTAAAGCTTCAATTTTTCGGATTTTTTTTAAATTAAAGGGAGAAAAAAATATTTGAATTCTTTCTTAAATTTCTCAAGTTTCCATAAAGAAATAGAAATTTTGAAGCTAAAAAATGATAATGAACTTTCAATTACCGTTTTTTCGGAAACCCCTTTATAATTCCGGAAATATAAAAAAACACATCTTCAAAAATTGTTAAAAATAGAAAGAAAAAAATTGATCGAGTCATTTGAAAATTCGCAAAAATTGAATTAGGTAAAAAAACTTAAAATTTTCAGCTGTGCAAATTTAGTGCTTTGACAAAAATAACAAAAATGAAGAAAAGAACAATAAAAAATCAGAAACACTGACATGATTACAAAAAACAAGTATATATACATATATATTTTCTATTGGAAAAAACTCAAAATGTTGATCTTTTTGAAAAAAAAAAAAAATAAAATTCGTTATACAAAAATTTACGAACTCAATGAAAAATTACTAACTAATTTTAATTTTAATGTTATTATTAATTTAATTAAAAATTAATTAAAAAGCCGAAGTGATAAAATTTCCATCCAAAAGTTTCAAAAAAGTTTACTCAAAGTTTCTAACTAAAATTTTTTTTTTCAAACCTCATTTACATTCTCAATGATTTCCTCTCTAAATATTTTTCCTCTCAAGTCATTCAAAAACTTTTTCTCTTGTTGCCACCTCAGAGTTTGTCGCACGTTCCGCTTGACTCACAATCTCACCTAGAAATCATTTTTCCCTGAGGAAATAACGAAATAGTGTACAATAGTTCTAACCACAAGAGGAACAAAAAAATAAAGATCTTATTGACAAAAAAAAAAATACGAGAAAAAAAATTGAGGACACGGAAAAATAAATCAATTTTTGGTTGTTTTGGATTCAATTGAATGCAAAGATTTTCGAAACAAATCAATTAGCTCCTCAGCAAGTGGTTTCAGGGAAAATTGTTATAAAACATTTTTTGTAGAAAATTAGATCACCAACAAAAAATGTGTATATAAAATTTCTCTCCAGTGACTCATTCTCGGAATACATCCGAAATTCAATAAACCGGATATGGGTGTGAAATGGCGTCCCGGCCGGACTAATGACTTTGAGATCACCGTAGGTCCTTGATTATGCAACTTAAGGAAGAAAGTGATACAATATAAAATATGTGTTGTTAAGAGAAGAACAATTTTCATTAAGCTCTTTTCTTCCTATTTCTAATCGTTTTCATAATACTGAGTTATACACAATTGAACCTGGTAATACCTAAGAAATGGGATGAGATTCACGATGAGATTCGCGATATAGATTTCTCTATACACACATATACGCCTACCCACGTACCCACATCCACCCACCCACCTACCCACACCCACCCACCCACCTACCCACGTCCACCCACCTACCCACACCCACCCACCTACCTACACCCACCCACCTACCTACACCAACCCACCCACCTACCCACATCCACCCACCCACCTACCCACACCCACCTACCCACCCACCTACCCACACCCACCTACCTACACCCACCCACCTACCTACACCAACCCACCCACCTACCCACATCCACCCACCCAGCTAGCCACCCACCCTCACCCATCCGCCCTGACCCGCCCACCCACTCACTCACACAGAGTCGGAGCTTTGGTACAGTTGATAAAGTATCTGCCTACCACGTCAAAGGTCCTAGGTCCGCGCCGGGCCTCCGGAGAATGCTTCACACGATGAAATATTTTCCCCGGATCCTGACCGATAGCAGGCCCAGTCGGTGTGTGCTATCCATGGTACCCATAAAATGAGAGCGCAAGGCCGGGCGGGAACCTAACCTGACGCGGGGGTCCATTATGAGTGCCCATCATCCCAGGATAGGGGTTTCAGGAGGTTTACCCTGTGTTTAGAAATGCAATGGCCTAAATGACAAAAGTCGGCCCCAGCCGCATGGATGGGTGTCCAGTTGGCCCTTCCGAAGAAATGCTGAAGAGCGGCTACCGTGGGGAGTGCAAACGAGAGGGACGGAGGCCACACACACACACACACCCACACATACACGATTTCACAATTTGGTGGGGAACATTTTGGTACCTTGAAACACAGTTAGGTAGCGAAAAACGATTGTTTAAGTCGAAATCATTACACTAATAATCCAGAAATGCTAAAAATAAAAACAAAAATAATTTGAATTTCACTTCTCGCACTTACAAACTCATAATCATTTTTCTAGTACTATCTCCTAGAGAGAAAAACAAAGAGCTTATTCATGAAAAAAAGAAAGCAAATTGAAAAAAAAAATCTCAGGTCTCTCATCCCTCGCTCCATCTACGAAAAAAAAACAATTCATCTCCCCCCATTCCATTACAAAAGCCACATGAAGAGTCATGCTCTGTTGGATCCAACAGAACTCAGTATTCTTCTTTATATAACGTGTGTCTACGTCATCCCTTCACCTAATCATCGTCAGGCCTTCGAAGAGATTCCTAAGCATTACAAACAATCAATCTCCATTCTTCATCCTTCAACGAATTAAAAAAGCCCGAAAGTATTAACTGTACTCTCAATTCTGTGTGTATATAGGTTTTGCCTGTGTATGTGCGTGTGATGCCATCAAATTTGGTCTAAGATATTTTTGATGAGGTGTTGCATGCTGGTATGTGTGCGTGTGTATATCTCTCTCTGTGCGTGCGTATCTGTGTGTGTGTATGTGGGGGGGCTGTGTTCGTGTGTGGGTGTGTGGGTGGGTATGCGTGGGTGGGTGGGTGGGTGGCTGGATGTGCATGAGTGGGTGGGTGGGTGTGTATGGGTGGGCGGGTGGGTGGGTGTGTATGGGTGGGCGGGTGGGTGGGTGTGTATGGATAGGTGGGTGGGTGTGTATGGATAGGTGGGTGGGTATGGGTCGGTATAGGTGGGTAGGTGGGTGAGTGTGTGGGGTGGTGTGTGTGTGTATGTCATGGAGAGATATCAGAAAATTTACAAAACTGAATTTTGTTCAATTTTGAAAACTTTGGTCTTTCTTGGAACTTCTGAATATGGGATGTATGTTTAACATGTGAAATATTCTCAGAAAGTTTCAGACATTCCCGATTTTTTTTCTCAAAATTTTCCAAAACTTTAATCATCTGTAAAAGCAGTATAGTAAAGGTCATTAATTTTGCAATTTTTCTAAATCTCGATAGCATGAAGAGGTTTTTAAATTTGGAAAATGTTCAGTATCATTCTTTTTTTATTTTTGAAAATTTTGGACTTCAAAATTTAATAATTGAAAAAAATATTGGGTGATCTCAAAAGAGGAACCTTTGTATCTCGCTGTATTTTTCTTGATTTCCGGGGTTTTTCTTCACCTGCGTTTTCTACCAACTGAGATGAAAATAAATAAAAAATTTGAAAAACCCCAAAACAGCCAAATTTGATTAAAACTGGGACTTGCAGTTTCAAAATATTTATTTTTTGAAAACGAAACAATACTTCCCAATTCACTTTAAAATTACAAAATTTTAACTTTCAAAGATGGTAGAAATTTCAAATTTTCTGAATAACTTCCCCAAATTTTTCCTCAAAATTTCTAAAAATTTGAGACCTCCGAAAATTTCTGAGACTATCAGAAAACTTCAAAATCTAGAAACTCCGAAGTTCCAGAAACATGCAACTATGAGAAATTGCAGAATAAATTAAAAAAAAAATATATAACAGACCTCGGAATAAAAAAAAAAATTGAAAAAATTATACAAAGTTCAAATGTTCTAAACTTCCGGTTGGCGAAAAAAATCCCAAACTTCAGAATTGTTAAAAACCTCAAAACAAAAAAATAGCATAAGAATTCCACCCATTTATTTATTTATCTATCTTACTTCTATATTATTTTCCACTACAGTGACTCACACTTCATTGTTATGTACCTCGTCAGTTTTCCCGTGTTCCCACCATTTCCCGCCTTTTCGCTCCAGCGCCCAATGCTCGCTATATCGCTGTCTCACTCGGTCCGCGCGATTTCACGGAGTGGGGGAAGCGTCACAGTCACTCGGCTGTGACTCTCATGGTGGTTCTTTACAATTTTACTGTCTGTTCACCTCACCAACCGATGCCCTCCCCCCCCCCCCCCCCTCCCACCCACCCGCTGGCCCCTGCCCCCCACCAATACCTTTTTCTCCTTCTTTATGCCGGCCGGTCCGACTTCTACGTAGAATAGTTTACCTGGCGTTACCTGCCAGCAAGCAGGTTCAGTTGGCTCACGTCATCGGTACCAACCGGTTCACAGTTCGCTCCAGTTCCCACTTGTTCACCATAAATTTCCCCCGCAAAAAAAAAAATCACAAAATTCCTCATTCGAAATTTGAATTTCGCCAGTTTCCCGCCATTTTCGCGCGCCTCCCTACTCACAGCTACATACAACATTTGGCACGTTTTTTTTCGGGGATTTTTTCGGGAATTTTTTTCGGCAATTCTGCACATCTTGGGTGGGGATTTTTTTTCGGAATTTGCCATTTTTTTCCTTCCTGTGCGGTTACGTAAATATCGATGCAAGCGGGTTCGTCGTACGCGTGACGTAATACATTCGAGTTATATTTCATACGTAGGAGTTGTGGAGTAATGGAAGGATGAGGAGGCATTATTTTTCGAGTAGATGGGAAAAATGAGAATTTTTTTTTCATTTTTTTTTTTTTACCTGAGAATGTGTGGGAAGCCCATTTGGAAGTCGAGACACGAATTGGTAAGACTGCGGAGATGACGGGCTCTTCCTTAAGGTACGTGCCAAGAGTTTCGAGATTATAGGATAAATTCTACAGGATAATTTATATTTCAGCCTTTTTTTTTACCTGTAGTTTGACTGATTTTTTTTAGGCCTTGTAGTTTGTTGAGGCAGCTTCACCTTTTGTCCTGAAGATGTTTCCCGAAGAGTTCAATGCCATGTCTTGTAGTTTTTCTAACTCAGTTTGATTTTTAATTTGGTTGTTAAGGTAGTTAGATCGTTCGATCTAACTACCTAACTGAAAGCAGTTTGACCTTTTATCATATAGATTTGTTTAGAGTTCAACGCCTCGTCTTGTACCTTTTTCTAACATCGTTTCATTTGGTTGTTCCGTTAGTTAGGTAATTTGATCTAACTACCTAACTACAGGCAGCTTGACCTTTTGTCTCGCAGATTTGTCTAAAGAGTTCAACACCTCGGCTTGTACCCTTTTCTAGGATAGTTTGATATTTCGTTTGGTTGTTGAGTTAGTTAGATAATTTGGTCTAGCTACCTAACTACAGGCAGCGTGACCTTTTGTCCCGCAGATTTGTCCAAAGAGGTCAACGCCTCGTCTTGTCCGTTTTCTAACATAGTTTGATGTCCCCTTTGGTTGTTGCCTTAGTTAGCTAGTTTGATCTAACTACCTAACTAAAGGCAGTGTGAACTTCCGTTCTGCAGATTTGTCGAGAGTTCATGTCTTGTAGTTTTTTCTAACATAGTTTCATCTTTTGTTTGGTTGTTGAGTTAGTTAGGTAGTCTGATTTAAATACCTAACTAAAGATCATCTGACCTTCTGCCATGTAGTTTGTTTTAAGTAGCCTGACTCAATATTTATAGCTTCATTCGTTGCCAAGGTAGCTTCAGTTTTTGAGTTAGGTTTGTTATCAAGTAGTTGTTAAGGGAGTTTGATATTTTCAGTTAGGTTTATCGTCATTGAGATTTCCCAAGGTTTAATTGTGTAGTTAGATTTTATAACTACTAATTTTTGAAAGAGTAGTTTGATCTGTTAGTTAGATCGATTCATTGTAGTTATACTTGTCGATTGGTAATTCCTGTAAAGTAGTTTAACGCCCTGTATTGTAGTTCAGTTGATTTTTGGAGCAGTTTTTGCTTCCGTAAGGAATCGTTTAATTTTGACATTTTCTAATTTTGCCTGGAAATGATGTAGAATGGTCTGAAACGTAAAGATATGATGTTTGTAGAAAATGTATGTCCGTTCAACCCTCGGCTGGGTCATTTTCGAAAATCAATTTTTAGAAAATAAAATAAATAAAGGACTAAAAAAATTTCAAAAAATCTGACATTTTGTGAGATAGTTGGCAATAAATTCTTGAAGGTCTGCGCAAAATTTCAGCTTGTTTAAAAATTGAAATAATAACTCGAGTAAAAAAAATGTCATTGCTTCGCGTATTTTCCTATTCAAAAGACGACCTTCCACCTATTGGACCCCGTACATCTATTGGGTAGGTTACCCTAGGGGAGGGTGAGGCAAAATGAAATGACGGACCAGGTTGACTGATTACCACTATAAGGACAAACTTCATCCCATCTTTCACAATTAATAATTCAGGAAAACATTCGGAAGCTATCTACCAATGGCATTGGTAGAAATGAAAAGATTCCATAATGAATACATCCGAGGAATACATTCACGTGGGGAACCCGAACAATTCACCGCTAGTTTGAGATAGCTAGCATTTTAGCTTTTAGTTATGAAGTTTTTACCGCTAGTTAGATATTTTTTTAAAGTTAGAGTTTCTCCCTTTTAGTTTGACGAGGTAGTCAGATTCTTTCGTTTGTAGTTTCATTATCTTCCCAAGTTAGTTCAAATCTTTCTGTGTAGTTAGGTTCTTTGAAGACCAAAACTCATGAAGTTTCTCCAGGTAGTTTGTAACTCTTCTCCTGTAGTATGAATTTCAGAAAGGTAGTTGAACTTTTCTTCAGTTAGGCCTTGTAGCTTTCAGGTAGTTTAACTTGGTATCTTGGAATTCACATATTTCTTTCCTAGCTAATTTTATTTTGTTTTGTAGTTAGTGCATTTGTTTTGTAGTTTCTGGAGTTAGATTGAACTTTGCCATTTTTCAAGCTAGCTATATTTCTTATTTCGTAGTTTCAAGGTAGTTTGAGCTGTTATGTTGTAGTTTTGAAGCACTTTGACTTATTATGCTGTAGTTTTGTCTTTCGTGTCGTACATCCCAAGTAGTTGTATCGGTCATGCACTCTCCCGGTAGTTTAACCTGCTGTGTTGTAGCTTTCAAGTAGTTTTGCATTTCATGCTGTAGTTTCACCTAACAAGTTATAGTTTTCAAGAAGTTTTACCTGCGATGTTGTAGTTTCGGGGTAGTTTCACCTACTATGTTGTAGTTTTCAAGTAATTTGACCTGCTATGTTGCAGGTGTCAAGTAGTTCTACCTACGATGTCGTAGTTTTGGGGTAGTTTTACCTGCTATGTTGTAGTTGCCAAGTAGGTTTACCTGCGATGTTGTAGTTTTGGGGTAGTTTTACCTGTTATGTTGTAGTTTTCAAGTAGTTTTACCTGCTATGTTGTAGTTGTAAAGTCGTTTTACCTGCGATGTTGTAGTTTTGGGGTAGTTTTACCTGCTATGTTGTAGTTTTCAAGTAGTTTTACCTGTTATGTTGTAGTTGCCAAGTAGTTTTACCTGCGATGTTGTAGTTTTGGGGTAGTTTTACCTGTTATTTTCTACTTTTCAAGTAGTTTTACCTGCGATGTTGTAGTTTTGGGGTAATTTTACCTGCGATGTTGTAGTTTTGGGGTGATTGTACCTTGTATGTTATAGTTGCCAAGTAGTTTTTCCTACTATGTTGTAGTTTTCAAGTAGTTTTACCTCCTATGTTGTAGTTTTCGAGTAGTTTTACCTGCTATGGTGTAGTTTCCAAGTAGTTTTACCTGCTATGTGGTAGTTGCCTTGTAGTTTTCACCTGCTATGCTGTAGTTATGAGGTAGTTTGACCTGTTATCTAGAAATTTCCAGGTAGTTTGATCTCTATACTGGCTGCGTTTCTCTATGCTCGCTTGACTACTTTTATTTATTTTTTTTATAGTTTCATCTCTTGTTTCATGTTCTCAATTTTTCTAAGAATATTTCACGAGGCCATCCATTAAATCCAAAAGTTTCACGAGCCTTCATTGTCTCAACAACTGTTGCTTGGCCTCTTGCATCACAAGTCCCCTTCACTCCCGCAACATTAGAAATAATTCCTTTTTTTTTTCTTTTTCTTTTTTAATTTGTCAGCCTATCAGTGCGCATGAATCTACTCATAAAAAATTCATCTCAAATTACTTATACACAGTAATTTGATTAATTAATTATGAGGTGCGCGTGGGAAATGGTGTTTTTGGCGAATTGTGGTGGGGTAATAAACGGAAGTGGAATCGGTATTCCCACAGTTCTTGTGAGCACACACGGATCAAGGGCGCACCTGCAAAGCGAAAAGAGGAGGTGGAATTGTGAGGGGGAGATGGTAGAAACAGCCAGAGGAGGTGGAAAAAAAGTCGCGAGGTCGTTGCAAACCAGTTTCAGCAGTTGAGAGATGTTCAGACTTTTTTTTTTACTTCTTTTTTTATTATTTATCGCTCTTTTAGTTCTATACCAAAATGCTCTAAAGCTGGCGATTTTGGAGGGCATTAAGTCATTTTGCAAGAAAAAAACGTGGACAAATTTTTTTGAACAATTTTTTCTCAATAGACACTTCGTCAGGTTTGAAATAACAATTCATTTTTTTTAACTTCCCAATTTTTCGGGGAGTTATTTTAATGTGAAACATCGATTAAGCAGAATTGGTAAATGGTTGCGTTAGATTTCTGACAGTTGCGGACCTTCTGCATTTTATATGAAATTGCTCCGTTCAGCTGGAGATGAGAAGTAGATTATTTGTTAACTGGAGGAACATTTAAAAATAATGAAACAAAATGATGGTAAAGTGGAAAAGTTAACTCTTACTTGGCCGATACTCTACCGCGGATGCCGATTAGACTTGTTTCCGCAGTGCCAATACCACGCCGGCGCCTTGGATTGGCTTTCTGACACTTTCCCGACTGACCAACCACGCGCCAATTTGTTCCCGCGAAAATCCCACTGCGCATGCGCAAACCCAAAATCCAAATTCCCTCATTCCTGCCCAGAAATCATTTTAAAAAATGTTTATAGAATCCTCATCACGGAAGACTTCCAACGATCGACGGAAACATATTTCGGCCTTGAAAACTGGTCCATAAATAAATTATTTCCAACCCAGAAACTGATTTCTGAACCTGCCATCATCGTCCTCTCCCCCCCCCCCCTCCCTCTTTTTTTTCAAACCACTTACAACGTAATTTGGAACGAATCAAAGGGGCTGAAGGTTCTGGAGCCTCTGGAGTCAGAATGAAATAAAGTTGAACCATTTTTAGCAGATGGAGAGAACAAGAAAGTCGGAAGAGGGTAGGGGGGGGGGGGAGGTGGTAGGTAGGTTGTTGATCCGGTCCAGGGCTCTCGGAGTCACTATGGTGTTGAACTTCTTGACGATTCGGTCTGTGGGAATGGTCGCGTCACGGAAGGATAGTTGTACGAAGTTGATGGTGCGAGAAACGAAGGAAGAGGGGGAGGGTAGGGAGGGGGGGGGGGTGGAGAATTGTTGCAGGCTGGATGGTGCTTGGATATTTCCGGGAAATGGGATTAGATGAAGTCCAAGGTCCAGAAGAAGAACAGCTCTAAATTAACTTCAGCGCCACTCCAAAGTCAAGTTTTGTTGAAGGTTCAGGTCCACTGGAACTCCAAAAGTTTGCAGTTCAAGTTGACATCAAGGTCAAACTGGAGTCCAGGTCAAGTTCAGGTCAGGTTGAGACCATTAACTTATGGTCCATGTCAGGTCAACTTCAGTTCAAGGTCAAGTTCAGTTTGGATAGTCTTTCAGGCAGTTTGCTATCAACTTCAGGTTGAGCTTAAATCAACTTGATATTAATTTAAGGGCAGGTGGAGGTTGCTTTAATAAGTTAGGAGCAATGTATCACTTTCAGTTGAGTCAGTTTAGATCAGGTTGACAATTAATCAGTTTCAGGTTACTTGGCATGGAATCAGGTTGACCAGGTTAATCAGGTTACTTGGCATGGAGTTCAGGTCATCTCTAGGTCAACTTCAAATCAACTCTGGCCAAACTTGGCTCATAAACTGAATGGTCCGGAAATAGGAATTGACCTCAGATCCATACATCATGTCAACTTCAGGTCAACTTATGTCAACTTTACGTCAGCTCATAATGCACAGGGTTCAATACTTGGATGGAAGTTGATAACGACCCGAGCTGGGAATCGATGGAAACCTGAAAAAAAATCAACTTTGAACCAACTTTAGGTGAAGTTGAAACCGGCTTCAGGCCAGCTTGCTATGAATACCTGTTCAGGTTCAGGTGAACATGCCAGCAACTTTAGGTCAAACGGCGAGGAACCTCAGTTCAAGTTGAGATCAAGTTCAGGTATGCCTGATGTCAAGTTGAAGTTGAGTTCAGGTCAAGATTGTATCAACTTTAGGTCAAAGTTGGATCAATTTGAGGTTAAAGTTGGGTCAACTTGAGGTTAAACTTGGGTCAACATGACGTCAAAGTTGGGTCAACTTGAGGTTAAAGTTGGGTCAAGTTGAGGTTAAAGTTGTGTCAACTTGAAGTCAAAATCGGGTAAACTTGAGGTTAAAGTTGGGGCAACTTGAGGTCAAAGTTGTGTCAAGTTGAAGTTAAAGTTGGGTCAACTTGAGGTCAAAGTTGGGTCAACTTGAGGTCAAAGTTGGGTCAATTTGAGGTCAGGTTCACATAACCCTCATAACAACTTTAAGTCTAGTTGAAGTCAACTTTATGTTGACTGCAGGTCAGAAGAAAATCAATTTCAGGTCTGCTCAATATCAATTTCAGGTCAGCTTCAGATCAGCCTTATATCAACTTCAGGTCGGAATCAACTTCAGCTCTGCCTGATGGCAGGTTTGGGTTGAGTTCAGGTCCACTTGATATCAACTTCAGGTCTGCCAGGTGTCACCGTCAGTTCATGTCAATCTGGGAAAGGAATCAGCAGGAAAATTATTTAAGAAATGAATCATAATGCGTTCGACCGAATTTTAAAGCTTGGACACTGTCAATGGCACTGGAAGAATTCACGGGGGATTATTGTAACAGTCCCGTGGAGCTCCCGTGTCATACACAGCGTCCGGCTACACAACTTTATGAATAATTTAATTAGCCGGGTCGGTAAATCCAGAGCAGATCCTGATTGCAATGAGCAAGCCGGCCTGTCAAGGTGAGTTCCAAATACTTTATTTATAACTGTTAAAATAGGAAAAAATGCGGTAAAAGTGAGATTGATAATCGTAAATTAAAAATTTTTGAATTTTTTTTTCTTTTTTCATATATTGCTTGATTGTACAATTCACAAAAGATTTCATAAATTTTAAAATTTCTTCAACTCAAACTTTTTGCAAAGAAATAAAAAAAAAATGCAAAAAAAATTAATGGTCATAGAAATTTCAAAACGTTTAAAAATAAAAAAAATACATAATCGAAACGGAAAAATTGTGAAAGTTTTGATAATGTTGAAGACTCGAAGCTTCGCGAGAAAAATTACTTCGGCAAGTTTATGTATATGAGCCGGCGGCGCGGTGCTCATTATGCGAGCAAAGTGGCAGGAGCGCGTGTGCCGATCAACGACGGCTCAAATAGACCGGATAATTAGTGATGGACAACAGTTATTACTCATCAGTGTAGAGGAAGGCGAATGGCCGGAACCAAAATGTTGAATGGGAAGATTGAATAATTGAAATTGTCAGGAGACAATTAGCGTACCTGGAACCAACAGCCATCATTTTCGTATTCCGGCGTTGAATGACCTGTTGCCAAGCACCTGTTGAACATTCGCCTAAGAAGTTACGCCATCATTGCAATTGGTTCAATACAATCAGCTCGATGCAGGGTAAATTATAGGCAGTACTATATCTATTGCATTGATTTTTCCCGTCGTCCGTATTGCGTTACGAGACTTGCTCCCACCAAAATTTTCATATTATCGAAAATATGTTGAAAAATTGAAATATTTGAGCGAAACTTTTTAACGCCTTAAGTAACTCTTTCAGTTTATTTAGGTGGAGATAAAAATCATTGATACCACAGAGTTAAGTTGATGGGAATTATATTCTTCGACTCGATCAGACTTCCCGCGTGATGCGCGCGCAGTTGGTACCGGAAGCGCGCCATCTATGGAGAACTTGCGCGGCATCGCGCGAACACATTTTTGGCGGATATCTTCAAAACTAAGAATTTTAACGAATGTTCGTATAAAGCTTTATTGTAGCTCTCAGTGTGCACTACAAAAAACGTTCTCATGAAAATTGGCCTATCTCCTTCACATCTCCATATATGATCCAAAAACAAATTTGAGAGATTTTCTCAATGTGCGTCTAGAGAACGTTGGGGCAATGGTGCGACAACTGACAGGTTAATTTTTTTCAAGGCTTAAACTTTTTGAAAAACAAAAAGTTTGGGATTTTTACAGAACATGGAACGCTTTAAAGCTTCTAAGGCCTTGATATTTTTGCGCTGTTCTTGGAGTCAGAATGTTGGACTCCAGCAATCACGCAGGTATAATAATTCGTTTCATGGTACTGCAAAAGGCATTAAATGGCTCGCGCACATGAAAACATTTTATGGGTTTGTATGTGTACCACTTTTGTACTATATTGTGCGGGTTTATCGCATACTCGGCTCGTTCGTCATTACGCGCGAATTAAAGAAAAAATGTGGCATATATAGAACTGAATTTTTTGTTCGTGCATGCTTCAATGTTTAGGAAGTTTTGTGGAATTTTGCAGTTTTCAAGAAACATTTTGAAAGTTGGAATTGTAAATTTAGGAGTTTTCAAATTTTCAAATTTTCAAAATTTTCAAAATCTTCGAAATTTTCAAAATTTTCGAAATTTTCAAAATTTTTGAAATTTTTGAAACTTTTGAGACAAAAACTTTACAACTTTGGAGAGAATTTTTGAATTTTGATGTGTTTTAATTTTATGATTTATTTTCCTATACACCAGCGTTTAAAAAATATTCGTATTTTGAAATTCACGATTTCTAAAATGAATAAAATTGCCGAAGTTTCGGCGACTTCTCGAAACATTTGATTATATTTTTTTTCACACATACCACTGTACTAACGTTCATACGCGTGTACCACTTTCGCGCCATAGGCGTGTGAATTTATCGCATACTCAGTTCATTCGTCATATTACACCTCAGGTTTATTTCGTCATTACTTGCAATTTAAAAAAATAATGTGAGATTTTAATCCCACAATTTTAAAAACTATTCTTTTTCTTTTTTCCCCTCATTTGTATTTCAAATATTTTGACATTTTCAATGTCCTTCAAATAATAGCAATATATATATAGTCCGTGGTTACCCTGGCAGAGCTCTCGATTACCTAATCGACTTGATCAGTATGTCGATTATCGTTCGAGTCAAATTCCATTGGGTTATCGACATACAATCGGCTTGGCATTCGTTTCTTTCATATGTGAAAGTAATCGAAACCCGATTCGATTTTTCCTGCATCAGATCGGCAATCGATTACCCTCAATGTGTAACTAATCGAGACACAATCGACGTGGCGTTTTTTTTTTATCTTTAACGCCTACGATCCATTATGGATATGTGGGCTTGTGGACCATACGCTACACCGCATTCGCATGATAAGACACAGGAAACTACTGCAAACTTATGTCGGTATAGGCGGCTACTCTATGAACAACCTCTCGCTCCTCAGGCATTCCGAAAAAATTCTCGCCCTGTTGCGGATTTGAACTTAGGCACCCAAGCGTCAGCGCGCTTAGTCCACTCGGCTATTCTAATGTCGCTAGTTTTCGTTGGTTACAAATCTTTCGATGGCCCAATCAAAATTCACTCGCACGCCAATCGATATACTGACTGAGCCGATTATGCAATTGAAACTCGATCCATAGTCGGTTCAGAAATCAACATGGCGGCGCCCTGCCCGATCAGCTGACATTTGGCGGGAGTTTGCAGATATTTGCCATTCAGGATATTTCGTGATGCAAGGAGAATCCAATCAGATGCAATCGATAGTGAATGTTTCCTTCATTCAACGGACAGTTTAATAAATATTTGCTGAATGGGTATAATAGGGTGACAGGACCAATGCTCGCACGGTAAAAAATGCGTCCAGTCCTCGCACAACTCCAACTAGGATTAATTATTATTCAAGAAATGTTCTTAAAAATATTTACAATACCTTCACTATTACTATACACTCTATTGTTCACCCAATAAGAGTGTTTTCTGACAGTGCAAAGTAGGGTTAATCGCAATTCTTCCTATCGTGCGCGGACTGGCACGTCCCCTGTTGCCTATTGGGTGGACCGTTTCATTACTGGCGCAATGAGCACGACCGGACTTTTTCGTCATTTACTTAATTAAGTCCTCCATTTTTCACCCGCGATCGATTGTTGTTTCATTATTTATATATTTTTCTATGCTGAACTCCCGCCTTACATTGAAATACCTAACCTTTATATTTTAAATCCCTCAGCGAAACCTACAAGACCCTTAATCGTGCGGACATTGGTTCAGTCACTCTATTGTACTTTGAGTGTGAATTTAAATTATGGCGGTCACTTCGTTCAACTCGCACTTGTCACTCGAACGTACAGTGTTGCCACAAGTATTTGACAGTTATTAAAAAAAAATAAAAAATATTATAGTTCCCATATTGAAAATATCTGTAAATATCTGTAATTCATGTTAATAATTTATAAACAAACGCAATATTTTTTATAAACTGTTTCTTCTTCATACGTTATATGTATATTATCCAAATTGCACACACTTTGTCGAATTATCAAATAGTATTATTTTCGAAATTTTCGAGAACAAACAATAAATGTTTGTCTGTTGGGGTAACCTCGAACAGTCGAGTTTCATCGGGTTCCCGCCAATTTCGCCCACTTTTCAAAAATATAAATGTGCGGCATGATTGAACATTTGATAAACATTTGTTGAAAGGGTAATAATGGTATTTTATGGGAACCTCATGAGAGTCCGGTAAGGTATCTTATGGGGAATACCATAGGAAGCCTGTAGATTTTGTTCATGAACTTTGACCGCTCCTGTCGATCCCAACGACCGACCCCATGTTCCTGTCCCACGTGGCGGGGCCGATCCACGGGCTCATCCCTTTCCGTCAACATTAAAAAATTATTTTCTCTAATACTAAAGCATGTATCGGCATTCGGAAAAATTATTGGCAATGTCAATGACACTGCTTGTAAATGTGCCCAGCACTTTTTGTTTAATTTTATTTTTTATATTTTTTCTTTATAAACAAAATTGTTGCTTGCAAATTGTACAATATTATAACGAAAATAAATAAAGAAAATTCTGAAGTTTGCACTAAAAATACGTTGAACATTCTTCTATCGAGTGGCGCAAGTTGAATTTCGATTGGTTAAATAATTCATTCGTTGTAAACAAATTGCGCACATTAGACTATCTTGTGAACTAAGCACCCGGGGATATTTGAATTTCTCTTAAAAATTGAGGAAAAAATCTGGCAACAGGGTGCTGGAATAAGAAAATGACTATGGGAAGGAATCTCTGTGTGGGTTTGCCTATCGATCATCCTATGGGAATCCCCTAGGATTTCTATGGGATATCTTCAGGAGAACAGTGCCGTGAGAAAAGGCCCAATGCACCATGCAATATTATGGAAATATTATGGCGCATCCCATGGGAATTCCCATCAGAAATTCCACCGGAATTTCATGGGAATTCTATGGGATTTTTTTTCACATGTGAACTTCCAATCGTGTTTTACGATCATTTCGGGAGACAAAAATTTTCTATACATATATATATCTATATATATAGATACATAAAGATAGTCCTCGTGCCGTGAACTTGACGCTCTCATTGTTCATAGCAAGCGATGCGGAAAGCCCCACTTCCGGTTTCTGTCCACGGTCTCATAGCATCATGAGCAAAGACCCTCACAAATTCTTCGACGAAAGCTAAAAAATCGCGTACGTATGATTTTTTTCCCCTCTGCATACAGTGAAAGGTTTCAATTTTTCTTCTAAAAGTTCGGAATTTTTTTTTTTTTTTTTTATGACCGGTTTTAACTTCCGGAGAGGAGAATGGGAATATTGTATTTTAGCACAGCCTTCGATTTTTAATCGAATGTGTCCATACGCGCCCGCACGTGTGTGTGTGTGTGCATGTATGTATATGTATATATGTGTGTGTGTGTGTGGGGGGGGGGGTGTGGGTGTGGGTGTGGGTGTGGGTGGGTGGGTGTGGGTGTGGGTGTGGGTGTGGGTGGGTGGGTGGGTGTATATATGTGGGTGGGTGGGTGTATATGTGTGGGTGGGTGGGTGGGTGTATATGTGTGGGTGGGTATGTGGGGCCTGTGTGTATGTGTGTGTGTGTATGTACGTGTGTGTGAGAGAGAGAGGGTTCGTGTGAATGCAAAATGAGTAGCAAAAATAATCCAATGATGTACAAGAAAGACCTATTCGGTCATTGGTATGGCCCGGACCGGGGCAAAATCAACGTTTCATAGATTCAACACATTGTGTATAGTACAGACGCCTCCACTTTAATTTTGAAATACCTTCAGTTGGAATTGTGATTTTTTTTTGAGCAACAAAAAAATGCGGATGGAGATAAACGGGAGGGGGGCGGAGGGGAAGGGGGGGGTGACAACCGGAAGTTGGATAGGGGGCCCCGGTGTGGGCGATACGCACGAACGCGGTTATGGGCCTTGGGTGGTTTATTTTATACCAGAGATGTGTACGAATGCAGTTTTGCGTGACAGTTGGCGGGAAAACGCGAGCGGAAACGCGAGTCAACCGGACGGACGTCGTGAGATCTTTTTTTTTAAGGTCCACAATTTCAACCCTCTTGAAAAACTCCCTCTCTTTGCTAAATCTAAAAGATCAAATTAACGTAGAAAAAAATCGGTTCGTCTACAATTAATTTTTTTTCTTCTGATTTTTAAGAAAAGTCCAGTATCTCGTTACCAAGAGGTTTTAAGAATAAATGTTACTCGACATTTTTTGTAGAGAATTTATTCCTGTATAAAAAAGGTGGTATAGGATTTTCCTCTAAAGTGACTCACTTCAAGGATACAGGCAGAATTTGACGAAATAACGCAGCTTTCACTTCAATATACAGCGATATAAAATTTTGGAAATTTTGAAAAAAAACATACACACGGTTTTTTTTAATTGAATGCTTAGAAATTCTAGAATATGGGAAATGCAAAATTGAAAAAAAAGTCGAATTACCTGGGATAATTTCGTGGATTTCAAATTGACTTATGTATTAACGATAATAATTTTTTTCAGTAATCGATTTCCATTCGACATTCAAAGTGTTCTCTCAATAATCGATTTTCATCCAATCGATTATTCTTCGACTAACGGGTTTTCTGTGACTGTCAGCGATTATCTGCAATTATCGAACTGCATTCGATAATCGATATTCGGATACTCAAATTGTAATCGATCGTTGATATTCTGTGATTTTTCGTTACGACTATCGACTTGATTTCTTCATCGATATTTTGCTACTTTCCATTGTGTTTAGCGATTATCGAATTTTTTTGATTATCGATATATTGCGATTTCTCATTACGACTATCGATTATCGATTTTCTTTGATGATCGATATGTTGCGATTTTTAATGGCTTATCTTTTAAGTATGTATTGATAAAAATCTAATTATTCACAGTGATTGCACGACACATGTGAAGATTATAAAACTGACAGCACGCACTGTATGTATGGGAGTCCATATGGGACCCGTTACATAGCATCTACACTCTACTGGTATATGGGGTTACGTTTTACAATAATCGTTGTTCTTCGATAATCGACGGTCTTTCCATTATCAATATCCATCTCTCCTAATCGATATTCTTGCACACATTGATTACCTTCGACTCTCGAAGTTGCCTCGGTTCTATCGAATGTTCTCGATAATCCATTTAGTTTCATTCACATTACGCTTTACGATAGTCGTTTCTCTCCGATAATCAACTTTTATTCGATTATCGATATTCTCGCGATTATTGATTCGAATCGATTATTGAAGTTTCTTCGGTTATATCGACTTTTCTCGATCATCTATTTTATTTCGATAATCGATATCTCTGCGATTATCGATTCCCATCGATTATCGAAGTTTCTTCAGTTATATCGACTTTTCTCGATCATCTATTTTACTTCGATAATCGATATCTCTGCGATTATCGATTCCCATCGATTATCGAAGTTTCTTCAGTTATAACGATTTTTTTCGATAATGGATTTAAATTCGATAATCGATATTCGTGCGATCATCGATTCCCATCGATTATCGAAGTTTCTTCAGTTATATCGATTTTTTCGATAATCGATTTAATTTCGATAATCGATACTTTGAGTTAATTTTTTTTTTTCTAACGGTTTATATCGGTAAAAGGAATTAATTATTTGGTATTTAAATTGCACGACATATGTGAAGATTGCAAAACTGACAGTATGTACTGCATGTATGGGGGTACCTATGGGTCCCCGTTACAAGGCATTTACACGCTAGTGGCATATGGAGTTATGTCTTTACGACAGAGCAAGTACCCGTACCGCTATGCTTAATAAAGGATGGTGGAGCGAACGAAGGGGAGACGTGGCATTTTTTTTTCTTCTTTCTTTTCTTCGTATGTGCAGGAACAACTGTTGCGAGAAACAATGGCTGTGATTTCTCACTCTCTTCAACATTTACCATTCCACTCGGAATCACCTCTGCAAATGAAAATGTCAATGGGAAATATTGCAGGATGGATCAAATTCGAGCATCCTGAAAGTTTCTTTGCGGCTCATAATTTCAAAGAAATTCAAAATTTCAGAATTTTTAGAATTCCGAAAATATCGATCATTGCAATAAATGAGACAAATTTGTAAAATGTTAGAAAATTTGAGATTTTCAAAAACATGCAAATTTTTGAAATTGGAAGAATTTTGAAAATTTTGAAAAGTCAACATTTCAATTTTCAAAAATTAAATATTTTTGAAATTTTCGAAATTTTCAAAAAATTCAAATTTATGTAAAAACAGATTTCTAAGAAAAGAATATTTTATCGGTGGAGTTGGTACCCGGAAGTTGCTGAGTCCGTACGAAAAAGTACTCCACATGCAGATTTCAAAATATAAAAATTTCCAAAAATTTTAAACTAATGTATGCACAAAAAAATGTTACATGAACTTTATGTGAGAAATAAATTTTACGTATCCGGAAGTTGCTACACTCGCCCGAGCAAGTGTTTCATAGCAAGATTTTCAAAATTCTAAAAATGTCGAAAATATCGGAAATCTCAAAAATATTGGAAATTTGCAAAATTTCCAACATTACGAAAGAAATATATGTACAAAAAAAGTTTATACGAAATTTATGTTGAACATATTTTATTGATAGAAAACGTACCCGGAAGTTGCTGAGCCCGCATGGAAAAGTACTGGTGTACAAGTGCGCACTATCGCTTCTATATCAGACATTCGAAAATTGAGAATATTCCGTTTGGTATATCACGGAGACTCCATGAGGGCGTTGAAGTATTGCCTCCAAGGGCGCCTTTATCCTGCAGCCAGTTGGAACTTTCTTCGCTGAAGAAAACCGCAAGGTACTGGAGGATAATTACTTGACCGAGGCAGAAACCAAGAGCCTCGGCGGAGTCGCTTCGTATTCAAGTTCCAAAATTTTTCCATCAAATTCAGTAGAAAACTTGCCAAATTCAACATTATGAAAAATTGCCAAAATTTTGTTTCAAATTTCCAAAATTCAATAGAAAAAAAAAATTTTAACTGGAAATTAAAATCGATTGAACATTTTTTTTCTAATTGCCAAAAGTAAAAAAACATCGAAATGAAAACATAAAGACAAAAATTTCGAAAAATTTGGAAATTGAATCGATCAAGAATTTTAACAATTTTGAAAATATTGAAATTTTATGAAAGGCTCCACAAAGATTTTCATTAAATTCAATTTCAATAATATAAAAATTGCAACTCTTAATTTTAATTTTCAAAATTAAAAAAGAAATTGGAGGTTCAAGAAAAAATAGAAAAATTCAAAATTAATCTTTTAATCTTTTTCTATAAAATGCAGACAATTTTAATATTAAATAAAATTGAAAAATCCCCAAAACTATTTTCAAATTTTTAATAATTGAAAGAATTTGAAAATAAAAAAAATGACAACATTTAAAAAGCTCCGTCGTTTTAAAAAATTGCAAAGGGTTTAAAATGTTTTCATCAAATTGAATCGAAAATCTGTCGAAGGCAAATACAAAATTTAATAAAATCCGGTACCTAATTTTCGAAATTTACCAAAAAATTTGTAGATATGGGTAATTTTAAAAAACGTAAAAAACTGAGATATTTCCACAAATTTTCAGAAAATTTCGAAAAACTTGAAATTTGGAAAATTTTCGAATCTTCACTTTTTTATAAAATTTTGAAAAGAAACGAAAAATATTGAATTCCAATTAATTCAGAATTTATTTCTATTAAAAAAAAAAACAAAAATGCTTACAAATTGTGAATTCTTGCGATTTTGAACATTGTTTAAAAAATTGAAATATTTGGGCGGGTTTGAAAATTTTGTGAATTTCATTTTTTTTCAATTTTAAAATTTAAGGAATTTGAAAAATTAGAAAATAAAATTTTTTTTTTGATGAATAGAAAATTGAAAAAAATAATCAAAATTTCAGAATTCAAGAAATTTGCAAAATTATGGAAACAAAATCAGAATTTGAGAAATTTGAAAAAACTGGTAAAATTTGGATAATGAAAAAAAAACAATGCGTGAAAATTTTCCAAATTTGGAAAGTTTGCAACTCTAAAAAATTTTCTAGATTTTTTTTCAAACTCTCGGATTTCTAAATATTCGTCGGAACTGAGGAGATAAGATTTATCGCGCTCCGCGAGTCGCAATAGATATATGTTATTTGTTCGGCGATTGGAGGCCTTCAACGAACTCACTGGATTAAATAATAATTGATGGCAAATAATTGCATGGACTGTTATAAGGACATTGCTCAGTTAATTCTAGTCCTTGCCCTGAATGTAGCTAATTGTTTCACAAGTTCCTTATTCACAACATTCCTATACCGTTAAATGGAAGATAAAAAATAGAAGGGAAATCAGTAGATTTGTTCCCAGTCATTAAAGTTTTAACATTACGTTCACAAAATCGAATTTTCCGAAGCAAATTGAAACTTTACAAGTTTTTGAAAGATCTCAAGGTCTTTCCAAAATTGTCGATTTTTTCAAAATATTAAAAAAATGAAAAATTTTGAAAATTTCAAAAAATCAAAAATTTTGAAAATTTTTAAAAGCTTTGAAAACTTTTGAAAATTTTTAGAATTTTTAAAAAAATTTCAAAAATTTTAAACTTTTGCAAGTTTCAAAAATTTCAAAAAATTCAAGAATTTAAAAAATTAAAAAAAATTAAAACAGTTAAAAATCTTTGATAATTTGGAAAAGTCTCTCTCATCTCTCTTTAACTCTCTCTCAATCTGTCATCCAAATTGATGCGAATAAATAATAAAGTTATGTTGATTTTGGCACAACTCCATTCACGTAGATGGAAGCGCGTTTTTTATTTTCAAGGTTTGACGTGTCTATCTTTTCACTGAGTACGTCATATTGCTTACATTTATACATAACTAATTTTTCCCATGCAATTAAAGTTGCGTTGTGGAATTATTTTTAACGCGAAATATCGTATTTTCACCGAGGAATAGTTCGTATTTTTACATTTCTAAATAGAGCGATACAAGTTTTGGGGATGACGGAGTGGGGCGAAATGGGTGCATAGTGTTGCGCGACTCGACTGAATGTTTTATTGAAATTTTTGGGATTCTTGAATCATTCCGCATTTCTGAGATTTTTGGACATTTTTAATTTTTCTGAAATTTTTGAAATTTTTGAAATTTTTAAAATTTTTGAAATTTTTGAAATTTTTGAAATTTTTGAAATTTTTGAAATTTGTGAAATCATTGAAATTTTAAAATTTTTTGAAACGTTTAAGGTTTTTGAAATTTTTAAAATTTTTAAAATCTTTGAAATTTTTGAAATTTTGAAATTTTTTGAAATTTGGGAATTTTGGGAAATTTTTCGTATTTTACTCAATCGTTCAAATCCTTCTCCAGACTTCTCCAATCTTCACATTTTTCAAGTTTATCCTACCCATCTCAACAATTGCAATTTATTAAAACAATTTTTTTTTAATAGACCATGTCTTGAGGGATCCTAGGGGGCAACTGATGGCGTTGATGGTGGGTGAGTGCATCTGGGCACGTGCCAGAAGTTAAAAATAATACTCCTGTATCTGAAAATTACCCAGAGAATTGAGGCCTGGCCCTTACAAAGTATTTCCGTATTTCTTTTTTCATTTTGGAACTTGCATGGCATGAAATTGTGTGGGACCAAATGAACTGAAAAATGCTAGAAGCGCTGAAGTTAAATGACTTCAACGCGCGATATCTCTCGTGTTTTGGGACTTAAGTAAAAGAGTCATATAACAAAAAATATGTATTTTCACTTGAGGAATCATTTTCGTTCAACAAGTTTTTCCATATCCCTGACCCTTTTCCCAATAGATCGCTCTAAACAATTCGAGAAATCGAAACTTTTTCGTTGCCTCAAGTAACTATTTCAGTTCATTTAGGTGTAGATAAAAATCATTGATACCACACAATTAAGTTGATGGGAATTATATTCTTAGAATCTATCAGAATTCCGGCGTGATGCGCGCGCAGTTGGTACCGGAAGCGCGCCATCTATGGAGAACTTGCGTGGCATCGCGCGATGCATTTTTGGCAGATATCTTCAAAACTAAGAATATTAACGAATGTTCATATAAAGCTTTATTGTAGCTCTCAGTGCGCACTACAAAAAACATTTCCATGAAAATTGGCCTATCTCCTTCACACTTCGACATATGATCCCAAAACAAAATGTGAGAGACTGTCTCAATGCGCGCGTAAGTAACGCGAGGAGAATGTGACGTCGACTGCGGCGCGCTGTTGCCGAATACCGCTGAACGCTCTCGCGCGGCGTAGAGTGAATTCGGCAACGCTGCCGTATATATAGATACACGAATAACATGGTTGCGCGGTCTTAATTACGGCGGCCGAAGAGACAGACCCGCATGATGAGATTAATGACGGGTTAGTAATTCTTCGCAGTTCAAGCGACAGCCAATAGTTTAGTGGAGATATAGTTATAACAATGTACACATATATAGTGCGATGAATGTACTCGTCCGAGTTTAGGGATTTTCAAAAATTTCACCGTTTTGAACACGACTGTGTCGCGAAACTGGAGCAAGAGAAGCAATCGTTTCAAACATTCGAAAAATGTTGCAATAATTTTTGAGTTTTTGAAACAAGTACGTGAATTTTTGAAAACTTTCTGCAAATATTAGAAATTTTCAAAATAAAAAATCGAGAAATTGTCCGAAAATTGCACAAACATTTAAAATTTCCAGAACTTTAGTAAATCCAAATATTTGTTAATAAAAAAAAGTGCACTGTTGAAAATTGGAAAAAGTGGAAAAATTTGTGAAATTACAAAAAAAAAAAATTAAAAATGGAAAAAAACAAAAATTTTTGAAAACTCGAAGAATTTTGAAAAATTTGCTAACCCTGAAAATTTTACAAATTTTGAAAACGTGGAAAATTCCAAGAGTTTGAAAGGTTTCAACCAGCTCCGAAAAGGGCCGCCAAGATTTCACCGATTTCAAAAAATTGAACAATTTCAAAATAAACAATTGCTCACCACCTCCCCTAATAAATCATCAATACGATTTTCTCGTCCGGCGAAACTATCTTGAACACAAATATCACGAGAGAGTGGGGCGAGAGAAAGAGTCAGTGGAGATTGGGCTCACTAGATCGCTCGGTCCGATCAGTCTCCTCTGCGATGCAAGGCAGAAGGTCCGTTTTTTTCTTCGGATTGCCCGCACTTTCCCCAAAATCACTAGAAAGTCCCTAAAAATTTCAAAAATCCCTAAAGAAGTTACAGGGATTCCCCCAAAAAGTTGCTTTCACTCAAATTCGCCTCAATCTTCTAAAAAAGTGATCTCCATAAACGTTATAAACAAATAACGAATAGGACCAGGGAAAGTAAACAAATCCGAAAAAAATTGAGAAAATCCGAATTGCAAAATCTAATTGTTGATTAATTATTTATAAACAAATACACTAATAAGAATAAATAAATAAGATTCCTCGGTTTTCCGTAATATCGTTACCGATTTCAGATTTCGTTTCATTTCAAAATATCGTTTTAGATTTCGCGCGCGAAATTTCAATCGATTAGACTCCGAAATGTTATAAACAAATGAAACAGGGAATAAACAGAAATAAATAACGGAGATATATCTGATAAACTTCACTCACCTCGTAACTTTCACCAGCATCTGCAGCCGATTCAGTTACCAACGTCTATCGTTTCTATTATTCAAGAGCGCGCGGAGTTTGAATTCATCTTAAACAATGTTATAAACCAATAAACAACTGAACAAACAAAAATAAATCGCAGAGATTGGTCGGATAACCTATATTCAAGAAATCCCAACTTTCACTTGCACCTGCGGTCCATTCAATTACCGATTTCTATCGTTTCTTGTATTCAGGGAACGCGCGCGGAATTTGAATACATTTGTGCGCTCGAAATTGGAATTTTTTGAAAAGCCCGCGATTTTTGAATCAATTCATAGAATTCGAGCAAGGCAACTTCCGGTGTTTCTGTTATTAAAAAAATACCGCGACATTTCGATTTGTTTCAAAAGCGCGTCAAATTCGAATCTATTCAAATCGCCCGCGGTTTTCAAATTCAAAAAAAAAACACGCAATTTTACCATTCATTGTAAGAAATTGATCGATTTCATTATTTATTGGGATTTAAAAATCGCGCGAGATTGAATTCAGTATAAAAGCGCGCGAAATTTGAACATATATAAAAAACGCGCGAAGTGGAATTAATTTAAAATATTGAAATAATTCAAAAATCCCGCGCTTTCTAAACTCATTTAAAACCCCGCGATCTTTTAATTTATTCAAAAAATCCGTGAATTTATAGACAGATTAGATCCCCTCTATTAGGGGGAAAAATTGTTAAAAAGCGCGGGAAATATAAGTTCGGTTAAATCGCGCGGGAAATAGAAATTCCGTTAAAAAGCGCGGGAAACGTAACTACGTGAAAACCGCGCGAACTTTGGATTAATTTGAAATTGAGTGGCGTGTGGAAGAGGGAGAGAAGTTGTATATTATGTGCCAAGTCTTTCTGATGATCACGAAATCCTGAAACATGTATCTCTGAATCACGTCAATGTCAACTAACTTATACGTATGATTCACCATTTTTTTTTCTGCTGGCTGCGTCAAACACGTCTTGGATAGTTGGGGACCATAAAATAGAACAATTTCGAGGGTGTCAAGCGTAGAAAGTCACAATTTTTTGTTTGTGGTGCATACCGCAAGTTTATGTTTATGGGAACAGAGTTTTTGCGGCTAATAATATCTGGACTCTGGTTACACTAGTTTTGGTACGTTGAACCTGATATATTATACATGTGCATTTGCATTAAAATGTTGTGATAATTTTTCAAAAATTCCACTTGACGAAATTTTTTTGTGATTAATTTTCTTTAGGTGAAACGGTTGAACCCCTAAAGGGCTGTTTGACAATTTTTTTTTTTTTTTTTTGGTAAAGAAAATTTCTTGGCCCACATGTGTTCCTTATTAAAAAACAAAATAATTTTAGTTTAAACGCAGATGTTTGGAATTTTTGTTTAGAATTTTTTTTATTGAACGGGATGAATTGTAATTATTTTCTTTTTCTGCAGACATTTCAACATTTTTTTTGGAAGGTGAAAATTTGGAAAACATGTCGGGGGACGCTACAACTTCGGACGAGGAGGGCTCGCAAGAAGATTCGGCGCAATATGATATTGATGACTTGGAAATGATCAAGACAATTGGTAAGTGGGGGTGTAATTTTGAAAAACAGAAGACTGGTGATTTCTTTCAGATTTTGAAAATTTTGGAGTAATTAAAATTTTTTCAAATTTCGAATTCCTCCGATTTTTCGGATTTTGGAAATTCCAAATTCCTTCTACGAAATTTTCTAAATTTTTAATGTTTCTTAAATTTTCCAAAAATTGGAGATTTTTTAAAATTTTTGTTCCCGTTTTTAACAGGTTTTAAAATTTGGGAAAAATTTTGGACTTTTAATTTTTTTTTGATTATGATTTTACATAATATTTTATATATACATTATAAATATTAGAAATTGGTAAAAATCTGAAAAATTATGAAATTTCCAATTTTCCACATTTTCCAATTTCCGGAAAACTTGACTTCCGGTTTTTTGAAAAATCTTCTACCAAACCTATTTTATTTTTCGCCACGTTAAGAGCGCGTCACTTTTTTTAAATTTCGGAATCTTCATAATTTTTAAGATGCCCAATCCTCCAATTTCATGGAAAATCATAAAAATTCCCCAAATCTCCAAAATTTGTAAACCACGCATAGAAAAAAAATTAAAAAACTGTTTCTTTAGTCTCCACAGAACGAGATCACAAAGCCCAACCTGAACCCAATTCCCCAAAAAGCGACGAAAAAAAAACCGGTACAATATTGTGTCAGTCACCTCCGTGACGGAACAAAAAATTGTGCGAAACGGTTTCAACAGAAAGAACTAAAAAAAAGAGGAGAAAAAAAATCGGAAAGTGCAGAGGACAGTTTTTCTCGGGGCAGTCAGTCCACCTCTCACTCTCCAGTGTCCCACTTGTTATCGCCTTTCTTTCCTCATTCGACTGGTACCAAACCGCGAGGTAACCCAATCGCTTGAGGCTCTTCTTACATTCACTCCATTTCAAAATTGCAATCACAGAAACACCGAAAAATTTTACAAAATGAAAAATCGATTTTCCATCAGATCTCAACGTTTCATGGTATTTCTGACCTTTCTAGACTATTTAAACTAAAATGTCTGTCTGTGTGTGTATGTAGCTAGGTATGTATGGGGTCAAATTTTTCGTCCACGATTTCTCGCGACTGAATTATGCGATCGAGGTACTGAATGATCCAACCGAAGCCTCTTCACGTAACTCAGATGTGATTAGTTTTTGGATGGAATTGGTCCATTACATATATTGTTATTAACAATGTCAATTGTTTATAATGTTCTACTACATAAACTATTAAAGTTAGCGCAAAATTCATATAAGAAAAGTTATTCCCCATATAAAAATACGTATTTTATGTGAAATGCCTTTTTTCGATAATTTGCATAATTAAGGAGGTATAGCAGTCTCAACAATGATGTATGTGATGAGTGAATGAATGAACCCAGCGCCGTCATGATGGTCTCAATCGAAGCATTTCCGTTCAGAATCGAGCGGATTACATTTTGGATGGCATTCGTGGAGTATATGCAATGTTATTAACAATTGCAATTGTTTATACTGTTCCACTGGGTAACATATCAAAGTTATCGTCGTTATTGCGGCCGCACTCCTATTGGCGTCTCACTCCCACTCAAGTAACGTCCATAAGTCTCATCCTCATGCTCACCATGCATCTACTCAAATATTCATCATCATCTGCTCCATTAATGACTCAGTTCAGAATTCTCAAATCGGCAAGTTTTGAGTATGACATTACTGATTAACCGGCATATATTGGAGGAGACTAAATTTAGTACACTGTGCTGAAATACCAAATCGGGAAGTTTTGTTTGCACTCACCACTAGTCTTAGGAATTTAATTAGCAGCCCCCCCCCCCCCCGAGTGGGTTTACGACAAAATGTCATAAGACATTTCTTGTAGGGAATATTATTTCCGACAAAAAATGTAATTGCGAAATTTTCCTCCACCGACCCACTCTCGAGATAGCTCCGAAATTTCAATAAATGAGACATGGGTGTGATAGCGTATTGGCTGAACCTGCGACTTTAAGACCGCCGTATGTCCTTAATTATGCCATTTAGGAAAAAAAATTATATGACATAAAAGGTGTATTTTTAAGAGATGAACAATATTTATTCAGCACTTTTTATCGTATCTCTGATTGTTTGCATTCGTTTCGTTCGTTTGAAAAATAATCAGTAGAAATTGAGGACAATCTCGACCAAAAATCAACATGGCGGCGCCCTGCGCGATCAGCTGATCTTTGGCGGGAGTTTGCAGATATTAGCAATTCGGGATATTTCGTGATGCAAGGAGAATCCAATAAGATGCAATCGATATTGAATATGTTTCCTTCATTCAACAAACAGTTTAATAAATATTTGCTGAATGGGTATAATATTGTACTTTATGTGTGAATTTGAATTCTGGCGGTCACTTCGTTCAACTCGCACTTGTCACTCGAACGTACAGTGTTGCCACAAGTATTTGACAGTTATTAAAAAAAAATAGAAAAATATTATAGTTCTCATATTGACAATATCTGTAATTCATGTTAATAATTTATAAACAAACGCAATATTGTTTTATAAAAGGTTTCTTCTTCATACGTTATATATATATTATCCAAATTGCACACACTTTGTCGAATTATCAAATAGTTTGTTATTTTCGAAATTTTTGAGAACAAACAATAAATGTTTGTCTGTTGTGATAACCTCGAGCAGTCGAAGAATTACAAACAACATTCGAATTTCATCGAGTTCCCGCCAAAATCGCCCACTTTTAAAAAATCTAAATTTGCCGCATGATCGAGCGTTCCTAAATTGACCAAGTAAATGTACGTATGATAAACAAAAATCAATTGACAAATTGAAGTTGTAAAATCCGGAAGTCGCAGTGGACAACCGACACCTGTCGTTAGTCGTTAACATGCGACTAGTATTAGATATTCGCCAATGTTAAATATTTATAGCGTAAAGTGGGAAGAGGAAAGATCGAGATTGTCGCCAACTAGCCAGGGTCGATAAGATTTTTCATTCACTAAAAATTTATGGCTAACATTTCTCTTCAGTCATTTGCACTGTCTTATGTCTCTTAAATAAGTGCTATGATGTCTTGAACTTGAACATTTTTCAAAACGGAGTTCTGAGAAAATTGCACTTAATTGGGAATTAGTATTCTTAACTTCGCGATGGGATGAAAGTCTTTTGGTAATTTTTGATAGCTTTTGTTCACAGGCACTGGAACATTTGGCCGGGTCATCCTCTGCAGGCATCAAGGAAGTCCTCTAGCCCTGAAGGTCCTGTCGATGGTTGATGTAATTCGACTGAAACAACTGGAACATGTGCGGAATGAAGTATCTGTTCTTAAGGAAGTCAATCATCCTTTCATAGTCAATATGTAAGTCAGCTCAGTCCTAGGCTAGATAGTATTTTAATTTCCATTACAGTTGAGCATCCGTTGATATCCGCTCCCCTAATTGTCCGGATCTCTCCTCACGCCCTGTGGCCCCTCCGCAATCTTCCCCCACTCCCTATGCGCTCTCCGCTCCTGCTTGACCTTCTGCGCATCGGGCTGCGCAGTGTCTCAATTTCTAGCCATTTGTGGGTTCTCTTTCTATTTATAATTTTTAGAAGTTGCGCATTTTTTTTTTCGATTGGCTCAATTTTTGAATTTTTTGAGGATTTTTCGACTTTTTAGAAATTCAATTAATACAATTTTTTTCTTTCTTAGGCTCTGGAGCGGAAGAGATGAGAGCAATGTTTATATGATGCTGGAATTTGTCGCGGGCGGCGAATTATTCTCATACCTCAGGGCTGCTGGAAGGTTTTCAGTTACCACCAGTTGCTTCTATGCATCGGAAATTGTTTGCGCCTTGGATTACCTGCACTCCAAGCATATCGTCTATCGTGATTTGAAGCCCGAAAACCTATTATTAGACAATCACGGCCACCTCAAGATCACCGACTTTGGATTCTCCAAGAAATTGACCGATAGGTGAGGATGTCTCAGTGGTTTGGAAAGTTCTGAAGGGCTCGGAGGTCCAAAAAAATCTGATATTTTTTTGGAAATTCGGAATTTTTTTATATCTTTGGAACTTTTTGACATTCCGCAAATTTTCAAATATTTGGAGGTATTGGAATTTTCAAAAATTTTTTATATTGAATTTTTGCAACTTCACCCACCCCCCCCCCTTTTCTCGCTTTCTTATTTTATAATTTCTAATTATCGCAAACTTATCATACTTATCTAATTGTGGTCACTTGAAGTATTGCTATTGAAATAATATATGCTTGGGACCTCAGAGATTTTGCGATAATAAAACACAAGAAAACGTGTGTACAAAATGTACTCTGGCCTCATCCACCAGTAAAAACGAATTTTGTAGAAGAATTTTTGTATAGGTGATTATTGAAAATTTACCCCCGCATTCCCCTTTATTGTTCCGACCGGTCCCAAGTTCAGGATCATTCATAGCTTTTCATCAATTTAGCATTGGGAAACGTCGCAAAGTTGGCGAAGGAAGTTCAGAAATTTTAGCAATTTCAGCAATTTTTTAAATCATAGAAATTTTCGGAATTTATGAAAATTTTGGGATTGACCATTTTTTGAGATTTTAAAGATTCGTGACATTTTCAAAATCTAGAAATTTTGAGATCGTTTTTAAAAAATAGAAAAGACCTTTTGATTCACAATTTTTTTTCAGATTTTTGTAATTTTTAAAAGTTTTGCAATTTTTAAAATATACAAAATTTCGGTAATATTTAAAATTACAAATGAATAATTAGAATTTTCGATTTTTTTTTATATTTTCGGCAATATTTTGAAGTTTTCAAAGTTCCCAAATTTTTTTGAAATCTTCGAAATTTTCGGATTTTTTAAACTTTTTGGAGTCGTTGTAGTTTTCAAAAACCCTATGGAAAATTCAATAGAAATTATATGACTTTTGAGGTCTTTATTGCCACTAGTCAAAATTAACAAACACCGCAATATTTTCATCCCCTCGTTCCATTTTATTTCACGCACAAAACGAGCAATGATAACATTTACGTATTGGCAATCGTAATTCATGTGAATTGTCTTACAACGAGCAGGTCGTTTTATATTCGTCTGAAAAATGTGAAAAGCGCTTTTGCGGTTGTTGGTTAATCGAACAGATGTGCTCGTATAAACACGATTTCGGCGTTTTATTGGGATTTATTTTTGGAATTTGATATTAAAATCGCTCCAAAAAAATTGTAGTTTTTCGAAAAATCCAGATTTATGGAAATTTCTAAATGATATAGAGATTTGAAAAATTTGAAAATTTTGAGAAATGCAAAAATTTAGAAAAACTTGAAAATTTTCAAAACTTTGAAAAATTTCAAAAATTAAAAAAAATTGCAAGATTTGAAAAATTTGAAAATTTTCAAATTTGAAAATCTGAAAAGTTGAAAAAAATTCAATATTTTGAAAAATTTGAAAATTTGGAAGAAATTGAGAGTTTTCAAAAATCTGAAAAATTTGAAAACTTCTGAAAAATTTGAAAATTTGAGGGATTCAAACAAAATTGAAAGAAGTGCTAAAAGTGGTAAAATTTTACAATAATTGAGAAACCTCACAAAATTCCAGACTTTTCTAAATTTTCAAATTTTCGGGTTTTGAACCAGCCGAAAATCTCAAAAAGTCGAGAGATTGAAAGATTTTCAAAAATGGCAAAACCCAAAACCTAAAAAAAAAAATATTTTTCATTTTACAGAACCTGGACACTATGCGGTACTCCCGAGTATTTGGCACCCGAAATAATTCAAAGTAAAGGTCACAATAAGGCCGTAGATTGGTGGGCACTGGGTGTCCTGATATACGAAATGTTAGCTGGATACCCGCCCTTCTTCGACGACAATCCATTCGGTATTTACGAGAAAATTCTAGGAGGTAGGATAGAGTGGCCGAAGCACGTGGATCCAGTTGCCAAGGATTTGATAAAGAAACTTTTGGTAGCTGATAGAACTAAAAGACTTGGAAATATGCGTCAGGGAGCTGAGGATGTTAAGAGGCATAGATGGTTCAAGCTCATCGATTGGTCATTGGTAAGTCATTGAATTTATTTTTCAAAAGTGCTCCGCAAAAATGACTCTTAAAAAAAATTTTTAATTCTTCCACAAAATCATTTTTTTCATTAAGTTTTTTTTTTTTTTCAATTTTTTCATTTTTTTTCTAATTTGTTTATTTTTTTTAAATAATTTTTCTGTTTCTTGTTTGCTAATTTGTTTTTTTTCGTTTTTTTTCAAATTCTTTTTTGTTTTGTTTTCTAATTTTTTTTTATTTATAAATTTCAGGTACCTCAGAGAGCCTTGACTCCGCCAATTAGACCAAGAGTTAAGGCCCCAGGTGATGCTAGTTGCTTTGACGATTACCCAGAAACAGATTGGCGATCTCAGCCCCCCCTACCCCCGGATCAATTAGCTCTCTTCCAAGACTTTTGACCCAGCCCACTTAATCCAATTAGCAATATTGAATTCCTAGATTTTGCAGTGCAAAAAGTAAAAATTGTTATAAAAAAAAATATGCCCAAAGCATGTGATTAATTTTGAGGTCATCTCAGTTTCAACGAGATTATTGAAGGTAGCCTCAATTTAAGACGTAAGTGTTAACTCGACTTCGTATCAATTCGAGGCATTATTTTTATCGCGTGATAGTCCTCATTTAAGACATGCGTCTGATTGTGAGACTTAATCTTCATTTCAGACTTGAGCCTGAATTGGAGTAGCGAGGCTTAATTAAAGGTCTTAATATTGAGTTAAGACCTGTGTTTTAGATTGACACTCACGTCTTAATTTAAGACGTGATTTTTTATTCGTAAGTCTTAATTAAAGTCCTGGAAGTTATGATCTTACGCTTAATTTGAGACTCTAAGTTAAGACATAAATCTGCGTTTAAGACTCGAGTCCTAATTTAAGACTGCAGTTTTAAGATTTCTGGCCCACCTTTTAGCTAGATGGTAATATTAAAATATGAAAATTGTTATGAAAAAATGAAAGATCATTTTGAGGTCTTTTCAATCTTAAGACGATTTTTCAAGATAGCCTAATGTGAAGACTTGAGTCTTAACTCAACATTGTCGCAATTTGAGACAATTTTTCATTTCAAATTTGAGTCTTATTTCAAGACATTAATCCTCATTTAAGACCTGAGTAAAAGATTGAGCTTGTATGAATTGACCTCGGAATATTAATTGAAGGCCAATATTTTACATTAACTCTCACGTCTTAATGTAAAGTTTGAATTTTCATTTCAGACATAAGTCTCAATTTAAGGCGTACTTATGACCTCCATCTTTTTTTGGGGCTCGTGTCTTAATGAGGGACATTAATGTTTAGACTGGACTTTGAGTTAATTTAAGACATCTTAATGAAGCGTACGGCCCTTAATTTAAGATATGCGCTCCAATTTAATACGAGGCTTAGTTTGAGAAAGCAATTGTAATGTGAAAAGAACCTGGAACTTCCAGACTCAGAAGGTCCAAATAACAATTAAGAATTGAGTCTGATCTTAAAATCTGAGCCTAAATTTGAGACCTCATTGTTACTTAGGACAGGAGTACTACTTTGAGATCCAAGTCGCAATTTAAGACCCGAGTCTCAATTTAAGATCCGAGTCTTAATTTGAGATCTGATTATTAATTCACGACTTATGTGTTAGATTATGACTTGTATGTTCATTTAAGACTTTAGTCTTCTGTCAAGACTTAAGGCTCCATTCAAGTATTCACTCGTAATGTTAGTTTTACGTCTTAATTTAAGGCCTAAGTAGAAATGGAGGATCTGACTCTTGAATTGACATCTGCGGCTTAATTTAAGGCCTGCCCCTTAAGCCATGATTTTATTTTCAAATCGAGATTTGTTTTGATAATTTGAAACATGAGAGTCCTATTTTAAGACCCACCGTTAGATTGGGACTTATTTTTGAGTTTGAGACTTGACGCTCAATTTGAAATTTCATTCAAATTTAATACGGATGTCTCAATGTAAGACAATATAAGACCATGGTCAATCGGATGATTAAGTTTTAACTTTGAGTGAACGTCCGAATTTAGGATTCTGTTATTGATTCCAAACATGAGTCTTAAAGTCTTAATTTGAGACATGAGTCTTGATTTAAGGCATAAGTCTTAATTTGAGACATAAGTCTTAATTCAAGACATGCGTCTTAATTTAAGACATGAGTCTTAAATTAAGACATCAGTCTTAATGTAAGATATCAGCCTCAATTTAGGACGTCAGTCTTAATTTAAGACATCAGGCTTAATGTAAGACATCAGGCTTAATGTAAGACAACAGTCTTAATTTAATACGCTAGTCTTAATGTAAGGCATCAGGCTTAATGTAAGACATCAGTCTTAATTTAAGACATCAGTCTTAATTTAAGACATCAGTCTTAATTTAAGACATCAGTCTCAATTCAAGACATCCGTCTTAATTTAAGGCATCTGTAGTAATTTGAGACATCAGTCTTAATTTAAGACATCAGTCTTAATTCAAGATATTTATCTTACTTGAAGAGTTGTGTATTAATGCAAGATCTATACGTCACGTCCATACTTGAATAACTTAGGCCCTACGTCTTAAATTGAGACTTGAGGATTAATTTAAGAATTGTGTCTTGATTTACTATTTAAGGTATTATTACCCCTTAAATTTTTTTTATTATTCAGAAAGTTATATTGTTTGTTGTTTTTTTTTGTAAATATTAGATCATCTACTGCTGTTGATTTTGAGAAAAAAATATTTATTGTAGAGCGGAGAAAATATGTAGTTGTTGATATTTTGTAAATAATTAAATGGAATATTGATAAAAATCGTATTATGAAAAAAGTTTTGTATCCCGTTAATTTCGAATTGTGGAAATCCAATGGATTTTTTTGTAATGTGAAAAAACTTTGACGATTTGAGAATTTTGGAATCTAATGTTTTTTGGAAATTTATTTTAAAATATTTTTGAACCTCGAAATTTTGCAGAAACAGAAATAAGGAAGGGTTAATATATTTTCAAAAATATTTAAAAGTTTGCAATTTGTTAATTTTTTAGATTTCTCAAAATGGCTTTTGCGAAGTTTTCATCAAATTAAGCCTTTATCTTTATTTAATTACGAAATATCACGAGTGGAACTACTGATGATGTAATTTATGTCATCCCAAGGAAGCATTCTTTTCGGAAAATTTTCATATAATTGAAAATATGTTGGAAATTGAAATATTTGAGCGAAATTTTTTTAACGCCTCAAGTAACTTTTTCAGTTTATTTAGGTGAAGATAAAAATCATTGGTACCACACAGTTAAGTTGACGGGAATTATATTCTTCGACTCGATCAGAATTCTCACGTGCTGCGCGCGCAGTTGGTACCGGAAGCGCGCCATCTATGGAGAACTTGCGCGGCATCGCGCGGAAGCATTTTTGGCCGATATCTTCAAAACTAAGAATATTAACGAATGTTCATATGAAGCTTTATTGTAGCTCTCAATGTGCACTACAAAAAACATTCTGATGAAAATTGGCCTATCTCCTTCACATTTCGACATATGATCCCAAAACAAAATGTGAGAGATTCTTTGAATGTACAGCTGGAGAAAGTGATTCAGCTTCATATTTGCCGGAAGTTGAAAATTTTCGGTAAGTTTGAAAATTTCCAATGGGGATTGATGTAGTACTTTACCCAGGTCCGGTGTAATGCAACTGTTGGTAAGTTAGTGATTTTATAAGATTGTCATCTCGATTTGTAGATGGTCAAGATTTTTTTGTAACGACATGAACATTTTTTTCCAAGTGATATTTTTTGTATCTTTGCATATAAGTAGCTTTAAAAAAAATTTCTGAACTACGCTTGCTTGAAATTAATTTAGGAATGTTGAAGATTCATGTCGCTGGAGGTAACGGGAGATGGCGGAATGGTGCCCCTCCCTAACACGATCGATATACGGTTTAACATTCAAATATTTAGTGATTTTGGTTTGAAGTTGGAAATTGGAATTAATGTTTTTGGGCCAAAATTGTAATTAATGTCTGTTCAACGAAATTTCAAAATTCGAAATAATCAAAATTTCTAAATTTCAAACCTTTAAAATTTCAAATTTTGAAAATTTCTAATTTTCGAAATTTTCGAAATGTCAAAATTTCAAAATTTCAAAATTTCAAAATTTCAAAATTTCAAAATTTCAAAATTTCAAAATTTCAAAATTTCAAAATATCAAAATTTCAAAATTTCAAATTTTCGAAAGTTCAAAATTTCAAAATTTCAATTTTTTGAAATTTTAAAATTTCAAAATTTCAATTTTTTGAAATTTTAAAATTTCAAAATTTCAAAACTTCGAATTTTCGAAATTTCAAAATTTCAAATTTTTAAATCTTTGAAATTTTAAAATTTTTCAAAATGTCAAATATTCAAAATTTTCAACATTTTCAAAATTTTCAAAATTTCAAATGTCCAAAAATTCAAATTTTCAAATTTTCAAAAATTCAAAAATTCAAAAATTCAAAAATTCAAAAATTCAAAAATTCAAAAATTCAAAAATTCAAAAATTCAAAAATTCAAAAATTCAAAAATTCAAAAATTCAAAAATTCAAAAATTCAAAAATTCAAAAATTCAAAAATTCAAAAATTCAAAAATTCAAAAATTCAAAAATTCAAAAATTCAAAAATTCAAAAATTCAATATTTCGAATTTTCAACATTTCAAATTTTCAAAGTTTTACATTTTCAAAATTTTATAATATCGATACGTTCGGATTTTCTTTTAATTGTGAGTGCTGTGGAGGTTTCGCAAGTTTTGGAACTTTTGAAAATTTTGAGAATTGAACTTCATGAAATAGAATAACTAATAATTCCGAATTCTTGAGATTTTTGGATTTTTTGAAGATTTTGACGTTATCCAAACTTGCGATTTTTTTGTCCGTTGGAACTTTTTTTGGAACATTTTTTTTCGGTCGTTTTTTAACTTCCCGATTTCCGGAAGTTAATTTATAAAACCTAATTCCTGAAATTTTCACAATGTTCAAAAACTACCAAATTCCGAAAAACGACAATAGCAAATAATTCAGAGTTGTTAAAATTTGATGAATTTTTGAAGAGAATTCAGAAATTTTGGAATGAAATTTGATCCATTTTACAATCTCTAAATTCTAGAACTACATACCAGTTGCACATCTCAATTGGCGAACTATATACGTATTGACTATATCAATTGCAGATTTTATTTTTGAGGGTGGAAAGCCTAAATTCGAAGCCGAAAGTTCCTTAACCATATGTTTATACGATACCCTTCCGTGAAGTTATTCGATTTTGAAATTCATCAATCACAGCGGTACTCCGCCAATTGCGTCGGTACTTTCAGGAACGTGAAGGAATAGTTCCAAATGAGGGAACCGTTCCAATGAGAGGAACGCTCGCGGGAATGCTGCCAGTAGAAGAGCAGTTCGAAGTCGAAGAACTGTTCCTGGAACAGTACAAGTCAAGAAATAGTTTCGGGAACAGTTCCAATGAGAGGAACGGTCTCGAGAATACTGCCAGTAGAAGAGCAGTTCCGGCGTGTTTCCAAGTGGAGCCACCGGTCCCGGAACAGTGCAGATGGAGACGGAGTTCTGGGAACAGTTCCAAGTGAAGGAACAGTTTCAAGGGGAGGAACGGTTTCAAGAACCCTGCAAGTAGAAGAGCCGTTCCGGGAACAGTTTCAAGTGGAGGAACTGTTCCTTGAACAGTACAAGCGGAGGTACAGTTTTGGGAACAGTTCCAAATGAAGGAACAGTTTCAACAGGAGGAACGGTTTCGGGAACACTGCAAGTAGAAGAGCAGTTCCAAGTGGAGGAACTGTTCCTGGGCCAATGCAAGTGGTGGAGTAGTCCTCAGAACAGTTCCAAATGGAGCTATCGTTCTGGGAACAATGCATGCAAAGGCACAGTTCCACGTGGAAGTACAATTTAGGAACTGTTCTGGGTAGAGGTAGAGATTCAGCAGTTGTTCCACTTAGATGTACAGTTCCGAGAACCGTTCCAGATAAGCGTCCTGTTCCGCATAGGTGGAACTCTCGAGCTGATGGGGATCTCGACACGGTTCGTCCACTGTGAACAGTTGACAGAAGTGGACCTCCCACTGGAACAGTTCCCGTCATTGGAGTTCTATCGGGTCAAGGTGGCGGAAGCATATCTTGCTAGAACCCCCATCACCTAGGACAGTTTTCGAACACCCAGCTTCACTAGAAACAGTTCTTACAATTGTTGTCTGTCATTCCTCCTGGAATAGTTCGTGGAACTGTACGTTCAGTCGGGAGATTTCTGGGAACTGGATCTCCTCCTGGAACTGCCAGCTCACTCATTGGTTAACTTTAAAAAGTGAATAACTCGATGGTTAGACGTCGTATAAAAAAGTTGAAGAAGAACTTTCCACTCAAAATTTTGCCCGCCTTGCACCCTAGAAGTTCCGCAGGGGACATCGTGCACAAATATGACGATATCTGCAAAGGAACAATAATTACTTGCATCTATTGAAGGGCAATTGAAATAAGACAGTTGCATTAGTATCCGATAACCTGTCTTGACCTGGTGATAAGCGTTTGATTGTAAAGCAAAAGTCAGTTGTTTGTTTTTTATTGGCTAGTTTTCATAGGATCTGCATTTTCAGAATATTCCGTTTCTTCCGCTTTAGATTATGGACGACTTTGAATTATTTAGAGAAATGGAGCAGCTTGTTATATAAGCATGCACACAACAAATTCATCTTTTGTTGACTTCGGGGTTCAGACAGCTAAACAAGTGAGTTACCAAAGTGCATCTCCGATTTGTAATTTCTGTTTGCCTTTCCTACATTTTCCGATACGTCAAAATTAAATGTTTCAATCCCATTTATCAAGCAGATAATTATGAATATTACTAGCCGCATAGTCAGCGTGAGGACGAGAATTATACGTGTTACTGGAGTGAGAGTGAGACGCCCATAGGGGTGCGAACGCTCGAGGGTTGAACCCGTCATACCTCCTTAATTATGACAAATATGAAAAAAAGTGATAAAAAATTAAATATGCATTTCTACTTGCCGAGCAAATTCTGCTTAATACGTTTTGCCGTATCTCTTACCGTTTTCGAAATAGAGCGTTGTAAACAATTCAATTGTTAATAACAAAAAAAGTGCTCGCTCAATTTAAACCACAAACTAATGCGATCTACGTTCCATGAAGACGTTCCGAATGAGACCTCGATGACCCTGATCGTTCCACCCGTTCGTGAGAAATCGTTAACAGAAAATTCCGATTCGACACATACAAACATACACACACACAGAGACATTTGTTCAGAATTAGACGGGAAGCATTTTGGTATACTTGAATTCTCATTCCAGAAGAATCCAGCGCAATGTCAAGGATCCTGCTCCTCCTAGTAACCTGTTTGGGCCACGCCCCCTATCTGATTGCCCACCACTACAGCAGAAGTATCCACTACCCGCTATCCAACATCGATCGCTCGATCGAGCTACCGGAGATCACCAACAAGCTTCCCCTGCAGACCGGAAAATGCGAGAGCTACAACTCCCGAGATCTGATCCTGACCCTTCCAGGCACAGCACCCAGGAACCTGTACCCAGGCTTCATCAACAGTTACCGCGTGTCCTGCCTAAGTCTGACAGACAGCTCGATCGATACAATCGATCCAAACTCATTTCTCCATATTGCTAATCTTCTGTACCTCGACCTATCACGCAATAGGATCCAACTATGCGATCTTCCGAACCTCCGCAACCTGGACCTGTTGAGAACCTTGGTAATCGATGAAAACGATCCTCAAGGTCAGCAGCAGAGAGACCTGACCCTATCCCTGAGCTACTTCCCGCGTCTCGAGCACCTCTACCTTCGGAAGAACTTCCTGCGAGACATTACCATCAATCTTAGGCACAATTTTCCATCGCTTACCCACTTATACCTATCGGACAACCACCTGGAAGGTCGAACGTTCCGTCATCTGCAGCTACCATCTGCCTTGACACATCTGCACCTGGAACGGAACAAGATTCAAGAACTGAGCACCGGCGAGTTCATCAACCTATCATCGCTATTTTTGGATGGTAACAAAATATGCTCAATCACCTCATGGCAGACCCAGCGCTATCCTAATCCACTTGTGCTACGAGCAATGGGTAATCTCAAGTTTTTATCATTGCTGAAGAATGACATAAGCTATATGGATCGTGATAGCTTTGCAGAGAGCAGAGGTCTGCAGAGTTTGAACTTAGCCCACAACTCTATTAGCACTATATATCCTGGTACTTTTGATGTGCTTCGTCAGCTGACGGATTTGTCATTGAGCCATAATCGTCTAACGGTGGTACCAGACGTGAGCCAGCTGATGGCACTTGGCAGTCTATCGCTGGATCATAATTATATTGATAGAATTTCAACCAATGACTTTGCTAATCTACATCGTCTCAGGTGGTTGTCACTTGGTAGCAATAGAATCAACACCATTGAACGGGGCGCTTTCGTTAATCTGGTATCATTGGAGGAACTTGACCTTTCTGATAATCAACTGTCTTATCTGCCCTGGGGATGGATCTCTAATGCGTGCATCCAACACTTGGATGTTCGTAATAATCTTTTTACGAGTATTGGGAGCTTATCTCTGGACAATATCTGGACCTTGACACATCTGTATGTGCAGGGTACACCGTTAAGCAATGTTATTACGAGTGGACACTGGCAGATTAATTCGAATACAACAGTACATCTCAAGTACACGTCGTCTGTAGTTCGTGGACCTTGCTACGTTGACTGCTATGGGGGTTATATCATACCAAGGAGAACGTTTCAGGATGAGTGGACGTGGTAGCTTTAGGACAATTGAGGGATTATGGGTCTAGGAAAGATTTTTACGGACAAAATTTCTAAGGACAACAATTGACCAGACATTCTCCAGGTTCTCCAGGTTCTCCAAGTGCTTCAGGTTCTCCAAGTGCTTCAGGTTCTCCAGGTGCTCCAGATTTTCCAGGCTATCCAGGTTCTTCAGGCTCTCCAGGCTATCCAGGTTCTCCAGGCTATCCAGGCTCTCCAGGTTCTACAGGTGCTTCAGGTTCTCCAGGCTCTCCAGATTCTCCAGGAAATCCAGGTTCTCCAGGTTTTCCAGGTCCTCTAGGTTATCCAGGCTCTCCAGGTCATCAAGATTATTCAGGCTTTCCAGGTCCTCCAGGCTCTCCAGGTGTTTCAGGTTCTCTAGGCTCTCCAGGTTCTTCAAGTTCTCCAGGTTCTCCAGCTTCTTCAGATTCTTCAGGTTCTCCAGCTTTTCCAGCTTTTCCAGGTTCTGCAGATTCTCCAGGGTCTTCAGATTCTCCAGTTTCTCCAGGCTCTTCAGGTTCTCCAGGTTCTCCAGATTCTGATTCTGTGAATAAATAATACATTGCAAAAGGAATGGTGACACAAAAGGAATGGTGTGCAATCCTTTGATTCATCTCCATGCGCACGGAGCACTGATCGTTGATCGACCTTGGTGGACTTCAAGAACTGTGGCTATGCGGGTTTTACCATACTGGGAATGAAATCGTAACAATTGTGAACCACCTTCTTTGGGCACATTTTGACGTACTGGATCTGGATATTATGGAAAATGAAAGTATAAATTAATGAGAATGAAGTGTGTTGTTTATTGGTGATATCATTGGGCCCGTCCATCACGTGGTTTCATTTTTGAGTACCTTCTTTTACGTACCGGTGAGTATCGATGTTGTTATCGGACCACTTGTTTTTCTGGAACGGGAGCACCTCAGAATAGAAAAATCCCTAGGGAATTCTGTTGAAATTTGTATATGAAATTCTGTAGAGATTCCCACAGCAAATTGTGGAGAATTTTTGTACAGAAATCCTCACGAGAACGACTCAAGAAATTCTCATAGGGGATTAAAAACGAATGTAAAGAAATTTCTGTAAGGAATTTCGAAAGAAATTTCTATACGGCATTGTACAAAAATTTAAGTATTTCTATACACTATATGTACATATATATTCGTTTATATGAAAGTCCATGGGAATTTCGATGCTAATTTTTTCCGCAGGGAATTCAATGGGGAATCGTATGCTAAAGGCAATGGGAATATCTATGGGAAATTACATGGGAATTCTTATAAGATATTGTATGGGGATTTCTATGGGAAAGTCAATTGGAATATCTATGGGAAATTCCATGGGAATTCTTATATGATATTCAGTGGGAAATTCAATGGTAATACCTATGGGCAATTACCCGGAAATTCTTATAAGATATTCTATGGGGATTTCTATGGTAAATTCAATGGGAATAGCTATGGGAAATTCTATAGGAATTTTTATGAGAAATTTAATGAGAATTCTTATGGGAAATTGAATGAGAATTCTCATGGGAAATTCTATGGGAATTCTTATACGATATTCAGTGAGAAATTCAATGGTAATACCGAGGGGAAATTATATGGAAATTCTCAGAAGACATTCCATGGGGATTTCTATGGGAAATTCAAGTGGGATATCTATGGGAAATTGAATGAGAATTCTTATGGGAATTCTTATATGATTTTCAGTGGAAAATTCAATGGTAATATCTATGGGAAATCCCATGAGAATTCTTATGGGAAATTCCATAGGAATCCTTATGATCAATTCAATGAGAATTCTTATGGGAAATTCCGTAGGAATTCTTAGATGATAATCAATGGAAAATTCAAGGGTAATGGCTATGGGAAATTATATGGAAATTCTTATGAGATATTCTATGGGAATTACTGTAGAAAATTCAATAAGAATTCCTATATGAAATTCTACACGAAATTCTCTGGGAAATTCTGTAGAAATTGTTATGTGATATCCTATGAATTTTTATCTCATGGCACCGAAAATACAAAATTTTTGGAGCGGAAATCCGACAGAAATTCACATATGAAATTCCATAGGAATTCTTCTAGGAAATGCTGTACTAAAGCCCATACAAAATCCTATGTGGAATGGTGTTGGAAAGCCTATCCTGGTTTCATATGTGTTGGCTGTACGCCAAATTCATGCAGGCTCATTTGTTGGATGCTTGACGTCACTAAACGAACGGGATTTGTCCAGTAATAAGCTCCTTACATTGTCTGGAAATTGGATATTGGGGACTCCACTGTACCGTCTGCATTTTAATGCAAATTTATTTGCGGCAATAGCGAATATGTGTGTGGGTAATATGGGTGGCATTGGGCACTCGAGTGTTGCTGACTCGCAAAAAGTCCTCATAATCAAGTTAGAATTATGAATAAACTCACACTATTGACGAAAGAATAAAGTTGTAGCTTCCGTTATGATTTACTCGTGTTTTGGAAATATTTTATATTTTGTAGAATTTCGGAATGTTGAAAATTTTTGAAACTTTTAAAATTTTGGAAATTTTTAACATTTTTCAAATTTTTCAAATTTTTGAAATTTTTGAAATTTTTGAAATTTTTGAAATTTTTGAAATTTTTGAAATTTTTGAAACTTTTGAAATTTTTGAAATTTTTGAAATTTTTGAAATTTTTGAAATTTTTGAAATTTTTGAAATTTTTGAAATTTTTGAAATTTTTGAAATTTTTGAAATTTTTAAAATTTTTGAAATTTTTGAAATTTTTGAAATTTTTGAAATTTTTGAAATTTTTGAAATTTTTGATATTTTTGAACTTTTTTGAAATTTTGAAAAATTTCAAAATTTTTGAAATTTCTTCACTTTGAAACTTTGCATAACTCCTGGTTGCACGGCTTGCAAAAAACTATTCAAATAATTTCTTCACCTTGAAAAGCCCCGACAGGTTCAAAAACTTCACAATTTCTAAACACGAGAAATTTTATTCGACAATTTGAAGTATCAAACTACAAAAAAAAAACTATTTCTCTTTTAAATTTGAAAAATTGCAAATGAACAAAAAAATATTGTTCACCGTCTCCGAAAGTCAAATTACATTGATCGAGGTAATAGCACGACAATATAGGATACATGGATGGAACTTCGATCCTAACATGGCAGACAGGTGTCGTTCATTTATCACGCAAGTGGATGACGACACAGAGGCTCATCTCGTTACTGTCCTTCTCGTTAGTATCCTCCTCGTTACTCGGGATTTGTGGGACTCAACACCAGCTACGTCCCCATGTGTCCTAAGTGACGTTAAGTGCTCCTGAAGATTGATCTGTTCTCCTTAGAACTATTTTTCTTCAAGTCATAGGTACCCCAAATAATTTTGAGTTAATGACATTCTCGGTCACTGAAGTTACTCCCTGCCGGAGTCTACTTTTCTACCGTTCGGGGACGAGGGCTCTAACCCCTCACGCACGGCGTCAATCCAACGGATCGACCCATGTTCCTGTCCCACGTGGCAGGGCCGATCCACGCGCTCGTCCTTTTCCGTCAACATTAAAAAATTATTTTCTCTAATACTAAAGCATGTATCGGCATTTAGAAAAATTATTGGCAACGTCAATGACACTGCTTGTAAATGTGCCCAGTACTTTTTGTTTAATTTGATTTTTTATATTTTTTCTTTATAAGCAAAATTGTTGCTCGCAAATTGCACAATATTATAATGGACCACCATATATTCGAGCACCTCGTTTATCGAGGAAATTTTCACCGAAAATTCTGAAATTTGCACTAAAAATATGTTGAACATTCTTCTATCGAGTGGCGCAAGTTGAATTTCGATTGGTTAAATAATTCATTTGTTGTAAACAAATTGCGCACATTAGACTATCTTGTGAACTAAGCACCCGGGAACATTTGAATTTATCTTAAAAATTGAGAAAAAAATGTGGCAACAGAGTGCTGGAATAAAAAAGTGACTATGGGAAGGAATCGCTGTGTGGGTTTGCCTATCGGTCATCCTATGGGAATCCCCTAGGATTTCTATGGGATATCTTCAGGAGAACAGTCCCGTGGAAAAAGGCCCAATTCACCACGCAATATTATGGAAATGTTATGGGGTATCCTATGGAAATTCCCATCAGAAATTTCACCGGAATTTCATGGGAATTTTATGGGATTTTTTTTCACATGTGGACTTCCAATCGTGTTTTACGATCATTTCGGGAGACAAAAATCTTGTCAACTAAGCGCCCAGGAATTTTAGAAGTCATCTTAAAAATTTAGAAAAAAATCGAGTGACTGGGGGAAAATGGGGGAATCGCTGATTGCAGTAGTGAGTTAGAAATTTATTGAGGGAACTCTGTGAGAGGGAGTGTTTCCAAATTGTTAGCAGAAAATATTGTCCATCTATCACTGGTATTCCTTCGGGGGAGGAGCGTTGTAAGGAACGGAAAAAGGTGCAGAAAAAAAAGTTGTGGATAATCATTCAGGAAGAAGATGTCCTGAAAGGAAATCACCGCTTTCATCAACTTCTTCCAATTCCGTTTGCCCTTCACACCCTCGACTCAATCAATCCTAATCACCGAGATGGGAGACGTCGGTGAGAATGGAATGGACCAAATCTTGGGAGGCTGCTCAGAGTTTTGGGTTATGGCAGCATAAAGCGATTGTGTGTGTGTGTGTGTGTGTGTGTGGGTGTGCGTGTATGAAGAAGATGAATGGAATCAACGCAAGTGCTTCTATTCGCAATTTGAAAACTTCCAAAAAATTTGAAAAATTGTCAAAACTTCGCAAGTTAAAAAAAATTAAAATTGGACAAGTTCCTAAATATTGAGAATGACGAAAATGTTGAACTAAACATTTTAAATTGTCTAAAATTTATGAATTTTGAAAAATTTGATAATTTTCGTAATTTTTCAATTTTTTGAACGCAAATAGTCAAATATTAAAAATATTCAAAATCAAAATTTTCCAAATTTCTGAAAATTTGGAAAATTTGGAACGTTTTGGAAATTTTGAAAATTTTCAAAATTTTCGAAATTTCAACATTTGCAAAATGTCTAAATTTCTAAAATTTTCAAAATTTCCAAAACGTTCCAAATTCTCAAAATTTTGAAAATTTTCAAAATTTTCGAAATTTTTAAAATTTTTGAAATTCTCAAAACTTTCAAAATTTCCAAAATTCTCAAAATTTTTGAAATTTTCAAAAATTTAAGCTTTCCAAAATCTCCAGAATTTTCGAAAAAATCAAAACTTTCAGACGTCAGAAAAATCGCGAAATGTGACAAACTTTGGAGACTCTGGCAATCGCAAATTTTCAGCGATATATGTCTCATGTCGAAGAATAGTTGGTAGGGACTAAAAAAAAACTTTAAATTTCAACGACAAAAAAAATCCATTTTTTTCAACTATCATAGGAATGTATTAATTAACACATTCATGATCAATGAAAATGTATTTTCCTTCAGAACGAGATGTGCGAGCGTGCGTGTGTGTGTGTGTGTGCAATTTTTTTCGTTTCTTTTATAGAGAGACGAGAAATTATGATCATCGATACCTTTATTTATGTACATGTGTGTGTGGCGCGTGTGTGTGTTAATGGAAAAACCATTTTTCCATTAACAGCGACAGATTAAATTCCTTAATCCCCTTTTTCCCACTCACAATTTCTTCTTCGTAACCTTGCTTTTACAATTCTCGAGCAAAAGCGACCCTCATATCTTATTGATAAACTCATTTGTGAATCAGTGACTACCTCATTCTACGAGAATCACGCTTTTACATTTTAATGCGCACTCCCTTTCTAGTACTTATAATTGTGGCTTTTTCATAATCTATGAAATGTAATAGTGGAACTATATTTTTCATGAAACCCGAGAAAAAAACGTTTGCTCATTTTTTTATAGTTTTATATAAGTTTTGTATATTTTTTCCTTTCAAGATGTTTCCATTTTTCTCAAATTTTAATTCTTCGTTTTTATTAAAAAAAAAATCTTTTCAAAAGAAATTTGAGAAGCCCAAAAATTTCCATAATTTCCATAAGTTTATAAATTTTTTGTGAGCTCAAAAACTTAAAAAAAAATTGAATTAACAAAAAAAAACAAAAAAAAAATTGAATTACCAACAATAAAAAACAAAAAGTGTTGGAAATTAAAAATTGAAATAATTTCGAAATTTCGGAAATCTCCGAAGTTTTCTAATTAAAAAAAAAAACAGAAAGTTATAAAAATCTTAAACATTGAAAACTTGAAAAAAAAATTTGAAAGGTCAGAAAATTTGAAAAAAAATTAACAATTTCAAAAACTTCAAAAGTATCAAGTCCCAAAAAATGTCAAAAATTTGCAAAATTCAAATATGTTGAATGATATGAAAAAAAAACGGTTTTACCTCCTAGAAGGCATTTTCCCAAATGAAGCGAATCAAAAAAAGTGCCCCAAGGATTTCCGCAATCTCTCACATGTCACTTGTATACGACTAGCATATGAGATTTGAACTTAATCCCACATATGCCACCCATAATCCGCCATATGACATACACATCGTCTCCCACAGACATACATATCCCATCCATTTTTCGCCCACCAAAAACAGACAATTAACTTTGTCGCGGGCATGGATGTCTAGTGACTCTCATGTCCGACGATGGATCCTAATTTTTTGGTGTCGCACATCGCGGAGGTCCCTCAAATCCCAAAATCCTGATACCCAAAAATCGCAAGAAAAAAAAAGCAAAAAAAAAAAATTGTTGCAATGCCCAGGTTGGTCGGGAGTGTCTCGCTCGTGGCTCGCCGTTGTGTCTGGGGTGGAGTAGAGTTAAGGGCGAAGCAAGATTCCACGGAGCATGCGCTAGGGGTTGGCAGGGACGCGGTTCAACAGAGACAGCCAATAATTTTCCCCTACAAGTGCGACAAAAACAGAGCAACGCAAGACACGAAAGAAATAGTCCACCAAAAATTATTCCCTCCATTTTGCCCCAGCCACCAAGACACCCTAATCCTGCCCTCTGCTTGGTCCCCATTCAAAAACTTGACCCAGCACCAACAGCTGGTTCCCCCAAAGAAGCTTCCAAATCCTGCCCACCTAAAAATAGAAGATAGAACGCCAGAACGGCCAATACTTTTGCCACACACTAGACTCAAATGTAACTGAGCAAGCGAGAAGGAAGGCAAATTGAACGAAGAGCCTCGGCTCATCTACGGCCACCGGTCTTCCTCCCATCAGTATTACCTCGTACGTGGTTGTGCCATCATCTGATGTGTCTAAAGTGTGGCAATTTTTTGTGTGTTAAATGATTTACGTGTGTGTGTTATGTGATTAGTGTAAGTGACCATGATGGATCCAAACTGCTCTCAGTACCCAAACAAGTTTCCGCGGTAGTTGTTAATTTCCTTTGATGCTGACATGACGCGATTCAATCGGGGTGTGCTATACTTATGGGGTCTTAAAGAATAGCAAAAAGCCGTGCAATAACGACCAAATAAAATACGAAAAAATTTTTTTCAAGCATAATTGCAGTATAACTCGTAAGCTGCCGATTAACTTCGACAGCATCATACTTAGGGCAGGACGATGGAAAAGCTAAAAAAATGAGAAAAATTCATGATGCCAACGCAGATTCCTATGCTAATGATGATTACAACTTGAACTAAACCTCAAAATAATCAATAACAATTGATGGTATCGTTGCCGGACAGCAAATGTAATGCAGCCTTCTAAGCTTGTCAGATGATGGATATTCGAACAACTTGAATACAATCAAATGCAATGAAGTTAATAGATCGAAAGCTTGATAGCAAGCTAGAATCATGCACTAATGATGACAAGAAGTTGCATGAGACCCTCAAAAAATGGAATGACCAGATCATTTGGCTGATGAAGTACAAATAGAATGCAAGTCACGAATATTGAAAGGTGATGAATATCCAACTGAAAAACTGAATTTTCATCTAAAAAAAAAAAGAGGAAAAAAAATAACTAAGCAATGGGTGAATACAATCTAAATTGTTCAGCAGGCCTCGTGGTACCTATGTGGGGTCCACAACACAATATCACCCTATCGGATGTAATAATGCGTGGTAGTATCTACTTCTTTCTCCTTCTCTATCTGTTCATCGGTGTATCAATAATAAGTGATCGTTTTATGGCAGCAATTGAAGTGATAACATCAAAAGAAAAAGAATTGGTTGTCCATAGACCAGGTCGTGAGCCACAAATAATAATAGTTCGTGTTTGGAATGAAACAGTAGCTAATTTAACCCTAATGGCACTAGGTAGTAGTGCACCCGAGATATTACTATCAATAATTGAAATATGGGCGAAAAATTTTGAAGCAGGCGATTTGGGACCTAGTACCATTGTTGGCTCAGCAGCTTATAACTTATTTGTTATAATAGCCCTATGTGTTTTTGTCATACCAAGTGGTGAAACAAGAAAAATCAAGCACTTGAGGGTGTTCTTCGTAACAGCAGCATGGAGTATATTTGCTTATGTATGGCTATATATAATATTATCGGTATCAAGCCCTGGTGAGCTTGAAGTTTGGGAGGGTATACTTACATTTGCATTTTTCCCAGCTACTGTACTAACAGCATGGGTTGCTGATAGAAGATTACTGATATATAAGTATCTTCATAAAGGGTATAGAATGAATAAGAGAGGTGTAATTGTTCAGGCTGAGGCAAGTGATTCGGATGGTGGTGTTGAGCTGGACATTAAGGAGCATGATGGGCCACATCTTTTTGTGGATAGAATTGATGATGAGGGCCCAGAGGCGAGGGAGTTTGAGCAGACCCGGCGTGATTATATCAAGACACTTAGGGAGCTCAGGAAGAAGCATCCTACGTTGCCACTTGAGCAGCTTGAAGTTATGGCGCATGAGGAGGTGTTGGGCAAAGGCCCCAAGAGCAGGGCTTTCTACAGGGTACTTGCTACCAGGAAGATGGTCGGTGCTGGCAATTTGAGTAGGAAAATTTCGGAGCGCGCTCAGAGCGATCTTAGCGAGGTCAAGGCGGAGTTGCAGAGGGCTGAAGCTGAAGTTGTTGATATTGAGCATATCAATGCTACCAGGGTCTTCTTTGATCCAGGACATTATACGGTTATGGAGAACGTTGGTACTTTTGAGGTGGGTGTCACCAGGGTTGGTGGTGATCTTGATAAAGCTTGCACCGTTGATTACTGCACGGAGGATGGCTCAGCTGAGGCGGGCTCGGATTATGTCAGTGCCAAGGGTACGCTTGTCTTTGAGCCCGGAGAAACTAGGAAGACCATCAAGCTTTCCGTTATTGATGATGAGCTGTTTGAGGAGGATGAACACTTTTATGTCAGGTGAGTCCTAAGAGCCTCGATGCAGTAAATGGTAATCGCAAACTGAAATATGGATTTGTGCTTCGACTCCAAGATCTTGGAGTAAGGTTGAAGATTTTGAAAAAAAAAAAATTTTAATCGAAACTCCTCATCCCTGGGTGTTGGATGAGTCTGCTGAATGCTTCAAACTTGGCGACAATTTGACGTTGCATTTACCTTATTTCGCTGAGATTGCAATCAAGTAATTTTGAGACTAACTCCGTCTCGTGCTGATGACCCTGATAATAAATGACTAATGTAGGTCGAAAGGGGGGGGGGGGGGGGGGGAGGGAATTGCACTGAGAAATATAACGAGTGGCGCGTGCTGGAACAAATTAGACCGTTAAACGCGAAATTCAATCGTTGAGTTCGTGCACTTCAATTTTTAATTCGATACAAGAAGTTATTGTAACGGCGGCGAAAAATCACGAGCGCAGTTTTTGATGAAGATTGGCTTTCCGATACTGTGCTTGCATGTGTGTGTGTGTGTGTGTGTGTGTCAGTCTGTGTTTGTGGCAATACAATTTCTTCAATACTTCTGATCAAAAATTCAGCTGTTTTTAGTAATCTATCGTAAAAATGGCTAGCGCTAGAGAAAAAAGTGTTAAATAAAAGTTGTTTCTTACATCAATCTACATATTTTTTGTTTTATTACTTTTTTACCTAACTGTAATAGCTTGGAAGATATCGTGGTTCACGCGAAAATCGTGATCACGTACTATTTGACACTGCGCGTATTTGTATGTTCGTGTGTGTGTGTGTGTGTGTGTGTGTGTGTGTATGTGTACTTTTATATGTTCATGGAGGTGCGTCGATATGTGTGTTCGTATGCTTGCACGTGTGTGTGTGTTTGAGTATCTATGTCTGTAATGCAATTCCTCGCATACTCATTGACAAACTCAATTGCTTATAACGTTCTATCCTGAAAACGGTTAGCGATAGAGGAAAACGTTTGAAATAAAAGTTCTTCCTTATACAAAACTGCACATTTTTTATTTCAAACTTTTTTGTTCAACTTCAAAAACTGAGGAGATAGCGTAGTTCGAATCAGGTAGCGACTCGGTTTGTTTCCATCCAAGTACAAAGTTATTGGTTCAATCCATCGGATGTCACACATATTCTTTTATTTTTTGCACTATTACTATTATCAGCGTTGCTTCTGTCACGGGAAATGTTGGAGCGGGTGAACATTCATTAAGCTCGGATTGGGATCAATCTAGCCCTGTTTGGAATGTTCAATTTCCTATCTGCCTCGAGAGCTATGTAATGACTCAGATTTTTTTACTCCTCATTTTTGAGGGTGTGGTCCATGAAAGAAGAGCATTGGTATCGGATGAGATCAATCATTCAGAGACATTTATCACACCCATTTCGACAAGTAATACTTTTGAAACACATGGGGAAGCAATTCTGTAAGGGTAAAATTTTTGTTCGAGAGAATATTTAATTTTTAAAATGAGTATTTTCGATGAATGTGTAGAAATATCTGAATTGTAGAAGTCATCGGTGAATTTTTTCTTCCAAATTTTTATTCATTATTTATTTTATATTTTACTCTTATTAACTTATTTAAATTTAATTATTTGAATAAATCAATAAATGGATGAATAAATGAATAAAATAATTAATTAAGTTTTAAAAAAAAAATTCAGTTTTGTTTAAAAAATTCCGCGTAACGAAAAATGCGAGAATGCATTTTCCGATAAAATTTAATTTCAACTTTTTGAATAAAAATATTTTGACTGAAATTGTTTATTTTCATCATTTTTCCATTGGAATTTGTCATCATTGGGAATTTATTGATGAAAACATTTGTGATACAATGTCTCGTCAATATTGTTATTGGTTTTGGTTCGCGTCTGTGTCGAGAAGAAAATCGATAGGTATTGGGTTTGGAAATTCCCTTTAATCTCTAGATATGAGGATTTGACGGGAAAGAAAAAGATTCACAGAGGGATCATTAAAATCTTCAGCGTATATGAAACTTGGTACCGACCCAAAATTTCCAAAAATGGTAAACCTCCAAAAACTTCGTAAACTTTCCAGCAATTCTGAATTTCCAAAACAATATTTTGAGATTATGGGAAATCTTAGGGATGTTTGTAAAGGTAAAATATCGAAAATTTGAACTACTCCAGATATTTTCTCGGCAAATTGAAAAAAAAATTTCTAAAATTCGCTGAAAGGTACGTTGTTCGCCATGACCCCATACATATTCCTTCTTCAAGTTTTTTTCGCTATCTCAGCCCGTGCTCGAGATATTTTATTGTACACAATAAACTGACCAGTTGCATTTTAACCAAAATTTTTGAGATCTGGATTACGTTAAGACGCGCACACAAAGTGATACGCCAACTACCCGCTCACCCACCCACCAACCCATCCACCCACTCACCCACCCACTCACCCACCCACCCACCCACCCACTCACCAACCCGCCAACCCACCCACCCGCCACCCCCCCCCCCACCCACCCACCCGCCCACCCGCCCACACAGTCACTTACTCAGCCACCTACTCACCCACTCGCTCACCTACCCACCCACCTACGCCCAATCACCCACCAACACATACACACACACGCGTAGCGAAACTCCAGATACTTTATAAGCACAATATTATACTCAACCACTTCGATTAGAGGATGTTTATCTTTCTGATTGCAATTGAGCAACGTATCTCAAGCAGCGATGCGGGTGTGCCGAAGCTTCGCAAATATGATTTTGCCAAAATTTTCACAATTTCAGGAATTTAAAAAAACATGCAATTTTTCTGCCCAACTTTTTGCACGTATATTCAAAATTAAAAGAATTTGAGGAATAACAAGGATTTTCAAAAATTTCAACGACTTGAAAAAATTCAAAACGTTCGAAATTTTCAAAATTTTGGAAAACAAAAAATATCGAGAGTTTTGATCATTGCGCGGTTGTAAAAGTTTTGAGGAATTGGAAAATTTGGAGACATTTTTTAAAAATTAAAAAATCAAAAAAATTGGATAAAGCTGAAGAATTGACAAATAAAGTCAAATGTTTAAAAAATATTGAAAATTTTGAGCATTTCAAACATTTTGTACAGACTTTAAAAAAATTAAAAAATTAGAAAAAAATGAAGGAATTTGTTGTTGATCATTGTTATTAATTTCAGATTGAGCAACGTATCTCAACCAGCGATGCTGGTATCTCCGAGTCTCGCGACTGTGATGATCTTGGATGATGATCACAGTGGGATTTTCGGTTTTCCTGAACGTGACGTTGAGCTAGTCGAGAGCGTTGGACAGCACCCCCTGAGAGTATTGCGATACAGTGGTGCAAGAGGACGTGTGTCATTGCCATATCAAACTGTGGAGGGCACGGCTAAACCAAACAAACAGTATGTCCCAACTGAGGGCTCCCTCATCTTCGAGGACAATCAGACCGAGTAAGTTCCTCCGCCCTTTTAATTCAACTAAATTTTGAACATTTTGCGAATTCGGAAATTTTCAAAATTTTAAAAATTTCAAATTTTTTTAAAAATTTGATAAATTTTTAAAAATTTAAAACCTTTGAAAATTTTGAAAATTTGGAAAATTTTGAAAGTTATCAATGAATTTTTTAAAATTTCAAACTTCCCAAAAGTCTGCGCCGGATATTACTGCCACTTGATTGTTTTCATTCTTCAATAAATAGTTTTGCATTGTATCTAAAAGTTTTCAACCTCAGGAAGATGTTGGGATAAATATAAAAGGAAAAATCTATGTACTTTAGGGAAAAGAGTAAAAATACCATATCACCTTGAAGGTCGGATGTTTATTATTAACTTCTCGATATAGGGAATTTATTTTCATTCGCCGAAAATGAAAAATCGATTTTCCGATGTTGTACAACCGTGTGAAAGGGAGTTAAAGAACATAAATGAATGCTTTTATGTGTATGTGGGTGTGACGGAGTGGGTGGGTGGGTGGTTGGTGTCTTGGGCGGGTGTGGATGGTCGAGTCGGTGGGTGGGTATGCTCGGGTGGGTGGGTGTGATTGGGCGGGTGGCTGGAGGGGTGGGTGTGATTGGGAGGGTGGGCCGGTGGGTGGGTGTGATTGGGCGGGTGGTTGGAGGGGTGGGTGTGATTGGGCGGGTGGGTGGGTGGGTGTGATTGGGCGGGTGGATGGGTGGGTGTGATTGGTCGGGTGGGTGGATTTACATTGTATCAATCCGTATCTGAACTCGTTTCAGTGGTTTTTCCATTTTTCCACAAAGATCGGTATCCTCATGGCACGTACCTACTTTGTTCGCTAATGTTCCAACTTCCAGAACTACGGGATCTTAAAATTGACCTTTTTTCCCCCAAAGTTAACACGCTTTTTCTCCCCTTCCCATTGATGTTGATTATTATCATTATTATTATTATTATTACTCAATCACTTGTACGGTGTTATACGAGTGATATTGGTCGAGTCAACTGTCGATACCATCTTCGGGAAACGCGAGAGCGTAGTTTTCGGAAGAATGGAGATGATCGCGATCTCTCGGGACACAAGGAAGTTGGAAGAGGGTGAAAAAAAGGCACTGTTGGTGAAAGGGGTGGGGGGTAAATTGAATGGGAAAAAAAAGACGAGAGACGCTTCGTCGAAGAACTGTTGAGAGAAGAGACTTTCGGATCGCGGAAATGGAAGAGGGTGGTACCGGGGGGAGGGGGTGGGGGAGGAGGAAAAACACAACATGCACGACTGAAAGTGGGCCAATGTAGGGGTGGATAGGGGAAGGGGTGGCGAAGAAGCCCTCGGGGTGTGCCACTCTGGTTAGGTCTCGCTTTTCTTCTTAGCACTATCTGCCGACGTATCAACATTACATGCGCTACAAAAATTTACCTCATTTGGTAACATATTTCTGGGACGTAATGAATTATTGATAGAATGAGGTACAATTTTTGTGACTGGTGAAGAGGTGTGTGGATGGGTGATGCTAAAAATTTGACAATTTTCTAATGTTTAGAAGTGGAGAAAAAAAATATGCTGCAGTCGAACTTTTTCATCGTCAGGTTACTAGGACTTGGATGTGAAAATTCAATGTGACACCGTAGTATAATTCTTTGTACACATACACACAGCCTCACACCCGGCCGCCCATTCACGTACTTACCCACACCCACCCATCCACTCACTCATCCAACCAACCATCCATATCTACCCATCCCATCATCCACACTCACCCACCCATCCAACCACACCCACCCACCCAACCACACCCACGCATCCAACCACCCCCATCCACCCAACCACACCCACCCATCCAACCACCTCCACCCACCCAACCACACCCATCCACCCACCTACCCAACCAACCGCACCCACCCACCCACCCAACCATCCACACCAAGCCACCCACGGACACACACACACACACACACAGACACGCGACTGTCTTAAGTATGAGTTTGCTCGAAAAATGGATTCAATAAACGCTAGGCTTAGTAACTCACAAACTAGCGATACAATTTGGCTCGAATTCACTTGCTACCATCACAAGCATGAGACGAAAATTTGTGCCAATTTTTGGGTAAATATAACACCTCGATTTTTAGTTTAAGTTTAGCAGACGTGCTAGAATTAGGTGTAAAATCGAAATAGAATTCAAAAGGTACTAACTGTAAGTTCTTCCCGGACTCACTATAGAATTTATATTCTATGTTTTGAAACTTGAATGTCTAAAATTGTCGTGTACGAGATAACGTAACGGAATGAAATTAATGAATAAACACGTGGCAATTTTTTTTCCTCTGAATCCATAAATATAAAATATTAATGAAATTTCGAAAGTTTTACACTTTTTGAAGTTTTCCAAATTTTGGACATATTTTGGAAATTGTGGAGAGTTTTTAAAATCAAATTTCAAATATTTCTACTTCAAGGCTTTCCATTTTTACCGTTTTTCAAGGGATATTTCTTGAGTCTATGATCATAGGGATTGATCGTTTATGGCTCTTTTATTCTCGTAAAAAGAATTATATTTTTTTTTCAATAGAATATCATTTTTATTGCCCTGTTTGTCTCCATCGAATGAATTTTACGGGTCAGTTCTAGAGAATGAGAAAGTTCGTTTCCTGATATTTTGAAACGATCAATAATTTTTCAAAATATATATAAGTTTTGAAATTCAAAATAGGATTTTGATAAAATTTGTGATGTTTGAAATGATCATTGTTTTAAATTTCTAACATTTGTAAGATTTGTGAAATTGTTGAAAGTTTTGCAATTTTTCGATACTTTCAAAGTCTCTTTTTTTCAACGTTTTCAAAACTTTAATTTTGTTCAAATTGCAATTGTTTTCGAATTTTAATGTTTTTTAACTCTTTGGATATTTCAAATTTTATTTTTTTTTCAAATCTTTTTAATTTTTTTCAATTTTTTTTCAAATTTTTTTTCAAAATGTTTTCAAATTTTTTTTCAAAATGTGTTCAAATTTTTCAAGTTTTACAAATTTTGGAAATTTTGGAAATTTTTCAAATTTATCAAATTTATCAAATTTTTCAAATTTTTCAATTTTTTCAAAGTTTTCAAAATTCTCAAAGTTTTTAAAATTTTCAAATTTTTCAAATATATCCAATTTCTCTAATCTTTCGAGTGACTAAATATTAGCAATTCCTAGTGCAAAAACTTGAATTTTTGTTTTGTCATGTGTAAAAAGGTGAGATTGGCTTTTGAAGTGGGTCCGTTTGACTTGTAAATATTCTCAGTAGTCCGAAATTATCGGGCTTCGCGCTCCAACAATCCCCCAAAGTATTAAAAGCGGGCGAAATGCATAGGAAATGAGTGCAAGAGAAAAAGAGTGAAAAAGTGGGAGTGGCGGCTCAATGGGCTTATGACTGGCATCAAAGACCAACTTTCTCATTCTCTAGATTTGACCCGGGAAATTCAATCGATGAAGACAACCGTGACCAATAAAAATGATACCCCATTCACCAAAGTTTATCACTTCTTTGATGGCAATCAAAAAAAGTCATAAATATAGATACCTTCCCGCAAATCAATTTTAAAAAATTGATTAAGAGCCTTTGACATTTTTAAAAACCTAACCAAATTTGACCGTCCATTCTGTTGGAAAATCTGTTGGAAAATCTTTCCGAAAATCTTTTCGAAAATCTTTTCTAAAAAATCTTTTCGAAAATCTTTTCTAAAATCTTTTCGAAAATCTTTTCGAAAATCTTTTCGAAAATCTTTTCGAAAATCTGTTAGAAAATCTGTTCGAAATACTTCTGTGGAATACTTGAGCGAAATTTTGTTAATACCTCAAGTAACTCTTTCACTTTATTTAGGTGGAGATAAAAATCATTGATATCACAGAGTTAAGTTGATGGGAATTATATTCTTCGACTCAATCAGAATTCCCGCGTGATGCGCGCGCAGTCGGTACCGGAAGCGCGCCATCTATCGACAACTTGTACGGCATCAAGCGAAAGCATTTTTAGCGGATATCTTCAAAACTAAGGATATTAACGAAAGTTCATAGCAAGCTTTATTGTAGCTCTCAGTGCGCACTACAAAAAATGTTCTTATAAAAATTGGCCTATCTCCTTCACATTTCGACATATGATCCAAAAACAAAACGTGAGAGATTCTCTCAATGCGCGCCTAGAGAACGGGGGGGGGGGGGGGGAATGGCTACTTGTTAAACTTTACGCAAAGTAGCCTCCTCCTTTTTCAATAATACTAGGGGACACAATGAGGGATAAAAAAAAGGCCATTCTTGGATGCAAGCCGAGTCTCTGTGGCGACCCATAAAGTCTCTTTATCTTGCGATGTTTCGTGAAAAATAAATACTCGAGAGAAAAGTTGAAGAAAAATTTCAACCTTGAGTACAGGGATAACCATATCAATATATTGAAATTACCCGTATTCTCCAGTTTTCATACTAAATGTATTTTATCAGCGACTCGGCGCGATATAGAGTTATCTCATTATTAAGGAGCTACAATTTTACGGACGGTCCATCAAATTTTATAGAATTGGTTAACGGTAGAAAATTCCAAACTGAAAAATGGGAGAATTAAGAAATTTGAGAAAAAAATCAAAGTTTTCACGAAACGTAAAAAAATACGAATTGTAAAATTTCAAAAAATGGAAAATTTTGAAAAAAAAAATGGCTAATTTGTAAAATTTTGAAGAGAACAAAAATAGGTTTTTTTTCTTTCTTAAAATTGGAAATTTCCCAAGTTTTTGTACATTCAGAAATTTCGAAAATTTTCAATTTCAGAAAGTGGAAAGAGTCGGCTTGTGTGTTTGTAGTCCGACATTCATCGGATAGTAACTAGTGAATTTAACAAGTTTACAACTCCCTATCTCCATTTCCTATTCTCAGTTCAGAGCGGGACATCGATTCAAGCAAGTTGAACACCAGCTTTAATTTTCATGTACTTCAAAGTTTGCTCGTGACATCGTAGCTGTCACATTATAGAGTAGGCAAGGAAGTTTCAGCCGTATAATTTTGACTCTGTAACCGAAACATTTAAATTTTGATCGTTTTCATTATCTTGGAATTTTTACATGAATTTGGCAAATTTGAAAATTTGTAAATTTTGAAAATTTTGAAAATTTTGAAAATTTTGAAAATTTTGAAAATTTTGAAAATTTTGAAAATTTTGAAAATTTTGAAAATTTTGAAAATTTTGAAAATTTTGAAAATTTTGAAAATTTCAGAAAATTTTGAAAAGTTGGTAAATTTTGAAAATTTTGTAAATTGGTAAATTTTGAAAATTTTGCAAATTTCGTAAATCTTGAAAATTTTGTAAATTCTGAAAATTTCGTAATTTTTGAAAATTTTGTAAATTCTGAAAACTTTATAAAATTTTGTGCACTTTAAAAATTTCGGATAATTTTAAAAGTTTCGTGGATTTTGAAAATTTCGTAAATTTTGAAAATGGGAATAAAATGATAATCCACTGAACTGAACAGTGAAAATCCAAAAAAAAAATTGTCACTCGTTGAAAAATGATCTTGACAGGAGCGCCAATGATTGGGTTTCGCTCCCTCTACCAAATCTCAACTTCGAATTTTGCATAATCTAAGCCTCAGAACATTTTTTCCCAATCGTCACTACGTATCTCAGTTGGTCCTTTGGGATTCCCCTGGGGAATCCAATGGGGCCCTTCCCCATAGAACTAGATTGAGTCGTGACTCAAGAGGGAAATATTCCGAGAGTTAGGAATTATGGAGTAATCACAGAAGGTTTTATCAGCTTTTGTCACGACATTCGCTAGTCGTCACGACCAATTCACCCCTCTAGCTTCACATAATTAACATTTCAACTTTTTCACTGCATTCAAAAGCGACTGGTCCCAGTGTACTTACGTAATCTAGCAAAGCGCAATTCTATATCTCACCCAGTTGCCGCCATTTACTCAGATTTAATGCCAGTTGCTATATTTCCTTTCATTCTTCGAAGGAATTGTTCACACGCGAGCTCAATTGCGTTGAAAAGTTTTTCCAATCCTCAGAAAAATGCACTATTAAATTTTTTTTTTTTTTTACTTATATTGCGTAACACAAAATTCGACACCCGGCCGCGAAAATATTTTTCATTCCGTGTGTACTACTCGCGGTACCCATAAAATGAGACCGCAAGGCCGGGCGGGAACCTAACCCGACGCTGCGGGAGGGGCCGGGTTCCATTATAGAGGTTTCTCGGAGTTTACCCCGGGTCCAGAAATGCGATCGCTTGAATGGAGAAAATCGGTCCCAGTCACATGGATGGGTGTCCAGTAGGGCCTTCCGATGAAGTTTTATAAAAAACCTGTGAGAATTATGTCAAATGCCGGGAAATGTAATTTTGCATTTTTGAGGTCCGGTCCCTGAATCGGGAAGTGATTAAAATTCTCAAGAACTGAGTCATATTCTCAGACGTTGATTTTTCGGTTGAGGGTAATTATCACAATTTAAATTATCACTGTGAACTCATTAGGAGGGCAATGCAATTTTTATGGGGAAATTGTGTGAAAACGGAAAAGGATACAGTCGCATCCACAACAGACCGCAGACGCATGCATGTTTCATTAACACAAAGTGTAATTAATCATTCATAGCACTCAGTGCGAGCATCAATTATTCCCCTCATGCGCACAAAGATAATGAGAGTTGGAGGACAGTTGAGAACATTGCCGCACGTGAAATATGATTTTAAGCTACCTCAACAATTGTGGCAATTGCAAATTGCATTTTTTTTTCATAGGAGAAAAGTGCAAATTTAAAAAATAAAAAAAAACTGAGAGGTCATTTTATTTTTAGCCGGAATTAAAAATCAAATTTATCTTATTTTTAGAAATTTTCAAGCTGTAGGAATAAAAATTTTTTGCAACTTTTTGATAAAAAGTTTTCAATAAAAAGAAGACTAAATATCAAATAATTTTGGTTTTCTTTAACTTTTCAAAAAATTGGTATTTGAAAAAAAAAGTTTAATTTTCGCAAATTTGACAATTTTTTGGAACTTCTGAAATCGCCGAATTTTGTAAATTTTCGAGTTATTCAAAATTATAAAACTTTCCTAATTCCCAAAATTTGGAGTTTTTGAAACTTTGGATACTCCTCTGATACTTTAATTTTCAAACTGTTTACATAACCGACAGCAATCAGCGAAATGAATAAGCGAATGTGAAAAAAAAAGTTTTAAATCAATCAATTTCACTCACAAATTAAAACGGGTGAACCCGTCATACCTCCTTAATTATGACAATTATGGAAAAATGTCACAAGAAATTAAATGTGCATTTCCACTTACAGAGCAAGTTCTGCTCAACATTTTCTGCCGTATCTTTCACCGTTTTTGCAATAGAACCTTATGAAAAATTCAATTGTTAGTACCAAAGGAAACCGGCTCGGTCAATTAAAGCTCAAAGCTAATCTAAGTTCCATGGAGACGCTCTGATTAAGGCTTCAATGACGCAGATCGCTGGATCCGTTCGTGAGAAATGGTTAACGGAAAATTCCGATTCCACCCGCCCATCCACCGAGCCATCAACCCACCCACCTACACACACACACACACACACACACCCACCTACCGTTACCCACCCATTACACAGCCGCCCACCCACTCACCTACACATACCCACCCACCCACTCACTCACCGACCTACACCCATCTACACACTCACCCACCCAACCACACCCACCCACCCACACCCACCCACTTACACACACACACCCACTCACCCACACGTACACCCGTCCACACACACATATACCCACCCACACACACATACACCCACCCACCCACACACACACACACACGTTTGCTCAAAATTTGAGGGGAAGCATTTTGGCATAATTAAATTTAAAAAGAAAAATTTAACATGTCACTCCGGAAAAAAATATTACTTATACTCTTCAAGATTCAGTTTCAGTGATGACAGGATTGACGTTTACGGAAGGGTTACGACCTTAGCGATTTACTAGTGAAGCCTTTCATTTTCCATGGCTATCGGGGTAAATTGAATTTGTCTGGCCATTGGTCCCCGAAGTGACGCTGGAGTTATATTTCTCGAAAGGGTCGCAGGGGATATCACCTGATGCACTTGCACAGTTCACTCCATGATAAAAAATTCTGCATTTAAATTCAATTTAAAATAAGCGCTGTGAAATGCGCGTGACCTTTCGGCACCCGGCAAAATACTTTCCCGATTTATAATTTTCACCTGGTACCATTCTTCTTCACGATTTTATTCTCTATTAGAATTCAATTAGCTCGTTACTTAGTGGTTTTAAGCAAAAATTGTATTAGACACTTTTTGTAGAGAATGTTATTTTCGATGAAAAATGTATAGAAAAAATTTCTGTCGACTGACTCAATTTTTAGATAAGTGCGAAATTTCAATGAACGGGACATGGGTGTGATTATGTACAGGTCGAACCAATGACTTTGAGATGGGTGTATAGCTTTAACTATGCAATTTAGGGAGACAACTCATATGATATAAAATATGTGGTTTTTAAAGAGGAACAATATTTATTTAACACTATTTTTTCTATCTCTAATAGTTTTCATGGTACGAGCTTATAAAACACTGACCTTGCTGATGACCGGGGAATAATTTAACTGATTTCAGCTAAAGACACGCACACACACACATACAATCCTTTTCCTAAATTTTTTCGAGTTTTACAAATATTCAAATAGTCCGTTTTGCCCCTGACTTTCCCAATCTTTTCGCCTTTTGGAAAATTTATGTAACTTTCGAAGTTTTCGGAATTTTTCAAATGTTGATGTTTTAGGGAATAAAATTGATTTTGTTCTCCAATTTTGTTATTGGTTCATATTTTTTGTATAGATATGGAATTTTTGTATGGATAGACTTCGTTCGGTTTCTCGATGGACGAATGGAGATGCCATACTAAAATTAAATTATCACTGGGATTGGTTGAAAAAAATTAACAAATCCATGCAATGGTGGTACAGGATGGACGACTGTTGGTTCAATCAATTAAAATTGGAAATTGTTCCTTGCAAATTCAACTAATTGGTTTCCAAAAATCCTATCGAACGTATTCATTCCGGCAAATTCCCAATGTATTTCAATTTATCTGAAGCAAATAATGAAATGTTTCAATAAATGCCGATTCCATCAAAATTCAAAAGTTGCCAAGAGAAATATATGTACTTGTATAGATATAGATACATGGAAAATGTGGGCCTAATTTAAGCCTATCAAAATTAAAAAAAAAAATTCGAAAATTGGATCTGAGAAATTCGAAGAACTCAAAATAAATTTGATTCCAAAAAATCCAGTTGGTTGACTTGGTTACTCGCATGGTGAGCGAAACGCCGCCTTTCCTAAACTGTGCGCGTATCAACTTGAATGTATGAGTAAAATATGCAACATGGCAATAGCGTTTTATTTAACAGCTTAAGACGAAGTCTTAAAAAAAATTAACCCGTCAGTGGTCGCGTCATTCTCCCAGCGTTATTCCGTATTGCCCGTACAATTGGTAAATATTAGGTGTTTGCACGTAGCTGCACTAATTATAGTCTGTAAACACATTTGGGTGATTACAGGACGGTGTAAACTCCGGAGTTTACTGTGGCAAACAAATTTTAAGACTATAAAAATGATAGAAACTTCAAATAATTGGGAAATGTTTGAAAATTGTAGTTCGTTTTTGAAATTAAAAAAATGTGACTTACAAGTAATGCAAAAATTCCGAATTTTTGACAATACAAGGAGTCCTTCAAATTTCACAAAAGCTCATATGTTTAGAGTGGAATTTCTAAAAATTTCACGCATGTTTGAAGAAGTTGACAAGTTACAATAATGTGAAAATGACGAAAATTGAAAAAAAATCGAAGCACCTAACCAGTCAAGCACCTACACTCACCCACCCACTTACCCACCTACACCCATCCACCTACTTACATCAATTCATCCACCTCCACCCTTCCACCCACTCGCACCCAACTTGCCACACACCCGCCCAAACACACCTAACCATAACCATCCACCCGCCCATACTCAATTACCCACCTACACTCAACCAGTCACCCTTACTTAATCACCCACCCGCCCAAGCTTAACGACCCACCCATACTTAATCACCCACCCACACTCAACCAGTCACCCATACTTAACCACCCACCCACCCATACTTAACCACCCACCAACCCATAGTTAACTATCCACCCACCCATACTTAACTATCGACCCACCCATTCACCCATACTTCACCACCCACCCACCCATTCACCCATGCTTAACCACCCAGCCACCCACCCACCCATACTTAACCACCCACCCACCTATCCATAATTAACCACCCACTCACACCCACACACTAAGGTCTACGAATGATTTACCGAAAACACACCCACATGGGCATACGCACACACGCACTAACTTGAGCTAATGATGATAGTGTGTCCACAGACTCTGCCGATTACGGTACAGCATAAACTCTGCATTTTAACATGACAAACGGTAATGGAGGTGAGCTCAGTGCATCATGCGAAAATAAAGTATGGGTAGGGGTGCATAGTTGGGATGGAAAATTCATGCGGGACAAGGATAATAAGTAGGTTAAGTAGATAACTCGAAATTTCAATGAAAAACGGGATTGTCCGTGGAGAAATATGAGCCTGTATGGAGCAATGCAAATTGGTCCATTGTACAGAGCTAGCAAATATCCTGAACCGCTAACTGGACAACGCAAAGCAGATTCAAACTGAAAGTTCAATAGGTTCTCCAGAAAGACAATTTGCGTGATATACTGTAATTTTTCCAAAAAAATTGCGAAAATTTTACATTTTTCTTCTAAACAATTTTATAAAACTTTGAGGGAAGCTTCTAGAAATTCTTCAAAAATTGTTTATGGAGGAAAAGACAATTATGGAGGAGAAAAATTGTGGGAACCTGCCAAAATTTTTCAAATGTTTGTGTGTATGTTACAGGAAAACGATAATGCTCACGATAATAGAGGAGGACTCGTATGAAAAAGACGCGCTATTTTATGTCGAGCTCGGCGAGCCCCAGTTACAAGGAGGTGAGTTCCATTATTATTTAATCGCTCTTCAATGTTAATTTTAACCCAAAATTTGTATCAATTTCTAAAAAAAAAATTAAAAACAAAACAAAATTTGTCGTTAGAAAACATTTTATTTAATAACAAAAAAAAATTTTTAATCAAATTTTCAAGCCTATTCCGCAATTTTTTTTCTCATTTTTCACAATCATTCAGTTAAATATTTCACACATACATATATAGTTTGATTAAAAATTAAGACAGAACTGATCTCATGGTGTGTCTCCAATAATTATTTATTAACACGCCCTCCTAATTATCATCAACGTGGACTGCACCCTGACGACTGGCCGTAAGTTCATCACAAAAAAAAACAACAAAAAACAGCGAAAAATGAGAATTTATAAAATTTTAGTAGCAAAAAAGTGGAACAAAAATTGAGTTAATTAATTTTGTTGGAATTTTTGGACGTTGACATCACTATACACTAATTGGCAAGTGCGACCATTTTCAGATTAGTGATTCGCTATTTTCAGAGTCGTGAATCACAATTTTTAGAATTGTGAATCACGTTTTTCATAACCAGGAATCACAATTTTCGCAATCGTGAATCACGTTATGCAGAATCGTGAATCACGTTTTGCAGAATCGTGGATCACGTTTTGCAGAATCGTGGATCACGTTTTGTAGAATCGTGAATTACAATTTTCGGAATCGTGAATCACGTTTTGGAGAATCGTGGATCACGTTTTGAGAATCGTGAATCACAATTTTCAGAATCGTGAATTACAGTTTTCGGAATCGTGAATCACGTTTTGCAGAATCGTGGATCACGTTTTGCAGAATCGTGAATCACAATTTTCAGAATCGTGAATTACAATTTTCGGAATCGTGAATCACGGTTTGCAGAATCGTGGATCACGTTTTGAGAATCGTGAATCACAATTTTCAGAATCGTGAATTACAGTTTTCGGAATCGTGAATCACATTTTGCAGAATCGGGGATCACGTTTTGCAGAATCGTGAATCACAATTTTCAGAATCGTGAATTATAATTTTCGGAATCGTGAATCACGTTTTGCAGAATCGTGGATCACGTTGTGCAGAATCGTGAATTACAATTTTCAGAATTGTGAATCACGTCTCTCCGAATCGTGAATCCCGTTTTTCAGAATCGTGAATCACAATTTGCAAAATCGTGAATCACGGTTTCCAGAATCGCGAATCACCACTTCCAAAATCGCGAATCACTTTCAGAATTGTGAATCATGATTTAAACCAAGTCACAACTGAAAGACAAATCACTATTTCGATATCAATACTTCATCATATCTTAATCCTGAATCCCGATTTTGAGAATCGTGGAGACGCCAATCACGATTTTGGAAATCACAAATCACTGTGATTCACCCAAGCAGTGAATGACGATAGTCAAAGCATTCTTTTTTGTTCCACCAACTTGCTGCCATCTTTGCTGCTTTTAAGCATAACAGCGCCACAATTTGCAATATATATATACCGCACGTAAATGCTCACACCAACGTTTGGTTATTGGTATACCTAGTTTCACGGCAGATACACCAATTTTTTTGGTAACTGGGATCTTCTTTTTGAAACTTTTCTCTTGTGAATTCTTTGAAGTGGTTGCAATTCCAAAAAATTGTCAAAAAAAAATTTGAAATCTTTCATCAATTTCAATTTTTTGTAATTATTGTAATTTTGGTAAAATTTTGATTTTCGAAATTTTCTTCGGAATTCTGAAATTCGAGAATTCGAAAAATTTTTAAATCTCAAATTTTCCAAAATTTTCAAAAATCTGAAAATTTTCCAAAATTTTCAAAATCCTGGAAATTTCCCAAAACTGTCGAAAACTGGAAAGTTTTACGAAATGTTCAACAATTTGACCTTTTCAGGATTTAGATTTTTTTTTTATTACAAATTTTGCAATTTTTTGAGAGTTGATGTTTTTGTAGAGTGAATAAAAACACATAACTATATATTTACCTTTTCAAAATTCAGGAAGACAACATGCCATGTTCCGAATGTAATTCAATATCTTTTATGACAAGGAAATTAGTGCAGATGAAATCATCTCGAGCGTCATATTCCGACGGGAAGGGAAATAAAAAAACGTGGGAGAGACAACTTCGTTATCGGATTTTGTCGGAACACCGTGTTTTTTTTCTCCATAACTTTTTTTTTCAATTTCCTTCGGTCATGGATTTTTTTCTCGGACATTCTGGTCCTCACATTGAATTTTTCCCATTACAAAACACTTCACTTACACTTATATCACGGAAAATGAAAACCATATTTGCATTGTGGAGACCTTTTCAACATTTCAAGCTATCAATCTTGAAATTTTTGAAATTTTTGAAATTTTTGAAATTTTTGAAATTTTTGAAATTTTTGAAATTTTTGAAATTTTTGAAATATTTGAAATTTTTGAAATTTTTGAAATTTTTAAAATTTTTGAAATTTTTGAAATTTTCGAAATTTTTGAAATTTTTGAAATTTTTGAAATTTTGGAATTTTTGAAATTTTTGAAATTTTGGAATTTTTGAAATTTTTGAAATTTTTGAAATTTTTGAAATTTTGAAATTTTTGAATTTTTGAAATTTTGGAATTTTGGAATTTTTTTAAATTCTCGACCATTTTGTAGATCTTGAATAAATTTCGAATGTTTCAAATGTCTCCATTTTCTTTCAATTCCGTGACGTCGAAACCCCTGGAAAATCTGCATATTTTTTTTCAATTTTTTTTTTCTCGCCGAATTTACCTCACTCATTACCGTTAACTCCCACAATTCTCATTTTCTCATTGGGATATTCCGATTTGCATATTACAAGGTACCCGGAAGGTGTGATATTGTGCACATGCACTGGCACGAAAGCGGCAATTCCATTGTGTTTCTTCTAAGCTGTCTAAATCTCATATGTATATGAGGCATTACGCGCCAAATTTACCAGTTCAAGCCCACTCCATTCTAGATCCTCTTGATGTCCAATGAGGGTGTTTTAGAGAAAAAAGAGAATAAGAGTCTGAGGAAAATATACAGATAACGAGTCAATGTATAAGAATTCTCCGTTATATTGAGAAATCCGACTGAGGGACAAAAAAAATACCCGAATTAGGGATAATAATATTCCCCACTTGGGGGGAATATCTTCCGTTTAGAGATACAAATATAACAATGATATTTCCATAATCCAAATGAGATTTCCATAATCGAAATGAGATTTCCATCATCGAAATGAAATTTGCATAATCGAAATGAGATTTCGATAATCGAAATGAGATTTCGATAATCGAAACGAGATTTCGATAATCGAAACGAGATTTCGATAATCGAAACGAGATTTCGATAATCGAAATGAGATTTCGACAATCGAAATGAGATTTCGACAATCGAAATAAGATTTCGATTATCGAAATGAGATTTCGATAATCGAAATGAGATTTTGATTATCGAAATGAGATTTCGATAATCGAAATGCGAGTTTCATAATTGAAATATCAGTTCGATAATCGGACTTCAAGGGCGACTTCGGCCATAGTAATTAGAGTTCGATTTTGATAATTGAAATTCGACTTCGATTCCAACTTCGGTTTCGATAATGAAATTTCAACTTCAAATTTGATAATCGAATTTGAAGTTGGGTTGTAATAACCGAACATCAAGTTTGTTTCCGATAATCGAGCTTCAAGTTCGAGTTCGATAATCGATTCTCTTCCGCCCCCTTCTAAATTATGAGGCAGGATACACTGAGCATTTCGAAGAGTTTCTTTCCCCGTACCAACTTTTCTGGCGGAAAATTCCGTATCTCCCGAATGAAACAAGTTTAATTCTCGAATTCCAACATTTGGCACGTTCACAGTGAGCGCAATGCGGTGGAAAATTATGAAAATCATGAAATAAAGTTACCACCGCATCTCAACTTTGGTAATTGGTTTTTCATACCTCTTTGTTCGCACTTTCATGTCATTTGCGTCAACTCAAAATGAACACTTGACGAAAATCAATGGCACTAGGGTCTGACACTAGGGTCCATTGTAGCTGAGGAGAAGCACCCTATTGAGCTTTGCAAGCTCTCAACAATTGCTGTGACCGAGGAGTAATTACAAACCACCCCTTTCTCATTTCACATCCTCTTGCGTTGACAATGTTACTGCGTCTCATTGACATGACACAAAAAAAATTATTGCCAATTTGTTCTTTCAATTCTTGAAATTTTTCAGTTTCTGAAATTTTTGATATTTTTGAAATTTTACAAATTTTCGAAGCTAGAAAGTCTGTCAAAATTTGAAATTCCCAAGAATTCATCAATTTCCATTTCGCAAGTTGCTCAACTGGGTTAGATGGCGTGCCTTTAGGGGACATGAATTAATTTAGGCGTAGGGGTGTCACAGCTAGTTAAATGTCGTGATAACGCGAAGTGAGGGAAGCGTGGGCCAATAAAAATTAATCACTAGTGGCTGAGTTGCGGGATTTCATTTCAACCGCTTTTATGGCGCGAACCTGGAAACGGCCGACTCGACCCATGTTTTTACTACTGGTGATTGTTGAATTTGCGATATTTTTTTTTTAATTCAAATAACTGATAAAAAGTGTAAAAAAAAGAACTTTGAACCGTTTACTGCCTTTTTTAAAGCAACTATAAAAATCGTAATTTACGATTTTAACACCGTGAGGCAAAAGAATCAAAATCGTAAATTATAACTATGCAAACCGTAATTTACGATTGTGACACCACCTATTAGGATTATCAAAACCGTGAATTACAACTATCAAAAGTGTAATTTACGATGCTGACACCGCAAGTTAGAATTATCAAAATCGTAAATTACGGTTTTGGTAGTTGTAATTTATAATTCTGACAACACCAATAAAAATTATCAAAACCGTAAATTCAAATTAGAATTATCGAAATCGTAACTTGCGATTTTGAGAAAGGTAGTTAAACATATCAAAACTGTAAATTACAACTATCAAAACCGTAATTTACGATTCTGACACCGTACGTTGGCATTATTGAAATCGTAAATTACGACTATGAAAATCCATAATTTACGATTTTAACTCTCCAAATTAGAATTGCCAAAACCGTAAATAACGACTATGAAAATCCGTATTTTACGATTCTGGCACTGCAAATTGAAATGATGAAAATCCTAAATTTCAATTTCGTAAACATCTTTGATTACAGTCTTAAAAATCCCCACTTTTAATCCGCAATTTATTAATTTTCAACTTACATTTTCGAACCGATAATTTATGGTTTTCCAATTACAAATTCCATTTCAATGTTTCTGTGCCGAACAGTACCAAATGGAATGATAACTTTAATCAAACCTCCCTATCCGCGAACATCCAGTACTTAAACGTAAAATGAAATACACGCCTCGATCGAAATGGGATATGGTTGAAAAATAAAAGGATTGGACTATGGGTCTCGAATTACAGTTGGATAAAACGCCTCTTGTTTCCTACATACTTTTCCCGTCAATCCATTTCATTGTGTGATGTATGTCCGCTACAATAGTTCCATTTACTCTCCAACTTTTGCACAACCGAGGAAAATGAAATTGGAAGTAGAGAAATATTTTCTAGCGAGGGAGAAATAAATTAAATCGCGAAGCATACAGAATTCGCCACTGGAGATTATTCAAAAGGACTTCGAAAATTATATAAAATATTGTGCCTGTTTATTAATAATTAATAAGAGAATAAAATATTTATCTCATTGATGCTACTGATACGATTTTGCCAAATGCAAAGATCAATGAATAATTGTTTGCAAATATCTGTTAAAACACTGTACGTTCAAATGACAAGCGCGGGCCGCGCCAATTTCGAATTGATACTTAAAATACAACGTTACTATTCCGAGTTAAGGATATTCCGCCTATATTGACGAAGATATAAGAATTGCTTGAAATTTTGACATAATGTTTTTGAAGCGGTAACAGATGTCTGTATGAAATTTGAGATTGATTCACAACACCGTTTTGTGGTTATTAATTATCGAAGTTCTCAATTAACACGGCCTCTTATGGGAAAAATAAAAATTTCTGTAAATACAGTTCAAAACATAAAAATTTGTTAAAATTTTAAAAATTCACTATTGAAGCAGATTTAAAACGATGGTAAAAATTTCATGACGATCGACTAAAATGGTTTTTCATTAATTTGTTTAAACAATATAATATTGATTCGCAAAATCAAATACAATATAATAATTGTCTATGGCTATCATTTCACCTAATTAACGCATTGAAATATTAATTGAAAATTATTGGCGATGAATATAACGAATTATAGAAAGGGTCATAAACTTTTGTTTTGACTATACGTGTTGAATATCCTTAAGATATGGCCATTGAAGTGTTGAATGAATGGAACATTTATTATCGATCGCTGCTTATTGAATTCTCCTTGCATCATTAAATATCCTGAACTTCGCGTCTCTATACACTCCCGCCAAAAACAGCTGATCCTGCGCGTCGCCGCCATATTGATTTCTGTTGCGATTTCCCGCCAATTTCTCGCAATCGTTATGGAGGCCCGTCGGTCACTATTTTTTTTCATTTTTTCCTCACATACTTAGCACTTTTGTCTCTACTAATAACACTCCATAGAATGTGTGAAGAAATATGGTATCAAAATAGTTTTTGGTATTTAAATTTATTTTTTTCTAATTTTTGTTGGAAATTGTTGCCTTCATTAAGTTGCGTAAACGGAAACGTAAAACGAGGTATTACCAACAGAAATAAACATACAATTTTTCTACACAATTATCAAGAATTGTGTAGAAAACAAGAAATAAATTTTAATACCTCGACCAAATTGCATTTTGTAAAAATTTTGTCAAGTTTCCAAATTAATAAAATTGCAGTGGCAAAAATTTGTGAAAGTTGGAATTACATCATGTACATAACGCAGAAAGCAAACTCATTGGTCAATATTTAGAATAATAGTCAAGCAAATATGGAGAGCCGTGTAACGCTTTTTGTGCTATCGCGGAGTACAATCATGGCTGTACATTTTCGCTTTGATGTGAACCTCATATATTTATTAAAGCTTTAAAAAAAATTTATGAAGTTTCAAGTGAGTTTTTCAAATGCAAAGTTTTTTAATTTTCATCAATTTTCCCAATTTTCATTTAATATTTATGGTAATTGCATTCTTTATACACATTAATACATTCGCATGTATGTATGTGTGTGGGTGTGTGGATTTTCAAATTTGGAAAATTTGACAAATTTGGAAAATATGGAAAAATTTGGAAAATTTGGAAAATCTGGAAAATGTGAAAAATTTGGAAATTTTGCAAAATTTGAGAAATTTGAAAAATTTGAAAAATCTGGAAATTTTGAAAAATCTGGAAAATTTGAAAAATCCGGAAAATTGACAAATTTAAAAAATGAAGAAAAAATGAATTTCAAGAAATTGTCATGCACAGTATAAGACTGAGTAAAAACGCTTTGACCACCATTTGAAACAATACTCAAGTAAATATAACGCTTTTTGTGCCACGACAGGGTACAATCATGACGGGGAATTTCCGCTTTGACGGTAACAAGTAACTTATATACTCATCCCTAGTTGAACTAGGTGAACTACTGTAGGAAGTCAACACAAAAGTATTACAGACCGCCTCCGGCCGCCATTTGTACTTGTTTCAGTCCAGAGGCTTTCGCCACGTTCTCGGCTACATTCTCAGCTCATACTTCTCATAAAATCTTCATCTTATGACGTCGCTAAAATCAGTTGTTGTCATCATAAAAAACGGGAGAAAAATTTAAAATTGGGAAGATTGGAAAATTTTTTAAAAATTAAAAAAATTTACAGAATGTGAAAAATTTGAAAAATTTGAAAGATTTGAAAAATTTGAAAAAAATGAAAAATTTGAAAAGTTTGAAAAATTTGAACAATTTGAAACATTTGAAACATTTGTACACATTTGGGAAATTTAAAAAAAATTAAAAAATTGGTCGAAATAGTTGAAAAATTAAAAAAAAAAATTGAAAAAACTGAAAGTTTGAAAAACTTGATAAATGTGATCAATTTGAAGAATTTCAATTTTTGGGAATTGAAATCTTTTTCTGGTAGGAAATTTTCTGTTAAAAAAATTTCGAAAAATTTGAAGAGGACTTTTAAAGTGACATACTTCTGCTATTTAAATTATATAAAGGAAATGTATAGCTGCATCCGTTCCCTTGTATTCCATGGGGATTTAAGAATTGTTGGTTGGTTCGGGAAAAACTCGGAACAGCGTCGTAAAATTTCCAACTCCATAAAATTTATTGCGTGGTCTTAAAACTTCAAATAATCATAAAAACAAGGAGAAACAAAAATTTGTATTCATAAAAGTTAGTGGGCAGTATAAACTTTTTTCAATCTACCACAGAGGGTGTATACCCAGGCGGTCCCAGAATGTGTTGTACGGTCTTATTCTTTCTATATATTTTAAACAACGTTCCATGCGTTCCGAGAATTGCTTCAGCCTGTCCGAGAATTTTGTTCCTCCACTGCCCCAGAATCGAGTTTTTATGTTAGAGAATTTGTTCTCCCACCGTTCCAGAACTTATTCTCCCACCCTCCCAGAACTTTGTCTCCCACCTTCCCAGAACTTGTTCTCCCACCCTCCCAGAACTTGTTCTCCCACAGTCCCAAAATTTATTTTCATACCATCCCAGAATTCGTTTTGCCACTGTCCACGAATTTGTTCTCCCATGGTCCCAAAATTTGTTCTCCTACTGTCTCAAAATTTGTTCTCTCAGTGTTCCAGAATTTATTTTCTTACTATCCCAGAATTTTTTTTCCACTGTTCAAGAATTTGCTCTCGCATGGTCCCAGAATTTGGTCTTCCACTGTCCCAGAATTTGTTGTTGAACTGTCTCACAATTTTTTCTCCTAGACTATCTTTTTCCCAAAAGTATCTGAGAATTTCTATCATAGGGTATATATTGTCATTGTTTTTCCAGAAATAGCTCATCCTCTCCTCGAACTTTTCCAGATCATCCTCGAATTTTCAGGCTATCTGAGAACCGTTTTCATCCTCGAATATTTAGGTTATTCTACAAGTGTTTCGCCTTATCCGGCCCTCGAAAATGTTATAATCCTTTCCGAGAATTTTCCGAGAATTTTCCTAAAATTTTCCTAGAATTTTTAGAAAATTTTCCGAGAATTGTCCGAGAATTTTCCGATATATTTCCTGGGAATTTTCCTAGAATTTCCCGAGAATTTTCCGAGAATGTTCCTAGAATTTTCCGAGAATTGTCTTCCCAGAACATGTTGCTTATGGTATCCTTGAGTTTTCCCTCATACATTTAATTTCTGGATCGCCCGGAAATACTGAGCCCGGGCTTCTGAGTATGCCCGGAAATATCTACTTAGCATGATCACCGAGACTATCCCAGAATGTATCCACTGTGTCCCAGAACTTCTCCACCTACGTTTTAAAATTTCGAATGAGCTGTCCGACAATGTTCCCGATTTCAATTTGTTTCTGTATTTTATTTATGTATATTTGCATGAACCGCCAATGGTTTCCCATACTCCGCTAAACATTTTTCCACAAGTTCTTATTTTTTTTTTATTATCTTTAACGCCTTCGATCCATTATGGATATGTGGGCTTTCCACAAGTTTGAAATGTAATTGGCGTTCCTTCTCAGAACTTAAGGAACACCAATGATCGAAATACGTCCAACTAATTTCTACATTATCGCTCCAAAATCTTTCACATTTTTCCACCCGTATATAATCGCTTTCGTTTTTCGGAGGAAATTCGCATTTTACAATGATCACTTTTCTCATTTTTCAAATTGATTCGAGAGATAAATTAGCGGAGTGCTCTTCAATTCCTGTGATGGAGGAGGGCGGGGGGGGGGGGGGGGGGGGGGTTGGGGTGAATTTGCGCTGGAATAAACGATTCATCACAGGGGCTTACTGAACAAAAAATCCTGAAGAACTCATTAAAATGCACTTGGTTGATTGAAAATGAATGGGAAAATTGCAATAAAAAGCGAATCAAATTCAACTCATTGAACAGGTATTGTCAATTCCCTTGAATGAGAACAATCGATTGACTTTGGCATTAGTCGAACTGCCACCTGGCGTCTTTAGGTAGATTAATAGGTCGATTATTACACGAGCTGGGACAATCACATGATACAAGGTCGATTGTTGTTCAAGGATTACACGTTGTCATATGGATACCATCGCTGTTAACTTGTGATGGTTAATTAGCGAATCAGCTTTTCAGGCGGTTCATGTTTCCTTTACGAAGCATGTATATATTTTCCCATCCGCATATTTGCAGAGGAAACTGCAATATGCTTACGCGAAAATCAGAGTCGCCTCAAACTGGCTGTTGTCGCGTTTAGAGATGAGAAAAAATTTCATATTACGGAATGTTTTGGAAAATTGAAATATTTAAGCGAAACTTTTTTAATGCCTCGGGTAGCGCTTTCAGCTTAGTTAGGTGGAAATTTTCAAAAACCTAACTAAATTTGACCGTCCATTTTGTTCGAAAATCTGGCGGAACATCTGTTGGAAAATCTGTTCGAAAATCTGTTGGAAAATCTGTTGGAAAATCTGTTGGAAAATCTGTTTGAAAATCTGTTTGAAAATCTGTTCGAAAGTCTTTTCGAAAATCTGTTGGAAAATCTGTTGGAAAATCTGTTGGAAAATCTGTTCGAAAATCTGCTGGAAAATCTGTTGGAGATCTGTTAGAAAATCGGTTGGAAAATCTATTCGAAAATCTTTTCGAAAATCTGCTAGAAAATCTGTCCGAAAATTGGAATATTTGAGCGAAATTTTGTTAATGCCTCAAGTAACTCTTTCACTTTATTTAGGTGGAGATAAAAATAATTGATACCACAGAGATAAGTTGATGGGAATGATATTCTTCGACTAGATCAGAATTCCCGCGTGATGCGCGCGCATTTGGTACCGGAAGCGCGCCATCTATGGAGAACTGGCGCGGCATCGCGCGAAAGCATTTTTGACAGATATCTTCAAAACTAAGAATATTAGCGAATGTTCATATAAAACTTTATTGTGGCTCTCAGTGTGCACTACAAAAAACGTTTTTATGAAAATTGGCCTATCTCCTTCACATCTCGACATATGATCACACAACAAAATGTGAAAGATTCTGTCAATGGACTTTGGGAAAATACTGCCATCACTGACAAGTTGATAAAAAATATATTGGTTAGTGTATATGTATTTTCTGAAAGTCCACAAATTTCCGAAATTCCAAAGGCTTCAACAATCGTCAAAATTTAAAAAAAAAAGCGAAAATTCGAAGAAAAATCGCAGCCCTTAAAAAATTTTCAGGCAAGCATTTCGAAATTTTTAAGTTTGAAAATTTTAAAGAACTACATTTTTCTTCATATTCTCAAATATTTGTAGTAAATTAATTAATAAAAAACCATTGACTCCTATTCAGTGGAAATTTAACCTGTCATTTCCTGAAACTCGCCATAAAATGTCATTATTTATCGCTCAATCAACCCTGCAATTTCCATAAGCGTGAAAAAAATTCCCAACAAATGCATTGGGATGGTCTAACAAAGAAACTCTCGTGCCAGAAATATCGTTAAAAAAAAAGAAGAGAGGAAAAAAAAACAAAACAAAAAATAAGGATAAAAAGACAAAGTGCAGCGGTGTGGGTGGGGTGCAACGTGAGCTTTTAAATGTCAGGTATTGATTCTACCATGTCCTCGATACACCAGAATCAGACACAATCAGCCAGAGTTGAATTTCAAGTCTCTTCGCGTAAAATTGGTGGAAGAATACATAAACGTGAGGAAAATTGAATGTTCAATCTGGCCTTCAATATTGGATTTATTGAGCTACTGCCGTATCTGACCACAGTCACACACATACACACCAGTGCGCTCAGAGACCCACGTCCGCACACACAAATACACACCAGTGGGTCTACACGTACAAACATTTGCGCCAACGAGTAGATCGACAAACACACACACACACACACATATATATTTTTCGTGTCTAGGAGAATTTTTCCATCATGAAGCCATAAGTGGAACTTAGTCCGTGCTTTCCCAGAACTTTTCCCATTATGTCTCAGAATTGTTCGCACCTCATCCCCCAACTAACATTCTGGTATCGTAGGGTTGCTAATGTTTGTTTTTTAACATATTTCCGGAATGTTCTATCCGATTTATTTTTGCTACGCTGGTCTCAATTTTTATATCTTGTTCCGAGAATATTAGTATCGTTTCCGAGAATTTCATCCAATCTATCCCAGAACTTACTTACTACTTGGTCCCAGTGTTTGTTCCACTCAGTCCCAGAATCGATCCGCCACCCCCCCCCCCCATCCCAGAATCGATTCCACCCGGTCCCAGACCCAATTTCATCCGGTCCCAGACCCAATTTCATCCGGTCCCCAAATTGATTCCTCCCGGTCCCAGAATCGATTCCAACCGGTTCCAGAATCGATTTCACCCAATCCAGGCAGCGGTTCCACCAGGTCCCAGAATCAGTACAATCCGATCTCGGAATTGGTCCTACCAAATCCCAAAATCGGTACAATTCGATCCCAGAATCGATTCCACCCGGTGCCAGAATCACTCCCATCCGATCCCAGAACCAATTCTACCCGGTTCCAGAATTAGTTGCATGCGGTTCCAGAATCGGTTCCACGCGGTCCCAGAATCAATTCCACCCGGTCCCAGAATTGATTCCAGCCGGTCCCAGAGTCGGTTCCACCCGGTCCCAGAATTGGTTGCAACCGGTCCCAAAATCGGTTTCAGCCGGTCCCAGAATCTTTTCGATGAGTATATCGTCAATATTTTTTTCACATGATTTACCTTACAGGACATTATTTTTGCAATTTGTTTATGAAGTTCTAAATATTTTTCTGTTCATAAACTTTGGGTTCTGAGGGAAAACGTGAGCGCTTTCTGATGCTAGTAGCTTGCAAGTAGGGCTTATCGCATTATTCAACTTTAGTGATTAGTCAGATGATATTGCCATCGTACCATCAGCTCAATGCTAATATTTCGACATTTTACCGTTTCTCTTGAGAAATAACTGAATCAATAATATGTGAACTCTTGACCCTGAAACATGGAATAATAGGGCAATGTTATTTCCGGTTAAAAATATATCAAATCTGCATTCAACTGATTGCTATTTTCGTTATTTGAGAACTACTTATTTATAGTTTATTTCCATTACACGTAGATGATAAATGTCACGAAATCCATTTCATAAGTGATTAAATTTTTCGCGAACAATGTATAATGTTTTATGCATTTGTGGGATGTCATTTCCACCGATTGCTTTTATTTTCTTATTTGTTACTTATTTATTTTTTCTGTTCAAATTTGTGGTTTTTAAAATTTTTGATATTCCTATTTTTTTTTAATTAGTTTTTAAAAAGTTACAATTTTTTTTCATTTCGATTTTTAATTAACTTTTTACTTAATTAGAAATTATAATTTTTCCTGAAAAAAATGACGTAATCAAGCACGTTATTTACATATAACAAAAATTATTTACATGTAAGAGATCTCATTTTTAACAAAAGTTACACGTGTCGAATATTTTTAAATTTAATGAGCAAAAACAATTAATGCCAATGCAATCGTTTAATAATTTAATTGTTCATCCGAGTTGCACTGCGCTTGAAAAAATTGCAAGCATATAGAAAATTTAATAGAAAAATACGCACTATTTTTGAATAGATTGAATTACTTTAGGCAAGTAGAGAATAAATTTTTATAGAGTCGAGTCTAGGCGACCCAGTACAGGGTTCAAAAATAGAATTAACAAGAATGCACTGAGCAAAAATATAAATGCAGACACACTATTAGATATAGATAATTTCTGTATGTATACATATATCTCAAGATTTATATATATGTCTAAGTGGGTTGGCGGGAGGGGGGTGGCTGGGGCTGGTGATTTAAAATTGGGAGTTTTCAGGAGGGGGAGGAGGTATTTTTCCGATATTTTTACAATTTTGAAAATTTTGCAACATGATAAAATGTTACATCTTTCGAATCTCTGAGGACGATAATCGTGCGTCCGGTTATTGACATAATTTATACACCAATTGATACAAAATTGATGAAAATTTTTTGAAAGTTGTCGAAATAGTGAGATTTGTAAATGTTGGCCGAAAATTTCCCCATTTTCCCCTGCTTTTCAGATTTTCAATATGCTTCAAATTTCGCAAATGCTACAAAGTTTTCAAATGAGCCAATTTTGTTCAAATTCCCCAAATTTTACAACTTTCTAAGATTTCCAAATTTTCGAAATTTTCAAAATTTTCAAAATCTCCAAAATTTTCAAAATTTTCACAATTTTCAAGGGTTTCAAAATTTTCAAACTTTCCAAAATTTTTTAAATTTCAAAAATTTCAAAAAATTTTAAATTTTTTTAAGTTTTCAAAATTTTTCAAATTTTCGCAATTTTCCAAATTTCCAGAATTTTCCAAAATTTTAAAATTTTCCCAATTTTACAAATTTCTCAGATATTAAAAATTTTCCAAGTTTCCAAAATTTTCAAAATTTTCCGAATTTTTAAAATTTTCCAAATTTCCCAAATTTTTGACATTTTCAAAATTTTCAAAAAGTCTCAAATTTTTAAAATTTTCAAAAGTTTATAAATTTTCAAGCTGTTCGAAACCTTCACAATTTTGCAAATTTACACTTTTGAAAATTTTGAAAGCCTTCAAAGTAATAAAATGCAAAAATAAATGTAAACCTCGGTACACAGTTGGACGATCATCGTGACCTCGGTTGTTGGCATAATTCATACAACAATCGATAGAAAATGTCGGCAGGGTGTGGGTAAAAGGGGGGTCATGAAGAAAGAGAGACTCGACGCATTAAGTAAGGTCGTAGATGGCATTGTGACACGAAACTCCGAGTTTGGTGCTTGCAAAAAGCCTTCGAGGTTGTTAAAACTTTGTGAAATTCGATTGTGTACTGGGTGATGTACCGGAAACCAAAAATAAAAATGATGGATAGAGAAACAAAAACATTTCCCCAGGCGATAAAAATCTTGAAAGCCAATCGTGAAATTGAATTTATTTTTTTTCAAAATTGGAAAATTGGAGCTTTTCCTTTCCAAAATTTGCAAAGAAATCTATGTAGTAATATTCGACATTCACTAAAATATTCTAAATTCGAAACTTCATTTTCGATTAATATCGATTTGTATTAATAAAAAAAAGCTAAGGCACATGACTTATAACATATTAATCAAGCTCCCTTAAACGATCAATTTCAATATTCACAAAATCAATGCATTTTCCTTAATTCACGACTCCTCTTTCAGATTTTTCCTCTATTTTTCAAAACGAAAAGCTAGCAAAAAAATTGTTGCAAATGATTTTTATAAAAATCTGGTATAAATCCACAAATCAATCCGAATCAACCAAAGAAATATATGTAAACTTTCACCGAAATTTTGTATCGAATTAGTCATTGATTGATTGATCAATTTCTGTTCCATAGCTGAGGCAGGACTAGCTGTAGCAGCCGAACTGAAAGCGCCTGAGGATCGAACAGATGAGGAGAAAATGGCGTTACTGGGCAGACCCAGATTGGGGGATGTGGCAACCGCCCAAATCAGAATTAAGGAATCCAAGGAATTCAAAAATACTGTCGATAAACTCGTGCAACGAGCCAGTGCTTCAGTAATTCTGGGTATGTATAGCTTTTTGGCTTGCACCCATTTAACTATGTTTAATCATTAGAATTTTCTCAATCTCTTGTATGTGTATGTGTGTGTGTCTCATATGTGTAGATAGATGTATGTGTGTTAGGGGGCTGGGTGCGAGTGTGAATATGGGTGTGGGTATAAATATTTGTGTGGGTCCGGGTGTGGGTGTAAGTATGGAGTGGGTAAAGGTTCGGGTGTGTGTGTAGGTGTGGATGCAAGTGTGGGTGTGGGTGTGGGTGTAAGTGTGAAATGGGTGTGGCGGTCGGTGTGTGCATGGGCATTGTTTTAGGTGTGGGTGAAGCTGTGAATGTGAAAGTGAGTGGGGGCGTGGATGCAGGTATCTAGATTTTTAACTTCCCGATAGGGGCAGTTATTGTTTTGCCCCCGAACATGAAAAATCGATTTTCCATCAGATCTCCACGTTTCATGCTAGTTCTGATCTTTCTAGACTATTTAAAACAAAATGTCTGTATGTGTGTGTGTGTGTGTGTGTGTGTGTGTGTGTGTGTGTGTGTGTGCCGATGTACGTATGTAACCAAAAATTTCCCGGAACGATGTCTACTGAACAAATTATCCGATCAAGGTCTTGTATGACGCAATCGAAGTGTCTTGCCGTAACTTAGAGCTCATTAGTTTTTGCTCCATATATGTCTGCTGGTTCCTATTGTTATTAACAATTTCAATTGTTATAACGCTGTATCTCACGAAGTATTATAGATACGCAAAAATGTGTCAAATAAATGTTGTTCCTTATAAAAAAATACATATTTTGTGTGCTTTGACTTTTTTCGTATCTTTAACCGTTTCGGCGTTAGAGCGTTATTATAAATTGAAATCATTTAAAAAGCTCTATGGTGAGAAAAATGGAGATTGGAAAGAAAGTACCCACACACACACACGCAGCCATCGGGAAGTTATAATTTTGGCCCGCGGAGGGTCAAACCTACAGCCCCTTTTCTTCCAATTTTCTACATCGAGAAATTCCGGAAAAAAGTTTCGATAACTCCTTAAAATGTTCCTTTCTTTCCTCCTTTTCTCAAGATATAGTGTCTTTGTTTTCTTTCGAAATGTGTAAAAAAAGAAATGTACGATGTGAAATTGTCTTATATGAAACTGCCGTCGAAACGGCGGGCATCTATTGAATTGTCCAATTCCCCTCATTTCCCGTCTGGTCAATTTCCCTCCCACTATCTTCTGCGAATCCATTTTCTTCTATTTTCGATAATGGTCAGAGATCTTGAAGAAATAACAAGACCATAATAGTGACTTATTAAGAGAAGCCAGACATCTCTAAAATGCTTCCTAACATTTTCGTCTGCCGAAATTATATTTCATAATTTTGATGTCGAGTATTCTAGATGATTACTATCTTCCGACACACACACACACACACATACATGTCTATTGTCCATGCAAAGAAAACTCAAATTTACAATTAAAACCTTAACCACTATTTACAAAAATTGGGACTGTAAAGGACCCAGTGAAGTTAGTGGTTGGTTGCACTTAATGGGACTGCGGAGTTGTAAAGCCTCCCATGTGGTTGGGAAGAATGTTGGGGGGAATGAAGTTTCTGGGTAGGTTGATAGGTACATGTGTGGTATATCACACCGGAAACTCATCGAGACAGCCGGCAGAGTCGTAAACGCCCTCCACAGACGATAACTCTTGTGTATGCACTGAATCGATTGACCATTGGTGCAGCATTTCATGCCTCTATTATGCGCTATTCTATTTTATTTGAGAATTGGAGCAGTTATGGGTTGAATTGATTTTTTTCACTTTCCGATGGGGAAAGTTATTGATTTTACCCTCGAATTTGGAAAACAACAATTTCAGATTATTTTCAAAGCGTTGCATGTGTGTGTGTATGTGTGTGTGATAATGTATGCAGAAACAGATAGGGCAATTGCTCACGAGTGAGTTACCTGTACTACACACAGACACACACACACACAACTCTATTGCCTCCTCGAAAAGATAATAATCATCGACTTCATTAATCCCAACATGCAGTTTTAGTTTCACTCTGTCTATTTAATTTCAGGGACAAGCTCTTGGAAAGAACAATTTACGGAGGCTGTGACGGTGATTGGTGGAGACGAAGGGGAGGACGATGAAACGGGGGAGCCTCGAGTCTCATCTCCATCATTTGCTGATTACCTCATGCACTCACTCACTATATTCTGGAAGGTTCTATTCGCCTTTGTCCCACCAACAGGTCAGTGCATGCATCAACCGTCTCTCTCAACTGTACTTCTGAATTTAAAAAATATCCTTCAAGATGAGAAGATCAAGTTGAAAAATTATTGCATTTAATTAAAAGACTTTGGAAAGACTTCTGCATCCAAATGGAGACCCTGCACTCATTTCGCTTTGCAAAATTCCACGAATGGAAGGGTTAAACGCCGAAAAAAATCTCAGATTTTGCCAAGTAGTTTGTATTAGTATAGATAAGAGTTGTAGTAAATTTCAGGAAGATCAGTTGATAGCTTTTCGAGAACTACCGCGCTGCCGTTCCACTCGTCTCCGTCCGATTCGTCCCAAAACTACTAGTCCACCAGAAATTACCCTAACAATCCCATTGACCCAATTGTTTTTGGTTAAATAAATAGCTATTTTGGCTCGGGAAGGGTTCAGAGGAGCGAATCCCCCCCCCCCTCCTCTCCCAGCCAGAAACCGAAATAGTAAAATAAAAATAAAATAGTGCAATCATTTTGCTTTTATGATATACTCTGACATTTCGTCACCATCTGTTTCGGCATCACTGTCTGATACATCGATGTTTGACATTGTTGTTCATTAATGAATTTCTACGCACGATTGACTACACGAGGCTCGACAGTCAAGATCAGCTGACTGCAGACTGCTTACCACCATGCTCGTCTGGCGGCGCTAGTCACCGCCGCCACTCCCGCGCTTTTTGAAATAGTTCAGAAGTTAACCACTGGCAGCACAAGACAGGGCCAATGAGAGCAGGTTACGTGACAGCTCTCCAGTAATGACTCATTCTTTTTACGGATAGTTTTTGAGCGGACGGTCAGGGGGCGGTCCTACGACATAAAAGCCAAGTTTACATTGTAAAAATAGACTGCAAAACGGTGTATTTCAGCAAAGTATGACAAAAAAGTATTCATCCGGCGATCGATGAATTAGAATTCAGATTATATCAGGAGGACAACATATAAGCAACATGAAGACAGATGGAAACACATGATGTGGCCTGGTGACTTAAGGAAAGCACTGTATCTATATCCGGTTAGCATTGGAAAATCCGGGTTCCCGCCTAGCAGGGTTGGATTGAAAGTTATGTGTTTTAATAGCTTAACTTCACCAATAATACCTCATTTTCCATTCGTTACATTTCAACTTTCTGTATAAACTTGAAGTGGTTATCCTTACTTTTCTCTCACTGTAGGCAGAATAACAACCTTCTCATAAGCACACCAACTATCGATCAACCAGATCGTCCACGGCATCAGAATGGTCGAGTGGGCTTAGAGCTGTCTTAGCGCTGCCGCTTGGGTTCCTAAGTTCAAATCCTCGACACGGCAACAGTTTTCACGGATTGTCCCATGAACGGGAGGTTGCTCCTACAATAGCTGCCTGTACCAACATAGCTTTCCAGTGCTTTCGCTCTTATCATGCGAATGCGCTGCAGGCTATGGTCCACCAGCCCACTCATTCTTCAGAATCAAAAGTGTTAGAGATAGAAGGAAAGCGGCCAACCAACGTGAACTCCTTTCTGAAGGTCCTACCGTCATCCACATAACATTTCCTCACAATCGAAATGTTTAATCTGACCATATTAATTTCGTTGCATTCCAATTGGGATGTATGCTGCTAATGTAATTTAGTAGCGGAGTGGTAAAAGGAGGTAAGTGGCTATCTGCTTAGTGTCAGATCTCACTCAATATCTCGGAATCTGAGGGAGATAGCGGAGATTATTGATGTAGTATCGAAAACTTGTGGGTTCATGTCTAGACAATAGGAGAAATACGCTCGACCCGTAGACATTCAGACAATAGTAAGATGAATTCATTACAATGTCATTTAGTATTCCCAGAATAAGTTCATTAGTTATAAACCCTTAAGGGATGCTCGACAATGACGTACTCGTTGCACGTAATTCCTGTATACTAGTAACATGGAGTAACACGTGATCTGTGCGGGCGCATCACGTGGGCATTGCGTGCACACGTTGCCAATAAGGCCCTATGCAAAGTGACGATGGGCTGATGGGTCTGTGTAGTTGGAGTGGGAGAAATCGAGTGGCGACCAGGGGTAATTTTGGTAATAGAAAAAGTTAGTTGTAACGCGGAAGTCCTTGACGAAGGTACTTGACTTTATAGACGATTGACGAAGACCTCGCTAGAGACACTCAACCTATTGTAAATCGTGCACAAAGTATTTGTTCGAGTCTTTCATATCAGACAGTTCATTGTGTTCACTGTATTTTGTTAATCTACTATTAAAGTAAAGTTAAACTTACAAGCTGTTCTATCTTTTAAAAAGTATCCCACATTTATAGGCTTTTTTGAAGAGAACAAGGAGACAAAAAAGGTTTTAGTAAAAGTTGTGCTACGTCTTCTAGATTCCGAGATATTCATTAAAAACTGATCTCAAAGCCGACTACCTTCGGTTACCGCTTCGCTATACTGGATTGATATAGACGTGAGAGAACCTGGATGATCAAAGTAGGGAAATTAGGATATCGAAGGACCATCTGCTTGGTTCATCATCGAATTACACCTAATTCTGATTAAATTGAGCACGCAACTCCGGATCAGCAGGTTAACTTATGAAACGGTCAGTTACCGTCATCCTCAGAAGACTGCATTATAGGGTAAGGATGGCCAAGAGGTGAGGCGAGGATCCCTTGGACCATGATAAATAAGCAACAGTATGCAGGAGTTAGTATTCCATTTGGCCGAATTGACAACTATCTCCGGTGGCTGAATTCTCAATCCTCGAAGATCAAACTTAAGAATAGACCGCGATGAAACTTGAAACTGCTAGGGAATTGGAGACACCATGCTCGAAGCTTGTAATGCCACTTAAAGCTGCTGAAGGAGGAGGATGGAGCATATCAGAATTTGGCTATCACCTGCTTTTTGCCCCATGGTGCCAAACGGGCCACGCGAAGACGTCATTTTATTGGACCTTCGTGTTTTTAAACTTTCTCATTTTGTAATTTATCCAAGTAAGGATTCAAATGCTGTGGGAAGTAACGATATATGTGATATTAGAAAATGCGCAGTTGTGCATAAAAAAATTTGCTTTTTAAGTAACGACGAACTGAGCCGGAACAACTAAGTTGCAAAGTCCTAACTTGCTTCCAATGATTACAATTTTCTATCAAACAAGTCTTGAATTGGGTTCATTCAGAAGGAAATTCCGGATGAGTTTCCTGTTTCTTGGAACAGGAAGATCAATGCTTTTCCTTTTGGACCCCTCAACTTTCATCTGACTTCTAGCATTTACCATTCCTTCTTGAAGAGTCATTCATCTGTTGTGTTTCAAATTGTACACCCTGTATAACAGGCGTGTACAGTGTGTAATAAGTGTCACCGCAGCTTGATGCTTTTAAGTTTAACAATTCACGTGTGTGTTATGCCCAAGTGGTTTAGACAGCGAGTGACACGCTACCGGATATCCCATGTAATCTCAAGAACCTCACAACGCCCGACATGTTCCACGGTGCCTTCATCTAATTTGAACAATTTGTACAGTGGAAAATGTAATGGAAACTTCCATAAGGCTTGTCACGACAATTCCCACATGGAAAACGATATTTTAGTAAAATATGTCAATGGCAAAGTGCTAATTCTGCATTCGCTAAATGTTAGCAAAGAGTATCATTTGGCTAAATTTAGTTTCGGTTGTATTCAGGTTTCTCTTTGCAACTTTCAGTTAACCCAATGTCAAATTATTCGATTGATCTTATCTCGCCATGTCATTCTATATGCTACCAGGGTTATTTGAAAATGTGTGGAATCGAGTCAAGATTGCTGGGGTATCCATGAATGAAAAACACCCAAATGGTTAATTATGAATATTTGACTAGTCGCATAGTCAGCGTGAGGCCGAGAATTATGCGCGTTACTGGAGTGGAAGTAAGACGCAAATAGCGGTGCGAACGCTCGGTGGTTAAACCCGTCATACCTCCTTAATTATGGCAAATATGGAAAAAAGTGATAAAAAATTAAATATGCATTTCCACTTACAGAGCAAATTCTGCTTAATATTTTTTGCCGTATCTCTTGCCGTTTTTGAAATAGAGCGTTGTAAACAATTCAATTGTTGATAACGAAAAAACTGCTCGGTCAATTTGAACCAAAAACTAATCCGATCTAAGTTCCATGAAGACGCTCCGAATAAGAGCTCGATGACCCTGATCGTTCCACCCGTTCGTGAGAAATCGTTAACGCAAAATTCCGATTCCACACCTACAAACATACACGCCCACAGAGACATTTGTTTGGAATTCAATAGGAAGCGGTTTGGTATACTTAAAACCCTAGTTACGAATCGAAATGAACAAAATCGATTTAGGGGTCATTACAATAACTTCCCGAACTAGTGGTGTGCAAATGTGTGTGCCTCATATGGGGCACAAACAAAACTTCCCGATTCGGTATTTCAGCACAGGATAAGAATGTAACCATGGTGATGAGCAAACCCAACAGTGATATCAATATTTGAACTTGCGACTAATAATTACTGCATGCGATCGATTTCGTTTGATTTTTAAGCCCTATAAAAATATTCAACTGGAATTCGTCCGCCTAGTTACCCTCTCTACCTCTGTACTTTCTTAATTATCCCGCTCTTTGACATTCCTCCCACAATTATGGACATATTCATTCGCAAAGTATATTGTAGTTCAAGTCGCGATGTGTTCTGACCTATATTGAAAAGAGTCATATTGAATGTGCATTTTTGTATAAGGAGCAACACTGGTGATATGCATTGTTCCCGTATTTCAAATTGCTCAGACGACCATACCTCCTTAATTATGCAAATTATGAAAAAAAGTCATGACACATAAAACGTGTATTTTCATATAAGGAATAATTCTCTTCTAAGAAGTTCCCCGATAACTTTACAATTGTTAATAACATTGCATATACTGCCCGAATACCATCCAAAGTGTAATCCGCTCGATTTTGCACGGAAACGCTTCGATTGGGACCGTCATGACAGCGCTGAGTTCATTCGTTCATTCATTACATACATAATTGTTGAGACAGTCATACCTCCTTAATTATGCAAATTATCGAAAAAAGTCATTCTACAAAAAAGATGTATTTTTATATGGGGAACAACTTTTCTTATATAAATTTTACGCTAACTCTAACAGTTTATTCAATAGACCATTATAAACAATTGAATTGTTAATAACAATATACATACTGCACCAATTTCATCCAAAATCTAATCAGTTCTGATTTATATGTAAACACTTCGAACGCGACCTTGAGAACTTCCATAACTTCATTTGTTCATGAGAAATCGTTGCGCAAAATTTTTTACACATACATACATACATATACACACACACACACAGACGCCAACTTAGAATTTGACGGGGATCATTCTGGTATACTTAAAACCCTAGTTAGATAATGAAACAACAATTTTGGATTTTGGGTGCATTACAATAACTTCCCGAATAATCGGGACGTTAAAAATCAGGGAGTTAAAAACGATGATCATCATGAGCGAATGATGAAGCTGATTCAATATTTCTGGAGATACCTTCAGCGAACGAAAAGGATTAATCTCAAAACTCTAAACGCTGATGTCATTCAAATTCGGTTGGCCGACATGTCTACTTGCTACCAACTCTTTGACACCCTTGAGATTTTTAAGAAAATATCTGATGGTTTAATCGTTGAATTCTCTCGGTTATACCCACCAAATTAAAGAAAAAAACCTGTAAAGCAGAAAGCTTGTCAGGCCAGCAAGCAGCAGAAACTTTTAATTTCTGAAATTGTTATGCTTTAGGCGATAAATAATCCAAAAAAGCTCTCTCAACCAATTCAGTCGGGCCAAGAGGAATGGCACAAGTGGCGGACCATTCAGCGTTGAGAGCAAAGGAATATTATGTCATAGCCCCTAGGTAGGATTTGTGACATCCATTGTATGCTCAACGGTCCTCATTTCTACTACCAGTGCTTGATGGTGTTCCACCCACACCTACCCAACTGCACATCATCGAAAATTCGTATCACTCGATTTGAGAGCACAGCGCGAGCAATAAACATTAATTATGTCTGTGAACTCGGGGTGGAAACCCATACGAGCAAGAAACAGCGATGTACGTTATTGGAATTGTAATGTATGAAATCCCTTTAGGTCCAAAAAAACTTGGATAATTACTTTAAAATGCTCATTGACAATTCTATACGACTTCAGATCGGCTCTTTAACTTCGCGATAGATAATGCCGTCGAAAATGAAAAGTTCCAGATTTCTAACTTTCCGTTTTATGACCTGAATCACATTGGGGTTCTTTTGAAATGTGTGTATGTGTGTGTGCGGGCGGGTGGGTGTATATGGGTGGATGGGTGGCTAGGTGAATGGGAGGGTGAGTGGGTAGGTAAATGGGCGGGTGAGTGGGTAGGTGAATGGGTGCGTGAGTGGGTGGATAAGTGGGTCGGTGAGTGGGTAAGTTGGTGTGCAGGTGAGTGGATGGGTGGGTGGGTCGGTGAGTGGGTGGGCCGGCAGGTGGGTGGGTTGGTCGGTGAGTGGGTGGGTGAGTGTGCAGGTAAGTGGATGGGTGGGTGGGTGGGTAGGTGGGTGTGTGCGCAAAAATGATCCAATGATGTAGAATGAAAACCTATCGGGAAGTTGTTGGTATGACTCAGTCAAACTCACGGTTTCATAAACTCAGCACATCTCGTACTCTAGAAACGCCTCCTAGTCATACTTTATGGATGACATGGTAAGAGAACCAGGTTTGCCGAATATTTTCAGATGGTTGGCACTAGACAGCCTTCAAAGAATTCAACACGTGACACTTCAATAAAGCTCACTTATCTGATAAATAAATTAGTCCAATTATACACATTCAATCACTGCTCGACAGATCATTGACAAGTTATGATATCGCGATGGAGAAGAGCCTATTGCACAGGTCAGACAGTCATTGCATTGTCGATTCTGTCAATTTTTCTATTTGATTGGCATCCCCAAGTTTCTTGCTCTCTTTGAAGCAATATGACACATTCTTTTCAGAAAACTACACCTACAAATCTACTCAATGAGATATTTTTGCCATGGGTAAATAAAAAGAGCCGGATAATCGCCAGGAAAATGAGAAAGTAAAGTGTGCACCGGAAGTCTGAGTACATGAGAAAAGATAAGGGCTCCAGGAGGGTGGGATGCTGGGTGGGAAGATGGAGGAGGCTACCTTGGAGAAGTGGAGATCGATCGTGAATGGATGTAACGGTGGTGAGAGAAATGGCAGAGACTCCTCGAGATTTATCGAGACACTACCGACTTACCGCCTGCTGGACCATTTTTACTCGACCCATAGTAGATTTAATATTCCAGGATAATGGTAATCGTTTGATCCACCTGATGACCACAAAGGGCAAAAAGTTTTTTACTAGCGGTGCAGTTCAGGAAGTTCCCCCCGGGAAACTCATCGGATGATGGGAAGCCATTATGGTTGATCCATACATATATTTGGTAGCCGCCAGAAGTGGTGGATAATATTCCTCCGGTCATTTGGATAGGGTCTAGGCGGGATAGTGGAAGGCTTTCATCTCGATGCATCATCGCACACTTTATTACAAGACAATTCATGGAAGTAAAACTAACTAGTTGGATAAAAACTTCCCCCTCTCCCCCCCCCCTTATTTTATTGCGACACGTCAATAATGTTGACACACACACACACACAGACTTGTTCACAATTCGACGGAAGGATTTTGGTATACTTAAAACACCAGTTACGAATCGAAAAGAAAATATTCGATTTAGGGAAAAATCGGCACCTTAATTACTGATTTGTTTGTCTCAATTCTATCGCATCATGATTATCTTACTCCCACAAGCAGGGGCTGTGAAGTGTACTGCACAATGATCAAGAACTATCATGGATGCACGTTTGTATGGCTCAACAGGATGTCTCATTAGTCTAATCAACTCCCTTATCCAATAATACACGATAGTACGGACTGCGGATAAAGATGATGCCGATGGGATGCTTTGTCATCTCAAAAGTTATCTCTGATCTGTGCTTGCGCCTTGGGAGGTTGGATATATGCACTACAGACCCTTATTGGAAATACACTCGAGCTCCAATATCAGCTTTTTCACATCGTTCACAACGGTTCTTATCTGACGGCCAGGCATTATTCTGCTGATATATGAATTTTTGCTAGTGGAAGAAAAAAATAGAGAAAGGGAAATACAAAGCAAATAGCAGATGGTAATACCGGGATCTAATATCAAATGCCAGAAATTTATTGTTCACGAGAACGACAAGAATACACACACACACACACACACACACCTCCAGACGTACGTGTGGTCCTGGACGGGTCGCATCATGAACTTCCCGATGTGCTAGTCTGTGCGCGTGTGTGTGTTTTTTTTTGTTTTTTTTTTTTTTTTTTTTTTAAAAAGGAGAAAGAAGGAAGCCAACCGCCTTCCTCACACTTCCTTCTTTCTCTTTCCTTCCTCTTTTTCATACTTTTCCTTTATTAAACAAACTTACAAAATTAACAAATAAAAATATTAAGTGCAAAGGACAATACCCCTTGTCACATACAATATCGTTCGATTTGTCTCCACACCACGACGGAACATCCGCTGAGCAATACTTCGTTGTGCAGGGGGCAATAGCCGTGGCTTCTTCAGTAGAGAATCCTTTCCAGTCTTCTACGGCAAGAACATCCTCCGTTTACTCTGGTTTTTTCCGTAACTGCTCCTCGCGGCGCAACTCCGTCAGAACCTCCATTGCAAACACGCTGGTCGCGTTCCATGCTGCCTGTGATGACAGGATGACTTCCACAAGATTTCCAACGTTTATGGGTTTGCCGGCAGTAGTTTCCCATATACACCGTTGCACATCGAAACGGGGACATGCGAAGAAAACATGTTCCGCATTCTCCTGAATTCTCTGACACGTTGGGCAATCCGGGGAATCTTCATGCTTAAATTTGTGAAGATATTCCCGAAAGCATCCGTGGACTGAGAGCATCTGGGTTAGATAATAATTGACTTGTCCATGCAATACGTCAAGCCAAACATCCACCTTCGGTATAAGCCGACGAGTCCACCGACCTTTGCTCGAGGCATCTCACTGTACCTGCCATCGCTTAATGCTGAGGTTTCGTTCTTCTCTCCTCAGTTCCACCGAGCTCAGCTTAGTTGATTTTCTGCGGGTGTAGCGGCACCTACGCTCCTCCGCTAAAACCTCGATAGGTAGCATCCCAGCAATGACACACAGCATCGTTAGACACTGTCCGGTATGCGCTAGCCACTCTAAGGGCACTCAACCTGTAAACTGGAACAATTTGCCGTCGTGCTGTTTGACTTCGTAATGCGTCAGTCCAGATAGGGATACCATATATTAATACAGACGTAACAACTGATGATAACAAGAGTCTTCTCTTTTGCTTTGACCCTCCAATGTTTGGCATAAGTCTGTCAAGGGCAGTCCTCACCGCACCTGCCTTACTGGTTGCATGTTGGGCTTGCTGTCTAAAACTAAGTCGGGTATCAATCATAATTCCCAGGTATCGTATGTAGGGCTGGGAAGTTATTTCGTGCGCGTGTGTGTGTGTGTGTGCGTGTGTGTTGAAAATTTGAAATAAATTAAACGATATCGCCTCAATTATACGTGTTAAAAAAAATCATATAACAAAAAATGTCTGTTTCCACATGGGGAACAATTTTTATTTAGAACTTTCTTATCTAACTCTTACCGTTCGTGTAATAGAGCGATACAAACAATTAAAATTGTCAACCAGTGATATATCCTGAGCTATGAAAGTTATAGAACAAAGTCATAAAACATTATGTCTGTATTTTTGTATAAGGAATAACATTTATCATACACTTTTTCTCCTATCTCTAACCGTTCTCGCGATGGAGCGTTTTAAATAATTAAAATTGTTAATAACAATTGAACGAATTGTTTTTCAAGATTGACACTCCTTGCCCGCCTGGACATTAATTAGGTGATCTTTGGTCGACGGAGAAACAAATTACTCACATCCAAACACACACACACACACACACACACACACACACACACACAGAACCCTCATCTAAAATTTGTCAGAATGATGTAAAACGTCGAAAAATGTGAAAATTTTCCGTTTCTGAGACTCTTCATCATCGGGGTCATTACAATAATTTCCCTTAAGCGAGAAGTTAAAAATTATCGAAGCTCCCAAAAGTTTTCACCGTTCAGCAGTTTCAAAAATTTGAAAAATGAGTAATATTTCTCACGATTAATCATTTTTACAGCTTTCTTTTTTCCCTATATTTAATGCCGGTGGAAACATTTTTCGTAAAGTGTCAGTCAGCTTGACGAATTATAACGATGGAATAGAGGATAATGGATGTCAGGTGTCCGACGATGCACGAAGGTCCGAGCGATTAGGTATGTTTAACAATCCCTCACATCGCCCCCTCAGTATATCCAGCATCCCCATGTATGGGAAGAGTCCTGGGGCTTTTGTCCATGGACGGGCCTTGTATATATATGTATGTTCACTCGAGAAACGTGACCCAGTTACACCCGAGGAAGGAGTTATGGCCCCACACACGTGACACACATCCTGATGCATGGGCGGAGACCATCCAGAATTTGCCCCAACGACTCCTCCTGGTCTTCCTACTTCGTTTTAAGCATACCCACACTTTATTACTGTCCTTGTATTCTACACTCTGCTTTCATATTTTTTTATTTTTTTATTGACCCATGTGTCTATACATACCTTTCCTATGTTTACGACGAAACTCAATTGAGGCTTTTTCGTCCTATTTGGATTCACTAATATTTTTCTCATTTCTGAAATTTTTTAGGTGAAATATTTTTCGTATTTCGGAATTTTTTTCAAGGAAATTTCTGCATTCATCTGCTTTTCTGGTGAAGGAAAAATTCTAAAACAATTGATGTGATTTTAACTTTGATTTGATTAAATTTTGGGCGAACTGAGTTGAATGGTTATTTTAGTCATTGACGACACCAATCATTGATAACGCTCTATTGAGAAAACGCGTAGAGATAGGGAGAAAAGTGTTGAATAAAAATTGTTTCTCTCTTAAAAATACACATTTTATCTTTAATAACTTTTTCTTGTAAGCCCCATACTTAAGGACTTACGGTGATCTCAAATTGATTGGCCTGATGTGGACGCTATCACATCCATATTCCGTTTATTGAAATTTGGGACTTATCTCGAGAGGAAGTTGTTGGAGAAAAATTTTGTTTATACGTTTTTCGTTGGAAATGAAATTCTCTATGAAAAAGCTTTGATAACATTTTTTTCTAAAATCACTCAGTGAGGAGATAATTGCATCCTTAACAACATCTCAACTCCGGTCTCAGGTAGAAACTGTTAGTTTGGCAGTTTTTCTGTGACCCCAATGAATTCAGCCAATTCTGACGCATATTTGAGTAAGCCAATCGTAATTTGCTTTAACCGCGGGACTCAATGAGGACTATCTGAGGGGTATAAATCAAGTTCAGATTGGACGGAATGAGGCAATATCCAATGGCAACCCTCGAAATAGCATCTGTGGCCCAGTGTCGAATTCCCAGTAACTCAACCCTTCTACTCGGAAAGGTCCACTAATTTGCAAGTCTATTTAGGCTATTCCAACGATTAGCTTTTTGAAGGTTTTTTGGAATTTTGAAAATTTTCGAATTTTTATATATGTTAACATTTTGGAAGTTTTGAAAATTTTGAAAATTTTAAAAATTTTAAAAATTTTAAAAATTTTAAAAATTTTAAAAATTTTAAAAATTTTAAAAATTTTAAAAATTTTGAAAATTTTCAAAATCTTGAAAATTTTGAAAATTTGAAGAATTTGGAAAATTTGGAAAATTTTGGGAATTTTGAAAGTTGTGAAAATTTTGGAAATTTTGGAAATTTTGAAAATTTTGAAAATTTTCAAATTTTTGAAATTTCCAAAATTTTGAGAATTTAGGAAATTTTGGAAATTCCTCCAGATTTCGAAAGTTTTGTAGACTTTTAATTTTTCTCATTTTTTTTAAATTCTTGGAATTGTCGAAATTGATTCAGGGTGACGGAATAATTAACACAGATTAAAATGAGAAATGAATTTATTCTGAAGATTACGTTTAAGTTACTTTAGTGTCTAGTTACTTTCATGTGACTAACTACCTCCACGGACTCATCCCGCCAAACGGATCTCACACCTCGTTTACATAGCTAGAACGACATGTGTTTTTGTACTGAAAAATACCCTGCAGAATCCTTAAGTGGGTGTAAAGTTATTACAGACCCAGAAGCTATAAATCCAAAGATGCATATGTAAATATATTTGTATAGCGCAATGAAGTAATTTTGTTCCCTATATACGATATTTGATTTTCTTCAATGTTTGGACTGTTTGAAATTTTTGATTTTTTGAATTTTTTGTAATTTTGTAAATTTTTGAAATTCATAAAATTTTTGAAATTTTTGAAATTTTCGAAATTTTTGAAATTTTCGAAATTTTTGAAACTTTTGAAATTTTTGGAATTTTTGAAATTTTTGAAATTTTGGAAATTCTGGAAATTTTTGAAATTTTTGTGAACATTTCGAAAATATTCCTAATAGGTTAGAAATTCGGAACATTCATTTTTTGTCTAAAAGATTTTAATTAATTTATAAATTAAAAAAAAAGAAATTTCAACAACAATACTTATAGTCGGATTTTCCTGGCAAAAGCACCATTAAACCATCATCATACATACGTGAACTCATTATTCGTGTCTGAAGCAGCTGATGAATTTTTTTTCAAGTATTTCTCCACAAATGTAACAGACTAGCAGTTGGAGAATTGTTGGTAGTTTACTATCAACAGTTAGCGTGGGGCTTATCAGCTTGTTTGATGAAACTTTCGAGACTTTAAATTAATGATACAACTCTGATTATTGAGCGAATGCTAAGTTTAATTACTTTCGGAGGTAAGCTAGTTGAGCTCACGGTATCATCTTGATAATGAGAGTAGTTTGAGTATTTGCCCCCTGGTATTGAAAGTTCTGGTAAGATCCATGAATTCATTAATTTCTATGATTTCTTATTCCCATCATGTCAATTTGTCGGGTTAAATGACGGAAATCTGTGCGTTACACGTCGTTTCAACGGTTTGGCTACTTTCACGGCGCGTGGGCTGCGCGCGCATCAATTGGGTTGAATTGTCACCGACAGCAATTGCCGTCGCGGTTAGAACTGGCCTTTGCCACACGAGGTCCAAGGATCGAATCCTCGTATAGAATCTCCTGTCGGTATAAGAGAACGGAATTGTCCAAACTCTAACTCATACGGTGTTGTTATTGGATAACTAAAATAGATGTAACTTGATTGAATGTTAACTTAATGTTTATTATAATGATTGATCAATATTAAATGGATTCCAATTTGGTAGCACACGTGAACCTTCTACGGTTCGCAGCTTTTTATCCCGACTACGGAATCGTCGTCGAGGGAGAGTTTCGTAAAAGAAATAGCTGTACAAATTGAGGTTTTCCATGGTTTTTCTTTAATTACTGGATGAACCAAGGAATGCATGTCCATGGGGCATTGTCGACGGCCAAGTGAAAAAACTTTAGTCGTGGACCATCATCAAGGGCGACCAAGTATCTATACACCACAGAACTTCCCCCTCCACAACCACCAATCTATTTTTTTTTTTCTAATTGGTATAAACGGGAGACTATTCTTTATGCGCCCCTCAGCCTCTGGCGCCCCCTGGTGAAGGCTGCTATTAATCCAATTTCGGACCAACCAAACTCCATGTGCCTGCTACGCCTGCTAATATGGAGGTTCGACGGTACGTGAGACACCATGAGTGAGGTCTTCGGATTACGAGCCGAACTTCTCCCACCACCATCGACGCATGCGCGTCGCGAGATAATCGTCCCCTCACCTCTATCAAGAAACAGAACGCGCAATTTTTAATTCTTTGTTTTGGAATTGGATTAGAATGATGACATTTTCAACTGAATACTATTCAGAAGATTGTTCAACAAATATTCATTATTATTACACATGCTATAGTTTGAATTTCCTGGAAATCACATGGGAACTTTATTATGAACGAGGACCTCGGGTTTCCGCCAGATTGCCCCCACCACCGCCGGCGCATGCGCATTGCATTGCTTGATGGTGGTGGGGGGAGAGTAGATGACAAGGCGCATGCGTAGGCGGGGGGTGGAGGAAGTTTGGCGGGAAACTTAAGAATCTCTCTCGTAACGGCGTAGAAAATTTAAATTATAACATTTTTTAATATGAATGAAAATTTGGTGAGACAGATTTCACAATGGTGAGTTGAAAATGTCATAGGTAATGCTAGTTCAATTGAAAAAAAAAACAAATAAAATTTGTGCGTGTTGGTTATGGAAGTTGAGATGCGTAATTGAGGTGTAATGCATATTATTCATTGTATGATCGGAATTTTTTTTTCAATTTTTAATAAATGCCTAACAAGTGTTTTTTTTGTTTTTGCAGACATTGCTGGGGGATATCTGTGCTTCGTCATCAGTATATTTGGAATTGGAGTGGTGACTGCGATCATTGGAGATATTGCCTCATACTTTGGATGCACATTGGGTATTAAGGATTCGGTTACTGCTGTTGTCTTTGTTGCATTAGGGACCAGTATTCCCGGTAAGTTTCCATATACCAAATTCAATTTGGTTTCCGAGCTTGGATTTTTTTTGAAATTATGGGAATTTGACGTTTGGAAATTTTCCAAGATTATTCGCAAATTCTCAAATTTCTTGGGAAACGAAGTTTCCAAATTTTAGTTTTTCAGAATTTTTACTGCAAAATTTGAACGTCCTTTTTCCTCAGCAAGTGATACCAACTTTTTTTGCAATTACGCGTTTTTCCTTCAATTTGCAAAATTTCCTTTTAATTTTACATTTCCAAAAATTTTCGTTCCCCAATTTTTTAATGGTTTTCCTTGAAAATGTATGAAATTTTGTCAATTTCCGAAATGTCTGGGGTGGGGTAGGATCTCCATAACCATTTTGAATTTGGAAGGAAATGTTGAATGCAGTTACTCAAAGGTTCCATTGATTCCCAATTTCAAATGAATATTCAACGATGTTTATGAATTAATTCAACCCATATTTTATTTTTATCCATAGAAAGTTTATTGGAGTCTCAAATTATATGAGCATTAAACTCAACGGTGCACGCGTGTGTGTGTGTATGGGTGGATCAGTCTGTGTGTGTGTGTGTGTGTGTGAGTGGTGTGGGTGGGTGGTGCGGGTGCGTGGGAGGGTGGGTGGGTGGTTGGTGTGAATGGGTTGGGTGGTGTGGGTGGGTGGGTGGTGTGGGTGGGTGGGTGGGTGTGTGGATGTCTGTGCGTGTGCGCACGATTTCGCGGTCGCGATTGCCTCTCCAACAATTTCGACTTCACTCCGTTGCCGTACGATTGTTTCGATATTTCTCGAAAACAAATTCACTTAGAGAAAAGTGGTATAACACTTTTTTGTTCAAAATTAAATTCCCTGTAAAAAATAATTTATACGATTTTACCGTAAAACCACTCATTCACAAGTTGTTGGACTTTTATCAGGAGTCACCGAAAAAATGCGAGCACTTTCAGCACCCACCAAGATTGTTCTTTTGCCTTTTGGTTTCATTTTCTTTTCTTCTCATAATTTGTTTTAATAATGCTCAATTGTTGAATGAATGATCAATTCAGTTTCCACAACAATTTCCGGTGTATTTTGTGGGGAGAGTAGTGAATTAAAGTACGATAGACAGATTGAATGGATGTTCAGACTCACGTAGTTGAAAATTAATTTTCCGCAGTGCAGTATGTGCATAACAACTTGAATGGATTGACAAAACCACAAACCACGTATTATAGTCACGTGGAAATTGTGAGGGAAAATGAGGATATGGAGGTTCTCGTGATTTTTTGAGCGATTCTGATCGAATAGAATTTTTGTTTTCCTCAAAATTCTGCGAAATTTATAAAATTTTCCACTTTTGATTCGAGGTCGTTAGAAATTTTGAAAATAAGGAAATTTGTTCGAGGAACTTGTGACGTTTAGAAAATTGTGCGAACTCAGGAATTCCAAATATTTGGTTAAGTTAAAAAAAAAAATCGGAACTCCAATGTTTGGAATCATTTGAAATTTACAAAACCTCGTTTTTTGATATATACTATATATATACAATAATTACGAAGCATTCTGCAATGCTCAAAGATTGTTGATAATTATAGTTATATACAGTATATATACTTTTTCGAAAATTATAATGGTTCAGCCTTCTTTTACAAAATGAAAAAAAATTATTTGTATGAATTTATTTTATTTTTGAGATTTTCAAAAACGTCTCAAACTTTCCAGAACTTTTCAATTTTTTTTTTAAATTCCAATTTTTTAAACATGTTCGAAATTTCCGAAACTTCGCAAATCTCGCAGATTTTCAGAATTTTCAAATCTCATCATAATTAAAATTACAGTAGAATGAAACATTGAAATCCCTCAAAGATTCTCAAATTTCCGCAATTCCCAAAAGAGTTGAAAATTTTGAACCAAAAAAAAAAAATGGAGTTCCCATAACTTCTCCACCGTTTATGGAATAAAACCGACTAAAATGGCAAATTCAACTCTATTACGGTTAATTGCAATTACCAGCGTAGCGGGAATTTCAAAAACATCAAGGCTGCAATAAACGTGCCTCCTTGACTTGATAAAAACGTACTGGGTATGATGATGGTCCAGAATTAATGAAGATCAGAAGCCAGCAAGATGACTATATATAAATGAGTCGTAAAGTGCTGGCATTGACCCGTCAGAAGTCGCGCGATTCCCCCAACGTCCTTTAGTCGCGTATTGAGGGAATCTCTCCCATTTTGTTTTGGACTCATATGTCGAGATGTGAAGGAGATAGGCCAATTTTCATGAAAACGTTTTTGTAGTGCACACTGAGAGCTACAATAAAGCTTTATATGAACATTCGTTAATAGTCTTATTTCTGAAGATATCTGCCAAAAATTCTTTCGCGCGATGCCGCGCAAGTTCTCCATAGATGGCGCGCTTCCGGTACCAACTGCGCGCGCATCACGCGGGAATTCTGATCGATTCGAAGAATATAATTCCCATCAACTTAACTCTGTGGTATCAATGATTTTTATCTCCACCTAAATAAACTGAAAGAGTTACTTGAGGTATTAAAATACTTTCGCTCAAATATTTCAATTTTCCAAAACATTTTTGACAATTTTGGTAAATTAAGTTTGTAAAAATTTAAAAATTTCCAAAGCTTCCCTAACTGCAAGAAACACCGATGAAACTCATTGCCAAAGAAAAAACAAACTAAAAAAGTGTTTTTTTTTGGTTACCGCTCCATTGGTGTTGGCCCTTGAACAAGCCTTGTGTAAATACGTCCGAAATTGATGTGCTCGTCTATCTCATTTGCATGATGAAAATTTCAGACACGTTTGCTAGTAAAGTGGCGGCGTGCCAGGACAAGTACGCGGACGCTAGTGTCGGAAACGTGACTGGTAGCAACGCGGTGAATGTCTTCCTGGGAATTGGTATCGCGTGGAGTATCGCTGCGATATATCACAGTTATCACGGAGAAAAGTTCGAAGTCCACCCTGGCAGGTAAGTTTTCCAAAAAGCACTAAGTAAGAATGCCCAAAAGTCTCTTGAAAGCAATTCGATAAAAATTAGCAGAAAAGAAATGTAAAAATTTCATTTGGTAATGTAAAAATTACATTTGGTAATGCAAAAAGTACATTCGGTAATGTAAAAATTACGTTTCCAAGTGTAATCAAAGGTCACTCGAAAACTATTCTCAAATTTCAAATACTTAATCAAAATTTCATTTTTTGGAGCGATTTCGATGAGAGTGTCGGAAAGGGGTGTTGCGAAAAAAAAATTGGAACTTCTCAATTGCAATTGAAAACTTATAAAAATTCCAAAATTTGGGGAGAAAAATTCCCATTCGCAAATCACCCATCCTCCCACTAAGTCAGCCCATCATGAAAAGCCTCGCAGCCCCTGGTACCGAGACACGAATCGCTCCATTAACTGACCCAGTGTAAAAATAACAAATGTAAACCTTGTAAGTTGCGTAATGCATCGTCGCAACTAATACCCAACGATGCATAGGTGAATAAAAAAAACAATCTTGTTATCCTAGCTTGGCCTTCTCAGTGACCCTCTTTTGTACGGAAGCCTGCGCAGTCATCATAGTACTCATGTTGAGACGCTCAAAAAGTATCGGTGGCGAATTAGGCGGACCATTTGCACCAAAACTAGTAACATCGATGTTTCTTTTTTCCCTCTGGATCTTCTATCTCGTAATGTCAACCCTCGAGGCCTATGAAATTATCACGGGATTCTAAATTCCTGCCCTAAAATTTTTTTTTAAGACACCAAAATAATAATTAGGGCCTACAAAAAACAGTTGCATTTCCCTAATAATTCCGCAAAAACATGCCAAGTTTTCAAGCGGCAAAATGACTAGACACTCTTGAATAATACGAAATTTTCGTGAAATTTTTTAACTGATGAAGTCAAAAAAAAACTTTTTTTAAATCAAGATTTTTTTTTTCATTTTTTACAAATTAAAAATTTACACACTGCTAAAAATTGCTCGAATGCTCTAAATATTTAGAGAATTTAATTCTTCAAATATCCGAAGCGCTTAACAAGGACAACGGCCGCCATCTTATAGTCCAAACGCGCCAAGCAAGATGGAGGCTCGCTTATCCGGCCACCTCGTGATTTTGACCAATTAAAAAAATTGTTTATATACTTCAAATCGTTCTAATTTTTTTTTGTGTAGACTCCTACAGAGTGACTATTTCGGCTACAATTTTTTTTTGACTCTGTCGTTAAAACTTCGATGAAAAATCATAGAACGAAAGTTTCGTACACTTAAAAAGTTGTGTATTACATTACTAGCCCCTGAACGTCAGCTTGGCCGAGCATTGCGGAGTTAACCTCTCTTTTATTATTGCCTCATTCAATTTTTTTCATTTTATGCAAAAAAATCCCTGAACCGGGATGAATAAAATAAATTATATTGAGGCAAAAAAAAGGGATTTGCCTCAGCCATAAGCCAAAAATATTGGTGACAAAATTGAAAACGAACGAGCAAAAAACTTCTAGTCACCACAAATGAAAGAGATTAATTTGAGTAATTATGTTATACATAAAATACATATATTATACATAGTGTATTTATTCAATGTTTCTATGATATTTTAGTGTAGATTATACAAAGTCATGTTGAATTATAATTCAGAGACACAGTCTTCGGAATTAAGGTGTGAATGGGAGTAGTTAAATTTTTCTCCGATGATTTAATTGTTGATAAATAATTTCAAAAATGTTAAGGGGAGCATAATGATTTGCATAAATATGAAAGTTTTTTTTACTGATAAAAAAAACATTCGTTAACGTTAAAAAATTCAAAATCATGAATTTCGTTTCCAAATGTTTGGAAAAAAAATAAATTTTAAAATTAAAAAAAAAATCTTCGTTTATTGAATGATGCTAAGGACACACGGCCTTCATTCGAAAGTAAAAATTTGTGTTGTTCTTCACTGCCTTTGATCGAGGGCGGCGTGTCTTGTCCAAGTAATTATCAGAAAATATTGCATAAATGAAAAAAAATAGATAATCAATGATAAGAAATTATGTATGTGTATGTGTGTGTTACCATAACCTATGTGAGTATTGAGAGGAAAAAAAAACTATAAATATTGTAAGTAAGTAGATAGTGTGAGAGCCTAGATTGATCCATTACTTAATTAATTCATTGAAGAGGCTTAACAAATGGATTATTGATAAAAAAATTATACAAGCTCTTCAGTCTATAGGTCACTTGTCTCATATAATTTCTCACGTATAGTGACAAAACTAATCCCAAAAAAAATAATCTATATTCCCTTTTCTTGAGGTCTTACTTCTCCAAAAGTCCGTCAAATAATTCACAAAAACATCATGATACTAAAAATTCATTTTTTATTCTATGAAATGCAATAGATTAAACTTAAGAGTAGTGGTTTTTCTCTTCCTAATGAAACAAAAAGTAATTATTTTAGTATTGGTTGTAACTAAAACTTTCAATGAGACTCAACTAGCAAAGCGTCAAAGTGATAATCTAAAATCTTAAGCCTGATACAACGACGATAACCGCAGGAATTTCCGTTTCGCTCGACGAGATTCCTGATTTAAACTTTTTGGTTTGGTTGAGTAGTTGGAGTTAGTTGAGACGTCGGGATAAATGGGGAAAAATAGCGAAATGTGGGTAAAAACTTTAGGGATTTTGAAGAAAATCGATATATTTTTTTTTTTATAAAAAAAATATTTTGTTGTCAATCTCATTTTCTTTCAGTTTATAAAGATAATCGGATTCAAATCCTTTCTTCCAAATTTATTTTGAATTTTGGAATTCAGTTACGTTACGGGATTGAGGTGATGAAGATCAGGGCGCTCCACCTCGCCTCTATGAATATTTTTTTTAATTGTTTATGTTCGTCAAAACACTCTCAACTTGTCATATTTTGTTGGGCTCGTTGGAACAATTTTTCAAAAATATTTTCCGTATTTTTCGCATCATAAATCTTAGAGAAAAAATGGAAAATATAGTATGGTTAATGAGGGTAGGCGCCATCTTGGCTTTGTGCTTCTCCAATTCCCTTCATTAAGTTCCTGAAATGGCGGTGTAGGGACCACCACCTCACATTTTTACACTTTTTCCAGAAATGTTCAGCCTTCTCAGTCCTCCACTTTTTTACTTCATGTTTTTGAAAATTTTTGAATAATAATTATCTTCTCTAAAACTCTTTCAAGTTATGACATTATGTTACTGTAAATGAAACAATAAAAAAAAAATAAGGTTTTCCCTTAAAAACTCTAATAAGAAATCGTAGGAACCGATACATTTCTCTCAATGACTTGCAAGATGACGTCGCCAGACCTTTGCACCACCTCCCATTTTCGGAAGCTTTTTGAAAATTTTCATTTTTTCCTATTACATTCAAATTGGTTCACTGTATTACTATAATAGGAACAATTTTGTAAAAATATTTTTCAATTTTTTCATGCAAAACTATTCTTTTTTTGCAAATCTGAGCCGGTTGACGGGTCCAAGTTCTGCCATCTTGATTTCACACCCCTCCATTTTCTCCAATGGAAATCCAAAATGGTGGCGGCGTAACTTGTCCACTTCAGATTTTTAAACATTTCAAAAAATTGGTTATAAGGTTCCAACAATCCCAAATAAATTTTGGTGTGTTACTGCCCATGGAACAATTGTATAAAAATAATTTCCACGTTTTTCGTGTCGATTTGCCTTCGAAGTCATGAAGAAAAGGTTTTACTGCATTTCGATGTTTTTCTTTCACTATTGCGGAAGTGAAAAAATAAATATGGCATTGAACAGGAGAGGCAAAAAATGTAGAAAACTCGACAACATATTTGTAGCAAGATTGAGAGGATATGGGACGCGATATAGGATTTTTACGAGGATTTTCTTCGTATATACAGTTGTCGAGACGGAAATTTACGGGTAACGCGATTCTACTCTAAAATCTCTTGCATTTGTCGTATATCCTATTCCAATGGAGTCTTGTGCTTCTCCCCGTTTACTCCTTCCACCCCTTCTTTTCTCAGTGGCATTGTGAATGGTAAGAGCCTTGGGAATATCGAGAGCAAAAAATTATAAGTATATATATATTTCATGGAAAACGAGAGTGTAGAGAACAGAAGTGAAACTTCTTTTAAACTTTGTGCATATTCAAACTTTTTAATTTTTCTTCCCATTCTCAAATAATCAAAATTTTTGGAATTCCGCAGATTTTCATTTTTTATTTCGCAAATTCCGAGAATTTTTCACATGTATGACTTATTTACAATTTTGTACATTTTTCGAAATTATGAAAATTTAAATATTTTCGAACCTTCTAAAATTTTGGCAATTTTTGAAATTCCTGAGCAGTTTCTAAAATTATGGTTTTTGCCAAATTTTCACATTTTTTGTTTTCAAAAAGTTTCACTTCAACAAAAAAAATTATTTACCCAGAAATTTGTGCCGAACAAAAATCCCAAATACAAAGAAATGGGATTGCAAAATTGAAAAAAATCCTTTCGGTCGTAAACTCGATAACCGCCCCTAAAAAACCTATCCCTAAAAAGGAAAAAAGGAGCCAAAAAATTTCTCAAGTTTCAATCCTCGAATGTATCAATTCACCTAGAATCAAATAAGGGGAAAATACGTAGAGTGCTGAAAGCAGAAAAAAAATATATCAGCAAATTCGAGAGGTACTACTATAATAATCGATCAAAGTATTATATTCCCACAATAGTCTAAAAATTAGAAATCAGGAGGAATCGCTTTTAGGAAAGTTGTCATCATTTTTAGAAAATGCCCAGTCTAATGGCAAAAAGTGCAATATTATATATTGCCTAAACTAATGAATATTATATCGAGCTCACATTCACATGGGCCATATAACTGGAGTATCTCACCCATTTACCTGAAAATTATAAGTTCCATTAAAATTTTGTGGAAAGTGACAAAGCGAGGTTGTCGATCAATGTTGGCCAAATGTCGGCAGCATGTTGGGCCAATGATAGGCCACACGAGACCTAAGATTAGTTCAAGATTATGCCAGTCTTGGACCCAGATTGGTTCCAACGTCGTCCAAGGCTGGCGCAAGGTTGGACCATGGTTGATCCAATGATGGCCCAATGTCGCAGAATTTCAAAGTTGACCCCAAACGCATTGGAAATTCGTTCAGAGTTGGTTCAAGATTCACATAATGTTGAACCAATGCTGGGTCAACATTGGCACAGGGTTGGACCTCCATTAATACAGTATTGGACCAACATCGGAACAATGTTGGGACAATATTGTCCCCATATTTGACCGACCTAGGAATGATGTTGCACCAACATAGGTACCATATTGGACCAACCTCGGAATAACGTTGCCTCAACATAGGAATAATGTTGAATCAAAATAGGAGTAATTTTGGACCAACATAGAAATTATGTTGGACCAGCATCGGAATAATATTGGGCCAACATTGGGACAATATTACACCATCATTGGTACATAATATTGAATCATTGTTCACACAATGCTTATTCAAAGTTGTCTGAAAACAGATTTGAAACTTGTCTGAAATTAATGCAAGCTTGGCCTAAAAGTGATCCAATGGTCGGGCGATACAGTAGTGCTAAGGGCGATATGCTAGTTTCCTAGTTGGTCCAATGCTAGCCCAATGTTAGATCAAGCTTGTTTCGAGGTTCATTCAAAATGGGTTCAAGGGTGGCCTAAGGTTGATTAATCATAGGTTAATCCTAGCTCGAAATTGGGACAAAATATGGTTAAAAAGTGTCCAAAGTTGGTCCCTCATTGGCCAAGGTTTGTACAATGCTGATTCAAGCTTGGCCCAAGATTGATTCGATATTCGTCCATATCGGACCAACGTAAATTAATGCTGGGCTTAAGGTTGATTCGGTGGTGGGCCCAAGTTGGACCGATGTTGCTCCAATGTCAGGATAATGTTGGCCCAAGGTTGGGCCCATGTTGTCCCACTGCCAGGGTAATATTGGTCCAAAGTTGGACCGAGATCTTGCCTAATGTCGGGGCAATGGTGGGATAAAGGTGGTCCAAAGTTGGCCCAAGGCTATTTTTAGTTTCATTCAATGTTGGCGTAAGGTTGGCCCAATGTCGGCGCAATAATAAAATAAACCAACTTTCCACGTTTTGGCACTTAACTACAAAATCAATTTCCATTTCATTGAACAATCAATTTTCTCAACATTTCATTACTACTTTCACTAATACCTCAATCTGACAATGTTAAAAAACTATAGTACTAACGCTTTCAATTTCCGGAAGACCAGCCCCATAACAAACAAAATAATTCTAAAATTGTTCGTAAAATGAATTAACAGTGCATGAAATAGTGAAAAAATTCATTTTCTATAAATTGTTGTGGTAAAAAATAGGTAAAATTATTTAAAAAATTTTTTCGACAAACATTTTCGCAATGTTAGTTTGTTGTTATCAATTAACATCGTTATCAGGAAATAATCAAGGACCAAAAAACGTTAGAGACGTTCAATCACAATTGACTGGTTTCGAAACATATTTCAAATATTAAAAAATCCAAGTGTATTATGTATGACTTTTCAGTTATACGTACACTAATTATTAGGACTGACAATTATCGAGGACTCAATAAAAATGGAAAAGAAAATGACCAATTGTAGAAATTTGAATTCGGACCAATTAACTCATTAGTTAATTCGATACAGTATGTACCAATTGAAATGCATTCAATTATTGCTTTCACTCAATTAATTAATAATTTAATGCTAATTGAGGGGAGGCTCTGCTAAGTTTGAAAAATTCGCCGATTTGGAAAATTGTTTTCTCCAAAAAAAAAAAAAAATGTTATTCAAGTTTTGGGACCCAAAATAAAATTTTCAAAATTGCTTCGGAATTTTTAATATTTTTTTAGAAATGTTTTTAAAGTTCTTATGGAGTTTCCAAAAATTTTCCAATAATTTGTGAGCTTTCTGTCTATTCCTGGATTTTTTTTAAATATTTTAACATTTTCTGCGTTTTTTTTTCAATTGTTCTGGAACATTTCCAAATTTTCTAATTTTTTTTTATTTTTTAAAATTTTGGAAAAGTTTCAAAAATTTTAAAATTTAAGAGAACCATAAGATTGTTTCTAAAATTGTCAAAACTAACCCTAAAATTCCCAGCGCTAAAGCGGAACCACTGTTTCAAATTTCAAATTACCCGCCATACGGTTCGCGCGCTTTTCCTAATTCAAAACACGTGTCTAACCGCATTCTCCCGTTATTTCCAAATTGAAACAAAATCTACAAACTCAGTAGTACCTCCCTCCACCGATTTTTGATGCTTTACGCACAAAAAAACCAATCCACGCAGTCAAAATGGCTTCGGACTAACACAAAATGGCTGACATTTCAAAATGGAGGAATCGCCGGGGGCTGGTCAATACTTAACCTTTCTTTGTACATAATTAGATTAAATAACCAAGAAATGTGACAATTTTATTCTCTAAAATGCAAAATGGGATGAAATCAATGCTATACACAACTTCTAATCTAACTATACAATCAATACAATTACAAAGTACTATCTATCGACTTTACTGTCTCTATAAAATGTAGACATATTTAGTTAGGGTTAGAACATCCAGGTAGAAATTAATTGATTAAATGATACGTATTAAGGTACTATTGCGGGACATGGGGAGTCTGTTACGTATATTGATAGATAGAAATTACAATCGAAATCGATTTTCGAAATAATTAGCGTTAGCTCATTATTAAATAATTTTATATGCATCAGTTGTTGGTTATGAAATCGGTTAGAAAAAATCATTGTTTTTGGCAAGTAAGGATTGTTCATGGAAATACGTTCTGCTACTTTAAGGAGGTTAGGTCAATATTAAGGGAGCTCACAAAATCCAGCTGGAAATTTCTTTTTTTTAAATATCCTTATTGAAGGGAATTAATAATGGCTTCAATGTGTTTTTTGGTATGAACGATTTCAATTGTTTCTCACGGTTTATCACGAAAACTGTCAGATATAGAGAGAACAGTGCTAAATGAAAATTATTCCGCTCTTAAAAATACATATTTGATATTATATGAGTTTTTTTCTTAAGTTGCATAATTAAGGAGGTACGGTGATCTTAATGTCGCCGCGCCGTACCCGAACACAGTCATATCCCGCTTTTTGGAATTTGGGATGTATCTCGAGAGTGAGACAGTGAAGAAAAATTTGACGTATAACTTTTTTGTCAGAAATTAAATTCTCTACAAAAAATGTTTTATTACATTTTTGCATAAAATCGGTTGGTAAGGCAGTAATTGCATTTTCAAGAAAATGCCATCCGGTGGAAATTGGAGATCGGCAAGTTTATCGCCGATCTTTCTTTTGCCTATTGTGCAGTATATTTTCAAAAAATTGACCTTTTTGCGGATTTTTTTTACCGATTGTATAGTCAATTTCCGGAAAATTGATCTTTCTGCCTGCATTTTTTGAGCTCAATTCACAGCGCTGAAACGTCCTTAAATTACGATATATTTACCGAATTGATCGGTAAGTCAACGTTACTTGACGGTTTATTGGTGTAGATTTTGTGAAATTTTATGGGTAAGAGGATAATGGACTCTTCATGTTTTGCGACATGGTGACATTTCAAGTTTAGTCGTCCAATGGGAATGGGGCAAGTTGGGGACGCTCAATTATTGAGCGACTCTTGAGATTTTTGGGGGAGTTGATGGGTGTGGGGGAGGGGGGGAGGGGGGGGGGTGGTACGCGCGGTGGAGGATAGACACGACACTTCCGGTCTTGCAACTTTTTTTGATATGAAAAATTTTGAATTTTTTGAAAGTTTTGAAAATTTTAAGATTTTTAAAAATTTTGAGATTTTTAATAATTTTGAAATTTTTGAAACTTTTGAAATTTTTGAAATTTTAAAAATTTTAAAAAATTTTGAAATTTTTTGAAATTTTTGAAATTTTTGAAATTTTTGAAATTTTTCAAATTTTTGAAAGTTTTGAAAGTTTTGAAATTTTTGAAATTTTTGAAATTTTTGAAATTTTTGAAATTTTTGAAATTTTTGAAATTTTTGAGATTTTTGAAATTTTTGAAATTTTTGATATTGCCATTTTTTCCAGTGTTAAATTTTTTTTTATTCTCCCAAAAATCTCAAACTCCTCCGCCAAAAAATTGAGCTGCCTCCAAAAAAAACCTAGCAATGAATAAAACCAAAAAATCCTAAAAAGTAGTGAGTCCGTTCCCTAGAAAAATTTCGAAATAATTGTTACACGTGTAATTGAATTCAACTAATGATAAGATCAAACCCTAGAAGTTAAAGAAAATTATTTATTGGTAAATCAAGAAAAAAAAAGAGAGATCAATAAAAACGAATAACCAAAAGAAAATGAAACTATGGGAGGACTTTAATGTGCGGTTTTAATGACGAAAATTTTGTACCGCGTGGAGACGCATAAAATGTTTGCCATTAGAGATATATATGTATATATTGTTGTGTTGTTGCATAGTATATACGTACCCAGATGATGAAACATAAGCAAAAGTAATGAAAATAGAAATTAATTGTAACATGAGATGTTCCTTCTTCCTTTACCATAGACCTCCGATAAACGCTATTGTTGCTGTGTACATTATAAATAATGTGACGCGAAGTGGTAAAACTGATTGACTCGAGTTATCCGCGGAATTCGCGCGCGCATGTGTCTGATAGTGTGACAAAAAATTGCATTTTGTCAACTTACGTTTTTGTGCCATCTCTTTACAGTTTTTTTGGGAATTTTGAGAATTTTTGATATTCTGAAAAATTTGAAAGTTTTGAACATTTTTAAAATTTTGAAAATTTTGGAAATTTTGAAGATTTTGAAAATTTTGAAAGTTTTGAAAATGTTGAAAATGTTGAAAATTGTCAATATAATGAACATTTTGGAAATTTTGAAAATTTTCGAAAATTTTGAAAAATTTGGTAAATTTGGAAAAATTTCCGGATTTTTGAAAATTGTCAATTAACTGTTCGACAATGAAAGTTTCGAAAAAAAGTTTCCCGAAAAACATTGTCTAAGAAATTGGCCTGAACTTGAGTTGTCATGCCCTATTAAGTTCGCCTCGATCTCAGGTCGATATTTCGAAATCTAAGAGAGCTAGAAAAATTTTTCTAAAAAATATTTTGTAGGTCGATTATTGCTCCACAAAAAAGGTTGTTACAAAAATTGCTCCACCTCCCCTAGATTTTGAGATATGTGTCAAAAAAACAGATTGAAGATAATTTGAGTTGTCGTTTTACTCCTTCGATACAAATATTTCTCGATTGTAAATAATGCAATTATTATGGAAAAAAATACTTACTGGATTTTTGTTTGCGTAAATAATAACGATCGACGCATTATTTTCATTTACTTATTTATTCGTCATTTTCATGTATTTTTATTACCACGTTATACGATATATTGTTCCATTTTAATTTACTGTAATTAAACATGTGTCATTTCAATTGGGAACTTGCATGCTTTTTTTTTAAATTTATAGCATTTTTTGGATACACAAGTTTGAGCATTTAAGCAGTCATTATTAAGGCTTGTATCTTTTGAGCTCGTGTGCTCAAAATTCACAAATAATTTAATTTTTTTTTAATGTTTGAAAGGTTTTGTAAATTTTGAAAAAAATTTTATGAATTTTTTAAAGATTTTAGGAATTTTTGAAAATTTTTGAAATTTTTGAAAATTTTGGAATTCCTGAAATTTTTTGGAATGTTTGGGATTTTTTGAAGTTCAGGAAATTCTTGTAATATTCAATTACTTTTTCGGAATTTTCCATCTTTTTCAAATTTTTGCAAAATGTCGTCATGAATTGAGTTGAAGAATAGACGTTTTAGGACTGAATCAAGTCCAAGGTCATCTCTGGCAGGCTACTTTGACCGTTTCTGAGTTAAGTCTTATCTTTCACCCAACGGTACCGTAAGTACCAAGTGCTCATACTTTGTTACTTACCACCGTCGAAAGTTCCAAGTACAAATGTATTTAGTACTTTAAGAGTACAGAAGCACCCAGTAGTACCTTCCTTAGTATCTGCAACTCGAGAAAGTTTTAAGTAGCAATTGCCTCAGTACTTGTATTGAGAAATAGGTCCAAGTACTGTACCGGCAAGTACTTACTAAAATATTGGGTGTTCCATACCTAGTTGCCAAGTTCTGAGTAGAACTTCATCTTTCACCTCATACGAAGTACTAAGTACTAGGTATTCATACTTCAGTACTTACAGTACTTTCGAGTAATGAGTACTTAAAACGACTACACTTCAAAGAGAAACTTACGTCGTACCTAGAACTCGAGGGAGTTCCCAATAGGAATTGCTTCAGTACTATAAACTTTGAGAAGTACTACTACAGTACTTGGAACTTTAAAAAGTACTATTGCGGTACATGGAACTAAAAAAAAGTACTAGTATTGTACTTAAAACTGGAAAAAGTACTACTGCAGTACTTGGAACTTCAAAAAGTAATACTACAGTACTTGGAACTGAAAAGTACTACTCCAGTGCTTGGGACTCGAAAAAGTACTACTACAATACTTGGAACTCGAAAAAGTACTACTACGATACATGAAACTTGAAAAAGTACTACTGCCGTACTTGGAACTTGAAAAAGTACTATTGTAGTACTTACTGCTGTCTAAAATATAGAGTACTCCACACGTTGGTAAGTTTCTATGTTTGGAGTAGAACTACGTCACAACTACTAAGTATTCACACCTCATTACTCAGAGCTCTCGAAAGTTCTGAGTGGAGTTAGTACTTACAATACGCAAAATAACCAAATAGAAACTTAGTACCTACAACGCGACAAGCTTCTAAGTAGAAATCTGTACTTGGCAAAGTTCCAATTATAATACTAGTACTTTTTCAAGTTCCAAGTGCAATATTAGTACTTTGTCAAGGTCCAAGTACAATACTAGTACTTTGTCATTACTAGTACAGTACTTGGAACTGGACAAACTTCCAAGTACAGTACTAGTCCCTTTTTCAAGTTCCAAGTACTGTACTACCAAGTACTTACAACTGCCTAAAGTATTGGCTGCTTCATGCTTCTTACTTTTGTATCAAACCGGATGAAGGCCATAACCCTTCACCGTTCCAAAAATTACCCAACAGTTCACCAGTTTTCAACATGGCCTATTTCAAATTTTCTGAAAATGACGTCACTACACCGGTCAATCACTAGTCAACAAATCATGTGGCTCATTTATGAGATAACCTAACCTACTTGATGCGCGCGCATCCCACATTGCATAAACCAAATATCCGGACCAGTGTAATGACGTCATAACCCAAAAATTTGGAGATATTGAGTGTCATGCGAGTTCCTTTTAATTAATCTGCGCTTTTCTAGACTAACAGTAAAAGAACCCTTCGTAATTATACATAAACACTCATACAACGAACTGTAACATCAGTATTGGAGTGGTATAACGTAGCTGTTTATTTTTTGTTCAATAATTTGTTTATTTATCAATTGATTACTGGTTAACTCGTCAGTAGCCGCGTCACGTGACTCCCACCAGAATTTTCATATTATCAAAATTATATAGGAAAATTGAAATATTTGAGGGAAATTTGTTTAATGTCTCGAGTAACTCTTTCAGTTTATTTAGGTGGCGATAAAAATCATTGATACCACAGAGTTAAGTTGATGGTAATTATATTCTTCGAATCGATCAGAATTCCCGCGCGATGCGCGCGCAGTTGGTACCGAAACGCGCCATCTTAGAGAACTTGCGCGGCATCGCGCGAAAGCATTTTCGGCAGATATCTTCAAAACTAAGAATATTAACGGATGTTCATATAAAGCTTTATTGTAGCTCTCAGTGTGCACTACAAAAAACGTTCTCATGAAAATTGGCCTATCTTCTTCACATCTCGACATATGAGCCCAAAATAAAATGGGAGAGATTCTCTCACTGCGCGCCTAAAGAACGGGGGAGAATGGCGCGACCTCTGACGGGTGAAATATAACTTCGACGTTTTAGAGAGAGAAAATATTTTCGGGTAACATACAAGGCGATTAATCAGATTGGATCAATTTATGGAGATCTTAATTAGTAACGCTTTACCACTTCACTATTGAATCAATTAATTTAGTATAAATTTTTTTGTAAATGCGTCTCAAAATGAATGAAAATATATAATGGTTGAAGACATTGCAACTGTGGAATGGAAAAAAAGATGTGAACCGAACGATTTTGTCTACTAAAGTTGAATGATGTAATGATGGATAAGGTGATCCATCTTCCTAATTGGTTGTAGAAAATTAAATGAATTATGAAAAAAAATGTTGAATTGTTTTGCGCTTAGTGTTAATGTTGGCTAAGGGATTCCCTACTCGATATTTTTAATGATATACGCAAATATGTGGGCATAAATAACTGTGTAAGGTGTTGAAAGCATGAGTTTGGGATTCGGAAAATGTGAATGCGTAGAAGTGAAACTTCTGGAGAGATTTGGACGTTTTGCGAATTTTGGGAATGTTGGAATGATCCTGTAAAATTTTTACATGTTTCGAAATTTTCGTCAATTTTTTTTTAATTTTTTAAGTTTTCCGAAAAGTTTCATATTTGAAATTTTTTTTTTTCGAAATTTTAAAAAATTAATTTTTAAATCTGCAATTTTTTCCACATTCCCGAAATTACCAAAATCCCGATTTTATAGATCTCCAGAACAAAAAAAATTATTGCTCCATTTTTCATATTTTCGAAATTGGTCCATCGCTGTTGAATTCCCCACTAAAGTTTCACTTCAAGTCCAAAATGAAGAACTAACGAAAAACAAAAAGGTGTTCATTATTGACACTCGAGCAACTAAACCTCGAGATTCATCTTGAGCATTCGGCCTGATAACACTTCCAGCATTTCAATGAAATGATCACCAATAATGACTCAATTTAATGAAAAAACAAAAGTTTGAATAAGGGAACCTACAAATTATATAACCAGTATTGCGTCAAATCTCCCTTAAGGGAACGATAACGAGTAAGAATCAATTTATTGTAACGGAATTGAAAGTGCGAAAGAACTAGGAGAAAAATACACGAATTGAATGTAGTTATACAAAATGTTTACTACCTCAAAATCCCTAAAAACATCCCAAGAGTCCTTTCCACGTTTTCCTTGCGCGCTATTCCCCAAAGCGCGCCAATTTCAAATTTCAAATTGCGCGCGCAAACCAGCGCCAACTTCACGCCAATGAGATTGACCAATGGGAAGTCCTCTGGCGGATACGATCGAGATTCAATCGACTTTCGATTGCATAACCGATATGACCAATATATCGATTAACTTTCGAGATGAAATATTTTTTTTTAATCGAATTCTCTATAAAAAATATTTTATAACATTTTATAAAATTTCAATAATTTTTTTTTAAGTGGGAAGGATCGATGTTTGAATTATCAATAGGTTTCATTAAGATTGAATCACTTTATACAATTATTACATTTTTTATTTATTATTTTCTCTGTTATAAATTTCGAAAAAAAAATCGCAATACGAGAATCGTTAATCAAGTAATGGACGATTATAGAAAACCAAGATCTATGAACGTATAGCTGACCGGCTTTTATTAGATAAGTTTAATTTATTTCAACACTCCACTTCGTTACTCCACATTAATTTGGGGATACATTTGCTGACAGAATAATAAGAGATAGAATTACTGCGATGATTTTTTAATGTAATCCTAGGGAATCACAGGTCTTCTAACAATTGTAGTTTTGAAAAATAGTTTGGGCCCTTTCTGTGGCGGGAATTTTGGAAAATTTGAATCCCGTTTTTAATTTTTTTTTATTTCTTCTATTTTTTCATTTTTGAGTTTTCTGAAATTCTCAAACAGCCAATTTGTAAAAATTTTCCTTGAACCTTCCAAATCTTCGAAATTTTCAAGAGTAATTTTTTTTCCTCTCAATTTTTGAAAATATTTTATATTCAATGAAATTGGCCTATTCGGTCGGGGCAATGAAAAAAAAAAAAAAAATTCTAAATTTCCAGATTCAGTGAAGTTGATTGAACTCTTCAATCTCTTGAAAAAAAAATAAGTTTGTAGAATGTGAAACATTTTTGTAAAATCCTAAAAATTTGGGACTTTTTCAGAATACATACTATTTTGTAACAATTAATAATGTTCACAATTTGTTCGCAAATTGCATTTTTTCGATCCCAAAATATCCACCATATAGTATCTAAATTTCCATAATAATAACATTAATCGATGAGAAATTTACCAATTACTTCAATTTTAATTACAATTTTTTGGAGGGAAGAGTCATCATATTTTATATTTTCAAAAATTCCCGCGACTCTAGATGTGCGCAAGAAACGCCAAAAAAATGTTTCAGATCCAATAAGGTCTGTCCTCAAATAAAAAAAAATTAAAAATACGGATATCCCTCGTTTCACATGATTGACAAACTTCAACTTACTGAATACAAATATACAAAAATATAAGAAAAAAAAATTCAACGGATTAAATCTCACATAACGCAACTGAAACAATCGATACGTCCTATACTAGAAATTTAATTCGTCAGTGGCCGCGCTATGAGACTGCCCCAAAGAATTTATGTCACAATAAATATGTTCGAAAATTGAAATATTTCAGCGGATTTTTTTTAATGCCTCTAGTAACTCTTTCAGTTTATTTATGTGGAGATGGAAATTATTGATAGCACAGAGTTAAGTTGATGGGAATTATATTCTTTGATTCGATCAGAATTCCCGCGTGATGCGCGCGCAGTTGGTACCGGAAGTGCGCCATCTATGGAGAACTTGCGCGGCATCGCGCGAAAGCATTTTTGGCAGATATCGCCAAAACTAAGAATATTAACGAATGTTCCTATATAGCTTTATTGTAGCTCTCACTGTGCACTACAAAAAACGTTCTCATGAAAAATGGCCTATCCCCTTCACATCTCGACATATGAGCCCAAACCAAAATGTGAGGGATTCTCTCACTACGCGCCTAAACAACGTTGGGCGAATCGCGCAACCACTTCCGAATTAATCCAACCTATAAATTTGATCCGCAAAACTTTTTGTTAATCAATATCATAGAGTGTTATACTTATCAACAAGATCGTATAATTTTCGTTGTATAATTGTGGAGAATTTTCAAGATGGTACAAAGTCTTTTCAAATGACTAAATTACGAAGGAACATATTTCACGGATAAATTTTGCGGGGACTTTGGAAATGGTAAGAAATATTCTATACACTATTTGTACAAACGTCTGGTAATTCAACGACCTTAAAAATATTGGATAGCTCATCCAAGAGGGTTTCGTAGCGATAAGAAACTCGTATGTCCGGGACATTTGTTCGGGTAATATCATTCCCTGCAACTCCTTCTTTCGTGTAATTTGGGCCCAGCCAATATTGTTTGCTCTGTAAGAAAGATCATATTTATTCGGAGGATCAAAACGACAGAAAGTGCATACAACAAACAAAATATTTTAAATGAAAATCATTTTGTACTGGTCCATGTTTTTTCGCCTCACTCTGGTAAGCTCCGGGTCTTCTATTCGAGATGGAAATTTTCTAAAGATATCGACTGTGTAGAAAGCTCTCGCCTAACACTATCACAAGTACTAAGTATTCGTACTGCAGTATTTCGAGCACTCGAAAGTTCTAAGTAGAAATGTACTTAGTACTTGAACAAGTGTCAAGAAGAAACCTACTTGATACCCACAACTCCACAAATTGCTAAGTAGCACTTGACTCAGTACTTGGAACTTGAACAAGTACTAGTAATGTACTTGGAATTTGAGAGAGGTTCTCAAGTTCCAGGTACTGTACTAGCAAGTACTTCCTACTGCTGCTAAAAGCACTAAGTGCTCCATAAGCAGGTGAATTTCTGAATGTTGAGTATAACTTCATCATTAACATAATGCCATCGCAAGTACTAAGTATGCATACTTGAGTACTTAGTAGTTAAGAATGGCAAAACATCCGAACAGAAACTTACGCCGTTCTTGCAACTCGAAAAAGCTCCAAGTAGGAATCTCAGTACTTGGAACTTAACACGTTTCAAGTACAATAGTTATTCTCAAGTTCCAAGCACTGTACTAGCAAGTACTTTTGGATGCCTAACTTCATATTTCATGCAGCACCAGTCTAAGTACAAAGTATTTATACTTCAGTACTTAGAGTGCTTCCAAGTACTTGGTACTGAAAAAGCCAAAACTTTCAAATAGAAATTTACGTTGTTCCTACAACTCGAGAAAATTTCAAGTAGGAATTGACTCAGTACTTGGAACTTGAAAAAGTACTACCACAGCACTTGGGACTTGGTTCCACTACAAAACTTGAAAAAGTGCCAAGAACTGTAGTAGTACTTTTTCCAATTACTGTGCTACCAAGTACTTACAGCTGCCTAAAGTATGCAGTGCTCCATAAGCAGGTAAGGCTCTGAGTTCTGATTAGTACTTTGATTTTTCACCTACTATTCTCACAAGTACTAAGTATTTCGACTTCGTTGCTTAGAGCCCTCGAAAGTTCTAAGTAGGAATGATAAAGTTCTAAGAGTACTTAGTACTTGAAAATCCCAAAAGTACTAAGTAGAAACTTCCTTGGTACTTACAACTGGACAATTTCTGAGTAGGAATGGACTCAGTACTTGGAACTTGGAACTGAAAAAGTTCCAAGTACGGTACTGCCGAGTACTTCCACTCAAATTTTTTCTTCATGGGTTTAAATTGGGCTTAAGTGTAAGTCGTTAATACCTTGTGTGGAAATCCACTCATCAGAACAGAGTTTCGTGCCAGCTCACACATATCACATGAACTAAGTTTCCATACTTGAGCAGCAATACTGTACTCCTCCATCAGGGGTTCCTATAATCAAAAATCATAAATAATAAACTATTTTGAAACCCTTCGAGTTTGATGGGTCAGGAATCCATAGTAGCTTCCATACTCTTAGTTTGGATCGGTTTCATTGCTGAACATCAAGTGCTAACCGGTATCAAGGTAGCAATTATCGGTTTCTGAGTACAGTGGGAGTCAACGAAAGATTATAAAAATTTCAAAAATTTCAAAAATTTCAAAAATTTCAAAAATTTCAAAAATTTCAAAAATTTCAAAAATTTCAAAAATTTCAAAAATTTCAAAAATTTCAAAAATTTCAAAAATTTCAAAAATTTCAAAAATTTCAAAAATTTCAAAAATTTCAAAAATTTCAAAAATTTCATAAATTTCAAAAATTTTAAAAATTTCAAAAATTTCAAAAATTTCAAAAATTTCAAAAATTTCAAAAATTTCAAAAATTTCAAAAATTTCAAAAATTTCAAAAATTTCAAAAATTTCAAAAATTTCAAAAATTTCAAAAATTTCAAAAATTTCAAAAATTTCAAAAATTTCAAAAATTTCAAAAATTTCAAAAATTTCAAAAATTTCAAAAATTTCAAAAATTTCAAAAATTTCAAAAATTTTAAAAATTTCAAAAATTTCAAAAATTTCAAAAATTTCAAAAATTTCAAAAATTTTAAAAATTTTAAAAATTTCAAAAACTTCACAAATTCCACAAATTTCGAAAATTTCAAAGATGTTAAATTTTTTTAAAATTCGAAAATTTTAAAAATGTCAAAAAACCTCAAAAATTTCAAGAATTATAAGATCCTCAGAATCTTCACAAAATTTCAAAAATTTCGAGATTTCAAGAATTTCAAAATTTTTCAAATTTTCAAAAAATTTACGGAATATTCAAAAGTTCCAAAAAAACATGCATATCAATAATTACAAAAATCAAAAATGTTCTCAAAGGAACGTCAATAATTCTAATCTCAAAATACTCTCAAAATTTTTGGACAAAAACTCTTGAATATTAAAATAATAAAAAAACAATTAATAGAATTCTAAAAGTCTGCAAAAACCACCAAGCCCCCTAAACCACCAAAAACCCACCTTAGTGAAATGGAATTGCAGAGGATCATCAGTGGACAAACTGATGCAGAGTCCCCTAGCCAAGTACTCGGGTAACGGATTCCTGTGATAATTGAGGAACAGAGAATTGTTGCTCAGAGGTGACATGGCAATTCCAATTTGGGCCAAGTAGTACAAGTACTGTAGAACCGGTACTTTTCTCAGCAGGAGCCCATGGGAAATATTCTCTGCCATCATAAATCCACAGACAAGATGCTGTATTGGTCCAGCTTCGCCACAATGAGGTCGAAGTACAAAAGTATTAAGCCCTTGTTCAGCCCTAAAATGATTCAAAACCGTCATATTTGCATATGTATAGTACTGGTAATAGCCATAAGGTGGATTCTCATCGTCATTCCAATTCTGGGGTGGAGCTACATCTTTGTCAAAGAGCGGATTTTCCGGTTTGCTCTCATCATCCACCGAATCAAACCCGATTACGTAAGGCAAAAATCTGTGCAACTCTGGGTGAGTATTCGGATCATTTGTTACTTCGAACAATGGCAAGAAAATGTTGTTGATAATTTCCTGAAAAAAAAATAAAGTGTTTATATATACAAGTTTTCAAATTATTTATTTCGAATGAATGATGTCCCTAAGTCTTTTAGAAGGGACTATGATAAAAACTAAGTATACTTGACCCCTTGTTGCATATGGACGTTCGTAGACATGTACTTGGTGCTTAGAACTTAGAACAAGCTACAAAACGCTATTAAGTCCTACGAAGTATTACCAAGTACTACGAACTACTACGAGGTACTACCAAGTACTCTGTACTACGAGGTACTACGAAGTACTAGCAAGTACCACGAAGTACTTGCAAGTACTACGATGTACTAGCAAGTACGACGAAGTACTAGCAAGTACTACGAAGTACTAGCAAGTACTACGATGTACTAGCAAGTACTACGATGTACTAGCAAGTACTACGATGTACTAGCAAGTACGACGAAGTACGAGCAAGTACTAGGAAGTACTGCCCAGCTAGGGCCACCAAGTGGCACTTGGTAGGCTAAGCACTATCAAGTGCTACCAAGTACTACCAACTACTGCCGAATACTGCCAAGTACTACCAAGTACTACGATGTACTACCAAGTACTGCAAAGTACTAGCAAGTACTACGAAGTACTAGCAAGTGCTACGAAGTACTAGTAAGTACTACGAAGTACTAGCGAGTAGTACAAAGTACTGCCAAGTACTACGAAGTACTAGCAAGTAGTACAAAGTACTGCCAATTACTACGAAGTACTAGCAAGTACTACGAAGTACTACTAAGTACTACCGAGTACTACCAAATACTTACCACTACCTAAACTACTAACTCCTCCCTGCTTTAAACTTACATATCAACATAGATAAAATTTATAACCCCACTATCACCCCAGTTTTTCTCGAATTGGTCAAATTCTACGATCCCTACCGAGATTTTGATTGCAACCTTTTTTGTAGAACTCCCTTTTCTCTACGAAACAACTCATTACAACTTTTTCAGCATCTCTCTTACATTTCGAAATATTCATACAAAACTCATCATGCCCACAAGAATCTACTATACAAAAGTACCTGGAAGTTTGTCATCAACTTGTTGAGTTTAAAAATGTCATAGAGGCGTGGAATTTGAATCAGCCAGCGAACATTGTCCGAATGAACATTCCCATTGATTGCCCATCGAGCCAATTTGTCCCATTCGTCTGCACTTTTTCCATAGATCGATAAGCGCAGCTCGGAATTTTGGTACTTTGACTCCTCCAAGTCCGACGATACTTCGTTTATTATTCGTGCGAAGTACTTGCCCTCCAAGTAGTTGTCCGTCTTTAGGAATACTTCGCGAAGTCGAGACTCACCGATTGGATTGTATTTTGCATTAAATTTGTCGAATCTGTGGAATGTGTTTCTGTCCTAATGGGGAGGTGAAAAATTAATGAGTGAAAGATAGCTTCTGTGGATTTAAGGTTCTGGGCATGTTTACTTACTGCATGGACGTCGAGCATGTCAACACTGAGGTCGTAAGTAGTTAAGTTCATGGACTGAAATACTTGTCTGAGAGTCATCATTTCTCCACTCTTGGAGCAGGTAACCACTTCATCAGCGTGGTTCTTCAGAGTTTTCTTTATGAATCTCAGGAGATGTTTTTGGTTCATGCAAGAAGCTGCGTGAATGTGAGTGTCAACCTGCGAGTGAAAGATGAGGATTAATTGGTAATTGAGTCAGCGTTCAACCGCGAGAAGAAATTATGTATCCATACTAAGATGCTTTTGATCTTTAGGGGAGCTCCTAGGGACCTTTATTTTAATTGTCAAAATTTTTGAAATGCTCAACATTGCTAATTTTTCTAGAACTTCTGAATTTTTCGACATTTATGAAACCACAATTTTTACATTTTTAAAATTTAATTTTTGGAAGAATTTCGAGATTTTCAAAATTTAGGAGACGAAAAAGTTTTCATATTTTTAAGGTTTCCAATCTTTCTTTGATTCGCCAAGTTTTCAAAATTGAACTTTTTGA